>CM064919.1:26233292-26958292 GCA_032727855.1 Quercus ilex subsp. ballota
TAAAGATATCTTTAATGACTATAATTGCCTCTTGAACCACATAGTTCACTTTAATCTTGATCAGTTCAAGCAAAACACTAATGCACCGCTCAGCAGCTCTTTCTAGCTTGATGGCACAACGGCCAATAGCACGAACAGCCTTTCTAACAAAGTCTACATCTACTTCTGTGGCATATTCTTTAAATTCCAATAGAACCTGAAGAAAGGTTAACCATGAGAGAATCACAAACTCTGATGAAGAGATATTGGAGAGCAAGGCAAACTCAAACTGACAACAACAACTTTTAGAAAAGGAACATACCTGATCTATATTTCGGTCAGAAGCAAGCTTTATCATGATTTCTAATTTCTCCATTTTCACATATATTGGGTCATTGTACTTGCAGAAAAACACCTAAAAACGACCATAGTATTCAGTAAAACATAGGATGCAAGAGCCCCCTAAGTACATTAATCAGCATATAATGATTTGACAATGTATAGGGTTGAACTCACCTTAATTTCATGGGCAAGGATTGTAGGCCGTCTTTGTACTATAAGATTGATGTTACGCAATGCAACATATTGTATCTCAGGTTCTGCAGAAAGTAATGTCACAAGAGGAGGAGCCATCTTTTTGCAAAGATTTCGAACCACATCAGTACTGGTGATAAGTTCCATTTGTTGGAGAATCATCTGCAAAGCAAAAGGAGAAGAAGATAAAGGATGATAGATATTTATCATAGTTGACAAGTTGGTAACTGTTGAAAACGCTACCAGCAACAATAATGATGCAGAACACCAATTAATCAAAGGAAATAAATGCCACCTTAACAGCTGATAGTACAACTGCACAATTAGCATGTTGTAGCCGCGGAGTAACTCTCTCAACTATATTTTCAGCTTCACGAGCATCGGCTGCCTTGTATCTAGAAAGAGCATCCAAGATAAATACTTGACCCCACCTGTATATGTATCACAACCAATGTTAGACAAGCAAGTTGTTGCAGCAGAAAATTGCACAGGAAAAGAAACAAACAGGAAAAAAGAGAGGAACTAAATAAAAGATTGATAGCTATAAAGGTGCTAGAAGCGTGCACTGAGAGCTTATCACTACACAGCTACCACAAAACCTAAGTTAGACATTAAGTATCAGCTCTAGCCTATGGTGACAATCAATGCTAGCCTCAGAATACCAATACACAAGCACATACACTGAACTGAGGAATGGATACTGGCATAAAAAGAAACTTTAAGACTGTTTTGACACATGATATTGATAACAAATACATGAAGTTTGTTTTCTACAGTATATTACTATGATGAAACTGTGCCAATGAGCTCTAGCTCAAATCTCCTTCCCTTGTAAGAGCAAGGTCGACTGTGAGGCTTGGTTTCAAACAACGCTGAATTGTTAAAGAAGCACACTAGCAACTGCTTCAAATAACAATTAACATATTGTTTAAAGCAAATTGATGTCATTCCTTATATATCAGTCATATATATTATATTCAAATTATCAATAAAAGTAAGACGCAAACTTACTCTGTGCATTCATTTAATGCGGTAAGAAGCTTCGAGAGTGTGTGGCTAGTGATCTCAAAAATGGGACTATTGCTATTATCTTGTATCTCAGCAAGAGCAGCAACAGCATTTGCTACAACCATTGGATTATTGTCAGATATCAAATCTTTCAAAGATTCCAAGAAACCTCTGTCCTCAACCAACTCAGCATTGATATCATAAAGTTTTGCAACGCATATAGCTGCTGTCTTTCGGACATATGGATCGTCATCCTGTCAAAATATAAGAAAAAGGAAAGCTCAGATTGGTGGGTCAAATTTCAAGGAGTTTAACATAGAACAATAAGAGAGAGAGAGAGGGGTAGCAAGGTGCAAGAGAAGGATAATTGTCAAATAAGTAATGAATGTATCTGACTCATCAAAAGTTGACACTTAATTCCAACAATCATGCATGAGTGGTAAAAATTCCCTCCTTAAATCACCTTAAGACACCTTTGAAGGGGGTCACACAAATATTCTGTGATTTTATCAACACGTATGCATCCCATTGTCCGTACAGCCAAAGCTCGAATCAAAGGATTTGGGTCCTGTGAATCCTGCATAAATGCTCATAAAGTTAAAGTTAATTAGAGATGCCTAAAAGCTCATTACAGTGTCAAACATATTATGTTTCAAAATCACTCTAAGGAAAAGATATCAACATAAGCCTTCAATATAGTATAAGATAGAAATGTACTATCATCTAGGATGGAGGGGTATTTTCCATCTCTGTGAAATAGGGGGATGTTTGCAAAAAACACACATCCATTTTGTGTTTTTTTATATTTTATTTTATTGTATTAAATATATACTAAATTGTTGTGTCACTGATGTCAATAATTATACTAAGAATTAACAAATTTAAAGTTTTAAACAATGCAAGACAGATGATTCAATTCTAGTTCTTACCTTCACAAATGTATTTACTGCGAGGATAGCTAGGTCAGGCTGGCTTTTAGCGTAATTAATAAGATACAGATAAACAAGCTTTTTCAACTCCAAATTCTCTGTTTGCATGCAATTTACTACGTCTGTGAACAAGGATGAAACATCCTTCCCAACAGTCATTGCAGCAATCACCTTCTTAACAGCATCTTTTCTCTTATCCTGCATAACAAATAAAAGAAGAGTCTGCTTTACATAGTTTCTGATGAACTACAAAATGAGAGAGAGAGAGAGAGAGACTTAAATACTAAAATATTATTGCAGCCAATACAGAGGGGAATAAACAACTACTCTCTTCTTCTTCTTTTTTCTTTTTTCTTTTTTATTTTTTGTAATTATGAGTGCACCAAATAGGTTTAAACCTACAACATTACCCTCTGCCCTGGTTTTACAAGGGAAGGAGGTGCAATTTGAAGTAGGGCTCATTGGTTTATTAACAACCTCTCAATCAAAGGGAATGATATCTAAGAGCACCAGAAACACCATAAGCTTCTTGCAATGGAGAAATAACAATAATTTATGGTCATTAAAAAGTAAAACAGAAATATATCACATCTAAATAATATTACAAGTAAATGTCCTATACATAGATTCTTTTAATACCAATACCAGCATTGTCACTTTCCTTAGCCATGCAAGAGTTCTATAAAACTAGTAATTCTGTTCAGTTTTACAAGTAAGCCTCTCTTACTTCCAGCACTAACCTTCACAGGCACATTCTAGCATCAAACAATTTCCCCCTAGACGCAACAGCTTACTTCTTCAAGTCACGCTCTAAATAAGAACTCCTCTCAAGTAAAGGTAGTCTTGACATTTATTCTTAAAGCCTAAAATGCAATAATGATACCCTCACATTCCTTCCAGCACTACGATGCTCAGCAATCTGACCACAATGTTCTGCTTGATTCAATGGCCTATCTCTTCACATTGTCGTCTTAATTCAAACTCAATCAACATAAAGGTAGCTTCCATCTCTACTCCTAAGACCCCAAAAGTAATATACCATTAACTAGGTGAAATGGAAATCCCCAATTGTTAAAACAGCTCAGACTTAAGAGTAATACCAAAACCAATACCATTTCAATGTTTCTTCTTCTATTCTGCTATGATTCCACGACAATCAAATAGAACATCTAAATTCCACAGTCAGAAACTCAAAAATGCTAGAGACGTAAATCGAAACCCCCCTATTTATCAAAATTATCAGCTAAAGCAAATCTCATCCTACGCATAATTATACTGATTCAGAAAAAATAATCCAGATTCTAATACATTTTCCAGCGATTTTCTCAGCCACCAAACAGAGAGAAAAGTTCGTGACATACAAAGAAAGAGAAAAACAACTTCGATCCGTACAATTCAGAAACGTTACGTAATCACAGAAAGCCAATCCGATGAAATCTTTATGCAAATCAAATCGTAAACCAGTAGATCTGCTAGCAAGTCTCATCAAATTGGCCACAAAATTATCACGCGCATCAAATCAGAAACGAAATGGATCCAGATCAGAGAGCTCCATTACATAAACATATATATATATAGAGAGAGAGAGAGAGAGACCTTGTACTGGGAATTGAGCTCCTCTTTGAGCTCGGGGATTTCACCTTTCTTGGTGGTGGAGAAGTACTTAGAGTCGTGGCCACTCATCTCTGTGTCTGTGTGTCTTCGTCTTCTCTATCTGAGAGAGAGAGAAAGAAAGACGAAGAAGAAGAAGAGCGAAAATGGGAAATGGCAATGGTGGAGACCGAGAAATCGCTTTTCTCGTTTAAAAATTACTGTGCTTGTACAATTAATTCCCCGTTTGTTTTTGTTTGGCTTTAATTGCTTTAATTACCGTCTTTGTTTCATTTTTGGTCACCCCTCAAAGTTTAGAGTAGTTCAGTAACTTTGTACGTGTAGGTAAAAAAATATATAAAAATATATGTAATATTATTTAAAAATTAAAAATATATATTTAAACTAGGGCTGTCCACGAGTCAGGTCGGGTCGGGTTTGTGCCTAATCCGGACTCAACCCGCTCAAGTCGAGTGGGAGAGAATCAGACCCGCAACCGATCGTCGATCACCACGGGTCGAGTCGGTCAGATTCTAAAAAACGATCGGTCAGTTCAGTTGAAACCGGACGAACGGCGGCGACGAGCGTGGAGAACGAAATCGCGTTGGATTTGGTTGGAGGAGAACAAAAGGTCATCGATCTGAGCTTAAACATCGCCGGATCTGAGCCAAAGTTACCAATCTGAGCTTACACGTCACCGATCTGAGCTTAAACGTCATCGATCTAAGCGATTTTTTGAAAAATATTGCCGAATCTGAGCTAAAATCATCGGATCTAAGTGGATCTAAGATATATCGTCGCCGGATCTAAGCGAAAAATGGGTAATCGTTGTCGGATCTAAGTGGATCTGAGAAATATCGTCGCCGGATCTAAGCGAAAGATGGGTAATCGTTGCTGGATTGAACGGGGGAGGCTTTCAGCTAAAGTGGTGATCGGGCGGGTCGGGTGGCTGCGGTTTTAAAGGAGAAAACCCGCCACTCGACCCTCCGAAATCGGGCTTGGAGGGTTGAGACTCGTTGCCGACCGCTAGAGTCGTCAGATCGGGCGGCGAGCGGGTCAATCTGGGCGGGTTTCTCGGTTTGGTCGGGCGACTGGGTCACATGGACACCCCTAATTTAAACTCCTATACCAAACGGCTCTTTATTTTTGTAAAATATAAAAAAACGATTTACCTTTATTTTATAAAACATTTTACAAAAACACATAATGTCTTTCGACCACCATTTGGTATCTGTGTCGATGATCTAACAACTATTGCTGACCCTCTAGTCGCCGTAGCCCCTAGTCTAGTGGTCGATGTTGGCGCTCAATGCCTAAGCCACTTGTCTAGTTGCTAGATCTTCAACATTGACAACTCCAAAGATTGAGCCATAAGTTTTTCTGATTTGTGCTTGAAACCATGTATTTGGAACTCGCTTATAAGCTTTTTTTTTTTTTGTTTTTATAATTTTTATACACAATTTTTTAAAACTTTAACTCTTTTTTCTTCTCACTTTTTAAAAGTATATATATACTTTAGCACACTTATAACAAAATAAATTGAATTAGCTGTTTCTCACCAAACACCTTAAAACATTTTATTGAAAATGTATTTTGAAAAATGTTTTACAGTGAAATAAACGGAGGTCTAAGCCGGTTTAGAGAACCGGTTGGTTGACCATCTTGTGCTTGACGGATATGACCCGGATATTGCTGGTCAATAAATTGACTTTCAACTTGGGCCGTGATGGGCTCTATAGTAGGCCCTGTTCGTTATTTCTAAAGCTTGATGGGTTCGGGCCTTTGGCTATAAATAACAGTTTGAACTACAAAAGGCGAGCACCGATTCCAGAATCCGAAAAATCTGAGGCGGTTCCTCTGTAAGACTGTAACTGTACTGTATAAATCTAACCTCGCTTCCTCAAACTAAATCAGACAGAACAGTCAGTCATGGGACACGGTACTTTCATGAAAATCCTAGTATAAAATTTGTTGTCTAAATAGAAATTAATGGGAAAAAAAAAGTTATTGATTTTTATTTTTATTTTTTTGGTTTGAATTCATGATTCCAGGTGAAAAAGGCCGACCCAACAAAAAGCACAAATCTTCAGCCAAGGTTCGTCAAAAACCCACTATCACTTCTGCAAATTTCTTTGATTTTTACACAGACCCACATGGGTGTTCTTAACTTTCTATAAGCTATGTTAGTCACAAAACCAAAGCACCATATGCAGGAAGATCACAGGAGCATTGTTGAAGATGAAGATGCATATTATGGCGAAGAAGTCGAGGATGATAACCGCGATGGTATGGTCATTGTTCTTTGTATAAACTATAATGATTTTTATTTTGTTGGGTTTTTATTTTTTTTACTTCTTTTTATTGATTTGAATTCAATTTGATTGATTCAAGGTGAGAAAAAGAGAGACTTTACCAAATTAGAGTTGAAACCGGATCATGCTAATAGGCCTTTGTGGGCTTGCGCGGATGGCCGTATTTTCCTCGAAACATTTTCGCCTTTGTATAAACAAGCTTATGATTTTCTCATTGCTATAGCTGAACCCGTTTGCAGGTATCAAATTTTGAGTGTAACACATCAATTTGTGTTTTATGTATTGAGTAAATTTTTTTTTTTTTTTTATATGGGTCTGTATTTGTCAGATTATAGCAGTGTTGTGTGTGTGAATTTTGATTTATAGGCCCGAGTCGATGCATGAGTACAACCTGACCCCTCATTCGTTGTATGCTGCGGTGTCTGTTGGTCTTGAAACTGAAACTATCATAGCTGTTTTGAATAAACTGTCAAAGACAAAGCTGCCTAAGGAAATGATTGATTTCATACATGCTTCCACGGCCAATTATGGCAAAGTGAAGCTCGTGCTAAAGAAGAATCGGTACTTTGTGGAATCTCCATTTCCTGAGGCAAGTGACTATGTTTTGAGCTTTTTTGGTTATTGGCAGTGTATAGAGATTTTCAAGTTGTGATGCTAATGGTTAGTGAACTCTTTGCAGGTATTGAAGAAGTTGCTTAAGGATGAAGCCATATCCAAAGCAAGGATTAATGCTGAGGTTGGTTACTTGATACAATTAAATTTGTAAATGGCTGGTGTGTGTATTGTTTTCCATGGCATGACTTATTTCTAATAGCTTTCTAATCTTTGGATGATTTGACTGGTGGTTTTTAGATATTGAGAAATGGCTTAAGGGATACAATTCTAAGAACTGGCTTGTTTGATCCATGGTGACCAGTTATTTGAACATTTTTTTGTAGACCATGTTTAATTTTAGGCATGTTTTAGGTTCATATGCTGTGCTTACTGTGTCTCTTTGTTTGTGTGCATGCTTGCCTGTTTCCAATAATTTTTGAAGATTGATTGTCTTATCAGACCTTATTAAGATTCATTTTTGTGCTTCATTGTGGTGAGCTTTAGTACATAAATTTTTAAACTTTCAACATTATTAATGTATGGTGTATATTGTCTAGTGCCAGTATATTTCTCACAATTTTTTTGTCAACTATAGCTGCTTTACACTTCTTTTCTTCCTCTTTTAAAATCTAATGGCTGTACATGATTGTGTATTTGTTTTGTTTTTTTCTCTTTTACTTGGAGAAGTAGCTTTATATCATATTTCAACATTTTCTATTCGTTGAATGTTGAATCTCTATGTGGACTTAAGGTTTCAAATGGAAGTGATGGCTTTACAATCAGCAAAGCAAAGGGTGAAATTGGAACTGGTCATGAGGATTTGCTTAGTGGAGCTGAAGTGGCAGCTGCAGCAGAAGAAAAAGAAACTCATGCATTTGAGGTTGATCCTGCTCAGGTAATCTATAAGAGTTTTCTGAAATCGAACACATCTTAGACTATGCATGATTTGTGTTGCCTTGTCAGGCCTAAACTCCTTAGATTGGAGCATTAAGGCATCCATTTGGTGCAAAAGGATATCAGCTGGATTTAGGTCATCCTGGTCCCAATCTGTGACTTAAATTTGACTGATGTAGTGCATAGAAAGCATACACAGCTTCATCCACCCCCCTCCCCCCCCCCCCCCCCCTCTCTCTTCCAGGTTTTCTTTGAAAGGGTTTATTGGGGAGGCTTGGCTTGTACTGTATGATCTTTTGGATCTGATTCAATATTTTTTGGCTCTTTGTTCAACTGGATGGTATTAGATAAGTTTATACTACTTATCAAAAAAAAGATAAGTGTATACCATTTAATATTGTAGATGTTTGGATTCTTTGCGTGTCTGAATTTTTTTTGGGGAGGTTTGAACATATATGATATGACTGGTATACTTAAATTGTTCCCATGATTTGTTGTACTATTTTTAAATGATCAATACAATTATTCATCACATTATTATTATTATTACAAAGGATCTTTCAGATCTGCTTGTTTCTGTATGTTGCATGAGTAAGTTGGTTTCTATGTATGCCAACAAGTTCTAGCTCCAAAGGCACCTTCTCCCCTTGTAAGAGCACAGTGGAGGATGAGGTTGTGGGTTCAAGACCCATGGGGTGCATTTGTAACTTTTTTTCTTAAAAAAGCATTTTTATATGTAGATACATTTCTTTCACTAGCAATAAATCTGAACATTTATATCAATTTGTTCCATTGTGGTGGAAAAACAGAAATGCCCACAAAGATGGACAACATTGCATTCTATAGATTTGGTTGAGTTAATATTTATGGGGTGAAGATATCATTTTTATACTTGGATCCTTCATGGCTTATTTGAAGAGATCTTTTAATGAAACTTTTTTTTGTTCTCTAATCGACAGGTTGAGAATGTAAAGCAACGTTGCTTGCCAAATGCTTTAAATTACCCCATGTTGGAGGAGTATGACTTCAGAAATGATACCGTGAGTTAGAATTCACATGTTTTTCCCCTGATCTTAAAGTATTACTGAATGTTAAGTTGAATTTCAGTGTTGTGGAGTGAAGGGACATTCAGCACCTTTACAAGTTTCATCATATTATGGTGTCACATATGATGATTGTACGGACCTTTTGTCACTATGTGTCCTCCAACATAACTTTTGCTCTTTGACACTGCAGGTCAACCCTGACCTCGATATGGAACTGAAGCCTCATGCACAACCACGACCATATCAGGAAAAGAGTCTTAGTAAAATGTTTGGAAATGGTAAGCTTAGTTTGTGATTGTACATACCTCTTTTCCTAAGATCTGATTTAATTGATTTTAACTTGGGACACCCTCTATATTATTTCTAAGTTTAATTATCTCTTGGTTGGGACCAAATATAGATTGAGTCACACTTTTTAAGACTGATTTTCAGCCCATTGTTAAGGAACATAGTAGGTTACATGAGCAGATAAAAAGAAAGCATGATTAGTTATACAATTTATGCAGATTTTTGAATGGTGTAGAAATCCCACATGCTAATGTTAAATCTTCTGTACTTGAAAATTTATGATTTTTTCTCTCCTTATTTGTAACTGGTATTCTTATTAATGTTTTTACAATTTTTTTCGTTGTTAGATTTTCTCAAGCTCTCTGATGGCTTTGGCAAGAACAAATATATTACTCTTGTCTTAACTTTTTGAATAATGGTATATAATTTCAGTTGACATAAAAAATTATTTAATTGTAGGTAGAGCAAGATCTGGCATTATAGTGCTACCTTGTGGTGCTGGAAAGTCTCTAGTTGGTGTCTCTGCAGCTTGCCGAATAAAAAAAAGCTGCCTTTGCTTAGCAACAAATGCTGTTTCTGTGGATCAGTGGGCTTTCCAGTTCAGGCTATGGTCAACCATCCGAGAAGATCAAATCTGTCGTTTCACATCTGATAGCAAAGAAAGATTCCGTGGTAATGCTGGGGTGGTTGTGACAACGTATAACATGGTTGCTTTTGGTGGTAAACGGTCTGAAGAATCTGAAAAGATTATTGAAGAGATAAGAAATAGAGAATGGGGATTGCTTCTCATGGATGAGGTAATCTTTTTTACTTCATTTGTTGATTGTGGCCTCCTACCTATAAGATTATGTCAATGTTATATGCATTATAGGTTGGTGAATTACATCTGGTTTGTTCAGGTGCATGTGGTTCCTGCTCACATGTTTCGAAAGGTCATTAGTATCACTAAATCTCACTGCAAACTTGGGCTCACTGGTATGTCTTCAGTTATATGTTTAGAATGTTGCAACATCCACCCTTGCCTTTTTCTGATGATAACTGAAAATTTGTTGACTAATTTTACTGCAGCCACTCTTGTTAGAGAGGATGAAAGGATTACTGATCTGAACTTTCTTATTGGGCCGAAATTGTATGAAGCAAACTGGTTGGATCTAGTA
This sequence comes from Quercus ilex subsp. ballota, assembly GCA_032727855.1. Classification (NCBI taxonomy): domain Eukaryota; kingdom Viridiplantae; phylum Streptophyta; class Magnoliopsida; order Fagales; family Fagaceae; genus Quercus; species Quercus ilex. The sequence continues at coordinate 26,243,624 of CM064919.1, forward strand.
AAAGGTGGATTTATTGCAAATGTACAGTGTGCTGAAGTTTGGTGTCCAATGACAAAGGAGTTTTTTGCTGAATATTTGAAGAAAGAAAACTCCAAGAAAAAGCAGGTTTGCCTGGTTTACAAATCCTTCATTTTTGTTTTCTCTTCATGCAAATTATTTCTTAATTGGAAATCATGGATGGATGTATGTATTATTCTGCATCATGTCAATTCTTCTTCATATATTGCTTTTATTTGCCGCTGTTACATGTCTTTCTTGATTAACTTCTGCTGCTTTATTTTGACTTTCATTGTATGCTGTTATTTTCTGATTGTGATTTTTTATATATACATTTCTCTATGGAAGTAATTGCTTTATAGAAAGTCAGCAGGTTCCCAGCTGTTATATATCCCCCTTCATTAACTTAATGGTCTCTCAAATTTTCAGGCACTCTATGTGATGAACCCAAATAAGTTCAGGGCATGCGAGTTTCTTATAAGGTTTCATGAACAGCAGCGTGGCGATAAAATAATTGTCTTTGCTGACAATCTTTTTGCACTCACAGAGTATGCAATGAAACTACGCAAACCTATGATCTATGGTGCTACCAGGTTGTCTATGAAGATCTTTTTCTTAAGAAGTATGCTTCTACTTGTGCTGCTTCATATCTAATGTTGGCAATCTCTATGTGTACTGTTTTAGCCATGTTGAGAGGACAAAAATTCTTGAAGCTTTCAAAACTAGCAAGGAAGTAAACACAGTTTTCCTGTCCAAGGTACTCAATTGATGTTATCTTCTTTTTTCAGTAATTTTGGTTCTTCAAAACATTTGCATCTTATTTCTGATGGGTTCATACAATTTGCTCTACTTGATGATTGAAGTATTTGTAAGATCATTATGACATGCTTGAATGTATGAACTCTCTATTGGGTGTGTGTCAAGGTCAAGAAACTGGTGTGGTGCGTATATGTGATCCTATTTGGGTTGATGTGGTAGACTTGCCCATACTATTGAATTTTCTGATTTTTCCTTCTTTCGGAGTTGAAAACAATTAGAACTCCACAATATTGACTAGTTTTTCCTTTTAAATTAGATACAGCTTATGAAGTTGAAACATTATATTAATTATCAAAAAAAAAATTGTCCTAATTGTTTTGTCATTTTCAGGTGGGCGATAATTCGATAGATATTCCTGAGGCGAATGTTATCATTCAGATTTCTTCACATGCTGGTTCAAGACGTCAAGAAGCCCAACGTCTGGGTCGTATTCTTAGGGCCAAGGTTCGTTTTCATATCCTCTTTCTATACAATATAATCTTGGCTTGTCTATAGTAGTTGGTAACAACAACAACAACAACAACAACAACAACAAGCCTTAGTCCCAAAATTTTGGTGTTAGCTATGGATCTTAATAGACTAATTAAGGCTCATCCGAAATAATTAGCAACTTTAATTGATTGACATTTGACATCATTATAGAAGATTGTTTGCGATGATTTTGGAATAAAAAAGCATTGGACATTGTTGTGAGAGTTTCATTTTAATGGATTATGCCAACCATCAGATTTAAGATTCTGTCCGTTTGGATGTACAGGGTAAACTTCAAGATAGGATGGCGGGAGGTAAAGAGGAGTACAATGCATTTTTCTATTCCCTTGTGTCAACAGATACACAGGTATGCATCTGTTCTCTTTTCTTGATTTGATTAGTTATTGAACTGTGTGAGATTAATGATTAAGTGATTAAATCACCACTTCCTAGAGTAGGTATCTTGAGCTAGAGCCTTGTCTCCACTCTTCCTCCAATTTAAAATTTTCACATACTAAGGGGGGAGTTTGGGTGGAGGAGTTTTAAAAATAATGTTTAAGTAATTAAATTCACCATTTCCTATTAGTTTAAGCTTTTGGGACTAGTGGTAATTTGTCAAATCTTTTTTTATTTATTTTTATTTATTTTTATTTTTTTAATTTGGAAGCATGAACCTTTTAATATTTGGTTAGGTTTTTTATATCCAAATTATTGGGTCTAAATGCAGGAGATGTACTACTCTACCAAAAGGCAGCAGTTTTTGATTGATCAAGGTTATAGCTTTAAGGTATATGTTTATGTTTTATTATGCGTCTCATTTTATTGCAGAAGCAGTTATTCTGATGAGGATGCTAATTGCTAATACATGTAGAATTTTGCTTTTTTGCCCAGTAACTGTTATGCACATAGCTGTCAAAACTGTATTTCATTTGGTTATTATTAGTTTGTAAATGGCACTCAACTTTTACTTGTGACAGGTAATAACAAGCTTGCCTCCACCTGATACGGGAGCTGATTTGAGTTACTACAGTTTACAAGATCAATTGGCACTACTTTCCAAGGTTTTTATCTGCACTGCGCTTCAACTTTAAATTAAGTCGTTGAATAAGAAATTCCTGACCTTTCTTGCACATCAGGTGTTGAGCGCTGGCGATGATGCAGTTGGTTTAGAGCAATTAGAAGAAGATGCAGATGACATAGCGCTTCATAAAGCCCGTCGTTTTATGGGATCCATGAGTGCTATGTCAGGTGCAAATGGGATGGTTTACATGGAGTACAGGTATGGTATCCCATTTTCCCCACACTTCTCTCCACAGTTTTTTTGTGCCACTCTTTTTAATGCATATTGCCATATTGGTACTCTCGGTTCATCATGTAAATCTGTAATTGTCATATAACTCTTATTCCATTTGCAGTACTGGGCGAAAAATGCAAGGCCAGTTGAAGGGTAAGCCCAAGGATCCAGCCAAGCGACATCACCTGTTCAAAAGGCGCTTTACTTGATATGATAAGCCAACTTAACTTTGTGTACAAAAAGAGAAGAGCGTTCAAACTAGCAGGATGCCATGGTTTTATTGGTGTTCATGTTTCTTTACCCCCACAATTTGTATGATGTTATAATGAGTTGGCATTTTGTATATTTCTCTACAAATAGCCTCTTAACATGCTCGAGAGAGTCAAAGAGTTTTGGGTGCTCAACCATTAGGCTATTTAGGCAATGAATAGCCTAATGGCCTAAGGGCCCCCAAAGGGAGGAAAGCCCTCCTAAAATATAATATACTGAATCTATTTGTCTTATAATATTGCAAAAAATATATAATAAAAAAAGTAAGCCTCTTGCCTAGCAACGAACAAAAAAAAAAAAAAAAAAAAAAAAAAGCCTTCTAATAGAATGCATTGTCTATCAGTCTTACAATGTAAAAATTGTAATTAAGGCCTACGAATTTAATGAATAAAAATTGTTTTTGAAAATATTATATTATTTTCGATTGTCGTGCTTTGGCAGCTTTCTATCAGTACATTTTACTACATTTGTGGTAGCTTAAGAGTGTCAATATTTTTAATCTCCTAAAAATTTTCCTCTTCTTTTCTCTTCTTATCAAAATTTAGAATTATAATTAATAGTTCTCCGGACAAGTTGATTATTGAAATCCATTGTTCAATACTTAAAATCCAACATTGTTCAATACTTAAAATCCAATATTGCCAAGAGAAATAATGATTATATCAATAATGATATTTATTCTTAAATTGATTGTTTAGATTTATTTTTAGAATTTAAAATTTAACATAAATATTATAAATAGATTAAAATAGTCTAATTAATATATTAAGTAATGTATTGCTTATAAAATAGGACTAATTACAACATACCCACTTGATGTTTGGCTAAAATTTAAGTTGCCTACTTGTGGTTTGAAATTTGACACTTTACTCATCCAAGATTAACTCAATCAAGATTCTGTAACCTACTTCTGTTAAAAATGGGGTTAAATATGTAATTTTACTCTCATTTTATGTCTCTTTCCTCCAAAACATAAAAAACATAAAACAACAAAGGAAAACAAGATAAAAAAAAAAATGAAGGTTTAGTGAAAATTAAGAACAAACATTAGTCTCAACTTCCATCAATACTTTTTAACATTTATTCAAAAACAGAAAACTCCATCAAATCAAGCAACTCAAATTCTTATCTTATATGACAAACTAATAAAAAAAAACTCCATAATCTCATTGAAATCTTAATAATGAGAATGTGGAAAAATACTTGATGATCAAATATGATGAGTATACTTTCATAGAAGCCGATCTTTCACATGATCAACAGAAGGTAATAGAACATCTCCAATCATATTATGATTTCAATCAAACTATACATCTTAAACCATATGCCTGTTTAAAAAACAAGACATAGAGAGGGAAAAAAAAAACATTTTCTTGAAACATTACAACGAAATCAAAAGTACCACCAAATTTTTTTTTTTAAATGTCGGTTCCACCAACATTGTCAAACTCCAACGAAAACCCACAAAAAAAAAAAAAAAAAAAACTACAGAAAAGCAAAAGTAGGAAAATGAAATGCATAAGCTAAGAAAATACAATTACAATGACAAATCCATATAGATCTTGATGATGCCGAAAATTGCCAGTAAGTCGCACAGTCCTCACGTGCTCTAGACAAAACCTGCACAACAAAAAAGAAGAAAAACCCTATAGAGAGCATCAGTGTGGTACCGGCCAAAAACCCTTTGCAGGTTAAGTTAGAGAACTTTCACAGCTCTAAAGTGCTAGAGATGGAGTAAATTACGCGTACCTTATTTTTTAAGGGTTTGGGATTTTTATAGTAATGTAGAACCGACTTCTATTTATTGGGCAAGAAGATGTTTCCTTATGGGGAAGATCCTAATAAATGTACGTATTTTGCGAGATTCCTCCCATATAGGGATTCCATTGACCATGGTCAATCGTAGGGTGCAAGATATTTCCATTTAGGATTCCTTGGAGTTTACTTAAGCCATGTGGGTACCACGTGGCCTTAATATCTGTCGGCCTTGTGCCCGTGTACCTAGAATCCGTCCATCATGGAGGATCATCTGTCCACTATGGGGGACCATTTGTCATGTGATCTCTCCGTTCAGTACCTCAATCCGTCGACTTGTTTTTGATCATCCATTAACTCAATACCGTCACCTATGGTAGGTTTGTTTGAACGGGTCCGTCAACCTTAACTTTTATCCTCTTCAGATCTGAACATGGGTCTTACAAAGCAAAGCACCAAAGATCTGATCATGCAGAATATTTCATACAAAACCCTCGCTCTTGTTCTTAATTTTTACCAAACCCTCACTTTTTGATCTTATTTTCCCTTATTCTTTTATATTTTTTATGTTTTGGAGGAGAGAGACATAAAATGGGAACAAAAATCCATATTTAGCCTTACTTTTAATAGAAGTGGGGTACTAAATCTTAACTGAGCTAACTTTAGGTGTGTAAAGTGTTAAAATTCAAACCACAGATAGGCAACTTAAATTTCGACTAAACCACAAGTGGGTAAGTTGCAATTAGCCCTATAAAATATAAACTAACAATACTTTTATATTTGTGTTTGAAGGAAAAAAGTAAGCCAAAATTAACATTGATAAATCCTATGTAAGCTTGACTATGTAACAAGAAAGATTAAGTAAATTAGTGATATTACTGTTATTACCAATTAAAGAGAAAATCTTGGCGGAGGTAGGGAAAAAAAAAAACATAATTAGTAGTTGTAAGGACCAGATTTGAGTCCTAAACCCAAAAGTTAAAAGGATCTAGGCCCAAAGAGCCCAATATAATGAATTTATAGAGAATGAAAACTAGGCTCTAATGAGTTGGGTAGCAATTCCCGTGGATCCAAGTGACAATAAAGTAAATATAGACTGGTTGTATCTCATAAAAATCGTTCTCGGCACAGTCCGAGAAGCTCAACTCTTGTATATAATTCTTGAAGTTGGTTATAAGTACCGTTCTTATTGCTACATGAATTCTCTCTTAATCTAGATTGCTGGTGTTGATCCTTATCCCATTAGCACCTTATTGAAGTCTTTGGGGAGTAGCTGTAAGGCTGAAAGTTACTGTTTAGGTATCATTTCCTCATTAATGTGGCCAAAGAGTTAGCTGCAGAGCATTTAATATAGTGGTAGCAGCTTTCCCTTTAGATATTTCATAACCTCCCTCTGTCTTGTTCCTTCTTGATACTTATCTTCATCAGTAGAATTGTCCGAAACGTTGCTCTTGATGTCAGAGCGCACTTTCTGATCTCGGCTTTGCTCAGCCAAGGAAGCATTCCTCCTCGGATCACCTCCCTAGAACATCATGCCTAGATCCCTTCCTTTATTTGTTAGTGCTGACCTCTATAACATGTTTATCCATCCTCGGACTGGGCCTCCGGCCCAATCTATTCTACTGCGCCTAACATCCCTACAGTAGTAATGTTACATCTCAAAAGGAAGAAAATATATTTTAAATGAAACAATATTAAAATGTAAATATTATTCAATTAATATTTAAAATAAAAGGTCCTACTAAAAATGGTCACCTTAACTTCTAAAATGTATAGAGTTTATCATAGATTGGCTGTATTATTAAGGTATTTGACAAAAACAATACTGTGGGGGGGGTAAAAGCTCAGACCTACTTATTGGGCCTGGGGCCCTGTTTTAAAGATTACTGTATGTCCGAAGAGGAATAACGGGTTGGGGTAGAGTTCATCTGAGGCAGCAAACCCGGAAATGGAGGAAGAGTACCATCCGAAGAGGTCACCCTTTGTCCGAAGAGGTTTCACTCCTCGGATAGGAATAGTCTCGATCAAACAAACGTATGGAAGGTCCCAATGACCTTCCTGGCAATCCCAATGACAAGGATAAGCTCTGAGCATACCTGAGGATGATAAGGACGAAGAAATATCTCAAGGAAAAGCTGCTACCACCGTATTTAATGCACTGCAGCAACTTTTCTGACCGCATTTATGTGGAGAAGACATCTGAACAGTGCAACTTCAGCTACCACCACTCCTAAAAAGCTAGAGAAGATGCTTGATGTGACCTATACTCAAGTATGTACGCAGATAAAGGACAAGTGCACGACTGGGATGATGATAGAGGAGGCTATATAAAGAAGAAGGGCCCCTGATAAAATAGGGAGACAAAAAAGAAGAGGGAAGAAGGAAATAACTTTACTGTAACTCCAAGAATTGTAACCAACTTTCATTCAATAATATGCCTCTTCGGACTTTCATGCTAGCCTTTGTCCAAGCATGATTGCATGTTAGTTTGTCCCTAAGTACCATAATCAACTCTTGTTTAATTCACGTCCAGCCCAGTTCTTTTACCCACGTTCTACAAATTCATTGTCTTGGGTTCATAGGGCCCATAATCCATATCATTTGGGCTTGGGCTAGAAAAAGTGACCCTACAAATACCATTTAGAATTTATAAGTTTTTTTTTTAATTATTTTTATTTGAAATACTCTATGCACATGAAAAATTGTCATACTAATGTGAATTGTGGGGCCAAGAAATAGTCAGGCAACCTCGGCCCACTTCGAACCAGGCCCAAGGCCCAAGCCGAGGAGACCTTCTTGGTCCGAGGATGGAAGCAGTAAGCCCAGGGGCTCAATAAGGCACACCGAGGATGTCTCCATCCTCGGAAATCCGACACCATAATATAAACCGGCCACACGTCACCAAGGGAGCCCTCCTGATCATTCGAAGGGCAGGGAGCAGGTACCGCATATCAGCGATAGAAGCATGGTAGAGGAGCAAGTTCGGGACGAACTGTCACCTCCACATTAAATGCCCTCAACTAATGTCCTGGCCGCATTAATGAGGAGGGGACGCCTCAACAGTGTCACCTTGGTTGCCGCATCCCACAGAGAGAATGGGAAGGTGGCTGATGGGACAAGCACTCAAGTAATGGCCTCACTCCCCAACAAATGTAGGGCTAGGATCAACTGAGAAAGAGATATATAATGAAAGAAGTTCCTCTTGAAAGGGGACGGAAAAAACGAGGGAAGGAAAATACTGTAGCAGTTTATATCCTCTGAAACCTTGTAATCTTTCTAAAAAAGAAATAAGAAGAACTCAGGCTCTGTGAATTCTGTCTAAGGAACCTCATTGTGTACCCTAACCCACGTTTAAGCTACCAGCGCTCACACACAACCATGCATGGCCGTTGCATTCCTCACTAGGGCCTAGTTCTTGAGCCCATTCTCTATAAATTCATTGCGGGGAAACTGGGCTTGGGTCTACTCCCTCAAACCTGGTCCCTACATGAATCTATTTTGCATGAAAGACATTTAACATGCCAATAATATAGTTAATATTTCATGATTTTGGTATTATCATTGTAGTATTAATATTTTAAAAAATCAATTCAATTGAGGCTAAGATTGTTAAAAACACACAAATATCAAATTGGTGCCTTTGCAATGAAGTGTTTAGATGACCACCATTAGGATATTGGAAGAAACTAAGAAAATAATTACCCTGTAAATTATCTCTTAAGTCTCAAAATGGATCAAAAAGTTTCTAGAAAATATCACAAGGAAACTTAGTTTTGTAAGTGTAAAATGTTTTGGTTGTATATGCTCATGGTTGGATATGAGTAAATGTATCAAACCTTCAAGTTTTTGTACTATCATGAATGGTGTGACTTTTGGGAATACAAGAAAGGCTTATGAAATTTATTTGTTTTCAAAAGAGATATGTTCCCTGAATTTTGGTTGAAAAATGAATTGGTGATGCCTAGTATTTTAGAAAGAGAATGTCCATTTATATACAATTTATTTTCGTTCAAGCCTTGTCGAAGATAGAAAGAAGTTGTGGTTAAACTTAGAGCACTTGGAAGTGCAATTTGTTTGTCAAAGACTTAGAATGTGTTCTAATTTGTATCTCTAAGAGAATCTCAACAACATTTAATTTAATAAAGCTGCTCAATAATTATTTATTTATTTTTACTTCTATCTTAAAAAGAGAAACATTCCTGCATTTTCGGAATCTAATGACTTAAAAAAAATTAAAAATAAAATGAAAAAGGAAAAGGAAAAGAGAAGAGATTAAAAAATTCAACAAGCTAAAATTATGAATGGGTCAAGCTCAATGCCACATGGCAAGTTATCCATTTGCATGTGCGAAATCTGTAATAATATATAAAATTGAAGAAATTTGATTTTTGATTGATCTTATAATGTTTTTGTCACATAAACTTTTGCAACTTCACAAATTTATGTTACTATTCTATTAATTATAAATATAATTAAGTTAAAAATTATATTCTATATTTAAATCTTCAATTAGAATCTTATTGTACTATATTTTTATTAAATGGTAGAATAAATAGTTTCATAATTTTTACAACAACAAAAAAGTTTCATAAACAAACACAATCATAATAAATACTCAATAATAAATATATTAATTAATAATGATTACATTTCATATCTAAAATAAAATTGAAAAAAATAATATTTTTTAAAACTTTTTTTTTGTGTATTATGTGTTGGCGGACTAGTTTATAATAATTATAAGACATAAAATTTTTCACAACCATTAACATGATGGGTTTGAGTCTATAAAATTTATTAATTAAAAGTGTTCCAAAGTTACTTCATTTCATTATGGTCAGTATATAACATAGTTGAATTCCCATCCCTCACATATCGTAAACCAAAAAAAAAAAGAAATAAAAAATGTGGGCACTAAGAGACTATTCTTTTTTTTTGGTAAAAGAGGATTATATAACTAGAACTAAATAGCCAGAATAGGCTCAGTACAAAGTCTATTTAAATACAAGCCATCAGAATCAGCTTTCAGCAGCTCAACAATGTCCATAGGCGGACTACTAAAAATACAAAAATCCTCTATTTGGTTGGAACCCAGTCTTGCTAAGGCATCAGCACATCTATTCACTTCACTGAAGCAGTGTTTAATTCGGGTTTGAGGGAGTTGGGTTATGAGGTACTTGCAGTCATCCACCAAAGCCGAAGTGACATTGTTATCATTCTTGGGATTTATTCAGCAAGTCAACTATAGATTTGGTGTCGATCTCGATCTCAACAGCAGGTAAATAAAGATTAAAACATTGCAGCAATCTGTCTCTAAGACCCCAAAGTTCTGCTACAAAACTCGTTGTAACTCCAATCTTCCTAGCATACCCACAGACCCAATCTCCTCCTCCATTTCTGATGAGGCCACCACTACCAGCTGGGCCTGGGTTACCCGTTGAGGAACCATCCGAATTGAATCTAAACCACCCCACCTCTGGTCTTTCCCATCTGATTCTCTTCACCACTTGGTTAGTAATTGCTTTAGGAACCTTTACACAATGTTCGTACTCCATGGCTTCTCTAAAAATTTCACGACCCAAATTATGTTGTATGGGCTTGTTGTGAAATACAACTTGGTTCCTATGCTTCCATATGTGCCAGATTGCAAAAAGGAATGAAGTTCTCCATGGGGGGTGGTCTTTATGCTTCTTCCGTTCAGCCCTTCCATTAGTAGCGACCCACTGTTGCAGATTCTCACTGAAATATGATGTGTTGACCTCCTCTGCTTTCAGCTAAGCCCATAAATTTTTAACTATTCTACAATCCCTTAGCGCATGGATTTTGGACTCAGATTGAGATAGACATAGAGGGCACGTTGGATCCACCTGAAACCCCCTCTTTGTGAGGCACTCCTTTATGCCAATACTATTATGCAAGCATATCCACACAAAAGTTTGAATACGAGGGAGTATGTTGGTTTTCCAAACCCGTTGGCCAGTAAACGGAGAATCCCCTTCCTCACCTCCAATGGCAAGTTTATAGGCACTTTTAAGCACAAAACCTCCATGAGTAGACCTTCCCCATGCTAATCTGTCTTGACCTCGAGCTGCAAGGGAAACCGGGGTGGCTTTTAGCTGCCAGAAGAGACTATTCATGAATGGTTGATGCTGGATTCTCCCCTTTCTATTGACTAACCAATATTATTGGTAGCCTTCTATATTTAAATTACTCGTGGCAGGGGGAATTAGTTGAATTACAAAACTCTTGATTATAAGATGATTTTATCTCAAAATATTAAGTTCATTTATACTTTTTTTACATACATGTTCCACCCTTTTTATTTAAAGCACTTCATTATTTACATTGGAGTCTGTGTAAAGTTTTGTGGTAGCAATTGGTCAATGTAATGTCAAATAGAAATTTAGGAATGCATAGAAGGATCGAATAATTTGGTTATATAGAAAGAAGTGATTAATGTGTAATATAGATATATGATCACATGCAATAGGATGAGCAATATAGTTTCTTTTAAGACACATAGATGGTGGGTTTATTGACACCCTTTTGTAGTGGTACTTTGGGTTAAGTAATGTGTTTGAACTTGTTGAGAGAGTGTAATTAAGTGTGTGTTTAATAGTTAGTTTATTTAAAAAACAAATGTTGGGCTCATTAACAAGGTATTCCATTTACTCAATTGACGCAACTTGATGGGTTTTTTAAGATTAAATCAAAAAAAAAAAAAAACCAAAAAAACATATATAACGGTGGAAGGATTGAGATTAGGTGCAATTGCTTATAGCAATTATACTATGCAAATTCACCTTATCCTCTCACAATATCTTTTTAATTTTTAATTTTTACTTTTTTACTTTAAGCCCTGTCTTATATACAGCAGCCCGGGCCCGCGCCATGGCCCAGGCCCAGACCCACAAGTTTGCAACCCACGCATCCCTCAAACCCCAAAGAAAAACCCCACCTCCATTGTCCACACCTCTTCTCGCTTCTTCATCTTCTACACAATCACAGTTGACACCTTCTTCCTTCTTATACAGTTCGACAGGTAAAAACCTTAATAAATCCATTTCTGGGTTCTTTTCCTTTTGCTCTGAATTGGGTTTGTTTCTCCGATTTGACTCTTTTTTTTTTTTTTTTTGTTGGCTGCTTGTATTTCACGAAATCAAACTATAAACAAATGGCTATATCTCTAAAAAGTTGTAAACTTTTGTTGCTGTTGTAGTTGTAGTTGTTGTGACTATTGGTGTTTTGAAAAATGGAGGAGATGAACACTGAGAATAACTGGAGAGAAGAGCAGAATTTCACATTGGTGGTAAGGAAGCCCTGTTTTGGCCTCCCCACAGCATGCCCTTCATGCCTCCCTCTTTACTTGTATCTCAAATTTGCTCAACTCCCTTTCCATTTGGATTTCAGCTCTATCTACCCTGACTCTGGTAATTCCTCTCTCTCTCTCTCTCTTGCTTCATGTTTCTATTGTTATACTTGTGTGAGTTTTCGTGATTAGAGACTCTGGGTGTTGGCCTGGTTGCTTTTTTGTGTTTGAGGCTCACAAGTCACAACTGCTATGTGTTGTTATTTTGCAATTTTTTGTAGTTTATTTAAAGTATTTAAGTAATAATTCACTGTGTGTATTCTGGGTTCTGTGATTGCTGTCTTGCTGCGTGTATTTTTTAGAGAGACTTTCTCTTACCATTCTTTTACTTTTCAGTCTTCATCAGTGTTTTAAAAGGTGAAAGCATAAGCTGAGGTGCTTTAGGTTGATCTGGAAGTTGCGAATCACATTGTTCGTATTCAAATTGCATTCGAATTGAAAATAGATTAAGGATGTGGCTTGACAGTCCTTCATGTTTGACTAAGAAAGACCATTCCTGATTACCCTTTTTTTGCATGTACTATTGGTCTATGTCTTAGGGAATCTTAGATACAGTTAGAACTTAATTCTCCTCTTATTTACTGTACATCCATGCTCATTTATGCCTTTTGTGTATGTCTTTGTGTAGGTAGAAACGGTTTAGTATAACTGTCTATGTATATGATCTAAATGGTGTAGATGTATTCTGGTACTTAAGAGAGAAAACCATTATGCTTGTACTCATATTTAAGTAAATAAACATACTAATTGTGGTGTTGTTTGTTGTGCTCTTTGTTAGATCAAATTCCATATATTGAGTCTGGTGATTATGTGGCCTATAATAATGAGAATGGTGGGGTTATTGAAAGTTTGAAGAAAGATGGTATTGCTGATTTGGACACTGAGTTCAAGTCAGTCCCAGAATGGATATCAACAAAAGCAATGGTTAGCTCCTGGCTAGGAGATGCAATCATGTATGAACTCTGGGTTGGGTCTGATGGTAGTTCTGCTAAGAAGATCTATTATCCTGATCTTCCATGGCCAATAGGAAAGGTTCTGTTCTGGAAGCAATCTCAGACTGTAATGCTGCAACTTGGAATAACTAAAGACAATGCTGAGCAAAAGGAGGAAGAGGTACCCTTTTCTCCTTGATCTTCCTTGTGTTTGCTTTGATACGTTCAGACTCTCTCTTTCTCTCTCTATCTCTCTCAAATACGAACGCACACAAATGTTTTAGGAAATTGTATATACACTACTTACCATTTGTTCTTCACTGGTTTTAACAATTATTCTAGGTTTTAAATTATATTTTATTGGAGACAGATTTACAATAGAGCAAAAATTGCATATGAAGCTCTGTCAAATAGGTTAGGGGAACAGGACTTTCTCTTTGAGAACAGGTGACTCTTCTGGCTATCCTGTCTTGGATATTTTATTTCCTTGAACAACAAATTTTTGGAACTTTCTGAGATTTTTTTTCCTCACATTAAGTGAACTTAACATGCTGATGTCAATAACTGCATGCGTTATTCCTTTCATGTAGGCCATCAAGTGTGGACGCAATATTTCTTGCGCATGTGCTTTTAACTCTTCAAGCATTACCTGTGAGTGATCTTACAGATTGTAACGTAGTCGTGATCTTGTGAAAGCTGATTGTAATTATTTTTGTGATTAATAAAGTGTATTGATTTTAATTAGTTTTGACTTTGAAGTTTATCTTTGTTGAACTTAGCAAGTCTTGATTTCTGTGTTGCTCTTGTATACTCCCCTCAAAACTAGATTCCCCCCTTGCCCTCTTGGCCAAAAAATTATGATGTTTTCCCTCCCCCAAAATAAAATCAACCATCATCTGAAGAAAAAAAAGAAAAAAAAAAAACAGATTTGGCAAGTGTCGCTGCTGTCAGAAGGCTTAACACCCCCCCCCCCCCCCCCAACCAACAGCTTCTGATGTGAGTTTTCCACTAGCTGAAATCAACTGTCAATGTGAAATTTTTATTAGCAAATGAGCTCTAGCTCAAATGACATCTCCCCTCATTATTGCATCTCGTGAGAAAAATTTATTTTCAATTTTCCTTTTTTAGTTGTTGGATGAGAAATTAATGTCAGAAGTTATTTCGGCGCTTGTGTTTTTCTGATGCTTTACGTATTGTAGTAACCATGTGTCAATTGGAGGTTGATCTTGCATGTTGGTAAAAAATGTCTGAGCTTGGTCATCATTAGATTTTGCTTTATACTAAATATATTTTTAAGTCTTAGTATTATCGGTAGTGACGTTAAGCATGCTTCCTGCAATACTATCAGGAAACATCAGTGCTGAGGAACGCACTCTTGGAGCATGGTAATCTTGTAAAGTATGCTGAAAAACATAAGATGGAGCAGATAGAGGCTGGTTCGTCATCTTCTTCTGTCCCACAGTTTCAGTCGGGCCCTTCATCATCAGCTCCAAGAAAGGGTCCTTCAAATTGGAGTAAGATCCTTCAAAATTCCTGACTTGTACTTTTTTCTCTAAAATCTTTATTGATTGATTTTGGTTGGGCAGTTTTAGTGCCTTTACCAATCCAGACTACATTTTTTTTTTGTTGGTAACTAAAAATTTTATTGAGAATAAAAAGAGAATAAAAAAGAGCAATCCAGAGTTGCAGATTACATTTTTAAAGTTCTAGTGAATCATGTTCGTATTAGATTTCAGATACTTAAATAAAGTGAAATCTGTAAATAAAAAAGCTTAATAGGGTATCAGTATCAACACAGGCTTGCTTGTGTCTTGTGGTTTCCCAGAATTTATTGCTGATATTGACAGGAAGATGTAGTACATATCCCCCCCTCCTCCCCCTTTCCCACCCCCACAAAAAAAAAAATACAGGCAGATCTGATGTGAGTGATTTTTTATTTAAATGCTACATCATTCTTCATGATCTAGCCAAACCTTTAGTTTTTAAAATTTGGATAATGGCTGCCTGGGTGCTACAATAAAAAGGGGTACAATGTAAACCTTGAATGACACTTTGTTTAGTTGATTTGCTTTGTAAAAGGTTATGCCACTGTCCAGTTCAGGTCATTTTAGCTTGGACATTGTCACTTCCTTTCTGGGCTTGTATACTTCAAATTCAATTTTCTCTAAATTGCCTCTCTAAAATAGTTAAATCACAAACTCTCCCCCCCCCCCCACCTCTTTTCTCTTCTTTTTTTGATGAGTAAGCAAAAGAGGTTTTATTGAAAAAGAGAATCACATCATGTTTATGATGATGAACACAAAGTGCCTATTAAAATTACAAAAAATCTAAGAGAATTGTGAAACTCAAAAATAGGGATGTTACTGTTAGAGACATCACCCACTAAACTCCAAACATGTTAATACTTCACACTCTACAAACGTAAGTGACATCACAATGAAGCAATAATTGATCCACTATTTTCCTGCTAACACTGACACAAACAGTACCATCCTACTAAAGATAAGCCCTTCTTGATAAGGTTATCAATAGTTAGAATTTTACCCCAAGCTACTGTCCACAAAGAGAAAGACGCCCTCTTTGGAGCCTTGACACACCATATGCTCAGAAGAGGAAAAGGATTGCCAGTAGTGCCACAAATAGTCTTGTAGTAAGAAAAAAATCAAACTTTTTTTTAATAAGTAAGAACAAACATCAAACTTGCAACACCCCTTTAATCACCATTTCATTTTATCAGCCCCCTCCCACTAGGCTCTAACAGTAGATATGATTTAAAAAAAAATTCACATATTGCAACTCCCAATCATGAAATTCCCTGTGAAATCATACATTTAAACTCCTAACCTCCCCATCCAACCCATAATTCAACAAATCAAAGAGCTTACCTATTGGCCAAGCAGGCAAACAGATCAAGGTACAAATCCTTCAGAGGAAGGTGGCCACTTCCCTTATCATGCCAAAACCTTACATGAACACCATCACCTAACTCAAAAGCCACATGTTGGAAAAAAGAGTCCCAACTTGTTCTAACACTCTACCAAAGGCTACATCCATGTGATCATCTACCAGCTTTTGTAGACCATCTGATGCCATAGATGTATATTTTCGTGCCCAAAATGCCATAGCCATTTCCCCTGCATAGCTTGATTAAAGTTCCCAATCTTCTTAACCCCAAGCCACTCACCTCAATAGGAGAGCACACCTTGTCCACGCCACCAAAGAGTATTTGAACTCCTCTGAGGTGCCCTCCAAGAAATTCCTTTGAATCTTTTCCAACCTATATGTTACAGAAGGCTAGAAAGCGTACTCTTCAGCAATGTGAGCCTACCTCCCTTAGACAAATATAGTCTCTTACAACCAAATAATCTCCATTCCATCTTTTCCAAAATAGGATTCCGCACAGAGATAGCCTTGAAGGTGTCCCCAAAGGCATTCCCAAATAAGTCATTGACACACTGCCATTTCTACAACGTAAAATATCCTGGCAGTTCATTTTGACAGTAGAGTCACTTTCTTATGACCATTCCATAATAGCATTTTGCGTACTAGTAGAATCATAGACCTTCCTTCTGAGCAAACAAAGGAGTAGAATTTGGTTGTAGGTCTCTTTGAATTGAAAGTTTCAGTTTATGCATTTGTTGTTTGTGTTCATGTCAGAAATAGAAACTTTATTGTGTATGCGAATGAACAGAGGCATGACTAATTGAACATTTTTGCTGTTTTTCGTTTTATGTGAGATATCAATATGGTTGAAATATTCTGACCTTAAATAGTATTGCTATGTTTCACCACTAGCACACAAATAATTTATGCTTTGTCAGTTTTATACTTATAAAAAAAAAAAAATTATGCTTTGTCAGTTTTATGCATTCCTATTATGTGGGATTCTTGTCTCTGCCTTATTGGTACCTTTGCTTATCATTTCTTTCTACATACAATTTGGATCAATCATAGGTTCAAAGCCCAAAAGCAAAACCAAGAGGGAAAAAACAAAGGAGGAGAAAACTTTTAGAAAAAGGGCCAAATATTTTGTGGCAGCACAGCTCGTTTCAGTTCTACTTTTTCTCACTTTCATGAATAGATCTGATGATGAAGTGGAGCTTGATGATGATGATGGCTATGGATATGATGACTGAAAAGCATTCACTCATCTTCGTGCTGAGTTTTCAATACCAACATTTTTCCTTTGATTAGTACCCAAGGTTAGCTAGTTGACGAGGATGACTTTTGCCCTTCTTGTAATTTTCAATGGAAATTTTGGAAAATAAGTGTCCATACAACTCAAAGTTATGATTTATTTGAATAGATGAGCTGTATTTTTTTGCGGTTTCAAAAGAAATATTATATTGTTCATGACATTTGATTTTTTAAACGATGCTTACATTTTGTATTTTAATTTGCAATAATTTACTTGTACCTTTCCCCGAAAAATAATGGATCTGGATTTACATTTTTGTTAATTTGGATTGGTGAAGGGGATGTATAGCTCCTGAAATCCTCAGAAATCCTATGCAAGCAGATATCCTCTTCAGTTGCAAATGATAGAAGCACCTCACATCCCACGCAATTCTTCTAAACCTACAAACCAGTATTATTGTATGTTGCCTGGATTTAATTATATCAACTATCAAATGCTTTACAGATTCCAGGAGGAAAAGGAAAAATAATGTTCACAACCTAGAGGTCTGCCAAAATTTGACCCAAATTCTTAAACCCGTCTGAACTTGAACTTTATTCTTTAACATTTTTGCTGAAAAAAAATTTATTTTGTATTTGTGAATTAGGGTCCGTTTGGATTGAATTTATTGTTGCTGAAAACTGAAAACACTGTAACAAAATAATTTTTAAATGTGTAAATAGTATCGTGGGACCCATTTTTAATGAAAAAGTTGCTGAAAAGTGGTATTTGTGGGTCCGTGAACAGTGCACGAATGTACTGTTCACAGTGGAAAAGTCAGCCTTTGCGGCTGAAAAAAAAAAAAAAAAAAAAAAAAAAAAACTAAAACGCGGAGGCCAAACGGGTACTTAGTAACGATATCCCATCTCCAGAGAAATCTCAATTGTTTTGAAATGAAAAAGGGGGAGAAAATAGGCAGATGCCCCTTTCAAAAAAAATCCAGCATTTTATCACATTTTCCAAACTAATTAAAGAAATGCCCCTCTTTTGAAACTCGATTTTTTCAAAATCGAGTTATAAAAAAAAAAAAAAAATTCTGGAGCCCTATAGTGGCGTTTTAAGGAGCCTATAGTGACGTTTTAAAGATATATAGTGGTGTTTTGTAACTCGATCTCCATGAAGTCGAGTTACATGCAATTTTTTTTTCTTTTTTTGCCTATAACTCGATTTTATGGAGATCGAGTTACAAAACGTCACTATAAGTCTTTAAAACGTCATTATAGGCTCCTTAAAAACACCACTATAGGGCTTAACTTGATTTTGAGAAAATCGATTTTCAAAAGATGGGCATTTCCTTAATTAGTTTGAGAAAGAGGGCAAAATGCTGGATCGTTTTTTTTAAAATGGCAAAGGCCAATTTTTTCCTGAAAAAGGGCACGCAGGAAAAAGAGACCAATCATAAAAAGAAAACATGCCTGGTATGGGATTAATAATATGTTGACAAGATGGGTTAAAAATCAAGTGTTGCCGTAATCTTAAAAGAAATTAGTTTGGTCATTAAAAATATAAAAAGAAGATGTAATCCAATGGTGGATTTATTAAAATTCATTTCTAATAAAAAGATATTGAGTAAGGTTGTAGCTAAATTTTGTCATAATTCTTATGACGATCTTCCCATTTTGGGTTTAAATTGTTGAAGTTATTTAATTTGAATGGTTTAAGCTATTTTTATTTAAGTGAAAGACTATCTACAAATTGCGATATATATATATATATATATCTATATACATATGGGTGCATATTGGATAATATTGTATGATGCATGATATGTCTCGTATGATGTATGGAATTGGAAGCAAAAAGATGAGTATTGTATGAATGTATCGGAGATGCTCATACATTATTGTATGAAAAGAATAAGGGATTAATTAGGCTAGGAAAAGTCATGAATGGGTAAAGCGCAATACCATCTAAAAATGACTTTTTGTGATTTGAATCTATAAAATTTATTAATTAAAACTTTAAAGTGTTCCAAAGTTACATCATTGTGTGGTTGGTTTATATAGTCAATTTGAACCTATGCCTCATAGGTTCTCCACCAAAAAAAAAAAAAAAAATCTGAAACATAGAAGGCAAACACTGAAACAGTATTCATGAATTGGTTCATGTTGGATTCTTCCCATTCTCCATATCCAAACCCAACAAATATTATTAGTAGCCTTCTACATTTGAATTATGGAGTTATTTCATTGCTGATGTTCATATCACAAAATTTTCCTCCTTTAAGGATGGCAATTACCTGAATACAAAGAAAAAAAACAATTGACTTACTATATAGCCCCAAAGCAGGAAGGTTCATATTGGTTAGGCAAGTTAACAACCTCACTCCTACGTGGTCTTGAATCTGGCCTAGTGGTTATTAAAGCAGAGTGACTGTAAATTATTAAAAAAAATTCAAGAAAGAGGATAAAGAAATTGAATTATATACAAATTTGCATACAAATATTTTGTCATTATGATTTTTTTTAATGATTGACTTAAGTATTTAATTCATACCTTTTTAATTTTTCAGGTTTGTTAATATGTATTTATCATGACTTACTAAGCCTCTTGTAGCTTTGGGTAGTTTTGGTCTAGAGCTTTTTCATCTTTACATTGGATAGAAGTTTGAATACATGATTGCATATCTCATATAATATGCTATATGTTCTTTCTTCTTATCACGATTCATGCTTCTTTGAAAGATCAAGCTTCGACTATCTAATTACATAGATATAAGTTAAATGGCAAAGCGTTTTTGGCTTGTAATCTACACCAACTGTGAATTGTACATGGTTTAATATCACAAGCTTAATGTCAAGCATCAGTGTCAGAATAGATATCATATTGAAAACCCTATTTGATAATGTTGCACTGAATATTTGTTGCAGCACACCTTACTTTCTTTCACAGTAAAAGAACAATGGCAACTCAATCTGTTGGCTTGATTCAGGATCAGAATTTGAACTCCCACTGTAGAGGTACTAGAAGCTGTGTCTAACCCTTTGTTCTGTAATTGTTATTGTTTATTGTTGTTTTTACTGTAATTATTTTGTGTCTTATTATAGTTTCAATATTCAACTTTCATACTTATAGTTTCTAGAAAGAAAACTGCATCAGTGGGCAGTCAAAGAGCACTAGCTGACCTTTCAAATTCAGCAAAACCCTCAACATGCGTGGCTTTGAAGAACCATTCCAATAAGTTGGTTGCTGTTGGTGGAGAGCATAATGTGTGTAAATTAACATCTCCTTCTAGAGGAAAGATCAAAGTCCTTATTGAGTTCCCAAACTCTGAGAAACCCTCTACACTTAAGGCATCAAAGAAGAACCATACAGACAAGTTGAGCATTGACAATAGAGAAATTGATGTCTCTAAGCCAATATCTTCTGTTCAAGGGGAGGTCAATGTTATTGAACCCACTATAAGCCAGTCAACAAAGAGCCATCAGTTTATGCTTAAAATAAAGTAAATGGCAGGAAAGCACTAACAAACATTTTAAATAAAGAAACTCTGTATCTACATCAGGCTTCAAAGACTAATCATTATTCCAAGAAGGTTAGCTTTGTTGAAGATGAAAAATTCCTGCACAATCATAAAGGGTGCATCCAATTGAAAACAAGGGCAGCTGACATGGAATTCTTTGTGAGGACACTTGGATTGGATGATGGTAATAATCTTTATCCTTTTTAATGTTGTTCATTTAATGCCATGCCTAACAATCTTTTCTATGCTTGTATGTGATTACCCAAGGAAAGGTGGGTTTGCATTTCTGTCCCTCTTTTCCAACAGTGTGTTTCTTTTTCAATTTTTTAAGCTGGTATACATACGGATCACTTATTTTGTATTTTCAGGTTGCGAGTCCCCTTTGGAATTGGGTAACTGTGGAGATGGCTTAGCTGCCAAATGAAGTTCAAACTCCTTTTCAATGAAGGACATCTGAGCTGCTGGATATTGATCTTTCTTCACAGCAATGCAGGACGTTTATGTCTCCAAAAAAATTTGCATTGATGGACACACCTGCATTTTCCTCAGGTTTGAATAACCAACACTTGGCTGCAGGCTTGTAGTATATAGACCAAATGTGATAGTTGAACTCATGTTGCAGCTCATATCATAGGCTCAGTGGCTAACTACTGAACTCTTTTAGCTTGCAACTAACTGCCATAGGTTTAACATGCTTGTTTATGTGTTCTGATCCGCCTAAGATTTTTTAGCTTCTGTCTCAATAAAAGAACGTTGCTCATTTTGGTGGAAAAATATTTAATATTATGGAAATTCTTGCTGTGAATATGTAAGTTAAATCTGAATTCTAGCTACCTAAAGTTAACAAGCTTTGTAAGTGAGCAAGAACAAGAAAGAATCTTGCATAGATATAGAATTATGTAAACGTGTTGTACTTAAAGGTTGATTTTGTGTCTGTTGGAGTCCCTGATAATACGTCTCTTACTACATAATCTCCTAGGACTAGATCATAGTGTCTTCTTTCACAAGGATCTAGTGAAAAGCCCTCTATGATTGTTTCTTGTTAGAGTAACAGTGGGACATACTGAAGAATACAAGTAGTTGCTTGTAGAGAACAAAAAAATGGCAATTAATCCCAGGTTAGCACAATTAGTTGGTGATCATGATTCACGCCTCATTAAGTGTGGAGGTTTTTGAACCTCCCTCTTCCCTTGGGACCAAGACTCATTAAAAAAAAAAAAAAAACCAGCAAGATAGAGAAGATAGTCAAAGTCTATTTTCAATCAATCCCAACTCCCAAGGGGTTGGATTCACTAGAGAAATAGTCAAGTGTTCAAAAAAATTTGGGCGCACATTAACAGAGAAAAAAAATGCATATATTAGATCTTGCCAAGATTTATGCTTGGAAAGTAATGGTAAGAAAAAAGGTGTTACAACTAAGCCAAAACCAAGTGGTGTCCAGTCCATTAATAAAAGGAATAATATATAAGATAATAGTTAAATGTAAGGCCTAATTGTAAAATTAGGTTAAGGAGCTATCAAGATGGGTAAATCTAATAAGGAATTTATTCAAAATCTATATGCGATTCCAAGAAACTTAAGAAAGATGAGTTTGGAACCACACACTACAACTTATTTGAGGTTTACATACAGTAAAAACAAAAACCTACTTTTTTATTTTATTTAAATAACACAACCACTGTGGATAAGGAACACTAATCACTAATCAGCCAGTAATCACAAGTTTATGTGGGAATTTTGTTTCACAAAACTTGTACCAATATAAACATATCATCTTGTGCCCCAGCCTAGTCAGTTTGAAGAGTGCCTACATATATGAAATACTGAAGTTTGAAAGTATGAATTAATGGAAAACAAAAATAGGAAAAGTAACATTTTGTTCATGTATGATGAGGATGCATATAACTGGTGATTATCTGGGGAGTGGGGTAATAGCAAAGAATTTGATAGGGAACACAATTTGATTTTGGAGGGTACATACACAACAAGAATTTTGAGAGATTGGCAGCATTCATCGTTTTGAAAGTGTAGAACCATTTTAGTTCAATAACAATGTGATGCATAATTATATTTTCTCAATGGCAAAGCAAGTCACATCATTATATTTCCCTTTTTAACCTCTTTGCATGTGCAACATGCTATTTAGTATTCTTTTTCTTCATTTTTTTATCTCTTTTTTCTCTCTCTCTCAATCCATTTGGCACATCCTCGTTTTCTATGATGTGAAGGTAAATATATAATAAATCCACACATCAATGTCCCATTTATCATAAGGTCTATATTATGTAAGAGCAGTGGGCACCAACTCTTGTCCCATTGAAAATTGAAGATGTGGTCTATTAAGGGGTAGTGGTTTTCACGACCAAAAAAGGGGCGGCTTAGTGCTTTGTTGAAAACCATCTTCTTTTCAATTAAATATGAAAAGAAAGACACATATAGAGGAAGTGGAAGGAAGAACTTGGTTATTGAAATTCTAGAAGTTCGAAGAGTTCATTGGATAGGATATGTGCCCCACAGACAAACCATTTTGCAGACATAATAACACTACTTTGCCTCACACAAGTTACTAGCACTAACATCTCCTTTACCTCAAATTCTGTTTGGTATTCAATTTCACAATTGGCTGTAGCCACACTACTGCCTTTAACTATATACACTTGTCACAAACTGAAGTTATTAAGAGAACCCCCCCTATATGCAAAACACCTTTAGGAGAGAACTATTGAGTGTCTTTTTTGGATTCTCTTTCTAGAGTGGCTCAAAAGTTACAATTGTACAAGCACTAACTTATATCTGGAATTACCTCTAGTTGCGTTTGGTATTGAAATTGGTAGCATTCACACTGCGGCGTGCACTAGCTTGTCACCATCTTGAAGTTGTTAAGATTTGGAAGAGACCCCATTTGCAAAATACCTTTGGAAAGAAAAGAGTTAAATGAGTAACTTTGTGGATTCTTTCCACGCTGAAGGAATTTTTTCTGCTTAAGACACCTAGAGCTACTCTAGCATTTGACCACTTGTGGGACATTTACGTTTTACTTTTTGCTAAATACAAACTGCACTTGATTATGAATACAAAGTTAAGAGAAAGAAAACTAGAAAAGGAAAAACCACTCTCCCAGCAAGGCGAAAGATTCACTTAACCTGTTAACCAAGCCATAAAGAATATGCTTAAGAGTAGGACTGCTCATTATTGTTCATATAAAATCAAGTTTATGAAAGGCAAAACACACGCGCGCGCGCACCGAGATTGTGAACAAATAGACAAAGCAAACCAGAAAACATTAGCATGACATGGACCTCACTCCTAATTCCAAGGATTGAGTGCGCAAATCACAAGAAAGTTACAGAATAATAAACTATAAGAATTATTCTACCTCTACAGTTTGGTCAACTATAACCATCTCTAACCATTACTTAGCAGATGCCCTGGACTGAATCCATCTAAAGTTTCAACTTTCAATTCTATTCGAGCAGATAGTCATTTTATTGAACTGAAATAATCTTTAGGAGGTGGCAAAATTTGTATACAGCTCTAGTTATCATATAATATTTGTTCTTCTTAACAATAGTATACCATCTCATTTCTGGAGATTGATTCCAATAAGTTTTGAATTCTAAACTGCTAGCTGTTAGATGGCAGTCCAACTGATTTCCCACTAAGAAAAAAGGCACAATTTCTTTGTACTACTTTTCTTTTCATTTTTTTTCCATCTAGACCAAAAGTTTCATCATCAGTGACATATGGTTGTCTGATAGATAAAATATTGGAAAAAAAAATAGAGCTGGTCTACTTAATAATCATGTACCATTCGTGTGCAAACATAAAAAATGAGTTTCACTTGAACTATAGGTTTTCAAAACTAATATTTAAAGTTTTTCAAACATGGAATTTCCTATGTACCAACAAGAAGAAACCTTTTCTTGGTCATTTTCATCTCATATTTGAGAAAATTCTCTCTTGGTATCTTTCCTATTGGCTAATCAGCTAATTATCTCATAATCTATAGCAGCGCAATGATAGGAAATTGAACTAGATTATTTTAATCAATTATTCTAATTTTGTGGTTTAGTCAAAAGTTAGTCTTTGGAATCATTGTTGTTGGGTTGATTGAATTTAATAATCATTCTTTTCTATACTGCTCTCCCCATTAAGTGAGTCTTCTTGCATTCTCATTTTTATCATAGCAGGGAGATGGTTTCCTAATGTTCAACTAATTGTGTAATGATAGATATTTAGAGCAAGAATGGAAAAATCAGGGCGGTGGGCTGATAAGATTCGATCTTTATAGCTCTTTTCATGACTCCTATTGGATGCTTATTGTTTCTTTTTTAGGTTTCCATTGACATTTTTGATGGAGTGATCAATAATAGGTTGTCATTCTGAACATAATATGGCTAGGGTATTCTTTGGCTAAGAAATGTTCATATCTTTTTTTCAAAAAGAAGGTGCTCAAATTGTGATAATGGAAGGTTAAAGATGCCAAGCTTGTTGAGGGCTATGGCTTCAGAAACTATTGTGAAGATATGAACTTTTTTTTTTGTTTGCTTTTTGAGCTGAAAGAATTTTATTGCTAAAACAAACATACGGTGCAGAGATGGAAAGATAAGAGCTTTATGATCAAGCATCTCTTTCTAATGCCAAAGATGATACACAAGTACCTAGACACCTTTGTTGCCATTGTTCAAGTAAATAAAATGTGTACAATTAGTCATTAAGCATTTTCAATTGAGAGTGATCGCATCCTGTAGATATGGTTCCAAAATGTCCCTTTGTGAGCAATGCTACCTAGCTCTGATCATATTGCCACATGGGTACCTCACTTTATTGGTGCTTTGAGTTTCTTGTATAGAAATGATTGGCTAGTAGTCTAGGCATTGTATGATTAGAACTTTGGCGGTACCTTCATATTTTTTTAGAGCAAAAGAAGATACAGTGTTTTTCTTGCTTCAGAAATAAGGAAGGGCAAAGTTGCACAGCTTTTCTATCTGATAATTTATTAAAAAAACATACCTACACGTTGACAACGTCACAAGTTTATATTTTAAACAAGTTCTGGTCCAGGGTAAAAATGTATTCTAGCTCTAAGCTTTCTGTATCTTTTGTTTATTTCTTAACAAGCCTCTCTTCTGGTTCAACTCCTATTCTGTTTAATGTGGTTTATCACTAATCTTCATTTCAAAATCAAAATGATTGTATCAATTGCATAAATTACGTAAGTGCTATTCCTGAAACCATTTTATGAAGAGGGGAAGAATAGCATATATAGGCACTAAGTAAAAACTTAGAAATATTGTGGCATACTAGACGGGTCGTGTAGTCCACACTTAACACTTCAAATTTGCGCTGCAAATTCATTATTATGACCAACGATTTGACAACACTTGAAAGGGTTGAAGCATAAGCTATATATAAAATCCTCTGGAATTGGTAATTCTTTGACTGATCTATGATTGGTGAACAAAATTCTCATTTTGAAAGGCTGTCACATTAATGTAATTAAAAAACAATATGTTTTGTCTCTTTTTCACTTGCACTTTGTTCTTTTTCCAATTTCGGGTAGGAAAGGAAAGCTATCTAATCAACAAGAGAATACGAGTATATATAATGGTTGAACGAAAAGAACCCCATTCATGGTTTGGTTACTTTAGACAAGATTCATTACAGCATGATTATACTGTTGGGACAAAGCAAGCTACTTATAGCTATGAAGGGAAAAATAGAGGAAGGAAAAAACACACAATGAGTATCCCTCTAGTGCAGAATCATATACGTTACCAGAGTCAAATCTAGAGGGACGACCCTATATCTCATCAAATAGTAAACCAGGTGTGACTACCCCAGTTCAGTGTTGAAGCATATTACTGTTGTGAATATCGTACCACATATCTTAGTCCTTGCCGCACCAAGTTGTAGAAAAAGAAAAACTATGCATCCAATCCAAAAATGCACTCAAATACATGGCAACTATTTGGAAGAATGACCAAGGTATATCTTACATGCATTGAATGAGATTTTCCATATTCTTTTTCAGTCAAAGATGTTAAAATGAATGTACAATAGTACCTTAACCGAGTCCTTGTAAGTGTACTTATTGTCATATTCCTGCAAATATGTAGTGTGTGCCTTTGTGGTCTGGCTAACCAATAAGCTAGCAAATATTGCATGACACTTTAAATTTAATGTATCTAGAGCAACTTGCTCTATAAGTAGCATCATTTTGGAATTTGAAAAAAAAAATGAAGTGGGGAGGGAATATAGTTTTTACTGATAATAGTTGAAAGGTTTATTTGTAGGCAGAAAATAGAGGAGGAGATTTTGTGGATTGCTTTTTGTTTAATGGCAAAAGATAACAAGTTTATATAGCACCGCTCCAAAAATATAGACATGTTCTGTCCACAAATTTAAAAAAAAAAAAAAAATTATGGTCGGTGGCATTAATTAGAGATTAGCATTGTGAGCAAACAATTGATGGGGTCTGCTTTGTTTATTCTTAACACATATGATAAATAATTTTGTTTTCTTAAGAATCAAGTAGGGCTAACCTTGTCTTGGAATTTAAATGAGCACAGGATGAATGAGAAGGCACAAATGAAAATATTTTAAACCACATCTGGTTTCAACAATATGTTGATGAAATCCAAAGATGAATTATTGGTATGAGTTCAGATTTACTAAACCCTAGAGGGCTGGCCTCTATGGAGTGCCTTTGAAGGAGTTTGTTAGAGTAAAATTTAAAATGTAATCACTAGGCGCTGACTAACATTTGAGTTGTGTGGTTATTTTAAGGAGGGTGGTGATATTTGTGGAACTTCTCACATTTAAATCTTTCCATTTAAAAAAAAAAATATTTTTAGCTACATGAGAGACGTGTGGTATTTAAAAAATTCAATGATCTTATAATCTCCATGTAAAGCATACAAAATTACAAAAATTGTCACAAACATAGCTAAAAATTTCTCAAAAACAGAAAAAAAAAAAAAAAAAAAGAGAACTGTAGAATTTAAATAGGAGCGGATATTCTTTTAACAAAAACATACGATGCATTATTATGATAAAGGATTCAATCATTCAAGTGGAAGACAGTAAAAGTAATAAAGGACAATATGATCATCAAAGATGAAAAGGAAAAAAAAAGAAAATATGCATTTAGATAAGTTAGGAAAACAGAATATTAGCCGACAAGGGCTTGGCTGAGTGGGTAAGGCTCAGACGCTTCGTGCAACACACCTAGATTCGAGTCCCGCTGCCTGCAGGCTTTCGTTGGTGGGTAAACTTGGTTGTGAGGTGTACTCACAAAATGTGAGGTGACTCTCGCACAAGTGTGTAAAGGGCAGCCGCATCTAAGAAGAGCCTCTGACTCGGCTGCCACCTGGCTCCCTGCCCGGGAGTGTAATATGACCATAAAGACCCCATTTTTCCATTCTAAAAAAAAAAAAGGGAAAACAAAACATTATCATGTAATTAATGGACTCAATTAACTGGAAAAAGTTCTTATAATTTAAAGCACACCCTAATTAGTTGGCAATTAGGGCTCACATTTAAATATTTAATTTTTTGATGATAGCTATTTATTATCAAATCAAGACACCAATCAGTTTTTGGTGTAGACGAGGGTTGAACCTCAAATATCTTATCAACTATCAGACACTTTACTAGTTGAATTAGCTGGAACCCACATATTTAAATATTTAATTGATACCATTTTTATGCATATAACTAGAAATCCATGAATTGTAATGTCTTTTTCATGTAACTGTAAGATGCTAAATGTTCTCCTTCCACCCGATTCCATAACAGTTGGCTGAACCACATTTTATTCTGTGATTGCGTGTGATTGTGTCCTGGTTGCGTCAATTTTCTACCACAAATCCAAAACAGACTTTTTGTGTACGGTGCAAATGTGATTTTTCCTCAAACATTTTTCCTTCTCACAAAGTTTCTTTGGGTTATATAGAGCCTAGTTTGTGTTTAGTTCAGATTATAACTCAACTAGATATAAAAGTGTTAAAATTTTTAATGAGAAATTTTTTGAGACTTAGTTCATAGAGCGGAAGGTTGGGCTGATAGGCTACTCCCAAACCTTGGGAAAAAATTTTGGGCCGTTTTTAGCCCATTGTGAATCCTTTATGTGAGATATAAATATCATTGTTTCCGAAAACCTGTACTAACTTTGTAAAAGTAAGCAAATTGCCGAATCACATAAATATTATCATGTGTAATTGTTTTTTTTGGCACATTTTTTCTCTATTTGCGCATCTCACAGATTTAGGAATTCATGAATATTTCCTAAGTTGTGTGTTATTTTTTCCTATATATTTTTTGCCTCTACTCTTATAAATTCCCTTCAGGTTTCTCTTAAATTAGGCCGAGTAGAAGGGAAATTGTTCTACAATTTTTTTTTCCTGCAGAAGTTGTTCTCCTAGTAAACATAGATAAAAATTACTTGATGATCTCTTCGTTTCCCAGGTTTCTAACAAATCCATTGCATAATAAACATTTATTCTTTTGTCCGGAAAAAAATATTCAAATAAGAATTGACTGATACTGGTTCATAATGGAGAATATAATGCTACTATAGGTTAAAATAAAGATGAGACTACAGATCGGACAAAGCAAGACATTGTTGTCGTGTCTAGCATCATTTACAAGAGTGTGTTTTAGCTACTAATGAAAATGAAAAAAAAAAAAAATATATATATATATATATATATATATATATATATGGCTGGCAAAAGAAGAAGCTATGATTAAACAAGAAGCAACCAGTATATTTCCTTTCAAATTTGAAATTCTTTATCCTCGTATACCTTGGCAAACTTTATAAGTTTATACCAATTTGACTACAAGCAAAACACATGAAAGAATCACACTAGTGCGTGTGATTCTAAACAATGACTAATATGTTGGGCTATTACTAGAAAGTTATTGGTCATTTGACCTATAAAGGTTCATTAAAATGTCTAATAACATTCTAAAGTGCTACTTTGTAAAAAAAAAAAGAAATTAAAAAAACAAAGTTGTCAATTCAATTATTTTAATCACATTATTTAACTCTTAATCTCTGATTAGTTTTTACGCTAACCCCTCCAACACTAACAAAAATATGATTCTTTATTTTCTGCATGGCTAAATTACCATCTTTTCCAAAAATTCAGCCACAATTAGACATATTTACCCAAAAGGAGCAATATAACCAATAATTTGGTCAATAAATCGCTAGTGTTTGTTTTTTGTCTTAAATTTTTTTAAGAAAAAATATAATAATAATAAAATTAGCTTTAATTTTAGGTTTTTTTTTTTTTTTTTTTTTTGTCACGCATTTAGCATAAAAACTACCAAAAACTGATACCAAATAGAATCTAGATCTCACTCAAGGTCAGAGCTTGGAAATTGGAAGATTATAAAATTCATTGTATCTCATTATTGATCATCAAATATACATATAGACAATTAGACATGGAAAATGTCAACCAAGAAGAAGAAAAAAAAAAATTAGACTTTAAAGTTAACTCTTGCTAAGACTGCTTAGTGTATAACAACTCCCAAACTCCAAAGTTTAAACCTCAGTAACATGTGGTGACTTATTCAGAAGGAAAAAAAAGGTCTTTTCAAAAGGTCTTTTTCTGGTCATGTCGTACGGACCTAACTATACTATGAAAGCTCCTCCAAGAAAAAGATTTATAGATTCTTCCAACTATCAATATTCTTCAAAAGCCATAGCACTGAAACTCTTCTGTGGCTCCACCAAAACCGTTCACAAACTGTCCCATATTCACTGTTCCATTCTCTTCATGCAAACCATCAAGCTGCATACACAGATTGACAATACCAACTAAGATTGTAGCAAAGGAAAAAAAAAAAAAAAAACAGAGAAAATGTTTTAGAATTGAAATCTAGAAAGGGGTATTAAGTGTTTTATTTACCCAGAGATAATCTTCATCTTCAATACCGGTTGAACATGCAGCTTTGGGAATCTCACCAG
This sequence comes from Quercus ilex subsp. ballota, assembly GCA_032727855.1. Taxonomy (NCBI): domain Eukaryota; kingdom Viridiplantae; phylum Streptophyta; class Magnoliopsida; order Fagales; family Fagaceae; genus Quercus; species Quercus ilex. Next base: position 26,274,156 of record CM064919.1, read on the forward strand.
TTTCGTCATTGCGTGCGAATCTGCCACGTATGCGGGGTCGATTGTCGGCTAGTGTTTTTCGACATGCATACTGAGGTAGTGGTGATGCAAATACAATTAGACAAAAAAAAAAATTAAAAAAAAAATTTAAAAAGCAGCCACATTTAGTTTTTTTTTTTTTTTGTTTAAAATTTATCGAACACTTATATTATATAAGCCTATAAGGCACTTTCTTAATAGTATTTTGATTAGATTATTAAAGATTTGCACAAACAAGGTAAAATTAATAAACTAATTGTTTTTCTAACAACCAAAATTTTATTACCTTAATGGTCTTGTTGAAGTTCCTCTGGGTTCTTTTGGCTCTGTACTTGGAAATCTTCTCTTTTCTCTCTTCTGCACTATATCGCCCTACTTTAAAGTTTGTTTCTTCATTGAATGAGCTTTCTGTAGCCAAAGGACCTGAGTAGGACCTTGGGGCAGTGTGAGTTGCTTTGATATTCTGAAAACAAAGCAAAAGAACACAGAATTTGATTAGATGTTGAATTGAAAAACAGAGGAAAAAAAGAGAAGTTTAGGGAGAAATTTCTAAGTTCTGACCTGCAAATCACCTGTGCTACAAACCCTTCTCATCTGTCCAGCTAAAAAACTATTTTCAGGTGGGCTTAAGGCCTGGTTTTGAAAGTTTTGGGACTCCATGAAAGTATCAAAGTGAGGCTGAAAGAAAAAGCTGGGCTTTCCTTCAAAATAATTACTACTATAGCTCCTCTGCATGAACTTATTAGCCACATTCTCAGTCCCACAACTGTAACTTTGAGGAGCAAAGGCCTGGCTGAAAGAAGACTCAAAACCCAATTGACATTCTTCATTTTTAACCTCTAAACCTTCCAAGCCAGACAAATTCCCAAACCCATATGGCACACCAGAAACATTAGGCAAACACTGCAAATTATGGGTTTGCATATGGTTCAAGCTATCTAATTGCTGGCTTGGAGAGGAGGAAGACACAAGTGGAGGAGAAAAGTGGTCAAAGGAGTGAGATTCTTCAACTCGGTTATGATAGTTTTGGCTGTCTGAAATTGAAATTCCCTGAAAAATATCAATCGGTGAGTCTGACATAAAGGTCAGGTCTCCATCAGAGGAGATCATGTCTGAGCTTGAATGGCGGTAAAAAGGGTCATCAAAAATATAAAGATCTGAAGACATTGAAAAGTGAAAACCCAATTCCTTCCTCACTCAAAATTCAACTTTAACAAGCAAAAAGAAAAAAAAAGAGTATAACCCAAAAAAAAAAAAACACAAAAAAAGGCCTATAAGTTGCTCAAAATAATGAAATATATAAATTATAATAGCAGCAAAGATGTATTTCTCTTTCTTTTCCTTTTTTGGTGGCTATTTTGTCTGGGTAATTGGTTCTAAAACGGACACAAAGCAAAACTTAACTGACACTTGGGTTCTGATTTATTTATTCAAGGCTTTGGATTACTAGAGCTACAAGACAAAGAAACGCCAACTTCTCTCTCTGTCTCTCACTCCTCATGAGATTTTCAAACAAACACAGGAAGAAACCAGTCCACTTCACTAATGCTTAAATAAACAACTTGTTTTCTCTTTCGCCCTCGTGCTTCTCTGCATTTCTTAGAAAAAACCCCAGATACTTTTTTGCTTTTCACAAAAAGCAGCGATTCTCTCAAATTTTACTGAAGAAATTTATTGCTGCGCCATCTTTTACCTCTTTTTCGCAACCCCCAAATACTATTCTGCTTTTCAACAAAAAGCTTTGATTCTAAAATATTGATTTCAAGATTTATGGTCAATTATAGGCTTTTGTTAGAGAAATGTTAGATTATACCACATTTTCACAACAAATTTTAGGTAGGAAGTTGTTACGAACTGTTATTGATGAGCAAAAAAGTAATTTCAGTAATGAATTCAAATTAAAAACGTGTAACAACCTATCACCGAGGTTTTGTTGTGAAAATGTTGTAGACATAGCACATGATAAGGAGGAATCTAGCTGTATTCGAGATTAATCTGTTTATATATATCTAAAAGTTCAAGTTTAGCATTTATTATTGTTACACTTCTGTTGAGCCACATCAACGGTTACCTTATTCACTTATTTCAAACCAATTCTCTCTTATTTTTAACCACTTTTATGCTTCTTAATTTCTCAAGTTATTACTTATTGTTACACTTTCTTCAACATTTCCCCTCCCTTTTACATTTCTTCTCATCTTATTTTCTATGAATTTGTTATTGTCTCTCACATTCTCTCTTTAAAAAATGGTTACTCTCTCTCTCTCTCTCTCATTTTTTTTTTCTTGGAACTCGATTTTAGGTTGATGATTTTTTGTGTTTTTTAAAATTCTATTATGAGTTAATACGTGTTGGTATTGTATTTTTTAGTTCTCCAACACAAGTAGTCCATTTCCCTTTTATAACTTTGGTTTGATTTTTGTTTAAGTTAATACATAGTTATTTTGGAAATGAGAATTGAATTTATATCAAAACACAATATTGATTATGCATTTAAGTGAGAATGAAGAATTTGAATAATTTATTTGAAACTTAAAAAGTAAAAGATAATTTCGATGAATATGAATCGTCTCATAAAGGAATAATATTAATCAAATGCACTCAATTACAAATTGTTTAATTTTTAGGAAAAATAAATTATCTTTAACAAATTTTAGAAAACAAATTATACATTATTCCACAATTACAAAATAATTATATATTTTCACACATTACGTGAGCCTGCAACCAGTAAAAAAGAACAAACAAATACCCCTTAATTAAAAAATGCTTGACTCCTTAAAAAAAGCAAGTTGATTGCAATTAAAAATTCAACATTAACCAATGCACTTTGATAGTTGTTAACTGAACCCTTCATTTTATAAAATGGTCATGCTAACGAGTGCCCTTAGGGCATTAGTTAACAATTAATTTTAGGAAGTTTTGACACCACTTTTATGGGAAATGAAAAAAGCTGTCAAAACATTAATTGCTTTTTTTTTTTTTTTTTCTCATAAAAACTTTCTTTAAATAGATTATTAATCAATAGCCTAAGGACATTCGTTAGCATTTTCCTTTATAAAATAAACACAAAGTTTTTCACAATATATTAAGGTAATAACTTTTTTGATGATTGATTATTAAGGTAATAACTTGTGATGGAAACACCCCGTTATTGTTACATTGATCCATTATTGACACCACTTTAATCATACACTAATCCCAACAAGTCACATTAGAAGTTGTGAAAATAATTATCTCTCTTGATTAATTGTACTTTTGTTGACACACCATTCAAAACTCTTTATCGTGCTAAATTGGAAAAATTGATAAGTTAATCATAGACTCTTCTCCCGTCTCTCAAGGAATGGTCCTCACATGGGACTTATGGATGGAATCCACCTCTCTTGTGAGAGGGATTGATAAGAAAAGAGTGTTAGTGGTGTTACGAAACTTATTGTTTGAGGTAAAATTTAGATACAAGTTCTTAGATATTTTCACTTAGTTTTCTTAATTAAATTCAACTATATGGCCTTGGAAATTATACCTATTCACAAAGAAAATGTATTGAGCAATGAATTAATAAACAACAAATTTTTATGTATTATTCAAAATGTAAGAATTATGTACAATATCTTAAATGTTGTATCTTAGGTTCTCTAATTAAATTCAACCATGTGGTTGCATTGATCAATACAACACATGGTCAAATTTATTTTTTCTTAGGAAGACAACATTTTTTGTGTTGCATTCGTCATTGTAATTACATGATTAAATCTAATTAAGATAATGTGTTTGGATGAAGGGGAGGAGATGAGAGTAGAGGGAAGGAAGGGGAAGGGAATGAGGGTGGGTCTATTGAATCGGCCACTTAATGTAGCAATTCTATTGAACAAGTAGTTTTTTTTTGGGGGGGGGGGGGGGAAGGGGATGAATGAAGTGAAATGGATTGAAAGAGATTTTATTTATAAAAAAAAAAAAAAATCTATATATTCTCTTATTTGAAATGTTAAAAAGTAAGGAGTGGAATGACTTTGAGGGAATGCTCATTCTATTCATTTTCTTTTTAAGCATTCAAAAAAAAGGTGGGAGAAACACTCATTCCTTTAATGAAATGGTGGTGTACCATATTCACTTCAATTTTGATAGAGAGGAAAAAAAAGGAGGTGAATGGTAAAACAATATAACTCTTTTTTTTTTTCCTTTTCCTTTAATCCCTTTATCAACTCCCAATACACATTTGAAGAAATGCACCACATTTCATTCTGTCCCATTCTCTTAAGAACTCCTAAATACAGTGTATAGGGAGGGAGAAATGGTTTGGGAGGATTTGGAGTGGTAATATATTGCTCCAAGCCCCTCATTCTTAGGCTTTGTTTGGTTTGGGGATAGAAAAAGTGGATGATAGAAAATTGTGAGAGGATAGAAAAGCGGGGGAAAAAGATTTAATTTTCTGTTATATGTGTTTGGTTTGAAGGATGGAAAAGTGGAGGAATCGAAAACACCTTTGTTTGGTTGAGAAAGAAAAAGAGAGGATAGAAAATGTAGTTTGTATAAATTGACTTTCATGCCCCTATTATATAAAACAAATTTTTAAGAATTTACTAGCCTCATCAAACGCTCTTCGTGCATGTAATAAGACTCTTATTTATTTATTTTTGGGTTTAGTGTCATAATTTTCTATTCAATTATTGCCATCAAAATCCTATATGCACTTTATCTATTTGATAGTCGACACCATACTTCTTCAATTGTTTTGGTTTGTCAAAAATCCATAGCTTGAATTCTTGACCTGGAAAAAAATTTAGATTATTTCCTAAAAAAGTATAAAAAAAGAAAAGAAAAGGCAAAAGAAATCGAAATATCGACCATAAACTTAACCCAAAGTAAATTTAACCGAGCAAAGAAAGAAAGAAACAACATAATAAAAAAACATTTACATTGATTAATATTTATGTAATGTCATTTTGTTCCATAAAATGAAAAATGTGATTTCATTTTGAAATGACCATACTTAGGTCAATATATAGGGATTTGGTGGATGAGAAAAATTACCCGTGTCATTAGCTTTGAACATGATACCTGAACACAGTAATTGTTGCAATTTCATTGCCAGGTTTATAAGGAAAAATAAAAGAATTATAAAATGTCAAAGACAATGAGATTTATAAACAAGTTTATTTTTATGTTTACTTGTATATAAGATCACATAAACTAATATTTGAGTAAATGTTGTTGTATATAAGCTAATCCATACCGTTTTGCAAACACATCCTTAAACAACAAAACTTGTGATTTGAAGTCACGATTTTAAAAGAGTCAAAAACACTCTTGTTGTATTTATGCACATCTAGAAGGTCTTCCATGGAGCATGCCTATATAATTACGCGGATCCCACCCATGAAATTCCATAGGAGAAATTTATTGCGTGAAACTTGCCACCTAAGGAAATAATGTGAAAAAATGAAAATGCACTGTCTCTTGCTAGCGAAAAACTACTGTGTATTTCCAGTGTGCGTTTCATGAGGGTGGACGGTGGACCCACATGTGAGGGTGAAGAAACACACGGTTTTGAAGAATTCGCAAAGTCCAATAGGAATCTGCCACGTATGCAATTAGTATATAAAAAATACAAGAAAACAAAATGTCCCACATCGAAAGTGGTGGGCCCTAACCTCCATAAAGTCCAAGTCAATTTCTCATTTCATTCATTCCAATTGAATTTAAAAAAAAAATAAACGCTCTCTTCAATCTCTCTTGTTAAAAGCAAAACCTTCCTTCTTCTTCTTCGTCAAGATCTAGGGCTTCGTTTCTTGTAGTTCACACTCAGAGCTAGCGAGCAAGAGAGAGAGAGAGATCGTACGGTCATGGCGGCTTCTCAGGAGTACATGGACAAGATGCAGCTCCGCCAGAACTACCGGAATTTCTGGCACACCGATCTCATGGGCACCATTCAAGCAGACACTCCCTGTATACTCTCTCTCTTACTTTCTCTTTGTGCAAACACAGATATACCCTGTTTTGTATATATGTATGTATGTATGTATGTGTATGGAATTTCGTTTTTGCTGATACCGTTGTGTTTTTCTGTGTGTGTTTGTGCAGATTGCTGCTTTGCGTTTTTTTGGTAAGTGCTATCTCGATCTCTTGAATTTGAATTTTGAGCTTGAACTTGTGGATCTTGATTGTGCTGTGGATTTCTGAGTTTTTGAGGAGCTGTTTTGACTTTGACTTGGTTTTTTTTGACATTGGTTGACTTCGTGAATTCGCTTTGATCTCTGTGAAATTTTTGAATGCTATTTGATTTCTGCTTCTTTGATGATATGAACGGATGGTTGGGTTTACTGACCACGGCATTAAGCGGGCCGATTCAATTGAATTGCTACATTAAAGTTTAGGAGTAATTTTTATGCTGACACAACTCAAACGTAAAAGCAGTGAAACTGAGGCATTTATTTTCTTTTTCAAACTTTAATTCTAAGGCTATGAGTTCATGTTTTTGTCTGTTTGTGTAAGTGGTATGAAGGGCTTCTTAATTTTCTGATGTGTCGATTTTGCCTTGTTTTGGGAAGTACCATTACAACCATACCATAGATTGCTTATGTGGCATCTAGAGAGAGTGGGAAGGCGTTATATTCAGTCTTCCTCTGCATCTTTTCTGGACTTCGGTTTTAAATCTTGGATATTCTTTATTTGACACCATTAATGTAGTTTGGGCCAAAAGAATTCCCCTCTTCTAGCTATTTTTCAGCTGACCTATTCCCTCTCTAAATGGCTGGATTGGAAACATGTTGATTCTTTAGTGAGATTATCTTGACTATAATTGAGGTACTTAACTGAGGTATTGTTGGTCTATTATGCAAGAATGGCCTTTCATGGACCCAATTTTGGAGGTAAGGGAGGACATTGTGTCTATCGTTGCAGTTGATTGCTTTGAGGTTTAGAGTGATTTGAAGATGTGTATTAACTCCTATGAAAGTTACTTTGAGGTTGGGAAGGTTTTTTGTAGTCAATGTTCAGCAATTGGGGAATTAGAGACTGTCCTCAGCTTAACTTCAATGAAAAGACATGCAATCTTGATGAGTGAAGTGTGTCTTTGACACCCATTGATTTGTCTTGCAATGGGCTATTTTTCAGAAAATGACTAAGATATAATACGGGTGAGACAAGCTCATGGTTTAAAATCTCGCGAATTGTTAAATAAGAAATGATATCTTAACACATCATTGTCAGCAACAATTTTGCAAAAATGTATGAAAATTTACTTTAAAAACAAAAAAAAAATATTGGGTTTATTGACCTATATATACAAAAAATTTGGAAAATGATGGGATTGATAAGAAAAAAAAAATCGGTTTTCATGAAATATGTTGACCAATATCTCTCTGATATAATTGATATTTTCGAGAAAAAACTTGGATAAGTTTATCTTTCACTCAAGTATGATGTTGTTTACAATTGTGACATAGTGATACCAAAATTAATCATTAGGAAAGATTTGTAGAAAACCTTTATTTTATCAGTCTAAAATAACTTGAGGTACTACATCTACATGTGTTCTTCACATCTTGATATACGCCAACATATATAACTAACACAACGACTTTGTTGAAAGCAACAAATACAACTCCTTTTTCAAACAAAATTTGGGTGCATATATGAAGGTGTGTTTTCAGTGAAAATTGACTGAATTGTTGCAAGTTTGGATTTAAACTAAGCCACTAGCGTATTATATCTAGGCATGCATGGACACAAGTTGGCATGCATATGTATGCTGTATGTATATCCTTTGAAACAAGATTTATTTTTGGTATGACTGGTATAACTTCTGAATCTTTTAAACTAAGAAAACTAAAAAATGGCCAAGGCTACCTTAATATTGGGTCACTATTACCGCTAAACATATGTAAGGGATTTCTCCTTACTTTTTGAGACTTGAACTTGTAAATATTTCTTCTATCCCAGAATAGATGGGGTGCTTCCCCTCTGGGTTGCCTGAATAAATTGGAGTTTTAAAATATGAAAGCAGTTATCCATTTAACTTCCCATTATTCTAAAACTTGAACCCACCTTTCTAGGTCCACTAAAGAACATTATAGGGAAATTGTTATGTTTATTTAAAATCTTCCATTTGAAAACTTCCATCTATTTTGGAATGAAGGGACTACGGAGTATTATTATCATTACTTTTTAAGTTTTAGCAAATATATCAGTATGTTGCATTTCTTAGGATTTATATGTGTAAATCATGCTCTCTCTCTCCGCATTTTAGGAAAATGAAAACCCCATGTTTGTGTCAATATCTTAAGCTTGATTTCTGATAACAGACATGCTATTTAATTATCTTAAACGTTTTTTCTTCCCTTGCAATGAATCTAATTTACTTTTGTTTTGTTGTAGTGGGCCGTGTGCATCATACTTGCTCCGCAAACGAGCACTTTACAATGACATGTCAAGGTAATTGATGCTTTTGATTCCCTAAGAGTTTGATCTAAAGGCATGACCTCTCCATGCTAACATATTGTTCTCTTATATGTTGTAGATATGTATGTTGTGCTGGTTATATGCCCTGTAGTGGCAGGTGTGGAGAAAGTAAATGTCCTGAATTTTGTCTAGCCACTGAGGTACAGATTCTATTTGACTTTGGTCAGCAAGCTTGCTGTTTTAGCTGTTTGTTTAGATACATTTTTGTTTAACAAGCTATCTATCTTATATTTGTAATAAATTATCAATCATCCATCATTTGAACCCTTTACTACGTAAAATTGAATTAGATGTATAGTCAATGACTTTAAAAATAAGCAACACAGTCAATCATGAAGTTTCTTATATTAGCACATAGACAATATTTGAGTCAGTGTCTCCTTAACTGCAAACACCTCTTGACGTATCAGATTAATTACCAATGAGAAGATAGAGGAATGAATTTCAGGTTTTTAAAATAGCCAAAGGCATCACTCAACCGGAAATTTTCTGTATCCCAGCAAAAGCCATTGAAAATTCAACTAATAGCTTACCTTACAAAGCTACATGGAATCTTGGTTGTCTTTTGGCAAGATATTCTTGAGAATAACAATACAGTCTAATGCTTCATCAATGGTCCCAACTTCAATTCATCTTAACCCTTTCAATGTGAGAGAATTCATTTCATAACTTGAAAATATTAGAAAAATATGACATGACGAAAGAAAAAGGATAAAAAAGCATTGATTAAAATGATTATTTAGATGTTGCCTCATATGAAATTATGGATGATGTTTGTGGGATTTTTGCTTCAATTCTGGTATTTTTGTGGTAGAAATTCCAAAGTCTCAAGTTGAAGTGTATGGCAGGCACCAATGACGTTGCATGTCATACACACTAAACCACTCATCATTCACTAACACTGGTGGAGGCCACACTTGTCTTGGGTTTTTGTTTGTGCCCCTACTGGCCTACCCTCTCCAATAAAAGACCATTTTGCTCCTAACCCAATAAGAGCAGTATGATTTAGAGGGTGAAGTAGACGTGGTTGACTAGGTTATGTTGGGTTTCCAAATATATCTTGACGCTAACCTACTGTCGCCCTTCGTTTTTCTAAAATGATTTTCCACACAAAAATGCTTTTCTCTAGTTTTCAAACACATCGCATTAAAAGAAATGTTGTCACCCATTTGCATCACTATAATAATGATAATAACAACCAAGTCTTAGTCCCAAAACTTTAGGGTCAGCACTCCTTAACCAACCCATTTACATTACTCTTGATCCAAATACATTATGATGGAACATCCCAGCATCCTACCCTAGAATCCCAAACCCAATGTTTAAATTTTTTTTTTTCCATCAAGTGAAGATTGAGAATCAGTTAAAATGAGGTACCTTTTTTTTGGGGGGGGGGGGGGGAGTTCTTAACACCTTCTCCATGCATAACAAAACTTCTGAACTCATGTTTATGGTTTGAGACTTATACACATCCTTAACCTTCCAAAAAAAAAACTTGTTTTCCTCTCTCAATAATCTTATTGCCTCCCCCCCCCACCAAAAAAAAAAAGAAAGAAAAGGAGATGGGGCCTCCATGATCCGACCCAGGCCTGTGTTGTTGCCATCCCTAAATTTTAAATATCAATAAATATTTATTGTTGATTCTCTTCCCCATGTGCTATATTTAAAATGTCAAAATATATTTATTTTTGATACTTTCGTGTAATGGTTCCTGCCTGTTGGGCATTGTAATGCCTGGTGCTGTATTGTAGAGATTGGTGCCAGTGCTAGACCAAATTATTCCTTCCCCTGAACTTATTAATTGAAGTTTTAAGATTTTATTAGAGTTAGATTTATATCATCACTTATTAATTCATCAATTGGAGGTCTGTTGCAGTGCACTAGGCCTTGATGTGGGCTATATCTTGATATTGTGTGCCTATTTTTTGGCCAAAATAAGAGATATACTTTGTTGGAATTATATTCTAGAAAAGTTAAATAAAAGAAAGGCCCCAATCTTAGTGGTTAAATACTTCTGAAAATTCACTAATGACGTTGTTTAGCTCTTTTGCTTCCATATGTATGCTATTAGATTAAATGATTAAATTCACTATCTTCTAACGGCTTAAACTTTTGATACAATCTGTAATTTATCATGGTATCAGTGTAAGATTCCTAGATCAAACCTTGTATCTCAGATTAAATAATTAAATTCCCCATTTTCTAACAACTTAAATATTTGGAATAATCGGTAATTTATCAATTGCTCTACTGTCTACAAAATAGGCACATGTTGTGCATAAAGTAAATATGATAGTTTATACAAGCGACTCTCCTTTTGTAACCTTCACTAGTTGTACGTATTATATAAATAAATAAAAATATAGTTTACATAAGTGACATTAATGGAAAAATTATCTCATGAGACAGTCTCACAAGACATCTCTTTCACGTGTATGATACCACATGTGGGTCCCACATGTTGTGAGAGAGAAGTTTCATGAGATAGTAGTCCCATTATTTAATTATGGTGCATGTCTGTTCCTCATGGAGAAGAATCTTCTTCAAAATTATGCTTAAAACCTCCATTATCAAGACAAACAAAAGCGGGGATAAAGGGTCTCCTTGTCTCAACCCTCGAGAGCATCCAAAAAAACCTTCAGGGGATCCATTTACCAAGACTGAAAAACGGACAGAAGTAACACAAGCCTTAATCCACCCCTTCCATTTCAACCCAAAACCCATCTGGTCCAACAGGTAAAACAAAGCCTCCCAATTAACATGGTCATATGCTTTTTCAATGTCAAGCTTGCAAACCACACCAGGTAACCGGCTTTTCATCCTACTATCCAGACACTCGTTTGCAGTGCACTGAATCCAGAATTTGCCTTCTACAAACAAGCGAATTTTGAGTCTTAGAGATGAGATTATCCAAAACTGCCCTCAACCTGTTAGCCAACACTTTGGACAACAACTTGTACACACTACCCACTAAACTGATAGGGCGGAAGTCCTTAATATTAACAGCATTACACTTCTTAGGAATTAGGGTGAGAAACGAAGCATTCAAAGATCATTCAAACATAGAGTGCTGATGAAAATAAGCAAAAAAATCCATGACGTCCTTTTCCACGACACTCCAACATTTATGAAAGAAAGCCAAGGTGAAACCATAAGGACCAGGGGCTTTATCTCCTTCCAACTCCCTTAAGACTTGGATGACTTCCTCCTTCGAGAACTCCTTCTCTAAGGACAGCCTCTCCTCCTCTTCAATACATGCAAAATCTAATCCATCCATAGTAGGGCGCCCTAATTCAGTTTCCTCATACAGCCCTGATAGAAGAGAACTAACTGAGAGCGCACATCCGACTCATCCTCATAAAGAACACCATCCACCTCGATCCTCTTAATATGATTAGCATGTCAATGAGAGTTTGCTAATTTATAAAAGAAACGAGTATTATTATCTCCCTCCTTCACATACAAAGCCCGAGATTTTTGTCTCTAGGAAATTTCCTCAAGAGAAGCCAACTGTTCTACTCATTCGAGAGCCTTAGCAACTCCTCTCTCGCATCTAAACCCATCAGTTCAGTTAGCAAATTTTTCTTTCTAAAAGCCAAGTCACCAAACTCCTCCTTGTTCCACTTTTTTAAATCTGCTTTCAAAGCCTTCAATTTTTGAGCCAAAATAAAACCTGGTAAGCCCACAAAACTGTACCCATTCCACCATTGTTGAACTCTATCTACAAAACCCTCAACTTTCAACCACATATTTTCAAATTTAAAGGCACTCCGACCACGTCGGACAACACCAGTTTCCAACAAAAGGGGACAGTGGTCTGAAATAACACGAGGAAGCACCTTTTGGGATACATTCTCAAAATGTTCCTCCCAATCTAGAGAAACCAAAGTCCTGTCAATTCTTGACATAGAGGGAAGACCAGAATCTCTAAACCAAGTGAAGGAAGCCCCCTCTAAAGGTAAATCAACTAAAGAATTACTCTCTATAAAGTCTGAGAATGCAAACATAGTCGGGCTGAACGACTCACAGCCAAGCCTTTCACTTGGGTACCTAATGATATTGAAATCCCCTACTAAGCACCATGCCATGGGCCATTTGGCACGCACCTGAGACAGCTCCTCCCACAAAGAAGCTTGCTAACCATCATCATTGGGGCCATACACACCTGTACAAGCCCAAACAAAGTCATCCACCACTCCTCTCAATAAGACACTAACAGAAAACTGTCCAGCAATAACATCCAATTTTTCAACAACCTGCTTATCCCAAATCAGTAAGATCCCTCCCGAAGTCTGCACAGCGTCCAGAACCGCCCAATCAGTGAAGGGACTCCCCCATAAACTTCGAACAAAAGCACCATCAGTAGAAGATACTTTCGTTTCTTGAAAACATACAATATCACACTTCCAATCTTTAAGGAGATTCTTACAAACCTCTCTCTTCCGGGGATTGTTAAGCCCCCTAACATTCCAAGAAAGTAGTCGTAGAATCATTTACAACTACCAACAACCCCCACAGCAGTCGAAGAAACACTGCTCCTGCTCCTAGAAGAGACACCATCGTAATTAACATTAGAGATAAGCCCCTTAAGCTCCCTGAGACCTCGTGACCCTGAATTTGCAAGTCGCTTGGGCACCCTAACATCAATCACCTTGAGACACTCCTATTCCAAAAGGCGAAACAGAGCCAAACATTGAGCTTCGTGTTTCACGATAGGGAAACCCACCATGTTACAGAAATTTTTCATCAACTGGGACATCCACTTCGAAGGTGGCCCTGACTCCTTCACTTGAGTTCCTTCTGTAGAGTCCTGGACCAACACCAAATCTCTGAGTTCATTGGGTTCCCAACGAGACAGAGGGTCACACTCCAACACACCGATATCTTTCTCTCCACTTCCACAGCTCTGGCCAAACACTTCACTGGTCTCCCACAGTGGGAGATGAAGTCCAGAAACTGTTTGGAATTCCCCAACAGAATCCACTGACCTTTCTAGGTGATTACTCCTCTGTTCTACTTCATGATCTTCCCCTTCCACAAACTCATCATCAACCCCAAAACCTAGGTTTGAGAGAGGAGAAAAGCGATTTTGAACCACCTGAGAATTCCGACCAAGGATTTGCGACACTACTTCCCGAATCGGAGCCTCAATCTCCGCCGTCTCCGGGCTAACCTCCATGCCACCAGTGAACCCAGGGTCTCGAATGCCTAATCCAAGAGGAACCTCAGCAACGGAGACTGAATCCATAGAAGAAATAGGCTTACCGGAGTTGAGTACCACCGCGGCGGAGCTCCTCCTTGACGCCGAGGCATTTCTGGTCACTGGGGCTCCAACAACACTCGTCGAGTTTGAGATGAGGAGCTCCGAAACTTGATCGGAGTTGGGTAATGGCGATAAGCCAGCTGACGAAGCCTCAGGCAAAACCGCTGACTCCATCGATGTTTTAGAGCTCTCGCCCACCACACTTTCACTCAAATTACGAAGCCCACTCACTCCCAAGACACGAGGATAGGAAAACTCCCCTTGGGCCTTACCTCTCGGGTTAGTACCATGGGCTTTTTCATGCCTAGAAATAAGTTTTAACATACTAGGCCCACTAAAATTGGACTTGTGAGGAATATTTGGGCTCACCCATGTTGCCATACGTTTTCCCCCAACAGAAATAGACACCCTCAGCACCAATTTTGCAAGAGTCAACTCAGACTTAAAATCACGCGTGGGTTTGCCATTTTTAGAAGAAGCAGCAGCCACAGTATCACTCTTCAGCACGTTATGTCCCAAATTAGCTCTAGAAATTTCAAATTTCCTAAACTTCCGCTGATTTCTGATTTTGACAGATTTCTTCCCATTTTGTCCACCACCATCCAACGAACCACCACCAACACCTTCGACAGAGGTCCTCCCTTCCACCCAAACAGAGTTTGAACCTGAAAGAAAACTAACTAATTCTTTTGTAAACAAGCACCACCCAGACCGGTTTGAGCTCGTAGGTACCATAACACAACCACGACGAGCTCCACCAAAATACACAGCTATCTCCACAAAAATACCAGCCTTATTCGACCTTCCCTGGAATTCGAAAACTTATTATTATCTCTATATCGTTTGCACAAGAATTCCTTTCCTGGAACCCAATCCCGAATATCGGCAAAACATGAGAGAATCCATTCCAATCCCTTACGACCTATCCACACAGAACTTTTAATATTCCGACGACATTCGTGAATAGCATAAGAATCAACCCATCCACCGTCAAAAGAGAAAGAAAAAGTTTTGGAGTCTGTGAAAAGAAACTTTGCTGCCCCCTTTGCCCTGAGGAGCTGTGAAAGGGGGAGGTGAAGATGTAGTGGTTTGTCTAGGCCATATTGGTGGTTGAAAAGGCAGGTCAGAAGGAGGTGGGGTTTTTGGGAGAGAAGAGAGAGGTGGACAAAAAGAATGAAGAGGAAAAAATCAAAGGAAGAGGGGAATGGGAACGGAGATGGAAAGAAACTAGGGAAAGGAGGTGGTGGCTGGTTGAATGACAGTGGAAGGGAGGGGAGTAGAGGAGGGAAAGGTGTTGGCTGTGTGGTAGGGAGGGAGGGAGGGGGGAGAAGGGTAGAGAGGGGTCTTCACAAAATATGGTGAGGGTCAAGGGGGGTGGTGTATGGAAGTGTGCAGTAGCACTCATGGTTGTGGCCTTTGGAAAGGCATTCATGAAGGGTGGGATAGTTTCTCTAAGCATCTGTCTTTTGTGGCGAGTGAAGGCACCCGTATCCGCTTCTGGCATGATAGGTGGATTGGGGATAACACCCTAAAAGATCTCTATCTTGAGCTCTATGTGTGTTCAGCTGCCAAAGATGCTTGCATCTTTGAGGTATTATGGATTCTGGAAGGAGGTAAAGAGTGTGGGATTTAAGGTTTTATAGAGCTTTTGAAGATTGGGAACTAGTTGCATCTTATTCTCTTCTTTAGGTTATCCAACCTCGTATTCCTCGGGGTGATAGGAGGGATACTCTTTTTTGGCGGCTTAAAGGTGATGGGAAGTTTGACACCCGTTCTTACTACCAAGCAATTCAGGGTACTTCGAATTCTGTGTTTCCTTGGAAGGGTGTTTGGAAACCAAAGATTCCTAAGCGAGTGGCTTTCTTTTTGTGGACAGCTACTCATGATCGAATTCTCATGTTGGATAACCTCATGCTTAGGGGTCACCCTTTGGTAAATTGGTGTTGTACGTGTTGTTGTGATTGGGAGTCGGTAGACCATCTTCTTCTTCATTGTCCTGTTGCTCATACCTTATGGACCTTTATGCTTCAGGCTTTTGGTATTCATTGGGTTATGCCAGGATCGGTGGCGGATTTGTTATCTTGTTGGCATTAGTGGCTTGGGAAACATTACTCGCATATTTGAAATTTGATTCCAGGGTGTTTAATGTGGATTGTTTGGTTGGAACAAAATTGTCGCTCCTTTGAGAACTTGGAGAAGACGGTGGAGGAGTTAAAGGTTTTATGCCAGTGCAGTCTTTTTGAGTGGTCTCGTTGTTGGGGCTTTACTAATTTTTCGTCTCCTTCGGAGTTTATGTTTTCCCTTAGTTTATCATTTTGATTTTCCCTCTCTTTTGTTTTGTCGTTTGTGTTTACTGTTCCTTGTTGTTCATCATCATGAACAATTTGTACTTTTCTTTTTTTTCTCATTAATAATAGTTTCTCTGATTACCTATCAAAAAAAAATTTATAAAAAAAGTCCTACCTACTGCTCAAAGCTCCCACTTTTGTGGGGAATGGGAGAGGTAGGCAGTCTTACCCCTAATTTGTTAGAGAGGTTGATACCCAGACTCAAACCCGTGACCTGTCACTTTTGGTGGAAGACACTTGTCATCGCACCAATGCCCGACCAATTGAGTAATTTACTTAATTAAAAAAAAAAAAAAAAAAAAGAGGAAGAAGAAGCAGAAGAAGAGTACTGGACTGTCTTTATGCTGCATCAACAGAGCATTATAATTCCTGAGATTGCTCAGTTCTGGCTTTATGGCAATATACTCTACCCTCTGTTAGTTATGGCTATTGATATTTGGGGCTCTCAAAAGTGATCACATCTTTCATTTGAAATCATTCATATAATGGATATAAATAGATGAAGGTTTTCTATTACCTGTGAACAATTTTCAAATATCTGCAGTAGTCATAAGGATCCTCTGTTGCTGTAATTAATGGTATTATTATCATGTGTTTGATCATCCAGGTTTTTCTCTGCTTTGGAAATTCAGTGGCTTCAACCCGGTTTATGTTACAAGATGAGTTTAATATACAGACAACACAATGTGATAACTGCATCATTGTACACACACTCTCTCTCTCTGTGTGTGTGTGTGTGTGTGTGTGTGTGTGTTGAGTTTATTTGCAACTCTGTATGCATTTTAACTCCTGTTTTCAGGGTTTCATGTTCTGCCTACAACAACTTGCGTGCATCTTTTCCATAGTTGCAATGATTGTTGGAAGTAGTGAAATTCAAGAGGCATCTCAAATATTGTCTTGCTTGTCGGACATGGTATACTGCACGTAAGACTTTTCTTCCCTATTTCCTACTGATCTTTCTCAGTTAAGGTGGGTCAAAATTACTTACTGATTTTATGATTAATTTTCCTTTTTGTAGGGTTTGCGCTTGTATGCAGGTATGAAAGTGATAAAAATACATGCAAGTGGGAAAACATATGCAAGTATTTGAAATGAAATAACGTTTTATACTCGCTAACTGGGGTTATTTGCAGACACAACACAAGGTTGAAATGGACAAGCGAGATGGCAAGTTTGGGCCTCAACCAGTAATGGCAATACCCCCCATGCAGCAGATGTCTCGCATTGACCAGCCAATTCCTCCTTCTGTTGGATATCCACCTCAACCAGCATACGGACAGCCCTACGGTTATCCACCTCCTCAGGCTCAAGGCTATCCAGCTGCGGGTTATCCTCCATCTGCTTATCCTCCTCCTGCTTATCCACCTTCTGGATACTCTAGGTGATTTCATTGCGATGTTCCAGGTCAATTTCCTATTTCAGGTGATATTTTGGGTGTTGAAATGTTGGTCTGCAAGTAACATCACTGCGAAATCCTCTATCAAACAAAATGTCTCTGGACCAGGCACTTGTATTTTATTTTTATATTTGTTTGCTGAGGGGTGATAGAAATAGTGATACATTTGTGTGTACCCCTTTTTTTTGCCAGTCAAAAACAACAAAATTTTTAAATAAATCCTAGCTTCTTGTCCTTCTATGTATTTCTTGTATCTTATTTCTTTTGCCTCTGGGTGTATTTATAGATTTGTATATCAAGTATATGCATATACTTGTGTAACATGCAGCTGAGGAACTGGACTTGTGTTCTTGTTCAGTCCCTTATGCTGGAAATTGGAAACTTTGTTTCTGTAATAAATGTCATGAAATGTCTTTGCTCGTCTATTGCACTAAATATTGCTTGGCAAATTGGGAACATTGTTTATTTTTGCTATAAATGTCATGAAATGTCTTTGCTCGTCTATTGCATTAAATATTGCATGCCAAATTGGGAACCCTGTTTATTTCTGTAATAAAGTGTGTGCAACATATCTGCTCAACTATTCTTTAAACTATCAGTATTTAGATATTTCTTTTGCCCCTCTTGATAAAATGTTGATTGCTTTGGGAGGTGGAAGGAATACCATTCTGAATGCTGGAGATATGTTTATACTGATTGCATGAAGGTTAGCTTGTCTTTCACTCTCCCAATCAATTGTAAGAATTGAACTTAGGAGGGCTTGGCTTGTTTAACTTAGCAAATCATAGCCAAAATATATGGATGAAGTTCTAGTCATCTTATAAGCAAACCTTGATTTTTGTGATTACTTCTCCTTCCAGTTAAATGATTACAAACTTGTAGAATTTGCACATGGTAGTCAGAATAGAGTTACACACAATGTCCTTCTGTTTGTTAATGGTTTATAGATATTGCATGCTATTTAATAAGTACCTGTTAAATATAAATTTCAATTCAAGTTCAAATTCACATGGATCCCTTCCTGCAAAGATGCCATTATTGCAGCTTTAGTAATAGCGTTGCCAGTGCTGAAACTGTCACAAATTTAAAGTGTAGATGGAAGTGTAATTTTTCTTCCCATTATCACGTTCTCTCTCTCTCTCTCTCTCTCTCTCTCTCTCTCTCTATATATATATATAGTCCTGATCTTTCTTCAATCTTCACAGAATAAAATGATCCACGCATAGTTTAAACAGGTTAGGCAAAAAATGTGAGTAACTTAGCTAGAGCAATTGTTTAATTTTAGTTATAATTTTTTAATTTTTAATTTTTAATTTATTATATATATATTTTTTGGACAGAAAAGATGAGTTGAATGGTCCTGAATAAAGAGGATTTTTACTTTATCAAAAATCAATTCGGAAGTATCAATAATAACTCAGATAAACTGCGTCAATCATCGAAGGGAAGTACAATGTAATAACTACTTTAATAGAAAAGGCTTAGACTATGAAGCAATTAATGAAATAAAGCAAAACTAAACTTTAAATGGATGTAAATAACCAGCTTCCTCCATAGTTATTCTAGTACCCTAATTTTTATCAAACCATTTTTCACAACTATCGTATATGGCTGGCTGTAATTGACTACCTGTTACTTTTATATGAACTTAATAATCTGTATATTTTGTGCGACTAACATTATACAAGAGAGTCTTTTATTTTATGTAGACACACTATGTGTGTAATACAAGTAAAATGAGTGTAGGGCAGGTACAATAGTACAATGAGCCCAAGCCTAATAGGACGAATCATTGAATGAGATAACAAGTGAAAAAAGTCATAGATATGCTTGTGTTGCTTTGAGATGAGTTCTTTATTTATACTTTAAGGTCTCAAACAGTTATTTTTGCTTAGTGAAATTTTATCCATAACTTTTTACTACACTTGGCATTAAGTTAATTTCTATGAATTATCTATTATTTTTAAATCTTTTTAATTGCAATGATCTTCTTGCTTCAGTTTTATATTTCGAATTATGATGCGGCCACATCATGTCTATGTTTTAAATATGTCAAATGATGTTATACTCCCTTTATATGTGTCATTTCCCTATGATGCCACTTATCTTTACTTGAGTTTATCATTAACACCGTTTTTATCATACTTCAATCATAGCTTAAAATATATATTTGTATTAGAATTACCTTCCGTTAGGTCTTATGGTAATCTGGATGACATATCACATATGTAGCTAAGGTAAGCACGCAAAGATCAAGGGAATAAAAAATAGTAAGCTCAAAGAATGCGTGCGTGTGTGTGCGCGCGCTGTGCGCATGCATGATGCATATATTGGTTTACAATTCTTGACTTCTTGTTCTTGTCCAGATATACGTATCTCCCTGTGTCTCTCTCTCTCAGAGGCTACAACAGTGAGTAGTCAACTGAGGATGATTCTTTATCTAAAATAAACTCTCACTCAATAGAACCTAAATCCAATGGTCGTACCAAACCCAGCTCAATTTTTAGTACCTACCCAGTTAGTTCATGAAACCTTATTTCTCACCACCTAATACGGTACTACCTATGCTGACATGAC
Organism: Quercus ilex subsp. ballota; assembly: GCA_032727855.1. Taxonomy (NCBI): domain Eukaryota; kingdom Viridiplantae; phylum Streptophyta; class Magnoliopsida; order Fagales; family Fagaceae; genus Quercus; species Quercus ilex. The sequence goes on from CM064919.1 coordinate 26,294,221, forward strand.
TGCCTGATCTCGATTCAGCCACACAAGTATTCATTTTTTCCCTATTTACCAAAGATTTTGCTTGTACTCTTGAACTGTATTTGACAATTGAAACCATCGCGTATACCCCAAACGAACCCTTTAAAGTTTCATGGGACGACTAATGCCATTTCTAGAACCTAGGTAGGCACTTTTATTGGGTTCTCAAATTCTACACGGAACTAACTACGTCAGACAGTTCATTTTGGTAAAACCAATGAAAATGTTTTTCAGCTTTTCGCTTTGACTAATTTCTTTTTTTGTTTTTTGTTTTTCTTTCAAACCCGTACGTGCTCATATTTGATTATATACTCACTAATTGGACTTGTTCACACATTTTGGCTTTGCATTCAACAAAAATAAAGTATGAAGTGTGTACTAAGTACTAACCCAAAAAATTTCATCTCTCTCTATAATTATATATTTTTTAATTGAATTTTTATACAATTGTTTGAGGTGATATGTTTTGATTATTGTAGGTTAGGAGTAACGCCGGTAGTAGGCCATGGGAAAGCGATGTTAGATATTGTTCTCAACTCTCAAGTCTTATTTAAAGCTTTAATGTAAAAAAAAATGCTAAAATAATTATAATAATATTATAATAAGTTTAAAAATTAAATAAAAATGAAGCAAACAATCTAGTGGCATAAGAAAAATTCATTATTTGTTAACTGTAATATTGTAATGGTATGTTTTGATCGGTTGGTGTAATTTAAAAGTCATGTCAATTGTGAGCTATATGAAAGTGGATATATATCACACCTAATTGTCAAGGCAATCTTACAAAGATTTTAGCTTGTATAAAAAAAAAAAATGAAGAAATATTTCTAATTATAATTTTTTTATTTTCACATTTATTGAGGCGACATTTTTTTATTGGTGTACAATTTTAAAAATGACGTCAATGATGGGCAATATGAAATTGATATTACACTTTGTTGTCAGAACAGTTTGCAAAGCTTTTATTTAACTTGCATTAAACAAAAATGAATGCAATAAATCTAGTCAAAACTATAAATTAAAAAAAAAAATTTGACAGGTCTAGAGGTGATATATTTTTATTATTATACAATAAAAGTGATATTAATGATAAATAGTGTGAATGTGACTAATATCAATCTATAATTAACTATTCAAAAAGTTTTAAAAAATTTTGTGAAATTTCTTATATTCTAATTAAAATAAGTCAGGCTAATGTTATGAAGTTTGTTAAAAAATTTAATTTGCTTAACTCTTTCCTAATAGAAACCGGCTGTCTAAACCTTATATATATATATATATATATATATATGGTATTGAAGAAAGTTTTTTTTACCATGTTTCTAGAATGGAGCCTACTTTTAAGACCAAATACAATTAATCTTCTTTAAATGAGAAAATTCTTAACACCTTCTTGATCCACATGAAACTTCCTTTTAGTACCAGTCGTTTGTATCTATTTTGTCATTGCTTCCTTTGAAAAATGGTGGGGCTTGCATTGGGAACTGTGGGGCTCAGCCTATGAAAACAGAGAACAAAAAAGAGAGAGAATCTAATAAACGTGTACATCTAGAAGAATTAGGTATTTAATTTAACCAAACTTCATTTAAAGAATTCCTAACCACGTAGCCTCGCCTTTTGAAAGTTGAACTCCCACGGCAATTCATCCATTATTTAACGTAAAAATAAATGGAAATTAAAAATATGTGGACTTATCTTTTAATTGTGCGCAACGTGGCATGGTAAAAGTTTTCCACGCACAAAAATTGTTGTCTCAATCAACTCAAACTTAGATGTATATTATATTAGTATTATGCTTGTGCGATGCACGTTTTAATTAAGAATTATATGCCTGTGCGAACCCTACCAGTCAGAAGATAAGTAGTGCCTACTTTGATGTGAGGCTGTGTAGTCCTTTTGAAGTAAGACAGTTTGCGTGCAAGGGAGATCGCCAGAGCCTACTTTTGAAGTGGGATTGGTGTTGTCCTTTTCAAAGTGAGATAGTTGTGTGTAGAGGAGGCTGCTTTCCTTTTGGGTCACTGTTATGGAGAAACTGATGGGTTCGTGGGAGAAGCTATCCCTTTCGGAGTCTAAAGGGAGCAAGTTTGCCATTAGGGATGATCAAGAGGCTGAGGAACATCTTTTGGCAGAGAAATTTCTTACCAGAAGAGTGCTCAACATGGAGGCAATTGCTAAGACATTCACATTATTGTGGAAAACCAGGAAAGGGTTCGAAATAAAAGACATGGGAGATCACAGAGTTATGTTTGTATTCCCAAAAGCCTCGGATATTGACAGGGTACTGATGGGAGAGCCGTGGACTTTTGATCGGCACTTGGTGGTGCTAGAGAGAATGAAGAGTAGTGATGCCATTGAAGAGTTGAAATTTAATCAGACAAACTTTTGGGTGCAAGTCCACGATCTACCGGTTCGGCGTTCGTCATTAGAGGTTGCAATGGAGATTGTATCGATGATGGGGAGAGTTGATGAGAGAATGTCGCGAGAACGGGGGAGTAGCAACTTCAATTTCTTCAGAATTAGAGTCAGTGTTGACATAACTAAACCCCTTTGCCATGGGCGTAGGATTGCTTTGGCAAGTGGAAAGGAGGGGCGGGTGGGGTTCAAGTACGAAAGACTACCCAATATTTGCTACTGGTGTGGTAGACTAACACATAGTGATAGAGACTGCCATTTGTGGGTCAAAAGCAGAGGCACTTTGAAAGGGGAAAACCAGCAGTTTGGAGTGTGGCTGCGCGCAGTCACACCAAACATGTCTCGGAGAACGGTGATTCGGGTGGCGGGGCTAGATGAAGAGAGTATTGGAGAGGAAGATGGCCAACGGAATGACAGTGAGGGGGTGGAAGAGGATATTGGGTCAGGGAAGAGAAAGGATAGTACGGCGGAAGCTGCCATGGCTGCTCGACACGAGGAAGTTGACAGTGACGTGTCCGACAAAATTAATGAGGGCGTGGTTGTTACGGAAATCCCATTGATTCCGGATTCCATTAAAGAGGGTCATTTAATCATGGAAATAATACCTAACAGCCTGGCTCCATCAAACTCGGATGTAAATAATCAGAGGGCAGTATTCTCAGCACAGTTAGAGGACATTGATAATGAAATTTCAAAGTTTGATAACGTACAAGTCAGAGAGGAGGAATATATGGAAAATACATCTAATGGGCTTTGGGGCCTACAAAGTGAGTCTATTAGTATTGGGCCTGAAGTCTTGGGTTCTCAGTCAATTCAAAATGTAGCAACAAGAGAAGGCTTTACTCAAAAAAGAAGTTGGGTCCGTAGGGAGTAAAACAGAGGTGAGCCCAGTGTAGAACCTCCTCAATTTAAAAAAAAAGAAATACCAGGGAGCCTGAAGCAGAAGACGATATAACAGAAGGGAGTAGGAAAAAGGTGACTAAAGAGTTTCTATTAACATCGGCGGAGGCTGGTTACCAGCTCCGCCGGGACCAATGAAGCTCATAGCATGGAACTGCCGGGGGTTTGGGAACCGCTGTGCAGTTCGAGAGCTTATAGATATCATACAAGCACAAGGTCCCATGATCGTGTTTTTGTTGGAGACATGGTCAGGTCGTGAACGAATGGAATGGGTTCGAGGTCAGTTGAAATTTGATGGATGTTTTACTATTCCTAGTACAGGTTGGGGAGGTGGATTGGCTCTTTTGTGGAAAAATGAGGTTATGGTGTGGGTGGACAGCTTTTCAAACTATCATATTGATGCTATTGTGCATGAAGGTTCGGAGAATGCATGGCGGTTGACAGGATTTTATGGAGAACCGGAAACAAGCAGACGTAATGAGGGTTGGAACATGCTAAGGATGCTGAGCACAAAGCCGAAACTACCTTGGTGCTGTTTTGGTGACTTTAATGAGTTGTTGGAGGTGGCGGATAAAAAGGGAGGTGCCCCACGATCTCATCATCTAATGCAGTCATTTCGGGAGGCATTGGATGATTGTGGATTTATTGATTTGGGTTTCTCTGGATCGGATTTTACTTGGCATGGGAAAAGAAGAGGAGAGTTGGTTTTGGAGAGATTGGATAGAGGAGTGGCCAACTATGAGTGGCTGAATAGGTTCCCCACGGGTAGAGTTCATCATCTACATTGTTTTACTTCAGATCATAGACCCTTGCTACTTGCTCTTGATCCAAATGGGGAGAGTCATAAGTGGAGAAGGAAACCATTTTGGTTTGAGGCTATGCGGTTAATGGATCCTGGCTGTGGTGAAACGGTGACTAGAGCATGGGCACACCAAATCGAAGGCACTCCTATGTTTCAAGCAACACAGAAGTTAAGGAATTGCAAAAAAATGTTAAAGAAGTGGAGTAGGGCTCATTTTGGAAATGTAAAACAACAAATAAAGCAAACCAAGGAAAAGCTTTGGCAAGCAGAGGTGATTTCAGCTAGGGATGGGAAGGATGATGAGGTAGTGAGGTTGAAGACTGAGCTGAATACATTATGTGAGAAAGAAGAGCAAATGTGGCATCAAAGATCAAGGTTACAATGGATTCAAAGCGGAGATAGAAATACCCAGTTCTTTCATGGGACAGCAACTCAAAGGAAGCGGAAAAATTTCATTAAAGGGCTTAGTGATAGTGAAGGGAGATGGCAGACAGAGGAGGGCATTTGTACAAAAATACTTGTGGACTACTATGCTGATTTGTTCACAACATCCAATCCTCACAACCTTGAGAGCATTATGGAAGGAGTGCAGGGAGTGGTCACAGAGGAGATGAATGCAAAGCTTACAGCCATGTACACAGTAGAAAAGGTGGAGCTGGCAATTAAGGAGATGGCACCTCTAAAAGCACCGGGCCCGAATTGAATGCCACCACTTTTTTATTAGACTTATTGGACCGATGTGGGTATGGATATTTCTCAAGCTGTACTTTCTTGTCTAAATTCAGGTTCTTTTTTAAAGTCCATCAATCATACTTTTATTACTTTAATCCCAAAAGTAAAAAACCCGGAAAAAATTTCTGAATTTAGACCAATAAGTCTATGCAATGTAATCTATAAAATTGCCAGTAAGGTTATAGCTAATAGGCTTAAACCTTTTCTCAATAATATTATCTCTGAAACACAAAGTGCCTTCACTGCGGGTAGATTGATCACTGACAATATTCTGATTGCATTTGAATCCTTACATCATATGAAGACTAGCTGTTCAGGAAAATCTGGGTACATGGCTCTAAAATTCGACATGAGTATGGCTTATGACAGGGTGGAATGGATTTTTTTGGAGAAAATTCTCTTGAAGTTGGGTTTCCAAAATTCTTGGGTCTCTTTGATTATGGAGTGCATCACTACGGTGACTTATTCTATAATGGTTAATGGGGAACCTCAGGGTATGATCACCCCAACTAGGGGACTTAGACAAGGGGACCCACTGTCTCCCTATCTTTTCCTTTTTTGTGCGGAGGGCTTGAATGCTATCCTTCGAAGGGCAACTAATGATGGGGAAATCAATGGTTTTTCACTGTGTAGAAGGGGGCCAAAGATTACTCACCTCTTTTTTGCAGATGATTGCTTATTGTCTTGCAGGGCAACCTTGGCAGAATGCGAGAAAATAAAAAATATATTGAACATTTATGAAGCTGCTTCCGGTTAAATGGTGAATAAGGACAAGACTACTCTATTCTTTAGCAGAAACACAAATGAGGCTACCCAAGAAGCAATCAAAGTCTCCCTTGGTCTTCCGGCTATCCAACACTACGAGAAGTATTTGGGATTACCCTCCTTTGTTGGTAGGAACAAGAAGGCATGCTTTACTCACATCAAAGAAAAGATTTGGTCCAAGATGCAAGGATGGAAAAAGAAGTTGCTATCTCAAGCAGGCAAAGAAGTCATGATAAAAGCTGTGATCCAATCAATACTGGCCTACTCTATGAATCTCTTCAAGTTGCCGGTAAGTTTATGCAAAGACATTGAGGCAATGATCCGGAAATTTTGGTGGGGAAGTGGTGAAGGAAAAAAGATTCATTGGGTAAAATGGAGTACACTTTGTTCCTCAAAATCGATCGAAGGTATGGGGTTTCGAGATATAAAAAATTTTAATGAGACCATGCTTGCAAAGCAAATTTGGAGCCTTTTCCATCAAAAACACACCCTGCTGTACAAGGTATTTAGTGCTAAGTATTTTCCGGGAGGTAATATCTTAGATGCACCAATGCCTACTAATTGCTCTTATGCTTAGAAGAGCATTCTACAATCTAGGAGGGTGATATAGAAAGGAGCTGTTTGGAGAGTAGGGGATGGGCGGAATATAGACATTTGGGATCACAATTGGCTGCCTGGACCTGGTATAAACAGAGTGGTGTCGCCAAAAATTGATGAAGGGCTGAACCGGGTGTGTGACCTCTTTTATCCTAATACAAAAAAAAGGAATTGGGAGGTGCTGCAAAACTCATTTTACCCGTGGGAAGCTGAAGCAATAAGGAATATTTATGTGAGTGAGATGTGCAACACGGATTGCCTTGTTTGGCCCAAAACAGCTGATGGGTGTTATTCAGTTAAGTCCGCATACCAGATGCTTGCAATAGAGGTGATCAACGAAGTGCCATCATCGTCAAATGGGGAAGATTCGAAGGTGTGGAGAAGTATTTGGAAGATCAGAGCACCTCCAAAAGTCAGGCACTTCATGTGGAGAGCAGTAAGGGATTCTCTGCCCTCAAAACAAAATCTAGCTCGACGGAAAATCGCCTTAGACGAAACGTGTTCACTATGCGATGAACAGCAAGAATCGGTCATGCACGTGTTATGGCTGTGCGACCAAGCCAAGGCTGTTTGGAAGTCCGTCCCTAGCTTTTCACGTATGTACCAGACTGGGTATCGATCCTTTTTTGATCTACTTGAAGCGGTGCTTGACCATGGATCAGCCTTCACAGTTGCTCTGTTTTCAACCATAGCCTGGAGCTTATGGCAGCGACGGAATAAGATTCGGGTGCGACAACCTTCATGGCCTCTACATGAAATCAGCAGAAAAGCGAGGGAATTAGTAATGGAGTTCTTTGACATCCATAAACAACCCCCTAGGCTAGCAGTGCAACGTTCCCAGGTGCGATGGACAAAGCCTCCATAGGATTTTTATAAAATCAATTTTGATGCAGCTCTCTTTGATAGCAGTAACATGGCAGGTATAGGAATGGTGATTAGAGACTATAATGGAAATGTTATTGGTGCTCTGAGCCAGAAAATAGCTTTGCCTCAATCAATAGAGCATGTAGAGGCACTTGCGGCATCTCGGGCTGTGGCTTTTGCAAAGGAACTCAGTTTATTCGAAGTAATATTTGAAGGAGATTGTTTACGGATAATAAAAGCTATTAACACAAAGGAGCCTTGTCATACTTTGTTTGGCCATATCATTGAGGAAATATGGAGTTTGAGTTCCTCTTTAAGGATGTGCAGTTTTCAACATGTAAGAAGAGAGGGAAACAATTTGGCTCACGCCTTAGCTAGACGAGCAGTTGTATTTGCAGATACTGATGTGTGGGTGGAAGAACTACCCTTAGATTTGGATGATGTATTCAATCTTGATTTAGTTTAATAAAATTCACTTACTTGATTCTCAAAAAAAAAAAAAAGTTCTTGTATTTATCTAAAAATTGATAGAGACGTATAGAAAAAATCAACGAGAACAATTATAATTTTGCTATCCATGAGGTGTTTAAAAAAATAAAAAATAGAATTAAATGTTGAAATTAGTAGTTGTATACGTGTACTATGATTTTTTTTTTAATTAATGTTGATATGAACAATTAGTGTGAAACCAAAATTCTAATCCTTAGAATGCTAAAACTCATAAATTATAAATGAAGTAGATCTCCTATTGCTAATTAAATAAATCACCTAGAAATTATAGATAAATTAATAATAAAAGGATTAGATGAAGAATTAGGATTGTATTCAAATTAAAAATTTTATCAACTTAGAAATTATAGGAAAAGAAGATAAGAACAACAAAAAAAAAAAATTATATATATATATTTAAAAATCTAACAAAATTTCTATAATTTGGTGAAGTCACATGGCACAACCACAACTTCTAAGCCTAACTTTTATTATATAGAATATGATATGTAATGTCCGTGCGTTGCACGGTTTTATGTTAAAACTTGTAGAGTATATATAATTATTATAACCAAATAAGTATTTATTATAACGAAAGGAATAAATTGCATTGGTATAACAACCATCAAATATAAAATGATAGCACCTTAATACAAAATTATCTTCTAACATACCAATTGTGCTATAATATCATTTGTAGTTACATGTATCAAACTATTCGCAAATGAATTTTATATCTAATGAATCTACAATATAAGTGATTTGCTGTATTGTTAACAATAATATTAATGATTAAAATCTTTAGACAAAGTAACATAAAATTGGCTACTTTTTGAAGATAGAACTATTCGAGGAATAAAACCTTTGTTCTAATTAAAAAAAAAAAATTGCAAAGTTCTACATCTAGATTATAAACCTTTCTTAGGATGCTTGAAATTTTTTTTGACAAACCTTAAAAAAAAAAAAAATCAAGAAGAAAATTAAACAGAGTTAAAAAAAACAAAGTACCATATAGATTTCAAAATTGTATGTAAATTTAATAGTCTATGATTGGAATTTACTACGACAACTTACATATATATTGGACAACAAAATAATTAAATTGGTTCAAACCATTAACATATGAATTAGATCAAACATAAGGAAATTACCCCCTCAAAAAAATAAAAACATAAGGAAATTAGCTTAAACAAAAGGCAACAAATACATAAAACATATTTAATTGATTATAATAAAAAATTAGAGTAAAAAATACATACCTACATGATTGGAGGTAGAAAAATGGAAGCCTAAATAAAAAAATTGTACAATAAGTTGGAGAATGAAAAACTACACCAACTAACGGTGTATATATATACATACTCCACCTAGAAAAGGAGTCCAAGTAAAAATCAAATACTTTAAACTCCTTGAAGTTACCTAATCAAGAAGTTTAGGTTAATTACATATTAGTTTTTTTTTTTTAAATACTTTATCCCAAAAAAATAGTTAATGTTATTAGCTAGATTGTTATTAGATTTTTTTTAATTTTTTTTTTGTTTATGTTAAAGTTAATAAAAAATTTTAAAAAAACTTACGGGAAGCAGTGTATATATATATATATATTTTTTTTTATATATTTTTATAGAGATACACTTACTTTATGATAACAATAAACTAGAGATAAGAATGAATTAGAGTCCTGATTTTTTGAACTTAAGATATGAATGAATTAGAGTCCTGATTAATCTAATTAATCTAATATTAATATGCAGTTTTTTACTTCATTTTTTTTTGTAGAGATACACTTACTTTATGATGACAATGAATTAGAGATAAGAATGAATTAGAGTCTTGATTAATCTAATATTAATTTACTTACAATCTTAAATGAATAAGTTTTTATTTTATGCTTACTATATAATATTTTTTTGATTAATCTAATATTAATCTATACCTACAATCTGACATGAAGCAGACATGAAGTAGTTTTTTATTTCTTTATTTTTTTTAAAGAGATAAACTACTTAATAATAAAAATGAATTAGAGTCCTGATAGTATACCATTCCTTTTTAGTTCTTTAAAAATTTAAAATTTAATAAAATTTCTGCAATTTGGTGAAGCCACGTGGCGTAACTACGGCATCTAAGCCTAACTTTTACTATATATATAATATGATGTTTTGTTAAAATATTTATTTTTATTTCATCTAAAATGCACATTTCATGTTTTGTTAAAACATTTATTATTATTTTATCTAAAGAAATTGATAATAATAAATAAATTGTTGTCTATATCAATTGAAACTTAGATGCATGTTGCATATTTTATTAAAACAGATATTGTTATTTTATCTAAAGAAATTGATAAGAACAAATAAGTTGTTGTCTCTATTTTAAAAAAAAAAAGTTTTTATCCAAAATGTTGATGTAATTTGGTAAACTACACATATCATTCCTATTGTACATCTTTAAAACATAGAATTATATTGTTAAGTTTGTGATTACACTTACCTTTGGTGATTTGTTTTATGAGATATTTATCTCTATTATGGTTTTCTTTATGGAGTATTTTCGCTAATTTTATGTGACTAACGCCAACAATATGAATTGAAGAAAAAGATGGTTCTATCCCACATTTCTAATTCACTTTCTAATTTTCTCATTTAATATTCATTTGGGTTTGTGAATGTTTACAAGAGGTAAGTTTTAAGATGGAATAATATTTTTCTTTAATTTTGTCTCAATTGGCATTGTTGGTACTTGTCACATCATCAAATTATGTCAAAGCTAATGAAAATACCTAATAAAGTAAGCCATATAGAAAGTAAATCCCTCATTAAACAAATCATAACGGAGTTAAGTGTCTCAAAATAAAACAAAAAGAATAGTTTCACGTTCTAAAGGTGTATAACTATATACTAAATGGGTGATATCTATAATTTGCCCACATACATTTTTGTTGTATGGCATATTATTTGATATTTTTCATTAAAAGAACTAGATAATTTAGTGTTAGCATAACTTCTATAGTTTTTTGGGTTATGATTAAAATACGATCTTCTAGATTTTCATAATTGGAAAAGCTATTATATATTTTCTCAAAAAAAGAAAAAGAAAAAGCTATTATATATAAATATTTTTTGATAGATACTACAGTATATAATTAATTTGTACCTATAACATTCATTTAACTCCGTTATGATTATATCTTTATTATCAAGCCAAAAAAATCAATTGGTTTATTTAGTGTAAGTAGGGTTTGAATCACAAATTTCTTACATAACGATAAGAGGCTTTATTAGTACTTTCTAGTGTTATAAATAGATGCATAAACATATAGGAATAAATGCTCGTCTTGATTTTCTATTAATATGAATATCATTTATTTTTGTGGATTTTAATTAACTCAACTAGTAAAATATTTTGTTGTCGAACAAAAAATCTGGGTTTGATTATATATAAAAGATTGGAACCCACAACATATTTGTAGTTGTTATTATTATTTTTTTAAGAATCAACAACTTGCTTTCTCAAAAAAAAAAGAAAAAAAAGAAAAAAAGAATCAACAGCTTGTAGTTATTTTAGTTTCCCCCCCCCCCCCCCCCCCCTTTTTTTAATTTATTTATACAATTTGATAATACAGTGCAAGTAAAGAATAGCTCATTCACGCCGGCAAATTTATTGTATGTCAATTCAGATGAAAAGATGTATTCATTCATACTTCCTCCTCCCAGATATAAAAAAGAAAAATATATACTTCCTATTTCATACGGTAACGATAATACTAAAGAAAAATGGCACGGCTTTGAACTTTTCAATTTGTTTTAAAATACGGTAACGATGATATCAAACTTTTTTTTTGGGTCCCAAATTATACATTAATTTTCTAATATTTGTTTTATTGTTAAAGTACTTAACTTTAACGAAATTTTGCATTGAATCAGTTTACTTTGTTTAGGAAAGGTAAATTAGTTTTTCAACGTTAAATTCCATTACACTTAACACCAAAATAAATAGTAAGAAAATCAATCATGCATTTTGATAGTTCAAGAGATCCAGTGTAATCGGGATGGAATATTAAGATAAAAAAGTGTAATTTGTCCCTTTTTTTTTCTTCTAGTAAACTAAATTATTTTTATATTATTGAATAAAAATTCGTTTATATAAAAAAAGAAATCCATTAGTATTTAGTACAGTAAATGATAAATAACAAACATAAAAAAGAGCGGATAGGATTGGTTCAAATTTTATCCCAAAGTGAATGATTGAGAAAGAAAAAGGAAACACCATGCCTAATTAGATTCTCAAATTTCTCAAAGCACAGGAAACAGTACTCCCATGTTTCCCTGAAAACCCGGCGAACATCATTTTATTTTCACAATTTAATAATTAGATCCCACGAAACTTGCCGGTGGCAACATAGATTAGAACTATAAACACTAGCAACACTTCTGTCAGACTAGTACTACAACAACAAAAATCTTTGTACAAATCCCATCACACTTATATGAAAAACAAAAACAAAAATAAATAAAACACTTTCTAGTTGTTTTAATGTTGTTGATAATTACATTATCAACTCTCAGTTCTCACCCATTTGTTTCTTGTTTCTTCTTGCTACGTACTAGAAGCGAGAGAGAGTCTACTCTCCCTCTGTCTGTCCCCACAGGCAAATTTTCAAAGCTATTATAAGACTTACATATTTTGTCGCCCGTGACCATAGCTTTGTCCCAATTTAGTCACCAATATGACCATGTCACACTCAAATCATAATATTGCATTTGACAAAACACGTTTAATCTCGCCATTGCAAACGTTATCACAACCCACTCATAACATAAAATTATTCATGAACCAAACCAATACTCCAAAAAAAAACCCAAAAAAAAAAAAAAGAAATATAAATAAATAATCAATAACTAGAGCAATTGACATCTCTGATTATGGAGACATCTAGATTCATATCTCAAAAAAAGAAAAAGAAAAAAACTCGAATTATTAAATAAATAAATAAAGATCCGAATTTCAAAAAAATTCATTATCCCAAAAGAAATGAAACTGTACAAATTACAAAACCATCTGATTTCTGATAACTAGATTCAAATTGTGAATATTTTTCGAATATATATACACATGAACCAGTCCAAATAACAAAAATCTTTTTTTTTTTGTTTTTTGGTTTTATAATAATTTTGTAAACTAAGAGTTTCTAGTTAAATACTACAAACCAGTAAGATGAGAATAATAATCTCCATAAAATTCAGGGATCCCAGAAGCAGCCCAGAGTCTCTCGTTGAATGTTCCTTGCATATCATCAGGAATGAACGGTGTCCGACACAGCGGACACGTTTTCTGCTCGTATCCTATCCAACGGTCGAGGCAGCCTTTGTGGAAGATGTGGCGACAGTTTGTGAGCGGTCGGATCTCGTCGTTGGGTTCGAACTCGTAGAGGCAGACAGCGCAGGACTCGGGCGGGTCGACCAGGTCCGAGAACTTCACGACGGGGAGGATTTCTCGGATCAGCACGGCCGTCACGGAGTTGAATTCGGGGACACGTGTCGCCGTGTCCTGCAACGCAATGTCGGGTTCGAAGAAATCGGACAGACCCACGTAGTGAAACATGGTGTAGATGAGTTTTCTTAAGAAACCCAGAAAGGAAAGTGCGTAGATAAAGATTTTTGGTAAGAGAAGCTCTGAATAACCCACTGGGAACCCCATAGTAGAGAAACAAAGGAGCAAGATAGTTTTTGAGCTTGTGTTTGTGTATAGCTATAGCAGTGGGAGGGCTTTGTTTCTTTTTGTGTTTTTTTCTAGTAGCAGAGAGAGAGAGAGAGAGAGATGGAGAGGGAGAGAGAGAGACTGAGAGCTATATAAAGAGGTATGGAGGATGTGTAAATGTCAATAATGGGTCTGAAGTTTATTTAGAATGACAGTATTTACTATTTCACTATTCAGCTGTCTTTTATTGCAGATGTGAGTACAAAAAGCAAATGTAAATTGCTTTGCTTGAGTCACTGAGTGTATGAAATTAATCGATTATTATGGCTGTGATTATGAATTGGACTTTTATCAAAAAAAGATTATAAATTGGACTTTTAGTCTCTTACAGATGGGGATGAGCCACCAGGGTAAAACTCTAGTATATATTAATTACTTTTGGCCCTGGTTGGTGAGAAGTGAGAACAGATTTGGCTTTGATTTTGTTTATATTTTTAAGGTTGATTGGGTAGAAATAAAATACCTATTTCTATTTGCTTTAGATATTATGACAAAAATGTTCCTAAAAAGAAGAAGAAGAAGATATTATGACAAAATTGTAGATTTTGTGGAAAAGGGTTTTGTATAATTTTATGATTTTGTGTAACTGGTTTCTATAACTGTTAAGAACAGATAATTATTTTTTCAAGTGAAGATAGAAAATGTTAATGTCAACTAGCTTATTTATTAGTTTATTTAAAAAAAATGATAGGAAAGTTTGTTTTGCTTATCATAAGGGGAGATGGGGGATTTGAAACTAGTTTTCCCTTGATCTTCACTTAAATAAATACTAATTATATATTCTTACTTAACACTTATAGAACCATTTACACAAAATCATAAAATTATACAAAATCCATTTTACACAAAATCTATAGATTGTTATTGTGGGATACAAAAATTTAATAAGGTAATAATGCCATGTGTCATACCTAAGGCCGAGGAGACCAATACAGTTTCGAGGAGTCCATATACTCGAACGGTAAAGCCAGAGAGGCGAGTCATGGTTACGTCAATGGCATATTACCAGAGGGGGCCACACTGTAGAGGAAGAGCTTCAGAGAAGGAGTTAGTCCTGATGTGATTGGGGGGATGGTAGCTGCCACCACATTTAATGCACTCTACCAAACCCCTTGGCCGCATTTATGTGGAGAAGACTCTTGAATAGCACTGTCTTGGTTGCCGCAACTCACAGAAGACTTGAAAGGGCGTCTGATGGGACAAGCACTCAAGTCGTGGCCTGCATAATCAACAAATTGTTAGCCAAGATCAGTCAAAAGAGGCTATATAATGTGAAAGATCCTCCAGGGAAAGGGGGATGTTCATCTGAGAATCTGAAAAACACTGTAACACAAAGAACTGAAATTGTAATCAAGTCTAAGAAGAATATACTCAAGAGCTACTCTCGGAAGGATTTCTTTGCATAAAACCTATTTTTCTATGTTTTATTTCAATCTTTAATCCATTATGGACGTTGTCCAACTCACTGAAATCTAGTTTTCAACCCATTCTCTAAAAATTCTTTGTATTGGGCTATTTAGGCCTTAATCCTGTTACCTTGTGGGCTTAGGATCCAAAACCTGCCCTTATAGTTATAATATCTAAAACAGCTAGAAATAGCTATTTTATCTCTAGTATGCCTCCCCCATAAACGTGTACATCTACCCATTTAACCTTAAAAATATAAGCAACATCAAAGCCAAATCTGATCTCACCAATTAATCATGGGGTTAATGTCAACTAGCTTATTAATTAGTTTATGATTGTAAATGTTGCCAAGAAGAGAGGGGGGGGGGGGGGGGGGGGGAAACTATAAGGTGAGATGGGGGATTTGAAACTAGTTTTCCTTCATGATAGAATTGGATAATGTAACTAAAAGTTACAAGGCTTTAGACTATAATAATGGAAGTTGAACTATCTCACCGTTTTGGGGAGTTGGTATACTAAGAGTTTATGAAGCAAAGGTAGGGGCTTGATAGAATGTTTAGTTGGTTTTAATTGTAATGTAATTCTTGTGGAGGGGGGGCCGGGGGGGGGGGGGGGTGCTGTTATGAACCCATGAGTAGAACTCACTCTTGAAAACCAGCTTATAAGGGAAGGGTGCCCAAGAGCTTATAAACATAGGATCATAACATACCATCATGCTTCACAACTGACGTCTATAATGGCCCACTGTAGCGACACTGACCCGTAATTTTAATCTAGCCTCTAGGTCGGCCCTTTCGGGATCCGACCACAAAGCTACGCTTGCTTAATTAGGGTGGTGGTTGGCTCTAATACTAAATGTTATAAACTCATGGATAGAACTCACATTTGAAAACTAGCTTATAAGATAAGGGTGCCTAAGAGCTTATAAACACATAGTTAAGTTTACACTTAATACATGTGGGACACTAGGACCGTAACCGGGGGGGGGGGGAGGAGGAGCCGGGATTCAAGTGTTTAGAGAGGAGTTTCACGCATATATAGCCTTAGATTATGTTAGGATAGAATTTCTATCTTGTATAAAAAAAAAATTATTATTGCACAAATTTTAATTTTCCTAAAAAGTAAAAGGAAGTAACCTTAAATTTGGTTACAAATGCTTCTAATTGGTCATAGGTCGTATTCATTTGAGTGATTTAATTTAGCAGTAAACACTCACTTAGTTAAGTTTAATTATTTAACGCTCAAGTTTATTGTCATCATACAAAAGATAAAAATCTTATATCACACTTTTAATGTTCTATGGTATACTCCATATATTGAAATATGCCATGTTTGGCAACATAACTCCTAAAGGTTCAAGCTCAATTAAGGAGTCATTTTAAGCTCACTACTAAAGAAGATTGGAAAAAATTGGCCTTTGCTCTTTTTAAAAAAACAATCCACCATTTTGCCATCTTTCTCAAACTAATTAGGGAAATATCCCTCTTTTGAAAATCGATTTTCTCAAAATTGAGTTAAGCCCTATAGTGGCGTTTTTAAGGAGTCTATAGTGACGTTTTAAAGACCTATAGTGGCGTTTTATAACTCGATCTTTATGAAATCGAGTTATAGGCAAAAAAAAGAAAAAAAATTGCATGTAACTTGACTTCATGGAGATCGAGTTACAAAACGCCACATAGGTCCTTAAAACGTCACTATAGGCTTCTTAAAACGCCACTATTGGGCTCCAGAATTTTTTTTTTTTAAACTCGATTTTGAGAAAATCGAGTTTCAAAAGAGGGGCATTTCCCTAATTAATTTGAAAAATGGGGCAAAATGCTAGTTTTTTTTTTTTTTTTTGAAAGGGGCATTTGCCCATTTTCTCCAAAGAAGATTAGAAAAATCCTCAATCTAGCTAGTCCACGATTGTAAATAAACACAGTTGTCTAAGAATAACTCAGATTTAGATTTTTTAATAAAAATTATTTATATTTGCTTATTTGCTTATTTAACTATTACACAAGAAGGAGTCATTTTAAGTTCACTACTAAAGAAGATTATAAAAATCCTCAATCTAGCTAGTCCGCGATTGTAAATAAACAAATTAAGTTGTCTATGAATAACTCAGATTTAATTTTTTTAATAAAAAATATATATATTTTCTTATTTGCTTATTTAACTATTACACAAGTTGAGAACAAACATAATAATGCAAAAGGGTAAAAAAAAAAAAAAAAATTAATTACATAGTTCGTAAACAACTTTGAGCTACTTAATTAATCAAATTATATAATTTTTATTACAATTCAGCTATTGATTATTAGAATAGATTTATGAAAGGGGTGATTTTTTTTTTTTTTTTGTACTATTTATTATATATATGGGAAAAAAATAAATTAATCAAATAACTTGTGAATAAGCTTATCTAGCTTGTTCGAAGAAAACTTAAACATAGCTTGAATATGTAATCTAATTTGATGATAAGCTTAAGCTCAACTCTTGTTTTATATATATATATATATATATATATATATTGTAGGGACTGGGTTTGAGCACTTCTACTGTTGAGTGAGTAGACTCAAGTCCAGCTAGCCCAATATAATGAATTTGTAGAGGATGAGTTCAAGAACTAGGCTCTAGTGAGTGATACGACGGCTTGGCATGGTTGCATATGGGTTGAATAGCATGGACGTAGATTCAAATGTGCAATGATGCTCCTTGGCACTCCTCTTGGGAGCTTGAGGTTCTTATTATTCTTTCAGAGGTTGGTTACAAAGGTTTTTCCTTGTTACAGGTAGTTGCAATGTTCTATACTTATGATTTCCTTCCGTTTTTCCGTCCTCCCTTTCAAGAGGGATTCCTTACATTATATACCCCCTTTCAGTTGATCTTAGCCCTCCATTTGTCGATCAGGCAGGTCACTACTTGAGTGCTTATCCCATCAGCCGCCTTCCCATTCTTTATGTGGGCTGCGGCAGCCAAGGCTGCATTGTTCATGGGTCATTTCCTCATTAATGCGGGCAGAACGTTAGTTGTGGGCATTTAATGTGGATGTGACAGTTCATCTTAGGCTTGCTCCTCCACCATGCCTCCATGGCTGACACGTTGTATTTGTTCCTTCTCTTTAGATGCTCGGGAATGTTGCTTTTGGTGGGCCATTATTGCCTCCTCCCATGGTCTCGGTTGGCCGAGGATAGGGTTGTCCTTAGCAAGGCTTCTGGGCAATTTGGACTTTCATACTCCGTCCTCGGGCGTTTCTTCATCCTCGGCATGGGCCTTGGGCTTGGTACGAAGTGGGCCGGGATTACTAGGTTCTCTGACCCCACATATATAAAATAATAATAATAATAATTTTAATATGGATAAAGTTTAGCTACAAAATTAATTGTAGCCTAAGTGTGCAAACGCGCTTCCCAGACGCACGTTTTGTGTTTCAGCATTTTTTTTTTTTACTTTTCAGCGTTCCCAGACGAAATGTTTGACTTTTTCAGTGAACAGTGCACAGTGTGCACTGTTTATGAACCCACAAATTTCACTTTTTAACAACTTTTTTATTAAAAATAGGTCCTACGGTACTATTCATACATTTAAAAATTATTTTGCTATAATGTTTTTCAGTTTTCAGTTTCAGTTTTCAGCCGTATCCAAACGGAACCTAAGGCTACAACTTTAGTCAATAAAATAAATATTGCTATATATTTTGAAAATTTAACTGTTGAATTGTATGTTCTTTATGCTCTAAATACACATGTCAAATTTTGTGTCATTTAGATATTATTTACTATATTATCTATAATCTTATATTTTATGTATAATTTTAAATTACAAAAATTTGCAATTTAAACAATTTATTGATGACATAGCTATTGATCTTTAATATTTTAGAAATTTTGTAATTACGGAAGATATAAGAAGAAAATGTAATCCAATAGTAGATTTGTCAAAATTCACTTCCAATAAAAAGATATTGAGTAAGGTTGTAACCTTAGACTATAACCAATTTTGTAGCAAAAATTTATTCTTTTGGCTCAACTTATTTACTATCCTAATTTGGTGTGAAAAAATAAAAAAATAAAATACAAGAACAAGAACAATAACAAGGAGACATATAGGGATTCATCAAAGCCTTCCTTAGTACCAAAAGCATTTGTCAGATCCACAGGTGACAAAATTGTTATACAAATTATCCCAAAACTCTTCCATTTAACTAACGCATTAACCATTAGCATTTGACAAATCCAAAGGTGACAAAAATTTTCTTGGAATACAAGTTCAAACGGCTTCGATGATTTTTGTTTTTGTTTTTTGGTGACTAATTATCACGTACATAATTAAATTCTATTCAGTGGCTTAATTTGTCGATAGGGTCCATGTTATTGATTCATAAAATAAAACTATGATCCCTTGAAAATGAAGTCAGTAACAACCGAATCGTTCGTTTAATCAAGACATAGGTATATATATATTCTTAGTAATAATTGAAAGTTGTAAAAATGGACAGGACAGCCGAAGATTAATTATTAGCTGGGGATCAATCATCAAATAAAGTAATGGGAAAAAGAGAGTCATGGTGTTGAAAATGAAATCTCCTAAACATGAAGTGTGGGGGCTGATAGTTCCACCAAAAGAAGCTACACACATATAAAAGAAAACAACGGAAAAGGAAGGGCCTAGTTATATTATGGCTATTGGGTGATACTAATTTGGTGTCTTCTGAAATATCACGGGGGCACCACTTTTGAACATAGCAAATGGCTTTTATAAGCTTGTTTGCACTTCTTTATTTGCTGAATCAAATAGCCTATTTGAAAGACACACACACACACAACAGTTGCAAAAGAAAATTGAGGTGCGCAAAACTTAAAATGCGAGTCATTAAAGAACACTAATTGATTAGAACTTCCCACATGATACTATGTTAATTTAAGAAAAGATTATCCAAGTGTTTTGATCTATGATAAGGAACCTTTGGACCCTAAAAAAAGTGCATTATGCATGGCTTTCAAATCATAATACATTAATTAATGCAGGTGATGACTAGACATTTATACACAAAACAAAGATACGAAGTTCATTTACAATTCAATTCTATGAATAATGTCACTATCAGGGGCCATCTGAGTGATACGAAAAGCATTTATATACAAATGATGCTGACCATTTTTGTTTTTTTGCTTTACGAACTTTTACGTACTAAAGTGAAAAGAGGATGTAGCGACCCTCAAACGAAAAGCATCTAACAATATGAATGGTAGTGGTAGACATAAAACATGTTCTCATGAAAACAAATAGTTCATGAATAATTAATACCTCTTACGACTTACTTTTGATTTATGGGGCGATTTGAAAGTTTAAAATAACATTTTTAAAACTTAAAATTCTGTTTTGTAACTACAACTATATAGTTTTTATTTTTTTTATTTTTTATTTATAAAAACTCATTTTAAACTCAAAATACCGTTTTCCAACAGTTTATACAATCGAACCCTTAGTTCTAATTCAATCGCTATATATAATTATATATGGATTACCATTTTACAAATGAAGATGAACACCAACGCTCTCACTAATGACAATCATGCGGACTCTAAACTGATCAAGACCGACAACTAGACCACCTGTAGCGTTGGTATATATATATATATATATATATATATTGTATAGTTTTGAACCAGTCAACAATTTCAACGAGAGAGATTGGTGAGGCCTAGCCAAAAGAAGAAAGGAGGATGGATTAGAGTTGGAAGAAGAGAAGGGCGTGGCAATATGTGTGAGCACAACGTGGGTAGTAAGTGGCACATACATATATATGCTTAGCTGATGCTGATCATCACCATGCAGCACCAAGGCCCTATTACCAATTTTGCTCTGACACATGTCTGAATACAGCCACAACATCACTGCCCCACCCTATAACAGCCCATACTTGTTTATTCTTTTAACTCTAACATCCACTCCCAAATATATATTATAGTATTAAAAGCTCTACGCACCCACCTCCCGACCACCAGGACCAGAGTCACCAGACCTCTCACCAGTCACCACCACCTTCTTTGTCTCATTCTTTGTTTCTGTGTCCATGCCCTGGACTCCCAATCCGAATCACATTCACATTCTTCACTATTTTATGTTAACAAAACTGGCTTAATCTATGTATGATACTATTCATAAAAGACAGCAGCTAGTCTTATTTTTATAAATATTGTGTGTATTCGTAATTTTCATTTAAGTAAAACAAATTTTGGGTCACTTGAGTGTGCGTTTGAATGAGTCTTTTTTTTTTTTTTTTCATTAGTTTATTTTGTTTATAAATTTATTTTCAGACAACTATGAATGTATTTGTGAAGTGCCATTATTAGCTAATGTGGTTGCGAGGATACTTTCAAAGTGTAATGGGAAAGTGACTATCTTTGTTTTGAACTCAAAATAGAAGGATTTCAGAATCCTAATTAGTCCATAATAAAAGTTATTTGGTGAGTTTTGTCTGCATCTCTTTTGATAATGAATCACCTTTTTCATTAACTTGTTTGCTTCTTCATCCTTTGAGCAGTGCAAAATTCTTGAGGCACATGCTTATCGTGCTACCTTAATAGCTTAATGGCCTAGAAGGACCAGGTTGTGAAAGCAATTTGTAAGTAAGTTTAACATAAACAAATCCACAAATTCAAATGAGGCACAAGTTTGAGTATTTGCGAGCACTCTGGCATTTTGGCCCTATTAGGATCAGATTAACAGGTCAGCCAGCTAAATCCAACTGTGATTTCTTTTTAAACCAAGGTGTAATACTAATATATTAAGCCAAAACTATTCCAATGGTAATATTTAATCCAATAAGTTCAGAGTTCTGGCTTCTTTTTTACTCTTTGCCTAGACATTTTACTTGGAAAGATGAGATTTGTACGTAATTAGTTCTCTACTTTTCCTAAATTAATAACTAATAATCAGAAATAGCCTGCCATTATGTTGAACTAAGCATCACAACTTGTCTACTGATAAGTTAAAAGATCAAATTCTGTCCAACCTTGCTGATCAGATATTGTCTATGCTTCATAGCAATGGCCAAAAAACATATGAATACTTAGTGGCAGAATTAGCAGCCGCAACTTGTATTGTAAAAGCATATGCAAAATGGTTTTCTGGGTCATGCTTAATTTTAAGGCAACATGTGAGAGCACGTTGATCACTGCCTCATTGGTGATATAAACTGTCAAAACTGACAAGGACCACATGGCTTTTTTTCTCTTGTGTCCTTTTTTTTTCCCTTTGTTTTGGGAAATTGAAGTACTAATCATTGTTTGTGAACATTTTATTCTCCCACTAGTATGAGCAGTCCTTGCCCCTTGCGTATGGGAAAGAAGTAATAAGCTTATAATTAACAAAATTTATGGCTTAACTAATAACTAATAAACCCTTAAATTGGTTTCCTCATTAGGGAAATTTCCCTTCATTTTTTTTTCTTGTTTGCATTTCGCATTAGCCAAATGTAGAGAAAAACATGGAAAAACACTTTTTGATTGTACAATAACGCTGCAAACATAGATGCTTGTCGTTGAAAAAGATAAGTACATGCATGTTATGTCCTTGTATTGTAGTTGTACCAATTATACATGTTATGTCCTTGTATTGTATTTGTACCAATTAGATAACTATGGAGATATTCTTACTCATTTATAATCCATCGATGTCATAGGCCCCATTTTTTTTTTCTTTGTGATGATAAATGACTTACTTAACTCAGTGGTTAGAGTATTGCTTTCATACGACAGGAGTAATTGGTTCAAATCCAATAATAGGTATATCTTATTAGATACCAGAGTCAAGGGTATGGCATCTAATAAGATTTTCTACTCATCTTCTTTTATTGATTTTGTATCTTTTCTGTTAGGACATATGTGTTTTCACTTGTTAAGAACATATGTCACTTATTTATGTAAATTGGCTAATCCTTTGACAAAATGCACTCTACTTGTAATTGGGTAGTTCTAGGTATTTTTAATACTTCAAGAAACAAGGTTTCAAGATCAAGTGTTGAAGTAATCAAGTTTGTCCAAGAAAAAACAAGTTGAATTGCAAATTCATTAAAGCTCGACACTTGCTCGATAGCTACCTCGACACCTGCTATTTGTCGAGAATTATAGTTTCAGATTTTCTGATTTGATTTCCT
Organism: Quercus ilex subsp. ballota; assembly: GCA_032727855.1. Classification (NCBI taxonomy): domain Eukaryota; kingdom Viridiplantae; phylum Streptophyta; class Magnoliopsida; order Fagales; family Fagaceae; genus Quercus; species Quercus ilex. The sequence continues at coordinate 26,317,110 of CM064919.1, forward strand.
TGGGATTCGTGAATATGCTTTTGAGCCTTCTTTTCTTCTAACCCTAAACATATAAAAGGATTATTTTAAGAGCCGTCATATTGTACACAAGTTGCAAAAGTATTGAGCAATCTCTGTTCAAGCAATTTGTGATCAAAGACGAAGTTCTTAACCTAGTTCATCTTCTTTGAAGAAGTTGTTATGTATTTGCACCAAAGGGTTTGTAACCAAGCATCTTCCTGATCTTCATCGTGTAGGATGAACTGAAAAACTTTGCAGCTAACCTCTCCTTCTTAGTTGGTGTTTGAAGTCGCGTACTGAGATCCGCGTATTGGTTAGTCACGTACTTGGGAGCCGTGCATCAAAAGGAGAAATTGTCACTACAGATCAAGTCCAATTGGGTATTGGGGTAAGGGTTCAACTGTAAGTTGGTAAGGTACTTGGGATTCCTTTACTTGTAACCGCTTGATTTGATAATAGTGGAGTTTCGGGAGTGGTGACCTGAAAATCACCCGGTGGGGTTTTTGCCGCAAGAGTTTTCCCCATTCGTAAACAAATCACCGTATTATTTATTTTCCGCTGCTTAATTAGTTTATTGGTGATTTGTTTGTGCTTCCACGTATTTGCATGTTAAATTGATTAATTAATAACTTAGCTAATTAATTAATTGGTTTAATCACAAGAGGTCATTCAGATTGTGGCCTATCAAGTGGTATCAGAGCGGGCACACTCTGATTATGGTTTAATCTTTGCTGTGTTTGATCCATTGACCCCTTTTTGTCATGGATAGAGGACAGTCGTTAATTATATCTCCTTTATTTGATGAGACTAAATATGCATATTGGAAAGTACGCATGAGAGCTTTTTTGCAGTCCTTAGATGAAAAGGTGTGGCAAGCTGTTGAGATTGGCTGGACTAAGCCAAAAGAAGCGCCAGCCGATTGGGATGAAGTCAAGATCAAGGCGGCAAACTTCAACAGTAGAGCATTGAATGCGTTGTTCAGTGCGGTCACCAATGAGGAGTTCAAGAAGATATCCTCAACTGAAACTGCTAAGGAGGCGTGAACCATCCTCCAGACAACCTATGAAGGAACAAAGGCTGTCAAAGATTCAAAGTTTCAGAGGCTCACTACAAGTTTTGAAGAAATTAAGATGGAGGAGAATGAGTTGTTTGATGAGTTCTATGCCAAGCTCAAGGACATAGTGAACTCAGCCTTCAATCTTGGAGAAACCATCTCTGAACCCAAGATTGTAAGGAAGGTGCTCAGATCTCTATCTGAGAGATTTCATGCCAAGATTACGGCAATAGAGGAATCAAAGGATATTGACAAGATTTCTTTGACTGAGCTGGTTGGAAACTTGCAAACCTATGAGATAGGGTTATCTAGGATTGGCAAGTCAAGTAAAGGCAAAAGCATGACCTTGAAGGTAAAGAGTAGTGATACAGATCAATCTTCCGATGATGAAGATTTCAAGATGAAATCCTACATCACCCGGCAGTTCAAGAAGTTTATGAAGAATGCCAATAGGAGGAACTTCGACAAGGACCACAGACAATCCAGTTCTTCTCAGTTCAAGAGCCAAGACAAAGGGAAGAAGGATGCTAAGGATGGCGGTCAATACACTGTTCCTATAGGACCAAAGTGTTTTGGATGTCATGGATTTGGTCACATGAAGCATGAATGCCCGACATATCTCAAGAGTATTGGGAAGAGTAAGACACTTGCTGCAACCTTGAGTGACACTGAGCCTGAAGATGACTCCGACAATGAGGATGACGGAATCTTAAATGCCTTCACTGCCACAGTCAATCCTACTGAAGGGATTGTTGAAGAAGTGGATAAAGAAGAAGAACTGGTGGAGTCCAAATTTGAGAAGATGGATGATCAAGATGATATCCATTCAGCTTATGAGAAGCTTTACAAGCTCTCTGAGAAGCATGAAAAATTGTATAGGCTGGCCACCAAGAAGCTCAGTGATGTGGAATTAGATCGTGAAGAATTGTTCACAAAGTTTGATGAGGCAAATCAAACTATTGGAGCACTGAGGTTTGAGAACAACTTTTTGGCTGAGAAGACCAAGAAACTTGAAGCGGAGCTGTTTCAAGTCAGAGCTCAACTGGAGAGGACTTCAAGTGCAAAGCTTGATGAGATGCTTAGCAATCAGAAATCTGCTTCGGATCGAACAGGCTTAGGGTATGGTCTTTCTTTCTCTAATACTGCTTCTACTAGTAATACTGTTTTTGTTTCTCCTGCTAATAACACTGAAATTGAGAACATTGATGTTAAAACTGAATTAGCTAGTGAGAACTTAGATAAGGATAAATCTATCTTAGGAGCACCCCCTAAGCAAGATAAGAAAGATGCTAAAAATCTTAGGGCTAAGAAGGCTAACTCTCAAAAGCCTAAACAAAAGAAGCAGCATCTCTGTCATCGTTGTGGAGCTGCTGGTCATACTCGACCAAATTGCTATAAGTGGCTAGCCACTCAACAGAGCAACGGCATGATAGCATCTGGAAGCCAAAATCAGCTTCAATCCTCTCTTGCTCCTCTTGGAGATCTTCTGAAAGCGCTCATGTTCCTTTCGAACTTGAACGGTTTCAATTCTTCCCCTTCACCGCCGGTTCAAGGGTTCAATCAAAGGAAAGGTTCTTCCAAAGTGTGGAAGAAAAAGGACCCTAAGTGATTTTATCACTTTCTTCTATCTTCTTGTTTTTGTTTGTTGCATTACTTGTGTGTTTTGTATTTTTGTTGAGTCAGTCTAGTTTTATGCTTTGCTTTGATAACATGTTTTTGTTTGTTTATTTTCAGTTTTGTTTATTTTGTTTTTGATATAAAAATAAAAAAAATTGAAAAATACAAAAACAGTGTGTGTTCTGTGTATATTGGTACTTGTGTACCTTGGATGGCCATTGAAACAAAGTTTTCTAAATTTTGTATCTTTTGTAACTTAGATGAGCATCTTTATGAACAACTAAGCAAGTGAGCTTTGTGGCTCTTGTTTGTGATGAGTAAGATTAAGTTATCTCTTAAAACTTAACACTCATATCACTCTTTTTGACGGGTAGGACTAAAAAATCCTAAGAGAAAGACATAAATAACCATCTCACCACTGTTGTCCGCCAATCATAGTATGACACCTGTATGCTTCGGTATAGCAAAAGTACAGTGTCATAAACACCTTATGCTTCAGTATAGTAAAAGTGCAGTGTCAAAGACATCCGTATGCTTCGGCATAGCAAAAGTGCAATGTCTATACTTAACATGTTGGGTATTTCTTTTCTCTCTTTTTATGCCCATGCATGATATGCTTAAAAGAAAATATGCAAAGAAAATATAAAGCAAAAAGATTAAAATGCTTTAAATATGATTGCAAGCGTGTTTTTTAGGAGATGTGGGAGTTATAGGATGTACCTCGAAGGTGATAGTCCCCATCAAACAGTTATGATTGTGTGTGAGTTAAAGTTATTTTCTCATATCTCAGATCGTCATAACATGTATACACATATGCAATCTTGCGATGTTTTTCACACACAACACGCAATATTCTTTGCTACTCTTGATACATGTGCAGGTACAATGTGATTTGGCAATCACAAGTGTTTACATGTGCTAATGTATGCTCACTAAACTGTCTTGACTTGTTTTTGAAAAATAAAATTGGTTAGACTTGTTTAGTGTGTATGTGTGTTTCTGAGGATCCACGTGCTTAAAATTTCTTTGAGAGATGATTTTGAGAGCTTAATATGTTGATTGGATCATTGGTTGAGGTGCTTGTTGGATTGCATTCATGTCTGTGTTTTTCACTTCTCGAAAAACTGCTTTCTAAAGATGGCTCGACACCTCCTCGATACCCGGTTATCTGTCGAGCTTCTCAAGCCTTTTCTTATCGCAATCTCGACACCTCTTCAACACCTGATGGATCGATCGAGAAATCTCATGTCTCTTCGATACCTTCTCGATACATTGTCGATCGATCGAGCTTCTGTTCTTAGTTTTGCTGTTCATTCCTCGACACCGTCAGCTGTCGACGGCCATTTCCTCGATACTTTCCTCGACAGCTTCCTCGATACCTCTCGACACTTCAGCTGTCGAGATTTACTGAGGTGTCTATTTAAGCTCTTGTTGCGATTCTTCTCTCATTTCACTCGATCTTTCTCGATCTGTCCGTGGCGGTTCCTTTCCCAAACTTGATTTTCTCACTCCAAACTTCCAACCCACTTGATTCTTGACCATTCCTTGCTTCTAATCACTTGGTAAGATCACATTTCCCTTCCTTTTTCATGCATTTCATGTTTTGAAACTTAGGTTTTGGGGTTTTTGAAAATTTTTGGGGTTTTTCAAAATTAATGAGTGTTTCTTGAAATTTTGGGTTGGGTTTTCACTTAAATGTTTTCAAAATGTCATACATTGCATTTCATGTGCATTAGAATGGTATTACATGCATTTAGATGTGTGTTCTATGTTTGTGTGCTGCTAGGATTGGATTGGGCTGAGCCCATGATGCTTTTCAATTTGCATGTCACATGTTCATGCATTCCCATGCATACGTAATTTTTGTTCAATATATTTGATATATGTGAACTGTGTTGGGACTTTTCTGATTGTCTCCTTTTCTATCTCTTTTTCATTCTGTTTACGTTAGTAGTGTCTATGGTACCCAAACGTAAGTCCACTCCGGCTCGGAACCCTCTGCGTTTTGGAGCTTCCTCTTCTTCTGATTCTGCTCCTCTAAATCTTCGGCTCCGTGATGGAGATGCCCACAAGGCATTTTCTGAGAACTTTTCTAGACGAGGTGTTCATTTGGAACGCCAAGTCATTTTGGCGAACTTCGCCGACACTGATCTTCCCTCTGTCATTCACAGTAGGGGATGGGAGTCACTGTGTGACGTCCCGGTCACCTGTCCTCTCGTACTGATTCAGGAGTTTTACTCCAATATGCACGGGATAGATCGTTCAGTACCTCTCTTTTTCACTCGCGTTCGAGGTACGCGCATCCTTGTCACACCGCAGCTAGTTGCGAATGTGGTTAGAGTTCTTAGGATAGATTTTCCTGACTGTCCTTCCTGTGAGCGTTTGAGGACTGTGTCCAAAGATGAGCTCATTTCTGTTTTTTGTGAGCGCCCAGCTGATTGGGGTGAGCATCAGTACACATCATGTAGGCCTTTTGCTAAAGGTCCTAGATTCTTAAACATGGTGATGACCTTTGTACTCCATCCACTCTCTCACTACAACTCCATAACAGAGCCTCATGCTCGATTTTTGTTATCACTTCTAGAGCATCTTTCTATAGATTTTCCTTCTCATTTAATCTTTTCTATCACAGATGTCCATCTAGATTCAGCATCCCGTGATAAGCTCATCTTTCCTTTTGTTATCACGAGGATCTTACGCCATTTTTCTATCCCTTTTCCTGTGTCCGACCACTTCACATACATCTGTGCCATAGATGCCGCTACTGTAAAACGTAGTGAGGCTCAGTTTAGGTTGAGACAGATGGATTCCACTCCTCCCTTCTGATCTGCTCCATCTACATCTGCTTATTCTTCCTCTACTGGCGATGTATCTCTTGGAAACATCATGGCGCAGCTGCAGCGCATGGATACTTGCCTCGATACACTCTCCACTGAGTTGTATCAAGTGAATGTTCGTGTTGGTCGTATTGCACGACGGCAGGCGACCATGGGTGGTTTTGCTTCCGAGGCTACTCCTTCACCACTTCCTCCAGCGGCTTCTGACTCTGAGGATGTTGATGATGATGGTGATGACGATGATGCTTCGGATGATGATAGAGATGCTAGCTCTACTGATGAGATGTCTACATGACACTTTACCCTTTGTCACTCGTGACAAAAAGGGGGAGTAGTTTTGGGTTATAATAGTAGTCATCTTAGGGGGAGAGTTAGTATAGGACATTTTTGATAGGGGGAGTGCTGTTGATATGTTGAGGGATGTAGTGAGGTTTTGATGTATCTTTTCTTTTCTATTCTTTATAGATACATTGTTCTTGTATATGAGGTCTTTTGACCAGTTTTACATACATTGTACTTATCTTCTTTCTATATATGGATGTATGTTTCTTTCACCTCTCTCTACATGTGTTGTTTCTTTTCTATCTCTATACACATGATTCTTATACTTGTATGCAATTTATTATTTATGTTTCACACAAGATGCCTTGATAAGTTTTGTTTAAAGTGTTTCAGAAATACAGGTTGTCAAAGTCTACTTGCCATAAACCCTATTCTTGCAAAGTTTTTCAAGAGTTTGTGTTAGGATAGATTTTATTGTATTCAACAAGTGAATATGAGTTGAGTGATTTATGAACTTCTCTCATATGCTCATTTGTTTGTTGCGGTTTTGTTACGGATTGCCAAAGGGGGAGATTGTTAAGACATATGTGTTTTCATTTGTTAAGAACATATGTCACTTATTTATGTAAATTGGCTAAGCCTTTGACAAAATGCACTCTACTTGTAATTGGGTAGTTCTAGGTGTTTTTAATACTTCAAAAAACAAAGTTTCAAGATCAAGTGTTGAAGTCATCAAGTCTGTCCAAGAAAAAACAAGCTGAAGTGCAAATTCATTAAAGCTTGACACCTGCTCGATAGCTACCTCGACACCTGCTACCTGTCGAGAATTATAATTTCAGATTTTCTGATCTGATTTCCTTGGGATCCGTGAATATGTTTTTGGGCCTTCTTTTCTTCTAACCCTAAACATATAAAAGGATTGTTTTAAGAGCCGTCATATTGTACACAAGTTGCAAAAGCATTGAGCAATTTTTGTTTAAGCATTTTGTGATCAAAGACGAAGTTTTTAACCTAGTTCATCTTCTCTGAAGAAGTTGCTGTGTATTTGCACCAAAGGGTTTTGTAACCAAGCATTTTCCTGATCTTCATCGTGTAGGATGAACTGAAGAACTTTGTAGCCAACCTCTCCTTCTTAGTTGGTGTTTGAAGTCACGTACTGGGATCCGCGTATTGGTTAGTCACGTACTTGGGAGCCGTGCATCAAAAGGGAAAATTGTCACTACAGATCAAGTCCAATTGGGTATTGGGTTAAGGGTTCAACTGTAGGTTGGTAAGAAATTTGAGATTCCTTTACTTGTAACCGCTTGATTTGATAATAGTGGAGTTTTGGGAATGGTGACCTGAAAATCACCCGGTGGGGTTTTTGCCGCAAGGGTTTCCCCCATTCGTAAACAAATCACTGTGTTATTTATTTTCCGCTGCTTAATTAGTTTATTGGTGATTTGTTTGTGCTTCCACGTATTTGCATGTTAAATTGATTAATTAATAACTTGGCTAATTAATTAATTGGTTTAATCACAAGGAGTCATTCAGATTGTGGCCTATCATTTTCCATCCTACTTTATTTCTCTATTTTTTTAATTTATTTATTGAAATTGGTTTGTCGTTGCATTAGAATTCAATTACCATGGAGATATTCCATATTTTCTCCTAGAAGTGGCTTTCAAAATTTTCGATATAGTTATTCTAGGATCATAATCTGTTAAGGACATATTTTATGTAATTAGCTAATCCTTTGACAAAATGCATTTTACTTGTAATTGAGTAGATCTAGGATGTGTTTAGTACTTCAAGAAACAAAAGTTCAAGTTAAGTATTAAAGACATGAAGATTGGACCAAGAAATAAGTGAAGAAAAGCTATTCATTAAAACTCGACAGATACCTCAACAAAAATAGTATCTATCGAGATTTAAGAATGAAGCTTGACAGAACCTGAATATGTCGAGATCTACGAAATCAGAATTTTCATATCTTATTTTTGGCCCTAGCGAACATGTATGTGTAGGGTTTCTTTTCTCACAATCCTAGATATATATAAGGCTTATTTTAAAGGCCGTTATACATGGAGAACACATGTAGAAAGTGGCCTAATGCCTTATTCTCTCTGCAAGAAGTTATTGCGTCTTTTGTGCTTTAGGGTTTTATAACCAAGTACTTCTTAATCTTCATTGTGCATGAAGTGAAGAACTTTGCAGTTAACAATCTTCTTCAAGTTGGTGAGTTAGTCACGTACTTAGATCCATGTATCATTGGTTAGTCACGTACTGGGATCCGTACAAAAGGGTGGCGTTCATATATTGAAGAGTTCAGAGGTTTTGAAGCGGTAGAAGGTTTCTACTGTAAGTTCATCTACGGGAATTGTAGAGTCTAGGGACAAAAGTTTTGTACTAGATCTGAAACTTCTCTTTACTATAGTGAATTACTTTTCAGGAAGGTTTCCCCCCAGGTTTTTTATTGTGAAACTAGTTTGTTTCAATAATTTTCCTGGATCATCATATCTTGTCTTGTTTACTATTCCAATGTGTATGATATTGACATGATATTGATGTTTGTTTGTTTTAATAAGGTTTATTCATAATAAATCTAATTAATAACTTGGGTTCAAAACTTGTTAATTCTATCAACTGAGATCTAAATTTCCCAACACAACCAATACCTTTCACAACTATTCTATGTTTGTGGTAACTAGCCACGTGTAATTTTCACGTTAATTTTTTTTTCTACTTCTCACAGTCAGTCATATAAAATAATTGTGAAAAGGGTGTGAAATTAGTTGTGACCCTAGATTTTTTCCTAAGAATATTCTCTCTCTCTTACATACACACAAGCATGGTTTTGAAACTGGACCGGGCCGTATGGTCAGACCCGGTTAACTGTGAACCTCTCATTTTTGCGGTTCTTTTAACCTTAAGAACCTCTTTATGTCAGAAAAGCATGGACCCGTATGAACCGTGGTTGAACTACATGGTTCTTAGAACCGTGAATGGTTCTCGCAGTTCTCATGGTTCTTTTTTTTTTCAGCCCATGCTGGCCAAAATTAAAGTTTCGACTAGCATGCACTTTAGATTTTTTTTTCAGATCTTGAACAAAAGAATTTGTAAGGAAAAAAAAAAAAAAAAAACAAATAAGAAGAAGACAACGAAGCAGGGCTGTGCCAAGTTGAGACAGCAGGTTGCCAACACATTCGCTGGTCACGCCTTCGTCTTTTGCTGCTGCTTCTTCTTTCTTCTTTTTCTTCTTCTCTTTCTTTTGTTCTTCTCCATCACTCTGTAATTTACTCTCTTTTTAGCTGAATACTACTGTGACTTACATTGGAAATGATGAATGCTTCTAATTTTTGAATAAAAGCAAAAAAATTTAGCTGTTAGATTTAGCTCTTTTTTCAGCTTAGCCCAATATGATGTGAAGTGTATTGATAGATGCAATTTTTAGCTTAGCCCAATATGATGTGATGTGTGCAATAAATATTTTAACTATTTTTAAGAGTAACGTTGGTACTATAATATTTATACAATTTTTTTCGAAATTTGCTGCATGGTGAGATATGAGTAGTTAAAATGGGGTGAAAATTGTGTAAAATATGCAGTAATAGCATTACTCTATTTTTAATTAATATTTACATTTTTTTTAAATGAAATAAATAAAATTAAGTATATAATACTTATTAAATAATTATTTAATTTAAATTTTTTAAATAACTTTTAAAAATATTTTATTGAATGCAAGTGTCCTTCTAATTCTTATATAATGATAATAATGATAATAATAATAATTATTATTATTATTATCACAAGTTTAATTAATCAACATATAAATAAATACTATATTTAAGAGTTTGCTTAGGATTTGATATTTTTTATTTGTCTTGTGAAAGTTATGATATGAAAAAATATATTTAAAAAATATTGATTTCTATATTTAATTGGATTATTTTAGTTAATTTTTCTATTTATACTAATTTTATATATTTAAATAATTATTAAATTAATTATGATGTCATCATAGTTCGACTTCGGCCTGACCTTAAAAATCTTGAACTTCTTTCTTTTACGGTTCATTGAATAGTTCAAGTCTAAAAACCATGCTTGTGCGTCTAAAAACCATGCACACAAGCATGCATGCATCTTAGTAACAACTAATAAAGCAAGCATGTTAGTAACAACTAATAAAGCAAGGCATACAGTAGTGGTATAGCTTGACAAATTGGGATCACAAAAAAATGAGCTAGCTTAGCACTTTTTCAGTTTTTCTACAAGTTGCTTATGTATCAATTAGCATTTTATCTGTCTGTAAAAAGTGAAAAAGCAGTTATGTACAGACAGGTATCAGAGACATGTAATTAATAAACGATATAATCACAATACATTTACCCATATATTATCCCCCCATTTGTTTGGTTTCCAGTCCAGACTCCAGAATTCTGTACAATTGCTTTTGCTTTTGAACAGCTTACTTATTAGAGCCTTTACTGTATACCCACGTTTTGTTTGTGACAACAGAACCCCCTGAGAACTGAGTTTAATTTATTGGGGAAGGTATCTAGCTAGCTACAAGCCTATAACTAATCGAAATGATGATTAAATATTTATATGGAAAACATCCTCGTATTAGTTATGAATATTAATATAAAATAATTGATATAAACGAATATAAGATGATATTTTTCTCGTTTAGCAAAAAAAAAGATGATATTTTTCTCAATTATATTTATGAACACACCAATCATATTGTCCGTACAATATGATAGCATTATTATGTTATCTTCAATGTGAGTATGTCCCTTCTTTTGACTCTTGGTTTGGATTCTCTCTCAGTATGCCATTGTATATGTAATCCTGTCCTTTTTTTTTTTTTTTTTTTCCTCAAGAACTAATTCATATATCTTTTGATTATTTATGTTACATGATTATCGCTTTCGGTAGGTTCACTTTAACTAATGTTCCTTTGCTCATGCCATTTATTATTATTTTTTTGGCGAAAGTATTAATACCTTGATATAAAGACACATGAACATAGGGTTCACACTAGGATGCGTCAGCATACACACAAACTATTGACATGTTTTGTAGAGAATTTGATTTTTTTTTTTTGGGTCATAAATATGTTGTCTGGATGTTTGCTTCTCAAAGATTACTCAAAAGTGAGGCTTTAGTTGGGAGAACAGATTTTTAATTAAGAGCATTGTGTACAGGATACTTTTTTTTATTTAAAGAAAGCATATTTTAGAGAAAAATATGGTTAATTGAACTGCAATTTATTAGTACCATAAGCTGATTTTTTATTTAAGTTTAAAGTCTAGTGGGTCTGAAAAGTAGAAATTTATAAATTATAGGGCTTTGTAGTTGGATGGGAATGGGACCCTAGTTGAGAAAATCCAAGTGAGCAAGAGATTTCCAGAAAGATAACGATATTACCAGAGACATATGTCACAATGGTGGGTCATGTTTGCATGTGGGGGATGTCTGGTGTTCTGGTACCTAATCAAAAGTGCTTGTAAATCCACTCTTATCTCCATCTATGATGTTTAGCTTACTGTCTTCACCATCAACCTCTCTCTCTCTCTCTCTCTCTCACACACACACACAAAAGCACAGAGACACTCATACACATGCACACGTACAAGTTGTGACTTGTGAGTCACGGGGAATGTCATTTTTTGAAGCTCTTAAAAAGTCTTAATGCATAGCAGTGATAGAATGAACTATGAATGAATATTGATCAGTACTGTAATTGCTTTTTTAGCTTTTGTGCCCTAATAATTATTATAAATAATGCCATTATCTGTCCCATCTGCTATTCTTAAGTTTTGGTTTTTGTCTAGTTGTTCAACGCGTGTTTGAACAATTCTCAAATTGAACAGCTATACCCAACTCTATTAACAAAGACATGATTAACACAGCAAAGCAATTACAGGGTTTCATTAATCATGCTCTCTGCCATATCACTATGTAAGTGTGTTAACTGTTAAAAGCAATTGCTACGATGACCGTTCACAAAATGAAAAGAGAAAATAATAAGGAACGTACACGAACAAATTAATGATTATGCTTACGAAATGAAACGAGTACTCCATAGTATACAGTTGAAATTGTGATAACAAATCTTTTAAGGATCCATAGTTAATCTCAAATATATATCATTAAAGTTAGTGTTGTTGTTGGGGTCATTTTCGTCGCCTTGCCACAAGTTGAGTTTTGATTGACTTGATTTTGGATGTGGGTTCAAATTAGGGAAGTCAAGCCCAACTACTCATATCCACATTGAAAATGAAGAAAAATAGTGATGCATCTTTGAAGTCACAATTTTTTTTTTTACTTGTGAATAAAAGGGATTAGATTGGTCTTAAAATATGACAAGTGCTTAGATTGTAAAGTTTGTCCTAACACCTCGATTAGGAGGTATTATGAATTTGAACTAATATGTCAAAAGCAAGAGTTAAAGGCAACTTAATAAGTCTTATTCAGTAAAGCCATGACTTTTGTTCTATTATTGGTTTTTAGGTGATTTTTTTTCTTTATTTTAATTTCATTTAATTTTTTGATATCTATAAATAGGAAAATAGCAAATAATTAATCCATGGGGTGATATGAGCAACAAAATTTAGAAATACATAAAAACTTGAGATGGGTTCAAGTTATACTCAATATAACTTTGTAAGAGTTACAAGTTTTTTAGGCTATTGATTTCTCTTAAATTTAATTGCAAAAAAAATACTTGTGGCCATGTCATTAACATTCTAGAAATAAGTGGTCTAACAGAATTAACTCTCTCCAACAAATATAAGTACTTGTGGGGTGTGGGGGGACAATGGCCGGGTTCAAGTCTCCAGGATAAAGATTCATACACTTAGATTAGGTCAGAGTAGAATTTACATCTTGTAAAAAAAGGAAAAAAAAAAAAACTCTCTCAACATGTGTGAGTTTCAATTATCTTAACTGGTAAAGTTTTATATTGATGAATAAGAAATTCGAGGTTTGAACCCCATCTACACTTAAAACCAATTGATATATAGGCTTGATGATAAAATGTAATCATCATGGAGTGGACGTCATTGGTTGAAATTCTATTATATCTATTAACAAACAAATTCTCCAGCCATGTCATTAATTGTTTTGTCCCTTTACCCAAAATTCATTATTGTTGAGATCAATTCCTATGTAGAAACTTATGTGAATTATTGAGATCTATATTATTGCAAATACTGAAGGTGATTAGTCCAATTTAATCATATCATATTGATAGGATAAATTATTCACTCCTATGGGAGGAGTCCTTTCTCCTCTCACCCTATTCCTTCCATAGGAGTTAATAAATTTTCTTTTGAGAGATATGCTAATTTACATAAGGGTTTTACTAATGTATGCCTTAGTAAAACCATTTTAAGAAAATTTTTAATGGAAATATGAAAGAGTAACTGACTTTCTTGACAGCTTTTCAATTCCTCAAAAAAAAAAAAAAAAATCCTAAAATGAATTATTAATATATGTCCTAAGAGTACACATTCTTAGATCTGTGAGATGCAAAAATAGAGAAAAAATGTGCCAAAGAAAATAATCACACAAGACAATATTTACGTGGTTCGGCAATTTGCCTTCATCCACATAGCTGAAGTGATTTTACTATTATCAAGTCAAATACAATATCCTCTCAAGTTTATGCCTAACTTAAGATCCACACCAAATACAATAATATCTCCCTAAGAATAATATAAACTCACCTGAAATCTTTAGTCACACTCTGAATACAACAACTACCCTTGGTTTTAGTACTCAAAATATATCCCTAGAGAAAAACTTCAAATTAATATTCTCTTGTGTATGTCTCATGGCTAAAGAAAATCTCTCTCTGCAATCACACTTGGCAGTTCTTCTTTTTCTTTTCTCTACTATATGCAACACACAAAAAAAACCTAATAAACCTAATTTATATAACCCAGCCGCCATACAATCCTGGTAGCACACACAGTGGCGACGCAATGTTGACTTGAAATTTTTTTTTTATATATAATAATTAAATTTTTTTTATTTGTTTACCCTTTAAAAAAAAATGAGGAACACTCTCAAAGCTAAATTAGGAACACCCTCAAATAAAAAAAAAATTATTTGTTCTACTTTCAAGCAAAAAAAAAAAAAAAAAAAAAAAGCCCAAAAAAAATTTTGTACTAAAATCTGGAAAAAAAAATTGTAACAGAGCAAGCCCACAAAAAAGCCCAAATTCAATCCTAAACGTAAAGCAAACCCAATCTAAACAAAAAAAACAACCCAACAGATGGTAAACAGGTAAAGCAAACCCATGGATTCTTAAAATAAATAAATAAATAAATAAAAAAGTTGCAAATCACTAAATTAGAAATCTCAAATCACTAAATCAGAAATCACTAAAGAAAACCTAAAGACAAAAACGTCAACAGAGCAACGCAGCCAATGCTGCAACCCAAGCCAACAGACGGATTGGGCATCGCCGCATCAGAGATCGGTCAACCAACACAACTCGACCTCCAGTCCAGAGCACATCGCATCGGGATTTGGGCATCGGAGATCGCTCACTGGATCAGATCAGATCGAAGATCATCGATCGGTCACGTCGCTCGTCGCTCGGCTTGCTTTGGTGCTCCCTCGACCTCAACTTGAAGGTATTTCATTACTTCTCTCTCTTCATCTCTCTGACTCTCTCTCTTTATCTGAAAAATGAAAATGAAAGTGAAATCTAAAATGAAATGAATGAGCCTCTCTCTCTCTCTTTATTCTTTAAGACTTTAACAGTTTAACTTTAATACTTTATCTGATTCTTTTGAACAACTGTGATTGGCTCAGCTTAGCTTTAACTTTATTACATTTTGGCCTTGTTCTTGGATTTTTCTTTTTGGCTTTATCTGTTGGTGTTGGTGAGACTTGGTGAGATATAATTAATTGTCTTATTGTGATTTGTGATTGTGAAATTTTCTGATTGGCAGCTGGCTCTTGTGATTAGGGGGGCTTGTCTCATTGTCAGTTGAGTGGGGTGGGGGTGGATGGGCACATAGGGCCGGGTGAGGTATTTGAATTGGGGAAAGTAAATATTGTGCTAGTGCAACTAATAAATAATAATTTAATTAATCAATAATTAATTAAGAGAAGCAACTAATAAACAATAATTAATAATTTAATTAACTAATATATTATAAAAGATAAATAAATTAAATTATGTTAGGCTAAATAACAATTAATAATTTTATAATTAATGATACAATAATATAACAAATTATAGTTTATAAAAGACAAACAAATTAATGAAACAACTAAACAACAATAATTAATAATTTTATTAATATTTCAAATGAACTTATAGTTTATTATTTATTCTTTTATTAGAATTATGGACAAATATTTGATAAGAAAACCATGTACCTAAGATTCATTTCTTGTATAAGATTCATCTTCATCTCCTTGATGATGGCTTTGGATATTTCAACTAAAAAAAAAGGAACACCCCGGAAAATTTTTTTTGGAGTCGCTACTGAGCACACAAATTCTAATTCCACTTGAATTAGGAATACTAGCTCTTGTCGGCCATGTAAATAACAATACAAGCCCATGTGTGGGCTTTAACTTTATGTGGGCTGGACCCTTTGGTGCCATGCACCCAACAAGGAGTCCTCTCTCCTCCCACCCTATTCCTTTCATACGAGTTAATAAATTTTCTTTTGAGAAATATGCTAATTTACATTAGGGTTTTATTAATGTATATTCTAGTAAAACTATTTTAAGAAACTTTTTAATAGAAATATGAGAAAGTGACTGACTTTCTTAATAGCTCTTTTAATTTTTCATAAATTTTTTTTTTAAAATAAATGATTAATACATGCAATAAAGGTATACATTAACCAAATCCTTTATTTTTTTTGAAAAACATAAACTAGATCCTTTACCAATTACAACAACGTCCGTACTAAAAAATATTATTTGTAAATATCTCTTGGGTTAAAAAATTAATAATAATGTGTATTTTTATACTAAACCATACGTGAAGTTGTCATGTTGATAAGATGTAAAAGATGTTCTCAAAATAAAAACAAAAAAGATGTGACCCTAAAAAGCAACCATAAACGTCACATCAAATATTAATGCGTATCAATCTTGCATGCTTAGGAAAACAATAGTTGCTAAAGAAATTTATTTAAATTTAAAATTTGAAAAATGGAAAAAATTCATAATTTTGAGAAAAAAAAAACTGATTTTAATTGGTATTCCTTTGAATATGAACAAAATTTAGCTACAAAATTAATTGTACCTTAAAGTTATAACCTTACTCAATAAAATAAATATTACTATATATTTTGAAAATTTAACCGTTGAATTGTATGTTCTTTGTGTTTTTAATATATATGTCAAATTTTGTATTAATCAAATATTATTTACTATATGATCTATAACCTTATATTTTATACATAATTTTGAACTACAAAAACTTGTAATTTAAACAATTTATTAATGACATAGCTATTGATTTTTAATTTTCTAGAAATTTTGCAAGTATGAAGGATATAATATGACAATGTAATTTAATGGTAGATTTGTCAAAATTCACCTCCAATAAAAATATATTAAGTAAAGTTGTAATTTAAGGCTACAATTAATTTTGTAGCTAAACTATATTCTTTGAAGATTATACATATATGTATTTGTAGGTAGATAGTAGGAGAGGGGCCCGATGAGGTTCGAATATAAAAATAGAACACTACAAGGATATTACTATCATCACTAAGTTATCATTTGAAGTTTTGAACCCCATTTAAAGAACAATTAATTTAGAGATAGGGTATAAGATTTATGGTTCAAAAATAGCTATGGAACCGTAGCACAGGCCTTGTTTGATGGGCCAATCTCATTATGTCCTAAATCCTTTGCTAAATCCATTAGTGGCCTAAGCATTTTGGGTCTGACCTATATAACCATTCAAGGCCCAGGCCATAAAATCTTCAAAATGAAAGGCCAGGGTCCAAATCAACCGATTATAAAATCCACCAAGAATACAGATGAGCCAGCACATGCTTCTAAACTTTTTTTCTTTTAACTTTCAGCAAGCAAGACTATAAGAATTAAATAGGCAAATTGTCCATGACTAAACTGCCCAATCTATGTTAATTCCTAATTCCTATATGAATTACTTTTATTAGGATTGGAAATAAACGAAGTGGATTATGAACAACTTGAATTCGACTTGAAAAAAGACTCGATTATTAAATGAACCAAGTTCAAACATAATGTTCATTTGGTATTCCGTAGTTTCCTATTGCTTATTTGCAAATATATATAGTTTTGGATAGTTTTTATACTAAATGTGTGATAAAAAAAATTAGAAGTTTGCATATTTTCAAAAATACTGAGACAAAAAATAAAAAGTTTTTGGCCAAATAGACACATAATAATGTGTTTGTGAATAAACTTCTGAACGTGAGACGCTTGATTTAATATAGAAATATATGGACTTGAAATTTATTGTGTAAGTTTGTAAATAATGTAAATAGTCAATTTTCAAGTGAAAATTATATATTTTTAATAATATATTGTTAGTGAATCTTTAATTATTTACATATAAAAGATAAAAAATTTTAGGCCTGATTTTTACTATATATGAGAAAAAAAATATTAATCAATTAAGTAGATGTTTTTGAATATATATGTTCGAGATTGTTTGACAAAAAATTGAACTAAACCTAAGGATGTAATTCATTTTAATAAAGAGTTTGAGCTAAGCTCCTGGTTGAAATAAAATAAAATTAACATTCATAAACATTTGATACTCGACTTTTGCCTTGGCTCGTTTACACCCTTAAAATTGAGAGTGAAATCATTGTGAGGGAAGATCAGGCACCGACACCAACAATAATAACATTTCCTAATCCCGACTGTTATAGATATATTAGCCTAATAGATTAGAAGCCCAATCCTACCTCGTGCATTAGAGCTAATATTTAACATCGGCAAAAAAATTTCCCACATATATAAACTTGATGAAATTTGGGGACCTTGTACCGTACCACCACGACTATGCCAAACAGGTCAAGCAGGCCGCTAGGCTCTGAGCCCATAGGCGCCACCTAGCCCAGCTTGATAGTGAAGAACAGTGTGGCATATCATACGATCCATCACAATTATTCAACAAAATTATTGCCTGTGTCTGTATTTTGGTTGATATATATATATATATATATACACAATTGAAAATTCAGAATCTACAGTGGGACTAATATGCTTACATAGCTTCTTCATGTGCACCATCCTAATTCCAGCAGCAGAGTAGGCTGTTATCACTGCCATTGATTAAACTAGGTCTGCATAATTATGTGAATTATATGGTGTCTTAACTTAATAATGTCCTCTGCTGCAGGTTTGCAATTATTTTTCTTTTAACACATTTCTTGCATATATTTGGTAAGCATGGATAGTGGATACATGAGTATTGTCGATTTCTCATTCATATGACATCAAACAAAATTTTATAGTGGCATTTAGCTGCCTTTGAAATTTTTTATTTTTTAGTCCCTAAATTTTATCAAAAGTTTTTTTTATCCCTAAAATTTTAATTTTTTTTTCATTTCTAAATTAGTGAAAAGTTCTTTTTTTTTCTCTAAATTATTGAAAATGTTTCACTTTTTGTCCTTAAATTAAAAAAAAAAATTATTTTTTCTTCCCCAAACTATTGAAAACAGTTTTTTTTTTTTTTTTTGTTTTTTTTCATCCTTATTTTTGTCTCAAACTATTAAAAAAAAAATTCATTACAAAGTTTGGGGATGAAAAAAATGAATTTTTTAAAATTTAGAGATAAAAAGATAAAATTTAGGGACCAAAATAATATTTTACCCATTAATTTTAGTTTTTTATATTTTCACATGGAAAATTGATTTCTTTACCTTCTTTTATTTGATGAATCTGAAGGAAGGGTCGTGGCATTGGAGTAGGTCCATATTAGCTGTAAGGGGTTGAATAAGTGGTGCTTTATTAATATACAAGAATGCTCATGGGAGCTCTTAGTGGGTTATTCACTATATATGTTTATCACCATACTACCATCATTGGTTGTTTCAATTAATGTTTCGTAGAGTTGAAGCATTTTGAGATATTACCTAAACCTTTTGGCTTTTGCTAATTTGTATTTAAGTTGATGGATAGAATAAACTGATTGGACCTTCAACGCGTATATTTTAATGGTTGCATATCATAATAATATTATTATTACTATTTCAAAGGGGAAAAAATAGCAAGTGTGATTTATTATGGAGCATCAAGTTACATAATATTACGAGATAGATGTACATCAGTATATCACTATGCATGCTTCTTTATTTGTAAAGTATGTGAATATCAGAGTGCATGCACAAATACACATGCAGAGAGTGAAGGAGAGACACCAACATGTTTTGGCAATAACCAAATCCAGAAAGTAAAGAGTAGAAAATAATTTCACTGAAAAGGTTTGGCTACCTTGTGTTAAGAAAAAAATAACATCCTGTTTTTCTGTGTCAATATTTTATAGTAAGCAATAACGGAGAGGTTTAGATGGATCATCTGAGATGGGCATATCAAGGATTGCTTGTTGCCATTTTAACCTACAAATATTGTGAGAAATGTGCAAAGCACCATAGGCATTTGAAAGAGTTTCAAGTGTGAGAGTTCAGAGTTGAGTCAAATTGTTTATTAGTAGTGAAGAGAGCCCAGAATTTCCAAGAACAAAAGGAAATGGGAAGAGAGCCTCTATTGTATTTTCTTCAATTTTCTGAATGTAAAAATTGTCCATTTCTTTATAAGAGTTGCCAAAGTCATGGTACACACCACATGGAATTTATGTTTTACAATGTTGTACTCCTTAGAGCATTCGCATCAGGAAATTCTACTCTATCCTATTTTACCATCTCAAAAAGCCACTTTATCAATTATACAATACAATTTTATAATACATCCAGCATCCCAACTTTTATTTTCCTATTCTACTTATTAAAATAATATATTTACACAATAAAATATTTTTTTCCTTTTTTATTTTTTCCCAATTTTCTCCTCCACCTTCCCTCAACCTCTATCATCGCGCCTCCACTACCCAGTCACCACCATCGCGCCTCCACCATGCCCACCATTGCCCTCTGTCCACCAAAATCCCACCGGAACAAAAACCCATATTAAAAAAAAAAAATAAAAAAAAATAAAAATAAAACGCAAAACCCAGACCTCGCCAACCAAGCACGACCTCATCTCCAAAGCTCGCCGTGACCCACGCCGACCAAAATGCAGAACCCAGACCTCGCCATGACCCACGTCGTGACCCACGTCGACCAAAACGCAGAACCTAGACCTCGCCATGAGCTCGTCGTGACCCACGCCGATCTCCACCAAACCCATCACCAATCTGAGCAATCCAGAAACCCAGCCATACCCACCTCTTCCTTTAAGCATTGGTCACAGCAAAAAAAAAAAAAACCCAGAACACAAAACACAACCCAGATCGCAACCCACCAGAAAAATAAACCACTGTGATGTGTGATGTTGATGTTGGGAGGAGGATGGTGTTTGGGTCTAAAGGGAGGAGAGAGCAAATGAGAAAGAGAGAAGGAAGATAGAGAAGAGAACAGAAATAATGAGAGAGGGGAGAGAGAAATTTCGGGAATAAAATATTAATTTTTTTTTTTTTTTTTACAATTGAGCTACAGTGCAATTCTAAAGGTAGAATTGCACTGTAGCATTATTGCAAAAAAATTTGCAATAGTTGAGTTTTACAATTCCGGATGAAGCATGCATTTTGTGTGAAAATGGTAAAATTGCTGGACATATGCCATTTAGCATGCCCAGTGCGGATGCTCTTACAGTTGAAATTTTTTCCTTACTAATGATGTCACGGAAACTACAAGAAAATAAACATGTTGCTTTTAGAATGAAAAAAGAAACTAAACATGTTGGCTTCTGAAAGAAAATTTCAAACTCATGAGGGGTTCCTTGAATCCACAAGGTGATAGAGTTCTGAAATCCACCAGAGAGAAATAGACCAAGTCTATATTTTTTTATAAATCTAAAAAACTGAATTGCCCTGAAGGCTACAATATGTTTAAATAGTAAAAAAAACCCTAAGGCGGTTAGGGTAACGCCTAGAAACCCTAATTCGAGCAAATCATGTAATTAGGTGGCAAAATAGTGATTTTTGCCAAAAATAGCAAAATTGAAATGATTGCTGAAATTGAAAATATCGTCTCTAAAAATGTCCCAAAATAGACAAGACTTTATTCTAACTTTTAAACAAAAAGTTATTAAGGAAAAATAAATATTATTATAAATAGCAAAAACATTGTTTTTGGGGCCTTAATGAAGGAATTTGCCTAAATTTAGGTGATGCTCAAGTTTTTCTCGAGTCTAGATCAGAATGCCGTTTTCCTTCAACTTGCCAAATTTCATGCAATTTCGATATTGTCGCCTCGATGGCCTCTATTGGCACCCCTTGATCTTGTGCTGTGAATTCCGGCGCTCTTGTTGCTCCAAGAAGGCCTGTCTATTCTACATCAATTGACTAATTGTATTAAGAACAAATGTTTTATCAGAAGTGTCTATACTTATTGAAAAGATAAAGATAATGGCATTATTGTCATGTTGATAACGCAGGTTGTGCTGTCATTTATGCTGACTCAATTTGACAAAGGATAGATAAATCTTGCAATTTCATTCGAACATGTATTTGAAGAAACTACTCCTAAATTACATGTGTTGACATAAAGTACATTATGAATACAACACAACTCTTACATAATATGGGATCAACATGCATAAACTTTACATATATATGGTGTTCCATATGTATATCCATTACATAAGATATTATTTTTTTTTCTCAAACAGTTACTGTCACAAAATGTTTCTACTAGCAAATTAAGCCTCTATATATGTAGCCCAATTCACCTGCCTGCAAATCCAACCAAATTCACCCTATATATAGACATATTTAATATTTTCCTGCTAGTGCTTCCTTTGAAATATTCTAAGATACCTTGGTGCTGATTCTTCTTCTTCTTCTTCTTCTTCTTCTTCTTTTTTGCTTTCCTGCTATAACAAATGATTAGTGCTTCTAAACTCTGATACTGACGGCAGGGCAATTACAGCTTTTTAGTTTTATTTATTTATTTTATCATGGATGGGGTGACCATGAATACAAATGTGGGTCAGGACCAACCACTATGGTATTAGCCCAGCAATTTTGTATTATGTTATTTTATAGGAGGCCATCAAGATAATTATACGTGCTATAAGTTGGAATGCCCTACGCAGGAAATATATAATGATTCTAATTTATACTGTAAAGAACACAAGACAGTACATTTTAGTGCCATGTGACATTATTATTGTTCTCCTCTAGGAGGAGAATAGTATTCAATTTGCAACTATCCAATTTTTTTTCCTCTATACATTGTAACTATCCAATTTTATAAAAGCAAATCTAGTTGATAGGATCTCCTAGGATATGCCACAGATAGTGTTAATCTTTTTTTGACCTAGTGCTAGCATCTTTCAGCTTCTTTTTATAAATAACTCCAGGAGAAAAAATAAACTATGGAAGAGAGAGAGATTCACATGATACCCAAAAATTGGCAAGGTATCAAAATAAAAGTGAAAGGGAAGCAACAAAACATCACAGCCTGTAATGAAAAAGAGAGCTTATTATAATGTTGTTTTACCAGGTGATTTGAGCGAATTATCAAAAAAAAGGGAAAAAAAAACTAGGTAATTTGAGCTCCCATTCACTTTTGCGAAATTAAGGCACTGTACATCTTAAATAGGAGTCTGAAGTCTGAAAGTAACAGAGAGTCAACTTCTATTCCATCACTTGGAAACAAATAATACCTTGGTTCCATTTGAATCATTGTGTAGCCCCACCACATAGAAGGGAGCCCATCATGGTGAGACACTGTCCTACCACTTGTAGAATCATACAAAATGGTGATTAAGTCACATCCATTTTGTTAAGGTAATATTTTTATTGATAAAAAAATATGCTCAATTCATGTTCATGTCAACCTCAGGAATTGATTATCATTTAAAACCCAAATGGATTTCATGCTCTATTCTTGTATTGAGCATGTTTTCTCGTGAAGCCAACAAATGTGAAATATGTTAAACCTTAAACAAACGAAATTATCATGAAGTCTTATTATTTTTAGGCATTGTTGCTTCTGGTTTGTAATGTGAAAGATTTTTAAAAAAAAATTATTTCTGCTCAGTTTTATTGAAGTCCCTATGCCAACTCAATATTCCATTGGACCACATAGAATAAAAATTAACCGAAGTGTATATCAGTACATAAATTGTAACTTTTAAAAAAATTTAGGGAGAAAAAATAAACTCTATTCAAACTTTAAGAACAAAACAATATTTTGCCCCAAAATAATTACAATTATGTGAGTAAAGAGGCATGATATTATTGAGGTAATAACTGGTTTTTAGTCACATTTGACAAAAGGAATGCATGCTGATAATTTGCTTATTAGACACTCAAAGTGGTCACCAACTTTGCATCTTTGTGAAATTTACGTTTATATTATAGAAAATGGGATTATTGTTGCGTGCAGAATGGATTAACCACGTAGAACAGATCCACTTTTAATCGAGCGATGACACTTGTAAAACTTTGAGTGTGTGACACTCACTATCATCAATCTATTAGCCATTCTTTTTCCAGAAGTATAAAAGTTCACAACCTTCAATCAATCATAGTGCCATAGTTAAAGGAATCATTATAACCGTTATCAAACAAGTCCAATCAATGGTCCACATTGACCTAGGATACTTCTGTGACTGTCAAGGACATGAAAAAAGCAAGTCATAGTCTACCTAGTTTTCAATTTTATGGTCACTAATCAAACATCTTTTTGGAATTAAGAGCACCCCCATTTGGTATTCACTTTTCAGGACTGAGAGTGCCCCAAACCCAACATCAGAGGCCTAAATAATCCAAAGAAATCAATACAAATACTTCCAAGTAGCACAGCACAATCCCCGCCGATTGAAGCAAGGAACCACAAAAGACATTATCACAATACTTCGCTTCTGCACAATGCATAAAACAAACAAAAAAACACTGTGCACTTGTGGCCTGTGGGCCTAATCTCTGTCTCTCTCTTGGTTTGAAAAGGTATTTCATGCATTATTAGATATAGGAGAATATACATAAGGTATAAACTTTGTGATTATATAAATCTCTAGCGTATTGATATATATATATATATATATATATCATACATGAGATAGTTACAATTCGAAAGACCCAGTAGCCAAGCCCACAAGGGCTCAAACTCCCAAAAGCAAACCCAAAACCCATCACCATTACACAAACACATACAGACACAGCCATACACGTCATCAAACAAACAAAACAAAAGTAGATATTTTTAAAGACTCAATCGTTCACTCATGATCTGATCTCCAACACACCCAATAAATGTTTCCTCAGTACCTCTGTGCTGTTCTCCTGTCTTTTACTTGAATCCACATCCAACTCTGTCTCGTTTCTACCGCCATTTTTAATAATCCTTAACTCTCTCTCTCTCTCTCTGTGACTCTGATGCCAATGCCATAAACAAAAAGACAAAAAAACCACAAACTCCACACACCTACATTTCATGGCAGCAGCAACTTCAACAACAACTACTAGTACTAAACTCAAAGCCCAAACCCAACCCACCAAGCCCAAACGCCGTAAGTACCGGGAAACCACTATCGCAGCCTCTGCAACTACCACCACTGAATACCCGACCCGGAAACTTGACCCGCCTACCATTGTCTCACCTGACAAAAACAACCCCTGGTGCTGTCCAGCTTCAAACTCAAGACCCCCACCACCACCACCTCCCCCATCGCCACCTCCTCACCGTACTCCGAATCCGAACTCGGAACCCGAGTCTTCGTCCAGCTTCAGGATCCGATTGTCGCCGGGTAGTCTATCACCCGTAATGGATTTCACACCCACTTCAACAACGTCGATGAACGGTCACGATTCGTTTCCTTCAAGCTTCACCAAATTCAACTCCGCACTCACAGCGGGTCTACTAAACCCGATGTCGCCACCTCCGCCACCCGATAAAACCCGATCCAGCCCGACCCTTTTCGAAATGATGGCCAGTGAACCCGATATCCATCCCAGACCACTGTCTCAGATCCCACAATACCAAAACGCGACCGTTTTGGTCCCCACAAAGACCCCATTGCCACAAGACAAACAAGCTCTCACCTTGCAACGAATCTCTGAAATCTTGGCCACTCGGAGCCCCGGGAACCAGTTCAACGACCCGAACTCCGGCGACGTGAAGCTCACACTGAGCTCCAAAGATGGTGTCAGCGTGTCGATGAATCTCCACCGTCAGATTCTGGTGGCGCACAGTAGGTTCTTCGCGGTCAAGCTCTCTGAGCGCGGGTCCAAGCAACAGAGTCTGAGGCCAACTGGGTCACCCTGCATTGTTGAGATTGCGGACTGTGATGACGTGGAGGTCTACATCGAGACCTTGAGGTTGATGTACTGTAGGGATCTCAGGAAGAAGCTCATGAAAGAGGACGTTCCCAGAGTTCTTGGTATCTTAAAGGTAACATTTTTGTTTATTTTTGGAAAAGTTTTGTGTATATCTGTTTGATTGCTGAGAAAGTGAAGGAATAGATGGAATGTGGTTAAGAATTTATGGGTTTTTGGAGTTGGGGTATGGGCATTTGGGGTTAACTTAGGTGGGTTTTCTATTTTTGGAAAGTTGGTGAATGAACAAGATTCGAATTTGTTTTCTTTTTATTTATTTAAGGGAAATTTCGTTTGGGGATTTTATTTTCAGGGTTTTTTTCATTGCTCTGTTTGATTGCTGAGAAACTGTAGGAGCAGTTGGATATGCTAACAAAATTTTGGGTTTTGGGAATTGGGGTTTGGGAGTTGAGAAAACTTTAGGCTTCTGTTTTTGGACAGTTGGTGAATGAAAAAGAATCCAATTTGTTTTCTTTTTTTAATCTATTTATTTTAGGGAAATTTAGATACATCAGTGTTATATCATATATGCATTGCTCTGTTTGATTGCTGAGAAACTATAGAAATAGTTGGATGTGTTAAAAATTTTGAAGTTTTTGGAAGTGGGGTTTGGGAGTTGAGAAAATTTAACCTTTGTGCATAATTTAGGTGGATTTTCTGTATAGGGCAGCTGGTGAATGAAAAATACTCAAATTTTGGTTTAGGGTTTTGGGTGGTATTGAAATGGCTCCTGTTTGTTTTATTTTTAGGTATCAGCTGCAATTGGGTTTGACGCTGGGGTTTTATCTTGTTTGGAATACTTGGAAGCTGCACCGTGGGCTGAAGATGAAGAAGAGAAGGTGGCTTCATTGTTGTCTGAGCTCCGCCTTGAAGGTGTTGGAGCAGGGGAAGTTTTGAAAAGGGTTTCAATTGAGGTTACTGGTGGAGCTGAGGATGGCAATGACAATGAAGAAGTGCTGCTGAAACTCTTACATGTAGTTCTTGAAGGGAAAGACGAGAAGGCGAGGCGAGAAATGAAAGGATTGGTTTCAAAGATGCTTCATGAGAATTCGTCGCAGAATGATCTTCGTAAAGAGTCGTTGTACTCGGCTTGTGATGGGTGTTTGCAATTGCTTTGCCAATATTTTTTGCGGGCAGCAAAGTCAGACTTAAAGGAAGTGGGTCAGATTGCGCGGCAAGCAGATAATTTGCATTGGATTTTGGATATTCTGATTGATAGGCAGATTGCTGAAGATTTTTTGAAAACATGGGCATCTCAATCTGAATTGGCTGGGGCACATTCTAAAGTGCCTGCAGTTCATAGGTTTGAGGTTAGCAGGGTTACAGCACGGCTATTTGTTGGGATTGGGAAGGGGCAGCTATTGGCTTCTAAAGATGTGAGGTGCTTGCTACTAAGGACATGGCTAGAGCCATTTTATGATGATTTTGGGTGGATGAGGAGAGCAACCAAGGGCCTTGATCGGCACTTAATTGAAGATGGTCTTAGTAACACGATTCTCACTCTGCCTCTTGCTTGGCAGCAGGAAATTTTGCTCACTTGGTTTAATCGTTTCTTGAACTCTGGTGAAGATTGTCCAAACATACAAAGGGGTTTCGAAGTTTGGTGGAGGAGATCTTTTTGGAGACGGAATAGCGAGCAGGAAAGGCAACGGCCATTACGAATTACAACTGCTACCATCGAGAACTGAAAGTCAATAGTGACATGCTAATGGGTCTGTTTATCTCCCATTACCTTCTCGTGATCACTTTGGTCATGATTCTTTATTTAGGGTGATTTTGTTCTTTTATCTTCTTCCTTTCTAAACCAGGATGGACAGTATTTCATGAAGTGAACTTTCATAGAGGTTTATGGTGTATTTGCCTTGACTGAAAGTAGCCAGGTTTAGCCTGGAAGAAGATAAAGATCTATGTTTGCAACTCCCATATCTTGTTGAGAAATATACTCAGAATTAGTTATCTTGTCTAATTTGATAGTTAAATTCTTTTTTCCTTTCCCTTACTATTTTATCTGGATTGGTGTTTCAATTAGTCCAGTAGTTGTAATCTTTAGGGTGTTGGTTTGGTTTGGGTTTATGGGTGTTTTTTTTAAGGTATTTTTTAGGATTTTTTGAACTCAACTGGACCTTATTGGGTCAAGAAATTTCCAACCCAACTCATATGGGTCGGTAGATTGTGTATACATATCTCATCCCTTATAAAAATTAGGGTTTCATCAACTATTTTTTAAGCTCTTTTTTAATAAATTATTACAATTCCCATGATACGATAAAATTAAATTATAAAATTTCAAATTCACCAAAATTATTTTTGAAAATACTAAAATCAAACCAAGTAAAAGTAAAGTTCATAAAATAAATTTATATATAAGATGGGTCGAATTGGGTCAAATGATGTTGAAAAAGCTATCAATCCAAACCAGATTCATCTTAAGGCTTAAAATAAAATTCTAATCCAACCTAACTTAGCTTATCAGCCTGTGATAAACCAACCCAAGGCGTCAGGTTTGGTTGGATTAGTTTGTCAGGTTCGCGAATTTGAAGAATGTCCCTAACTATCTTATTATTTTTGTCATCTTATTGGAGAATTAACTTTCCTCTAATTGAAGAATTAACTTTCTTAATTAAAAGAACTATTATATTGGTAAACTGGAATCTGTAGTAGTCAAGGACTGGTTGTTCTTTCACGAGGCTGGCAGGTAGCTAAGGCATCCTAAAAAGTATGATTAACTAGCTCTTGTCCCCTATTCCAGGTTCAAGTACCCAGTTCACTCCCTGTCAGCACTAGAATAAGTTTGGACTTATCAGATTGAAGATACAGCTTGATTTGATTAACTTATAGACATTCGATTTCAATAAAATATATTTGGAGGGCAAATGGTGAAAAATTGACTAGTCACTATTGGAGTCATAATGCGATATGCATGTGAGTTCTCCAATAAATTACCTTGAATAATAAGGCCTTAGGCAAATCACATCTGTTGACACAATATCTATGCAAATCTAATTTATGGTTATAACTTATGTGTCGTACTTCATCATCCAAATGAATGCTCTTGTTTCCATTTGCTTCATTTAAAAAGTTGATTCACCTAGAGTTCCAAAATTTTCTTATAGATTTTTTTTTTCTCAAGGTGAGATTCATCTTTCTTTTGTTCTTGTATTTCATACACATTCTTCTTCATTGACACATAATTTCTAAACGTTGTGGTCACAACAAAGCTTGTAGTTGTCTTTACCAATGGCTCTTGCCAAATTTATGAATTACGCATATTCTTTGTAATTCATGTCTCGTTTTATAAATGCTATTTATCTGCTATATATTGAGTTTTTATTTTTATTAGTTTAGATTTGGGCAAATATGATGCTGCAATTACTCTGTTGTTATTGAGTGTTGGGACTTTAGAGTCTACAATGTTCGCAGAACTAAGTTCTCAGCCTCTTTTTCTGTCCGAAGATCTCAACCTGTACTTGTTTACACATTGTAGTTTCAGAGTAAAACGTTGGGCTTGCAATTTTGGGTGTACTGGCCAAGGGTTCGGATTATACAAATATTTGAAAGGTGTTTGCCCTTATTAGCTAAGGTCCATGATTTCCTAATCTTAACAATACTCCATGCTACGATGACACTGCGAGTATGACTGGTGTACAACTTGTTGGTTAAGCATCAATAAGGTGTGCAAAAGAACAAAGATGATGGGTGCTTTTATGGGTGGCCTAATAAGATTTATTTTTTTTTTTGTTTGTTAGAATGTGGCTTAATACTTTTTTGGACTATGTATTATCAAGAATAACTTATGCATGGGTTCTTCTGTGGGAATATAGTTTTACTTCTTCATTGATCGGGAATATAGTCTTGCTTCTTCATTGATCTTTGATTCTATAATCTAATTCTTCAAGCTGTAGGATTCCCATTCTGCTAGAAGTTAATCCTTCTCTTAACTCAAAAGTAACGCATTTTTGAGACAAGAAGTGGATGTACAGTTAGATAATTAATGGTGTGGCTATCATTGGCTTGGGAATCCTTTTCTTTAAAGCCCAAACTACAATAGTACAATCTACAGAGCACAGCAACCCGTGTGTAATCCATTAACAATGACTGGAGCCACGGAAGTCAAGTCAGCAAGCCTCTTCGACCAACCCCACTTCATGGAAAACACTGATTTGGATAATATTTTATGGTATACAACTCAAAACAGGCAACAATTCAATGGGCGCAAAAGTCTACCTCTTTTAGTCAAAAAAAAAAAAAAAAAAGGGCGCAAAAGAAAAAAAGAAAAAAGAATAAAAAGGCAACATTTCAGGATAAAAAAGGAAGAAACAAAAGAAAATTTGGGCCCATTAGTAAGAAAGTTTGTCGATAGGTATGTTGAGTCTACACTCTAAAGGGACGTTACAAACTAGATGCCATCTTCATGTCAACAATTGCTGCCCATTGGTGAAATTTTTTCCACAAGATGATGTTTTGATTGTTTTCCAAAAGCTCTGTGACATTACCCTCACTAGTTAAATATCAATTTATAAGGCACGTTTGAAGTATAATACTCACTCCAATAAGTTTTAGTTTTGCACCTATGTTACCTTCCTTAATCCTTGTTCCTGTGAACTCTCTGGATGTGAATGAACTGGCTTCAACTTCAGCAATTGCGAACTCTATGGGATAAGTAAAATAAAGTTGAAAGCTGGACATCAACTCGGGGATGTAGCTCAGATGGTAGAGCGCTCGCTTAGCATGCGAGAGGTACGGGGATCGATACCCCGCATCTCCATATTATTTTTCTATTTTCTTTTTCCCATGCCTGTTTGATAAAATGCCTCAGAGAATGGATTTTCCCGTGGTCTGGTTGATGAAATGCCTCAAAGAATGGTTGTTGCTTACAACTTACCAGACAAACAATCTGAAATTTTGGAATTGTGAGCGTTTGTTTGTAGTAGCAAGAATGCAATATTTTCTAGTGGTTTCCTTTAATTTCATAGAGAGAACAACAAATTTTACTTCCTCTTTGGAAAATTGAACATTATTTTGATGCTTGGAGTCTTGGACGGCCATGACAATAAATGAACACCATCGGGTGTGGAAGGTGACATAGACCTCAAGCCTTGGAGCTCTCTTTGATTGAGAGCTCATGAACCAAGTTCTAACAATGTCAGATTTCGATTTGTAGCCTTATTGCTTGCATGCAATAAACATGTGGCCAGTTGTGAGGAGCATTAAAACGTGGACTCCTTTTGAAGAGGAGAAAGTGCATAGGCAACACTATGGTTTACTTTTTAGTGCCTCTAGCATCATGCTTTTTGCTTTTGCTTTTGACATTAACGAACGATGTGAAGAACAATTCCTGCCAAAAATCAGCTCCAAAAGTTCAGCATCTGGAGATATATATATATATATATCTTTTTGGAATTTTTACAAATATTATCTTCCAACTTTGAAGTGAGAATATACAAATAATAACTAAATCAGTGATTACACCATTTATGAGTTCAAATCTTCTGTCCTACTTTTCCTATTCCACTATATATTCCACTAATAAATACTTGTCACGTGTTTACCTAATTAATTAAATATTATCATTATTGACTTATTAATACTACAATTATTAATTAATAGTAGTATTTAATTAATTAGATGAACATGTGACAAGTATTGATTGGTGGAGTATAGAGTAGAGCAAGAAAAGTGGGACAGAAGATTTGGATTCATCATTTGTCAACCCTTGTCAAATAATGAAGTATGTAAAGTGGAGAATTCCAAGCTTTAGTTTTCTATATGCACTATTTTATCCTTTAATAAAAACAAGACTAAATTATGATTTAGACCTTTAAAGTTTGGATTTGTTTACATTAAGGTTTTTTTTTTTTAATTTAAATTTTATACTCTTCATTATGGTCCATCCAGTTTGATTTTATTTTCAAAATGGTCAGGAGAGAGAGATGTTGGCAATTGGCACTTTAAGACTAAATCGCCATTGAGAATATTGAAAGGACAACTTTAAAAATGAAATCAAATTTAGTAAACCAAATTAAAAAACTCAAATTTAGGGGACCAAAATCAATGAAACAAAAAATGAATTCACAAAAGTACCATGTGTATTTTTTAAAATGATATCCAATGCGCACCATTTTGATTTTTGAGAGAGAATAGTTGTGGGGTAAGAGCCCAAATTTGTGTAGTAGGCCTTGGGCCTTACTCGAGGATGTGGATATGTCTGAGGAGAAGCAAACGATTGGGAGAGGCCCAAAAGTTAAAAATCAGGCAAGAAAAGAATGGAGGGGTATAGTTCGAGAAGTACCTTCTTCTCGAATGTATTGAATATCGTTCAAACAAACATTTAAGTAATTCAGATGACCTTCCAAGTAGCTCCAATGATCAGGATGAACCTCAAGCACGTACAAAGGTGATAAGAACACAGAAATATCTAAAAAAAAAGCTGCTACCACCGCATTAAATGCACTGCAGCAACTTTTCTGGCGGCATTTATGTGGAGAAAACCCTTGAACAGTGCAGTCTCAGCTACTACCACTCATAAAGAATCAAAAAATATGTTTAGTGGGACATATACTTAAGTGAAGGCTTAGATGGCTAACAAGTGTACGGTCAGAATGGCTTGAAATGAATTATATAATGTAAAAGACCTCCCATAAAAGGGGGATCAGAAAAACAAAGAGAGAAAGGAGAAGAAAAGAATTACTGTAACACTAAGAACTGTGTTAGTTTCCAAAAATATTGATTCAATTCATAATTGATCTCCTCGGACATTCATTTCGCTGAGCTTTAAGTGTCTTTTTATGCTTGTTCATCGTTCAAATCCTTGCTAGCCGTTGTCCAATTCACTAGTAGTCCAGCTTTTTCACTCACTCTTTACAAATTTATTGTATTGGACTCACATCCCATATCTTTTAGGCGTGGGCTACAAATCGTGACCCTACAATAGTAACGTGGATATAAATATCAATGCTATTAATATTAATTTAAAAGCTAAAATTTTTTTATATTGAAAAAAATATTAGATATTAATTGAATTAATTGGATTCAAAGTATGAATACTTTTGTTTCTTCATATTTTATTATTTCTTATTGTGGGGCCCGAGGGCCTGGTAACCTCGGCCCATTTTACGTCTGGCCCATGGCCCGTGCCGAGGAAGAAGGCTCGTTCAAGGAAGATACGTGGGAGCCTATACCTCAAAAACCTCCGCCGAGGATAACCCTGTCCTCGGCGGACCGAGACTAGCTTCAGATGGGGAAATAGGCCTAGTACAATTTGTCACCTCCGCACTAAATGTGCTTACCTAACCCTCTGGCCGCACTAATAAAGATGTGACTTTTGGACAGGGTAACCTTGACTATTGTGAATTACTTGAGTACTGATAGTACTATTGATGGGACGGACGGTCAGAGGGAAAACGCATGGATGATCAACAGATGGAAGGGAGAGATGGGAGAAAGAGGACTATATAAGGGGGGATGAGAGGGAAGAAAAAGGGGGGGGGCTACTCGGACCAAGGCCGAGGAGCAAATTTGAGAAGAAATTTCAAGTGCACTGGCCTTCAATGGTGATGGGTTCGTGGTTGGGCCCCGTTTGCCTGCAAGGGCCAATTTCTTCAACCCACTCTCTAAAAATGTATTGTTTAGGGCCTTACAAGTTGAGTCCTTACAATTGGCGCCGTCTGTGGGAAGAATTTATGCTCTAGCAGGCGCAACGAACGATCGTCCCTAGGTAGTTAATTGACGGAAAGTTCAAAAAAAAAAAAAAATGGGCACTATTGTAGAAAAGTAGCAAATTCAAAGGAAAAGAGAAGACAAATATCAGTATTTTATTAGGTGAAAAGGAGTTATAATATACAAACAAAGGCTCAGACAGGCTTGTTTTAAAGCTAACTCTACAAACAAAGGCCCAGACGGGCCTGTTTTAAAGCTAACTAAAGGGAAGGGGGCTGAGGCAGGCCTGTTTTAAGGCTACCAACAACGCCCAAGCCAGTGCGGTGGCGCTGGCGCGAAGAGAGGAGCAAATGCAAGGGCGCCGAGCGGCCCTTCCTTGTGTTGTTCCCTTGATTCTCTTCCAGTCCCACGGTGGTTGGCCATTGGAGATGGCAACACTCTAGCACCAGATGTGACGTATTCTTGCACGCTTCCACCGGCGTGGGGGCGCCCCGGGGAGGAGCGTTATGTACTTCAAGGACCTCCCTCTTGGCCGATGTGCATGGCACCGTAGGGATGACGCACAGATTTGGCCGCGCCGGAAGTCTGGCGTAGGTGGCTCTCGGTCAGGGAAGGAGGACTTTGGGCCTGTGCACCCTCACTCCCATCCAAGGCCGCTCCATTTCTCCAAACTCTTATCACAATTTTGGCAGGGTTATTGAGGGGGCTCTGAAGGTTGAGAGGACATGTTTCCTGGTGTATTAGAAGGTTCGTGGATCGTAGAAGGACATTTCCCCCATGTAGCCTTAAGTAGGGGGTGAAAATTGATAGGAATTGATGTACGCAGAATTCGAAAAGAGTATTATCGGCAACATTAATCCTGACCAAATTCCAAGGCGCCTATCAACCGTGTGATCTGCATCAGCCTAGGGGAATGTTAATGAGAGCGCACCTCGTGTGTTGAAATGTCAAGCGTGGAATGCGAGTAGTCAGGAGGTGCCTCGTAACTGATGAGGGCAGAAACTCGAACGGAAGGTGGCGTTACGGCCACGTGTAAGGTCAGAGTCCCAAATCAACCTCGTCCGGAGCACTGCGGGGTCAATGGTCCGGTCCACATAATGCCCCACTTCCGACGAGGCAGGGCCGAGGCCATCATTGCGCCAAGTATGGCCAACGCTAAGGATAATTTCCTTCGCCCAATACCTGGGTACTAGACAGAACCAAGGTATTGCATGGTCCTCGGACTCAAACCTATGGGGAAACTAGTTACTTACAAAAGGATAGAAGTGTTGGACAGAACCAAGGTATTGCATGGTCCTCGGACTCAAACCTCTGGGGAAACTAACCACGTGAATATACCTGGGTACTAGACATAACCAAGGTATTACATGGTCCTCGGACTCAAACCTATGGGGAAACTAGTTACTTACAGAAGGACAGAAATGTTAGACAGAACCAAGGTATTGCATGGTCCTCGGACTCAAACCTCTGGGAAAACTAGTTACTTACAGAAGAACATGAGTGTTAGACAGAACCAAGGTATTGCATAGTCCTCGGACTCAAACCTCTGGGGAAGCTAACCACGTGAATATACCTGGGTACTAGACAGAACCAAGGTATTGCATGGTCCTCGGACTCAAACCTATGAGGAAACTAGTTACTTACAGAAGGACAGAAGTGTTAGACAGAACTAAGGTATTGCATGGTTCTCAGACTCAAACCTCTGAGGAAACTAACCACGTGAATATACTTGGGTACTAGACAGAACCAAGGTATTGCATGGTCTTCGGACTCAAACCTATAGGGAAACTAATTACTTACAGAAGGACAGAAGTGTTAGATAGAACCAAGGTATTGCATAGTCCTCGGACTCAAACCTATGGAGAAACTAACCATTAGAATATACCTGGGTACTAGACAGAACTAAGGTATTGCATAGTCCTCGGACTCAAACCTATGGGGAAACTAGTTACTTACAGAAGGACAGAAGTGTTAGACAGAACCAAGGTATTGCATGGTCCTTGAACTCAAACCTCTGGGGAAACTAACCACGAATATACCTGGGTACTAGACAGAACCAAGGTATTGCATGGTCCTCGGACTCAAACCTATGGGGAAACTAGCTATTTATAGAAGAACAGGAGTGTTAGACAGAATCAAGGTATTGCATGGTCCTCGAACTCAAACCTATAGGGAAACTAATCACTTAAATATACGGGAGTACTAGACAGAATCAAGGTATTGCATGGTCCTCGGACTTAAACCTATGGGGAAACTAGCTACTTATAGAAGAACAGGAGTGTTAGACAAAACCAAGGTATTGCATGGTCCGCGAACTCAAACATATGGGGAAACTAATCACTTAAATATACGTGGGTACTAGACAGAATCAGGGT
The DNA here is from genome assembly GCA_032727855.1 of Quercus ilex subsp. ballota. NCBI lineage: Eukaryota > Viridiplantae > Streptophyta > Magnoliopsida > Fagales > Fagaceae > Quercus > Quercus ilex. The sequence goes on from CM064919.1 coordinate 26,352,444, forward strand.
ATTGCATGCTCCTCGGATTCCAACTTATGAAAAATTAGATATTTGCGAAAGAATAAAAGCGTTAGATGGGATCGAGTTGTGGTACAGTCCTCGGATGCAAACTCGAAAGACAGTCGATTATCTCACGAGACTAAGTCCAAAACAGAATCAAGGTATTAAGCAAAACATTAAAGTATAGCAAGTAAAAAGAAGCATCAATCAATGAGCTAGAAGTAAACCATTGAATATATCTTTCAAATAGAAGGCATGTAATTTCGTTACACGTTGCCAAGGCGAAAAGCAAAATGAAATGAAAAAGAAAACAAATAAGAATGCCCCATGCAGTCATAACGGGGTGGTCCAACAAAATGGTTTACTCCCCCAACTTGCTGAGGGGCTCGTCTTGAAGAGCCTATTGAAAGACTTTGATTAGCTACAAGGGACCCCTCCAACCCCCTCCGATGCTCTACGGGGCTCAGCCTCCTCAAGAGGTCTGCCAACTGAAGATGTGTCCTCGGCAGTGTTGGCCCGACTTTCACTGGCCGCTGGTAATATAGAACCTTCCTCAAAGATGGTGGGCACAACCTCACGGATTGCGAGGGGGTAATATACCCTCTCTGCCCTCCTAAGGTCTGATGAAGCATTAACTCCCGCTTGGTTAAGAGCTTCATTCCAGGTCTGGGAGAAAAGTACCTGCATACTTCAAGGACTTGAGCCTTGAAGGTGGCTTCTGTCTTGGCCACCCCCTCAGCAAAGGCCTCTTCCTCCGCTTGTTCTACGGAGCGCTCTGCATCTATTCTTGCAAATTCAGCTAGATCTTTGGCCCTCACGGCCTCGTCCCTGGCATACTCAACGACACCCTTTGTCCAGATAGCCTCGACTAACTTTTTCTTCAGGTCGGCAATGTCCTCCCTAGCAGACCGCAATTGGCCCTCGGTATCATGCAAGCGCTTCGTTTGATCCTCGGCCTGCCTCATGGCCGCGACTAGGTCAGAGGCCGCAATGTCCCTAGCCTTTGTCATCTCCTCAAGACTTTCAGTAGCCTTCTTCAGATCTGCTTCAGATCTCTTAAGGGTATTCGTAGCCTTTAAGAACTTATCACGCTCATTTGCCAGAGCGCTACCCTGGCCGTCGACCTCCTCATCCAGCCTGAAAACAGCCTGGATAGCCTGCCAATCGAAGTAAATACGCTATAAAGGGGAGGAGAGGTGCCAGGTAATAAAACTCAAACGAAATAAACAAGTATCAGACGTCTTACCATGCCCAGGTATCTCTTGAGGCTTTCAGCAACTTCTGACCCCTTCATGTTCCCAAGCTCAGCCATGTCGGCGGGAAGTAGAAAGGACCTTTCCAGGGCGTCAGCTACCCGAGCCCCCTCGCCTCCTTGGAAGTCCCGTATAGTAGCGTCATCCCTCAGGGGTTCTCCATAGAGCATGGCAGCGAGCAGCCAGGCCTAGGGCTCGGGCGGTTGAATAAGTTCTTTCCCTTTTCGCTTACTACCCAGCCTCAGTTGTTTAGAGGGTCGTCGGACTTCATCCTCCTCTGGAGAGGGATGGGATCTGCCCATCCACTGGATCTTTGCCCTTGGAAGACTTCTTCCTTTTTGATCTAGGGGACTCAGGCCTGGATTTTGAGATTGGAGAGGTGTTTAAAGACCTGGCCTACTTAGGCGAAGGCTGAGAGCTGAGTGGCGGAGGCTCAGGTTGTGATCCCATCTGAACCTCCTTCCTAGACTTGCCCTCGAGTAGGTCAAAAAGGCTGATCGGGGGCTGTCTCCTAGGACCCATCTCAATTTGGGTATCAACCCTCGGGCTGATCAGCTCTGTCAAATACACCAAAGTCGTCCTCAGGCGAGCTTGGTTCGACCGCTTCCTCTCTTTCCTCCAAGCTCCTTCCCTCGGCTTCTGCCGCTATATAGAACAGTGAAGAGCCTACCAACGGAATGCCTTCCGAAATAGAAGATCCTTCGAAAGGTGCAAAACCGTCCTTTATCACAGCGATTCGCCTAGGCCGAGGATTTTTTGGGCGGCTCTAATCTGGTTATCGGCCTTATTCAAAAGAAGCTCCTCTCTAAGAGCGGTTTCCAAGTCCTTCTTATTAACCAGAGGAAAATGACGCGTGGAGGCGTGCGAATCTGCAGAAAGGTAACCAAACCTCCTATGGTCAATCAACCAAGGAAAATTCTGTGCTACAGAAAGTAGAAAACTTTCAGAAATGGTAAGATTCTCCTTGGGCAAGCTTTCTACGTTGGAAAGGGGCGCTTGTTAATGTAGAAATTGGACTAACCTCAGAATATATTCACTGAAGTTCATAAGCGCGCAAATGAGAAGGCCAAACGGTTCAAACGAACATTTATATCTCCAATTAAGGTTAACCAAATGTAACTTCCCGCCCATAAAAGCGAGAAATCCCTATCAGGGGATTACCATCACACCATCGGAAGAGGGAAACATGGAGCTGCCGAAATTTAATGCAAACGCGCACCGAGTCTCGAAGCGCCAAAAACTTACATAGGGCAGACAACAAGACCCCAATGCTAGCGTGGACCGAGGTTTGACGAATCTTGTGGGAGCCCAGGAATGTCAAAATCCTCCTCCCCGTCTAAAAACACGGATAGCAGGATTTTGAGGGGCTATTGTGGGGCCCGAGGGCCTGGTAACCTCGGTCCATTTTACGTCCGGCCCATGGCCCGTGCCTAGGAAGAAGGCTCGTCCGAGGAAGATACATGGGAGCCTATACCTCAAAAACCTTCGCCGAGGATAACCCTATCCTCGGCGAACCGAGACTAGCTTCAGATGGAGAAATGGGCCTAGGACAAGTTGTCACCTCCGCACTAAATGCGCTCACCTAACCCTCTGGCCGCACTAATGAAGATGTGACTTTTGGACAGGGTAACCTTGACTATTGTGAATTACTTGAGTATTGATAGTACTATTGATGGGACGGACGGTCAGAGGGAAAACGCATGGATGATCAACAGATGGAAGGGAGAGATGGGAGAAAGAGGACTATATAAAGGGGGATGAGAGGGAAGAAAAAGGGGGGGGGGGGGGCTCCTCGGACCAAGGCCGAGGAGCAAATTTGAGAAGAAATTTCAAGTGCACAGGCCTTCAATGGTGATGGGTTCGTGGTTGGGCTCCGTTTGCTTGCAAGGGCCAATTTCTTCAACCCACTCTCTAAAAATGTATTGTTTAGAGCCTTACAAGTTGAGTCCTTACACTTATATTTTAAAAAAAAATTTGGTGGATTTTAAATAGCTAAATTAGTAAAGTCTATTGTCATCGAATGATGTCTAATTTTTGCTTACACTAAAAACCTAATTGATATTTCTAATTATGATAAAAATAATCAATAAGGAGTTTCTATACTAATATAAAAAATATATATAATTTTTAAAAATATATATATATATTTTTTCAAATTATAAATTAAAAAAATTCAAATTATCATATAATTTATAGGGCAAAATACTATTTTGGTGACTAAATTTTACCAAAAGTTTTATTTTTAATCCCTAAACTTTAAAAAATATTTTTTTACTCTTAAACTTTGTAAAGAGTTTTTTAAATAATTTAGAGACAAAATTGAAATTTTTATTTTCAATAATTTAAGAACAAAAAATAAACTTTTAATAAAGTTTAAGAACATGAAAAAAATTATTTTCAACAGTTTAAGAATTAAAAAAAAAAACTTTTCATTAGTTTAGGGCGAAAAATAAATTTTTTAAAGTTTAAAAATGATTTTTTTTAAAAAAAAAATTTAGGGAGCAAATATTATTTTACCATAATCTATAACACTAAAAAAAACACTTTCCCAATTTTAAAATTTTAAAATTTATGCAAAATTTTCATCGTTATGTGTGTTTGTTTCTTGCACTTTTCGAAAATAGAAGTCCAAATTCAGAAGTCTCATATTAATCTGTAGCAAAAAGAAGCAAAAACAACAATGGAAGCGGAGATGGAGATGGAGGAAAGAAGCAAACCAATTGCTATCTTCATGGCCTTCGGTACTAAAGGCGACGTCTACCCCATCGCTGTAAGTCCCTCCGTTATTTTTTTGCATTCCTGTTTGGTTGCTCAGAAAATAATTGTAGAAAAACGAAAGCAAAAGGGTACCCAGACTTCATTGTTATGTGATTATCACTATACAGAATACACAAGAATATAAAATGTTAATTTTATATTGGTTATCTGGGAAGAAAATTACAAATGAGGAAGTGGGCACTGGCAATGTCATCAGAAAAGAAATTTACTTTCACTTTTCAAGTCAAATATAGTCTTGGTCCTTGAATTTAGCTTAGCATATTAGAGATTTCAGTTCTTGAAGTTAAAGTGATCACTTTTAATTCTTAACATATTTTGAGTCTATTTGGTTAGCCGTTTTGGAAGCTTAAAAAAGCGTTTTTAAAGCCCAAAAATCCATTTTGCAATAGTAACTCATCATAACTTTTTTTATAAACGCATATTTTAAATTCAAAATACAAATTTGCAACAGCTTATACAAATGCACCATTTAAAGTAATCGTTTTTAATTACTATGAAGTGATTGCTTTAGTTCCTATAAAGTGATGGCATGTCAATTTTGAGTTTGGTCATGTCATTTGAGGGACTAAAAGTGATTGCTTTAATCACCAGGGACAATCATGTCATTTGGAATATCAAATTTACTTTAAATCTAATACCAACTAATTATAGAGTTAAAAGTACCTTACAAATACTACATTCAAAACAATACAGCATGACCTGAGAGAACGAGACAACGACCTAGCGCTTTCCAAGGCACGACGTAGGCCAAGTCAAAGTGACCATTGTGTGGAGAGGAAGCAAAGACTAAACAGCAAATGCAAAGAATTGATAAAGCAATAGGGGAAAAGTTGGTAAGAACAATTATCTATCAAAAAAATTAATACTTATAATAGCAAGAATTCTATTAAATGAAGAATTTTTTTTTAATAAATATTAGATGAAGAATTTTGAATCCTGATCAAGTTAGGATTTTTTAATAAGTTATCAAAAGGAAATTTAAAAAATTATCATACTCCTCCCTAAAAATTCTTATACTATTTGTTTTTAATAGCGATTTTATGATATGTGAGAAAAAAAAGTTTGATAACAAGAACTAAGTTTTTGTGTCCATCTAAAAAATCAATAAAGCAAGGAATTTTTTTTGTTTTTGTTTTTTGAGGAAAAGTCGATAAGAATAATCGAATTGTTGTTTCTATTTGAAAAATTGTTGCAATTTTGTGCAAGCATTTTTTTTTTAAAATATCTTGGTGCAACCACTTGACAATTAAATAGGATATTCACTAAGCGCAAACATTGCTTCTTAGTCTAATTTTTATTATATAATATATGGTGTCAATCCCTTAACTTTTGATTCGAATAACTAAATCGTTAATATAAAAAAATCCAAGAGTGAAATTTGTAAAAAAAAAAAAACCCTATCTTTTTAATTGATTCCAAAGCTACTCCCCCTACACCCCTGCTTCCTTATTACAGCTTATTACAGTACCAGATACATATTGAACCAAATATTAGCGTGGGAAAATTGAAGTTTGGATTCTTTGGAAAAGAAAAGGTTCTAACTAATCGACTAGGCTTCCTAATCAAGCAGAAGTAGAACGTTGCCGATATGAAGAAATCCATTATCCCGTTATTTACTCTCAATAATTAGTTTCTCAAGTAAAAGATAGAAAACCCAAATGGGGATGTAGCTCAGATGGTAGAGCGCTCGCTTAGCATGCGAGAGGTACGGGGATCGATACCCCGCATCTCCAAAAATTTATGAACTTTTTATTTTAGCAGAGGTTTTATTTATTTTTTTTTTTTTTGGTGTGTGTAGAGATATTTACAAAATGTTGTTAACCCTGTAATTCCAACCATTTTCTTGCCTAGACCTCCAAGTATTTTGTGAACGGAAAAATGTCAATTAAGCTACAAGCTATGAAGCATGGGTGTGTTTTTGGATTCGGGTGCAGGTGCGAAACTCAGTAATTTTTGAAAAAGTAGGGTGCGGGTGCAGCGGAGTGCGGCGATTAAAAAACTATTAAAAATATTTTTATTTATATTTTCTATATATTTTTACTATTAAAATATTCTTAAAAAACACATTAGATTCACAAAACAAAGAAAGAAGAAGGCAAGAAACACAAAACTAAAAAGAAATGTCCTACACTCTCAACCACAACGTGTCACATCAAGGTAAAATGACCAAAATAGCCACATGACTTAGGGTGCAACTAGGGGGTCCAATAGAATGAAAAGCAAAGGGCATTTTGGGGTAATCAAAGTCTTTTTATATTCTTTCTCAAAAAAAAAAAAAAAGTCTTTTTATATTCACTTTGTCACAGGCCAATAGAGTAGCAGTTGTGTTGTTGTGGGTTTCTGTGGTGTTGATGAATATGGCTATCTCTCTGAATTCAGTCGTGGGTTTCAACTCAACCGTAAGGCTTAGGTTTCAATTTTTTGCTAGTGCAATGCATGATTCAAGGCTGATTTCGGCTATTTCGGTCAGTTTCGGTCAATTTTGGCCTCTGGTCGATATGCTTCGATTCGGCATGAATTGGAGCTGAGTTGGCGCGAATCCAAAAAAAAAAAAAAACTTAGATGCGGCATCGATGTGTGGGCAGCGGCGTTGCTCGCACGTCGCTGCGTTGGGCAGCGTCGAATGCGGGTGCGGCGCCCATTGCCGCGTCCGTGCATCAAAGGCTACAAGACTCTTAGCATAACTTAATAAACAAAGCATATATTATATGATGTTTTAGGAAAGGCTATAAACAATATAGTCTAAATTTTATCTATCTTCTTAGCTTTGAAAACAGGGTTGGCTTTTGCTATAGCAGCCTTAGCAGCAGCCCGATAATCATAGGTGCAGTTGTGTTTATCAGAGTACCTATGAGCTGCACAAAAAATATTTCCACACTTACATTTGAACCCTATTATACCAACACTCTTCTTGCAAGCGCGGCACCTATTTGGACAGTTTTCCTTTGCCTTTTCCTCCTCATCCTTCTTGTTCCACATTTTTGCTTTGTTTCAACTTTCAACTCGATCTAAAAAGGATTGTTTTGCATCTTGCGTGCGTGTGATTATATATTGTCTTTTAAGGGTTCTCAAATGATAGTTTTCCTCGTAATTCAATGATTGGCACGCGTTATGATTATGATGATCCTATGAAAAGTTTTAATTGGATGCATGAGTATGCAATGTCCTTGTTTACATGCGTAAGATTTTCTGTGACATGACATGATTTAATAAATAAATAAATAAATAAATATATATATATATATATATATATGTCACATTTATTGCCTTCACTACTACATGCACTTGTGCATGCTTGGCTAGTTGTTAGAGTGACTACAAATTAATATTTTCGAAGTTATTATAAAGGTATTTATCTGGAGCGGACGCCATTAGTTGAAACTCTCAAAAACAAAAAAAAATTATAAAGGTTTTGGCTTTGTGCTAGTAGGGGAGTAGTCTTTGCTTCCACATTCCAACTGCTCTATGTTTATGATGGATTGCTTAGTGATGGGTACCAATTTACTATGGGTCCATTTGGATTGAACTTATTGTTGCTGAAAACTGAAAACTGAAAACACTGTAACAAAATAATTTTTAAATGCGTAAATAGTATTGTGAGACCCATTTTTAATGAAAAAATTGTTGAAAAGTGGTATTTGTGGGTCCGTGAACAGTGCACAAATGCACTGTTCACAGTGGAAAAGTCGGCCTTTGCGGCTAAAAGAAAAAAAAAAAAAAAAAAAAAACTGAAACGCGGATGCAAACGTGGAGGCCAAACGCCCTCATAGAATAGTCATAGGGAGAGCCAGCTCTTCCAATTTGATCCTTAAGTATGCGAGAATTGCTTAGCTCACAATATTTTCACAACAAATCTTAGATGGTATTTTGTTGCTAGTTCTAATTTAAACATATTACTAAAATTAATTCTTGCTTACCATTAACTATCAACAACAACATGTCACTTAGAATTTGTTGTGAAAATGTTGTGGACATAATATTTCTCTAATCTACAACAATTCTCAGAATGTTACAAAATCAACTTGGAGTAGAATTCCCAAAAGTCTAGGGACACACATTGGGGTACACACTTTATTACAACTTGTTTAGGTGTCAACTAATTATCTTGTTTGAGTGTCAACTAATGATTAGAGTACTTTAAGTGGTGAACCCATGTGTAAAAATGTAATTCAATTATTAATTGACACTTAAGCGGATCGGGATATGGTTTGGATTACACAAAAAATTCGGGCTTTTGTGATATGGTTTGGACTTTGGATTACACTTAATCTATAAGAATTCAAAATTCAAATCTAAATCTAGAGATTTTTATGGAGATAATATCTAACTAACCCTAACAAAAGCCTAAATTTTCTATCAGACTATCTTAGGATCCAGGAACCAATCTCTACTTTCCTATTAATTACTTTAGATATGATGCATCAGTGATCCAACCCCTACTATCTAGTATCTACCTATCCTTAAATTTTTTTTTTTAAAAAAAAATCATCTTATGGTACATTCTTTAAAATTTCACATTTTTTTTTTTAAATGTTATTCATTCAAGTCAAGTTATATTTTTGTCCAACTTTATTTTTAAGCAAAAGAAGCCAGTACAAAATTAAAAATAAGCTATTCTAAACGCTCGCATCAGTGCATTTTAACAACACTAAAAATAAAAATCCTTTTAGTTCTCATAAAAATAAAAATAAAAGACCTCAATCTATCAAGGACCTTTGAATATCTGACAAGTACAACATGATCAGGAATGAGGTACATCTTCATGTTTTTCAAACAAAGATGTAAATATTCAAGCATAGCAACAAAAGAAGAATCAATTGTTCTCATCTTTGTTGTTTGACAACTGAGAAGTTATTGTTCATCAGGATAAGCTTCACTCCACTATTTGTTGGCTGAACTATAGGGATTTCTACCAGTTTGATTTACTTAAGAGAATATTTCGTTGACATAGTTATAAAGATAAGGTGGTATGGTTAGGTTATATAGATAAAGTAGCCGTAAAAGGAGTTATACATCAAATGGAACAGATCAAAACTGTTTCCCTGTGTGTTTAGGTTAATTAAATTATAAGGATATTGTAATACACACCCTAATTTAATGTTAATTTGCAATATCAAAATTAACAGTTTAGTGGGTAATTAGTTATCTGCCTTAACGAGTAGTGCACATTTGTTGAACATAGTACAATTACCAAGCGGTTGCTAAGTAGTAAGTACTAAGCAGAGAGGCTTGTTTGGTATGATGATAGTGCAATATGGCTATAGGATAGTAACAACAACAACAATTACCTTGAAAATGTTGGGGATATCAACAACAATTTAGTGAAGGAATATAGAGGGTTTGTTGTGTTAGGGAAAGGAATGTATTTTCTTGTATCTTGAGCAATGTATTGTAGCATTGTGACCTTGAGTGAGTATTTTGTGTTAAGGGAATAGGAATTTGTTCTTGTTTGTACTTTTTTGGGAAAGTAATAAAAATTAGGAAACTTCTCTTGTAAACTTCCCAAGGTTGTTCTATGTTCCTTTGTGTAATTTTAGTGTCTGGTTAAAATTAATGAAAAATTTAGTATTATCACATGTTAGAGTATCATATTATCATATACTATATAATAAAATTTAAACTTAAGAATTGTGATTGTACTAAGTGAATATGTCAAGTGGTTGCACCAAATTGCATTAATTTTTTTAGATATGAACCGTAACTTAATTGTTTTTATCAATTTTTCCTTTACTACTTTATCAATTTTTGTTGGATAGACATAAAATCATAATTGTAGATATCAAATTTCACTTTTGTGAGTTGAAAGTTGAAACATCTTTTGGATTCTAAAAATCACTTGGTCCCAGTTTGGGCCCTATATGTGCATATCAACATCAAGCGTGTAATGGGCTCATGGAAATGTCCTTCTTTTCTTTTTATCTTTTTAACAATTGGACATGACCTTATTTCATGTACACATATTATAGGGGATTCCATTCCAGCTTCCTAGACATCGAATAGGAATATTTTACGAAATAAAAATAATGTATGGACCTTAAAAAAAAAAAAAAACCCTTGTGGAATTGACGACAGAATTGACTTATGATGATATGATATTTTACCAACCTTCCTTCCTTAAGAGGGTAATGAAATTGCTGATTGTTTTTTACCCTTTTAAGTGATAATATATATGTATATATATATATATATAGTTATATCTTATACTATGTGCTTTTAATGGTATCTAGTCTTGTAGGCTAGAAATATATTATCTTATACTATGTGCTTTTAATGGTATATAGTCTTGTAGGCTAGAAATATATATCTTATTCCATGCTCTAATTGGATTAATAGCATAACCTGGACTACAAGTCTTGTAATCAAATTTGAGAAAATTATTTCTAAACATATTTCACCGATTTCTACCTTGACCTTGATACTCAATTTTACCAAAAATAAAAGAAGTGACAGTATGATTGGAATAATAATAATAAAATATATGTATGCAATGCAATTGTATCAAAGATATGGGGTCCTTGTAATAAAAAAGAAAAAGAAAAAGAAAAGATATGGGATCCTACATTTGTTTTTTTCCTGAATAGAGATGAGAGATTATGTTAGAACTAGATCATCTATGATTTGTGTCCCTAAACCCCAAAATTTTCCTGTATTAGGCCAATTGATGATTGACTTATATTTCTAACCCCCCACTCAAATTGTGGTGCAAGATAATGATGATTTTCGGTCAATGTCACTAACACCCCCAATATATATATATATATATATATACAAATCTTATAATAAGTTCCTTTAATTAATAAAGAAAAAACCAATAGTTTCAAAGCAATGTATTAAACTTGTCACTATCTAGAAAAAATTGGGAATCCAAAGGAGCTTTTGTTAGAAAGAAAGATCTATCTTCTTTCGTCACCCACAAAAAAAAAAAAAAAAAATATATATATTGCATAGGAAATATTCCCAAATAAAAAGGGCCAGCCCCAATTGCCCATTGCCCTTTGCTCTTTGCCCTTTGTAGAGTAGTACGTAGAATAATATCTAAAAAATGCCTTAATAGTCAAAGGCAAAGGGATCCGGATCCGTTGGATTGGCCAACAGAGTCATAATCGGCGTGTGTGGGTGTCGAGTTTGACTCGTGGTGATTGAGTCCTAAACCAAAACACAATACAACAACTCCTCCACCAATTAGCACCGTTTTCGGCAGGGATAGAAGGGGAAACAAAAGGGCAAAAATCGGAGGGTGATTTGGGAATGAAAGATGGCATAAATACGTGGTCAAGGAACTCTGCTTTTGCGTTCATATTAACACACACACACACACACACACACACACAAAGGGAAAGAGAGGAGAGGAAAGGAAAGGAAAGGAGAGAAGGGAAAAAGGATCTCTCTCTTGTGCTGCGCGGCGTTGGTTTGGCGTATTGGAAAAGGAAAACCAAAAAAAAAAAAAAAAAACAAAAACAAAAGCAAAAAATTTTGTTTTGTGGAAGGAAATAGCAGAGGAAAGATCCAGAAGGGAAAAGGGCTCTCTCTCTCTCTCTCTCACAAATCACAATTCGATTCCATAGAGGAAGAAGAGGAAGGAAAGGAATAATCTCTCGCTATAAAAGGAAGAAAGGAAAGGAAAAAGAAGAGGAGAATTTTCATACATACATACAAACAAACAAGCCCTAAGTCTCGTGCGCCTCTCTCTCTCTCTCTCTCTCTGTCATAGTTGTTTGTTGAAGATTGTTGAAGATTGATATTTTGTTTTTCCACGAGTGCCGTTCGGTTCGATTTGGTTGGATTCGGCAAAAGGATCTGTGGTTTTTATTTGTGGTTGATTGTGTTTTCAAGTGGAAGAGTTGGTGATTTTGTTTTTTGATTCTTCAGGTAACTGAAACCCTAGCCTTGATTTATAGTATGTGTTTGTTTGTGTGTTTCTATCGTGTTGTTTTGTTGTCTGGATTGCCGGAAAAAAAGGTAACCCTAGCGCCGATGGTGCGGTTTTGTCTTGACGAAGCCGCCGAACGCTGCAAGATCTACCGGACTAGAGAAGAAAGTATTGGATTTTGGAGTTTGAAAACTCGTTGAAGATTTTCTGAAGTCTCTCATATGGAGGTTTTTAGGGTTTGCCTCTAGATCTATCTAGGGCCTTTTTTTTGCGAGTGGACGACCTACAATCTCTGCGGCGTCGTTTAATGTGTCATCTATATCTTGCACTCTCTCTCACAGCCGTTGGATTTTGAAAAACGTTGATGATGAAATCCAAATCAAATCAACGCTGATTGATTGTTGTAGTATGGAGTAGTTTTAATAGGGTTTTTGTGGGTCATAAATTAAACACCCCATTGATCTGATTAGATCTGCACGATTCTCTTCTCATTGAGCTTCAATTGATTCATTGATTTTCATGAAATTTATGTTAAAATTTTGTTTGAGACCTCGACTTCAGTGGTAGTAATGAGGCCGCCGCTACCGCTACCACCGCCACCGCCACCGCCACCATCCAGGGTTGCTTGATCAAAAGATGGAGTATTTGGTTTTAGTCCCTGGATGGTAGGCTAAAAAAATCAAATAGGGTTATTGTTTTTATTATGCATCTAGCAATTTTGATACGAATTGAGAGAGAGAGATAGAGCCCCTCTTTGTGTTCGTCACAATGTTCAGCTCTGTCTCTATCTGGTTGGTTGTGAATCAAGGAATTGTTATTCTAAAACTATGTCTATGCTACCTGCTGGTCTTTCTCAGATTCAGCACTTTATCGGATAGGAAATTTGTTGATAATGAAAGAGAAGTTTCTTTCAGGACATGGGTGTTTGCCCCTGTGTCTATGTTACTTGAAATTTGTCTATGGTCTCTTCATTGTTCATTCTGTAGAACCCATTGTCCCAAATTGCAACAGTTGGCTGTGGCGAAAGCCAAAGTCTGCAGTTAAGGCGGCCATTATTGTGGAGTCTTGTTATCAAATTAATGTGCTCATTAGTGAACAATTTTTCTTGGACTGTTTTAAGTGTTTTAATATAAATTTCTACACTATTTTGGTGCTGGGCGTGGTGCTGACCTAAGCCTTGGATGTTTCACAGGCTGGTAGTCTGAGAAGCTTCTGGACTTTCTCCATCTCTGATTAGTCAACAATGAGTGCTCCCTTCTAATGGTGGGCATTAAGGATCCTTTTTTGTCATTGCATCGTGACACATTGTCATTCAGATATAAATAGAGAAACTTTATATGGATTTACAATGATTGTGGATGTGTTTAAGGGTTTTCAACACATATATGGATGAATCTTGTTTTGCCTTGCAGATTAGCTTGTGTTCCTGCACTGGGGTGTCTGCCTCTACTCTTGAGATAAGCAAGAAACAGGGCGCAACGGCATCCTGTAAAGCCTGCGGCGGAAAGCCTTTGGTTAATGGGAGGGTGCCATCAACCAGTAGCATGCCGGGTGCTGTTGGTTTGGAACTTACTAGATTTGTCAACTCTGATTTGACTTGGACAAATATTACGAAAGGAAATAGGAGTTCATCAAGGCGTGCTAGGAAATCGCTGACAAGAAGCTTGAGAAATATTCCAGAGCTAGTCAATAAGGACCCCAAAGCTGTGGACATGCCTGTTTCTGAATCTGAGAAGGTGAGCCTGACATGCTAATCTGTTTGTTTTTCTTACATTCTTTCAGCAATTTATTATCAGCAGAAATACCCATGTGATAAGAAGTGATAATATCTTTTCCTGATCTATTTGGTAGCTTGGTGTAAGTGTTCTTGGGTGCCGCTTCAGTGAAAAGGTAGAACATGTACCAATCAAGAAAAGGAGATTTATGTTCAGATCGCCATCTCCGCCACCTAGAGTTCCTTCTCCACATTCTGAGGAGAATGGACTGCTCTTGAAGTGTAAAAATGATTTGCGTGAGGAGCTTCATCCCAATCCATTTGTCAAATCTCGATCTGTTGCAATTAAAGCTGCTAATTCCATGAATGATTTGGGTCAAATAGTTGATACCGAAATTGATATTGGTGCAAAGAACCTGGTCAGGGCAAGCGATAAACCTGATGAAGCTGAAGATTTCTCTGGTATCTCAATACTTGCAGCTGCTGCCTGTAGTAACAGTTTTGGAGGAGATGATGGCCATGTTGAGGAGGGTTCAGGAATGGAAGAATCTTTTGTGTGTGTGGGTGCTTTTGAAGATTTTAAGAATAGTGAATCATGTTCTTTGTCAAAGGGAATTTCCAAGGAAGACCAAAGTTCTGCTGAAATTTCTAAAGAAGGAAGTGGTTCTTGTACTTCCATCATGCCTGCTGAAGAACTAGCTGCCTCCTCAAGAACTGCCAATTCATCCTCAAATTGTCTGCCTCAAAGACATAAAATGGAGGGTACATCCTTGCAGGATCTTTCTATGGCTATGTCAAAGGATCTTTTGAGCAAGAGTGATGAGGGAACGGTTAGAATGCAGGAATCCTCTTCACGAGATGGTAGGTTGCACTGGGATTTAAATACAGTAATGGATGCATGGGAGTGCCCTTTTGATGGTCAGAGTTCTGGTTCTCAGACTGATGTTGCTGTTGGCGTCTCTGAATATGGGAAAAGTACTTGTAGTGATAGGACTGGGAACTCTGAAGACAAGAAAATTGGAAGCATTAAATGTGATGCTGAAAAGGAAGCACTGTCAATTAATTCAAGAGATATGGTACATGAAACAGAAAAATTAAATGTAGAGGAGCATAAATTGGATCAGTGCACTGATACTGATAGTGCTATTTGCTTGCAGAAAGGGCAACTTTCTTCTGAGATTGATTTGGCTCCAACTTTGGTTTCAGTTCATGGAACACAATCCTCTCATAGTTTAGAGGGTGTTAGCCCTAAGTCTGGATCTGTTGACTTGGTTCCAGTTGATGATGCACTTGGGCTGCGAACATCTGCTGATGCAGATAGAAATGCTTTAGCCCAGTCTGTAACGTCTGGCTCTTCAGTAAGTAGTGAAACTTTACCTTTGCATCAGGTTGGCAGCTTGGATCTTTGTTCAGGGTTCACTCATACTAGACCAAAACATTGTACAAGCACATTTGTATCTGAAGATAACAGCAATGCTGCTTCTGTTGATATTACTAGTATGAAGAGTGTAGATGACAACACTGCTGGATTTCAGACAGGTGAAATTATTTCCCCTGGTACTAAGGTTGATCTGCAGGAGCCCATAGCTTTGCCTTGTAATTCTACCTGTGAGAATGAGAATGTTAATGATGTAGACGCTGAGGGTGCTGAAGGAGCTTCCATTCTTGATGGTAGGATTGCACCAACCAATGTAGTTGGCTTGGAGGCTGGTCAATTACAAGAATCTGGGTCTTTTGATAATGCAACGAAAATTTCTGCTGTGAACTCCGATGAAGTGGGTCCTTATCAATCTTCTGACATTTGTGTAGAGTTGCCCACCTCTGCTGTACTGGTTGGAGGTCAACCTGCAGGGGTTGTGGATGTTAACATGCAGCAAGGCAAAGTTTCTGTTGAAGATAATACTGAAACTGGTTCTCAAATGCATCTTGATAATGGGGAACCCAAGTCCTCTGAAAAAAGTGTGACAGTATTACACACTCCATCTGGTTATTCTGATGATCTTGTTAATGTTTCTGATAAGGTGGCTCCAGAAGAACCTTTGGACAACAATTATGTTTCTGACGTATGTCATGATGATGGGCATTTAGCTGGAATTGAAAAAACAAGTGAACTAGACATGGATTATGATTCCCAGTATGAAGATGGGGAGGTTAGGGAATCCATTTCGCATACTTGGGAAGATTATGATGGTGAAGATGTAGAAGCTGAACATGTGGACTATGGGTCTGACAACACTAACACCTTGAGCTGTGAAGGTGATCAAGTTATGAAGAATACTCTGGAATCAAGCTTTCAACCTCATCCTAGTGTCTCATTATTGACAGAAGTTACTAAGGCAGGATCTGGTAAGGAAAGCACAGTCAAAACTACCATACCTTACTTGCGAGGACAGTTTACAGGGAAAGATGCAAGCAGTGTTGTTGGGACAAGTGACAGCATGGACAACAATCCTGGTGTAAGTACCAGCAAGGTGACCAGAATTGATGAGACTGATGCAAGGGGAGATGATATGAGGAAAGCAATCCAATCAGCTAGTATAAACTTCAAAGTGTCTGGATGGGAGCAGTCAGAGTGTCATAAATTTTTTTCAGATACAGAGACTGGAGTTAGAGATGGCAGCAGCTGGAAGAAAATTGATGGTGATTGTGGTGATGGATTTGATGCTGAGGATACTGAGGCAAGGATGGCTGAACCTGGAGTGTTTAAGAGGGATCTGCGGTCGCGCATTGAAGTACGACCATCACGTGATATGCTTTTTGGAAAAGATAGGCTATCTTTGCAAGGAAGCAGGTACTATCTGTGACTTTTTACTTTCATATTAGCTTGGTATTCCATTTAGATTAGCTGGTATAGATTGATTTTTTTGTTGTTGCTAATTTCTTATTTTTATTTATTATTTCCCAGATTCAGTGATGCTGATGGTTTAACTCCTAGATTTGAAAGGGAATCTGGATCTGCCGAATTCTTTGGTAGGGGTAGATACTCTCGGCATGCTTACAATAGAGATCTGGGAGGTGACCGTTGGGTTGATCCTTCAGAAAGCTATAGGGGCCAAAAACGTCATCATTCTCCTAATTATCATGCTACAATGAATTTCCGTCATGTTGTGTCAGAAAATGGTTCACATCGGTCTCTAAGAAGTCGTTCACCAGTTGGAAGGGATGAGGCTTTTGGTATGCGTGTGGACGTTAGACCAGCTAGAGAGATCAGCCCATATAGACGCATGACTCTTGGCAGGGGCAGGTCTGTAAGATATGGTCCTCAAGTTGATGGGAGGGGACCTAGGGGGAGATATGGGCCACTACCTGGTAATTTCCGTGATTCTTCTTTTAACCATTCACATCCTCCAACCAGGAGAGAGAGAAGCTTTTCCCCTATTGAAAGAAGAGGGAATACTCATGCGCATCAGTTTTGCACAAAATCTCCATCAAGATCCAGAACACGGTCTCCTATTTCTGGTAATTCAGGTTTCAGACAGAGAAGTAAATCCCCTAATTTCAGATCTGAGATCAGGATGCAGAGACAGCGGTCACCTTACCAGCGGCCTGGCTTTTTGTCAGATCATGTGGTAGGATTTAGGTCAATGCGAAGAGGTCGTGGTTCCCCACCTCATAACTCAAGATGGATTGGAGATAGGAGGGAAGGAGTCGGTCATTTCAGGGAGCATGGATATAATCAACGTACTTCAGTTTTAGATAGGAGATTTGATCAACATGACAGGTTTGAATTGGTGGATGCCCCGCGGAGCTACAGACCTTTGTATTCTGGAAGATTGTCAGATATGGATGGAGTTGGTAGAGGCAGCCTAAGGTATGGTGGCAACAATGATGAGAGAAGGAAACATGTTTATAAATATCGGTCAGGTAATGTTGGAGTACGTAATGATATGGATGAACCTATTAAGCGGATTCGTTATGTTGAAGGTTTTGTGGCGGCACGTAATTCTCGTTATCAGGATAATGATGATTTCCACAGCCGAGGGAATCCTAAGGATTTCAACAGGGGGGGCATTGACAGCCGAATAGGGGACATACCTAGAAGATCTGGAGAAGGAGGCCCATATGAATACCAACGAGAAGGGAAATATGATGTAAAATCAAATCCTTCTGCAATGTGGGAAGGAGAAGAGGATTCATCTCCTAGGAAAAGACCTTCGTAACCTTTAGTACCCAGTGCCCCCCTTTTTTTTTTTTCTTTTTTTTTCCATCACATTGGGTGCGTCTGCAGGTAGACAGAAATATGTTGGACCTGCTGAAATTTTTTCATTTTCAGCAGGAAAGCATCCAAACCCTGCAGTTCTCCTTGTATTCCAGCACTTGTTGGATTTGCATTCTCTCATTTGTTTTTCTTTTTGAATTTTAGGTGAGGTCTAGTGGTTGCTTCTCATTTTTGACTTTCCATTTTAAATATATGTTTTCTTGTGGCCAATTCTGGTCGATGTAGCCTCTTTTGTTGGCCGTTGAAATATATTAATTAAATCAATGAAAAGTTTCATTTTTTTTTTTTTGGGTTATCGTTTTCTTCAAGTGAATTTGATTTTTGGTTTTATTTACGAGTTATCCCTGTTTTTGCCAAAAAATTAGAACAATATGACAAAAACCAGTATTTGCCTATTATAACCACAAAGTCCCCGTGTTCGAGGCCATGTTATTGCATAGTAGCATCAAACCTCTGAATTCCGTCTGTAAGGAAGATTTGAGTTTTACATTATGGTCATGCTATACTGGTGCCTTTTTCTTTAGGCAAGGAAGGATTGAAATTTGTAAATTCCCATTGGACAAGGCTCATGTAGTCATAATTGTAGAAGCAAATGCTGGTAAGTGTCATTCTTTGGCCTGGTTTTGCTGGTTTGGTTAATTTCTGAGAACTTTATGTGAATTAATGTTTCTTGAATGACACTTCCATTGATTGCATATGAGGAGTAGATGGATTACTTGCTCCCCACCCTCTCTTTTTTATTAAATAGATTACTTACCTGTTTTACTTTGTAGAATGTTTACAAGAGGTTGGTAGATCTAGTCTTTTCTGATTGTTATTGCAATGCACTGAATCATTTTGTAGGAGACATCAGAATATCATCTTGGATCCTGTTAGTAGGGTGAAATAGAAGAATGCAAATTACGGTTTCACTTGACGGGTTTACATGTTTATGCTTGCCTCTCGTCATCTGAACCTATTTGAGTAGCCAAAAGTAAACATGATTTAATGTACTTGAGCGGGGAATCATTCTTGGAAGTTTCAATTCAGGGACTTAATCTCTACGTTGTTTAGTCTACCATTTGCTGGTGTGGTCATTGATGCCACAGGAGCGAGTTATAATTATCAAAACGCTAATCAAAGACACAAGGACTTGATAAACTTCACAATTTTCTGAGCTAATGCTGTATAGGGGGAAAGAATAGAGAACAGTAGTTTTCTAGTTTCCACACAAGACCATTGAGGAGATTCCCTCTTTTACATTGAGGTAGTGATTTAACTGAAAACCTAGTCAGCTATGCATATATAGTTTATGTTATAACGATGTTAAGCTCCTGCTTTCATTTTCCTGTGACATGCTAATAATTTTGTTACTGTACCGTAACTCAGGTCTTGCAGCCCTCATCAGCGAAGTGGGGGAAGAAGGAATTCATCATTGGGCAATCGTAGTTTAGTTCACCTGGTCTGGCAAATTTTTGCCTTATCAAAAGCCAACAAAAACCAAGGTTAGCCAAAATAGCTATAATAACCTGTAATATCTAGGATTTTATCACCAGTCAAGAATTTGGGAATGTAAAGATATGACTAGTTTTTACCATTCCTGATCCATTAGCATATCATCTGATAATCCAAAGTCTCTTAGCTCTTCTTCAGAATGATGTATTAATAAGCTGTACCTATAGATAATAGGAGATATATGGCAACTGCTAAAGATGTATGGAATTTGTAGTATGTAAACATAGTTTAATTTGTTGACATGGCAAAAGGGATTACCTTCCACCATAGCCTTGTTCCATAACAATTATTTTTCCATTGCCCAAATTATTTAGCTGCTCAAATTGCTCTACTGTCCATTTGTACCATCTCATTAGAAATACTCGAAGTGTTAGACCATGGGAGACTATCACTAAGTTCATGCCTGGATTTCGGTCGCCAGGTGGCTGAAAGCGTCCAATATCAATATCTGATCTCAGTGTTTCTCTGAACCCTGTTGCACTGATACAGATAGTGAAACTTTTTCTTGTAATTTGACAAGATGATGATTGTCAAGTAACAAAATTACCTGTTATTCTATCATAAACATCAGCTGCGGACTCGCCATTGGGAAAGCGGTAAAAGAAACGGCCATAAAGCATGCGGATAGCTTTCTCATGTCGCATCTTCTCTCTATCCTGAAAATTGCCTATCATGGATAAGCGCAAGTGAAACATCAATTACAAGAAATTTCTTTTTGAATTGAAAAAATTACAGTTAGAAGGTAAGTTTATGATTGAATTGGTAATACATGTTTGAAAATCAAACTATACTTTCAAGAGTTCTAAAGAAGGTTTGAAAACATGGTGTTATATCTTTGCTTTAGATGATATGATTAGATACCAAAATCTTGTTCTCTTAGGCGAGGCTCTTCTCTCATGCCAGCAATTCTAGTGCGCTCAAATCCACGAGCTAGGCTCTTTAAAGTTTCGAGTGTTCTTCTATAGGGAGACACATAGAAGTAGACCTTCCAATTTTCTATATTGTCTCGCTCAATCATCTCTCTAATTTCTAACCCACATTCCTCAGCTTCAGCTATTCCTTTCTCTGTCAGTGCAATCTTTGGATCAGCAATTCGTGTGTAAGCAGTCTCATCAAGATTCCCTTCACTCTGTCCATGTCTGACCAGGATTATCCGGCGAGGCCTAGGAGGTCGAACAGTAGCAGAAGCTGAACTACGAAGAGCATTCTTCTCAGGAAAAGTAGCCAACCCATTATTGGACAGCTTAACAGTCTCCCTTTGGTTCTCACAGCATTTGATGGAGTTGGAAGTAAAGGTTTTTGGTTGCAAGATTGGTAGTGCTGAGGCTGAGGGTAGAGTGTGAGAAAGAGTGGCCATAGCTTGAGAGCCAGTCAAAAAGATAAGTGGACCGAGTGTGGGAGAAAGATTGGCCATAACTTGAGAACCAGCCAAAAATGATAACAAAGTAGCAGATAAAGAAGTCTAGTCGAGTCATCTAGTGTGCAAACCTCAACTGTAAATGTTATAGCCATTTCTTTGGCATGTTTCAGTTCAGTTCACTTTGGAAAAAGACGGTGATCGGTAAAAACGTGCTTCTTGATGCTAAAGTGGCCCTACCCACTCTCAAGTCTCAAGTCTCAAGTCATAGAAAATACCTTCCAATTTCCTTGCTGGAACTTTGTGCTCTCCCATAATTATCAGGAATGAACTTTATTTGATGGTTGTGGATGTGTGGTGCAAATTGAAAGGGGACCATTTCAAGCTTTATTAGGTTCATAAATTCTTGACTAAAAACAAAAGTAATTGACATTATCAAGGAAATGAAGATTGGTGCATTTACTTAACTAACATTTTTCTCCTACGGCTTAAATAGTCGAGTAGGGGACCAATGTCTTTCTGGGTCCCAAATATTTTTGTCTATTAGAATGAGGAATCTCTCTCAAGTATGATGGGAATTGATGCTCTAATGTAGTCTGCGAATTTCAGGCCTCGTTTGGTACACCTATTCAAATATATGTTTTCAGTTTTTAAACAACATTACACGTATTTTCACATACTTTTTCACTCACATGTATTTTCACACATGTTTTCAGTTTTTAAGCGCATATACCTAACACCCCCTTAACATGCGTGGCTATGGGGTGTTGATCTGTACATTGGTCTTATAAAATTGGTCCATAAGTTAATTGGGCCTGTCATTCTGGTTTTCATGATAAGCCTTTTGCTTACAGCTCAAGTTGCAAGAGAGTAGTGGTCCATACAATGGCAGGCCATAGTTTGCCTATCCAATGCATAGTGTGGGAGTTGAAAGATTTTGAATAAGCCTGGCCCACGCTCATGAAACTCAGAATTCCAACTTTGTACCTTACCAGTTCGAATTCTAAGAGCCTCCTAACTTAGTAAGTAGCTTTGCTTCATTCTTTTAATGAGGAAAATTTGTGCTCCAATAAAGAGGTCATTAACCATTCATCAATCTTTTTTTTTTTTTAAAAAGCAAATGAATATTGCTATCTGTATTTGCCTAAGAAGTCAGCCTTTCAAAGTAGTTTTAACTTTCTTAATTTCTTGAGTTTCTTAGAATGATGTTTTGTTGGTGCTTTATCATCTACAGAAACTGATTCCCTAGTCAACAGATACATACTACATCTTTAGGAGACCATGTTTTCCAAATTCTTGAAAGAAAAATGAAATATGTCCCGAAATTGAATATTCCTTTGGCAATAAAATCACCTAGAGTTGTGTTACAATATATTGAATTCATGCTTTTATAACTTAAGATGTAAGGGGAAAAAATTATATGTTTTCTTTTATTTTGTATTATGACCAGCCTATAGTGAATTGGTTTGGCTCATCATCCTTTGGAGAGGCCTTGGAGAATCAAGAACTGTTTGGCTTCTATTAATTCTACCACTCTTTGTTTCTCTAGTTGTTCATTTTGCTGGATATGTAGAGAGGCCAATAGAGCAGCACATGCTCTGGCACAGTGGTCTCTGCATAATTTTGTTTTGGGGTATTTTGATCCTCTTAGAGGTCCCCAGCCTTTTGTTAATGCTATTTTTCAGGACCAGATGGGTGTTCTTCCTGTTGTATTTAGTTCCTGACTTATTCTGCTTCTAATAAAGATTTGGTATTTATCTAACAAAATAAAACCAACCTATTGGGAAGGTTGCAGAGAAAGATCGCAAATTGCCTTGATAGGCAAAAGTTGATTAAAATGGGAGGTCTCAGTGTGATTTATGACAGTTTATGGTTACAACAAAATCCTACAATAGTTTTACAATAACCATGTTTTATGTTGTGGTGGGTTTAGGCGTAATCGTTTTTTTTTTTTTTTTTTTTTTTTTAAAATTTAGCTTGTGGTGAGTTAACATTTTATCTTGTTGGGAGATTTTCATGTTATGGTCATAGAAAGAACGTTTCATTTAGGGTCAACCAGAAGCGTCCAATAAAGCTTTTTTAAACAACTAAATGGATGGTCTTTGATAAGGAGATTCAATTATTTGGAGGTATATGCATGCAGGAAACAAGTGAGGACAATGATTGAGTATTTACTATTTTAGTACTTTGGATATAATATTGATGAAAACTCCTAGAGAAGAAAGAGAACCCAAAACAAATGGTCCTTGAGATTTAAGGAGTTTTTTTAGTGGCATTGGCTTAGGGACGGAAATTCATTTGGGCTAAAGGGGGCATCCTCCAAATTTTTTTAAGAACTTTTACTACCTATATTTATTACTTATCAATATGAAAATTTTTAGGAGTTAGGTCCCTCAAAAAATATAACTTGACTCCCCTAAAAATAAAGTAGCCCTCTAAAAAACTTTGTGAGTGTGCCTTTTTTTTTCAGCACACCGGCCTAAGGATTCTGGGCCAAGTAAATGTAGTTTAGTAGACTGGACTTAGTTCACTGCAGCTAAGGGGTTGTTTAAGAACCAAATGGTGCACATGACAAGTTCCCTACGACAAAAATAAACTAACAAGCGAGAATATCTATATTGAATGACAATGAAAACAGCAAAGAAATGCAAAACAATCAAGAAATACACAAAACAGTGGTTAGGGATCCCTAGATTAATGAGAGACACTTTATTAATTTTCTTTGATTATAGTTTCAATGTGCTCACTAAGACGTGATACAAGTTTCAAATAAACTCAAAAATTTACAAACTTAGATAGCTGTCTAAGCCTCTAAGACTTGCAAAATTTGAATTCCTTTGAATCCGAGTATATGCTATAGTGGCTGTTGCTGGGATACCGGGAGATGTTTCTCTATTTTCCTTGAATTTTACAGAGTTCCCTCAATGATTCTATTATGATTTTCCTATTGCTCTGATGCCTTCAATGTTAGTTGCTTCTTCCTTTTATAGTGTGACCCTAGGGCTCTGGGGTACCAGTGATTTCTCTCTTTTGCCCCTCCCTGGGTACTAGAGCTCGTTTTTTGCCTATCACTTAGAAGGCTGAGTCTTTTCCTGTTTCTCATAATCTCCTCCTTTAGGTGCTGTTTTTTTGAAAGTCCATGGCTGACTTTCCATTCCAGGGTGTGCTTAGAAAGTTGTTCTTAATTTCACGTTCCTCAAAACTTCCTACCTTTTTAGACCCAGCTTTTGGCCGTCCTCCCTTTTATCATTTTTCTCAAGTGAGTGGAATACATTTCTGCTGGGTCGAAAGTTTCCTTCCAGCCACTCCCACTTATAGTTTTCTCGTTCTGGGTTCCTTGGGGTACCGATCCTTTGTTCATGAATGGTTACTTTATACCTTCTGATTCCTTACTGTATCACTGGGCACTTGAGAGAGACTCATCTATCCTTCGTTCTTTGTGCTCTTTGGTACTTTCCTTTGAGCCGTTTCAATCCTATTTAGGCTGTATTGTTCGTCCCAAGGATCCCGGGTCCCTAACAGTCTCTGGGATCCTGGCCCAGTTCTTCCTATTGGGCTTTTTTTGGCTTATTGATCTTAGTTGACTGAGCTTTTCCTTTGCTTCATGGGTTTTAAAGCTTGTTCCTCCGTGGGTCTTTGGATCCCACCTCTTTGGGCCTCTCATCCTTTTTTTTTTTTCTCTTTCTCTCTTCATTACGTGAGCCCAACTCTTTTATTTCTCATGGGGTTAGTCCAATGTGTTATCTCTTTGGGCCTTGAGCTGTGATTTTTTGAACCTCAACATTTAGCCCCCCAAGCTCATGGGTTGCCTGCAGCCCACGCGTGAGTAGTTGAGTTGATGTAGGATCCTACCGTCTTGATCCTTCTTTGAGGATCTTGACCTTTCATTTTCGGCCTTCGGTATCCTGGTCTTTTTGCCTTTTTCTCTTGTAACTTCCCCCTTTATACGGGACGTGGCAGTTAAGTTATGGGGTGAAAAAACTTCTTCCACCTACTTTTACGTTCCTCGTAACTCTCATTAATAATTGCTAATAACACTTCCCCCTTTAAATTAAATTTTGGCAACTGGCGTATCTTTCTATACATTGTCTTCTCCAACTACTCTGTGTCTTTATTGCAAATGCTTCATATTGTCTCTTTACTTCCCTGAATCTTCCATTCCCAAATCTCTTCTCTCCCTTTCAGTCAGTCTACTACTCTTTTCTTGCTCCATCCTTCAATTCTCCATACTAGCAAACATAACCATTACTCTGATGGCCTCCTCCTCTTCTCGGAAAAGAAGAGAGTGCACTCCTAGTCCTTCTGAGGGTGAGGACTCCTCTAGTTCTGCATAGGGAGAGTCTCATGAGGTCATTGGGCGTTTTGCCTTTCCTTTATGGGAACCCTAGTACACCCCTAGTCTATTCTTCCCTTAGATGTCCCATGGTGAGGCCCCTCTATCTCCTCACTCCTGGGTATTTTCTGGTCAGACAGGTTTCACTGGGTCTGCTCAGGTCCTAGACCCTAGAGAGATTTCTGATCTCCAGATCAGGTGGGGACTTCGAGAGGCGGTTCCCATCTTTTTCGATTTCGTTACTGGGAAGATCCAAGGCTGGCCCATCTAGGTGGATAAGGAACTCTCTGACGACGAGTTCGTGGGTCGCCTTGAGCGCTCTAGTATTTTGAAGGCAGTGGCGATCTCCAAGAATCTTGAGAGTTTCAGAGATGCCAAAGGTCTTAGGCATCTAGTACGCCGTCGGTGCCCTGCTTTGCACACCTTTTTCTTTTCTGTTGGTGAACTGACTATCACCCTGGAGGATGTGGTCAACAATTTCCGCCTTCCGATGCTTAGGGATGAAAATCCCTTCGATATTAATCTCTTTGATGAGGATCTCAAGGTAGAAGAAAAATTATTCACCCATTTTGGTGGGCATACTGCTTCTCCTAGTGGGAAATCGGCCAGTATAGGTAGGTGGGTTATGAGCCTTTCGCGCAAGAAACACAAGGAAGTTAGGCAAGCTGGGTTCCTTGCATTTTGGCTTAGCAAATTTCTGTTCAATGAGTTCCCTAGGTATGGGATCAAGTCTGCCCTTTTTCCATTAACGATTAAGTTGGCCCGGGGTGCTTAGTATCCTCTAGCCCCCATGTTCTTGGGCCATGTCTACTCTCAATTGGATCAGTTTCATGGAGATGAGGCTGAGAGCGACTCTTGTTATGCAATCACTTCTTCTCTCCTCTGTGCCATCCTCCAGGTATTTATGTGAGATCGTTCTCCGGTTACTTTAGCAAGGTGTAGGAATTTGAAGTTTGTGAAGGACAAGTTCCAGGGATCCCCTGATGTGGTTGAAGGTTTTTGTGGCAGTTCAACCAATAGCCACCCTATTATCTTCCATTGGTTGAGCCTGAAAGGTGGTAGCCTTAACTTGGTTGAATTGTTTAATCAGGCAGGATATTTGCATTGGCGTTCTCCCCGGGAGTTTGGCCCTGGTTTTGTTTGTGATTTTGTATTATCTCCCTTTCTTACTTCTCGAGGAAATACTTTTGATTTGCATCGCGGTGATGAAGGTAGCTTAGCCTACCTAGCTTGTATTAGTTCTTCTTGGCTTCCGGTGCTTTCTTCAAGTGGCCCCAGATACACTCATTACTTAGTACACCGGGTACTTTGACAGTTTGGTTTTGATCAGGATATTCCCCCGTCCTTCAAGGACTTAGTACCCTCTCTCCCTTCCTTAGATCCCTTTTTGAGATCCCAAGCCTTCTCCTATTGGTCGCAGAGAAGTCTTCAGTTTATAGTGCCTAATTCCTGATAGGTCACAATCTGAATGACCCCTTGTGATTAACCATAATTAATTAATTTAGCCAAGTAATTAATTAATCAATTAATCATGCAATTTTATGGAAGCACAAACAAATCACCAATCAACTAAATATGCAGCGGAAAATAAATAACACGGTGATTTGTTTATGAATGGAGAAAACCCTAATGGCAAAAACCCCACCGGGTGATTTTCAGGTCACCACTCCCGAAATTCCACTATTATCAAATCAAGCGGTTACAAGTAAAGGAATCCCAAGTACCTTACCAACCTACAGTTGAACCCTTACCCCAATACCCAATTGGACTTGATCTGTAGTGACAGTCTCCACCTTTGATGCACGGCTCCCAAGTACGTGACTAACCAATGCGCGGATCCAAGTACGCGACTTCAGAACACCAACTGAGGAAGAATGGTTGGCTGCAAAGTTCTTCAGTTCATCCACTTGATGAATAGCAGGAAGATGCTTGGTTACAAAACCCTATGGTGCAAATACACAGCAACTTCTTGATGGAAGATGAACTAGGTCAAGAACTTCGTCTGTTGATCACAATTTGCTTAAACAGAGATTGCTCAATGATAATGCAACTTGTGTCACCCAAAACGGCTCTTAAAATAATCATTTTATATGTTTAGGGTTAGAAGAAAAGAAGGCCCAAAAACATATTCACGGATCCCAAGAAAATCAGATTGGAAATCTGACTTTTTAAATCTCGACAGATAGCAGGTGTCGAGGTAGCTGTCGAGAGGTGTCGAGTTTTAAAAACTTTGCACTTCAGCTTGCTTTCTCTTGGACAGACTTGATGACTTCAACACTTGACCTTGAAACATTGTTTCTTGAAGTATTAAAAACACCTAGAACTACCCAATTACAAGCAGAGTGCGTTTTGTCAAAGGATTAGCCAATTTACATAACTAAGTGACATATGTTCTTAAACAAGTTAAAACATATATGTCCTAACAATCTCCCCCTTTGGCAATCCGTGACAAAACCACAACAAACAAATGAGCATATGAGAGAAGTTATAAATCACTCAACTCATATTCACTTGTTGATTACAATAAAATCTATCCTAACACAAACTCTTGAAAAACTTTGCAAGAAGAGAGCTTATGATAAGTAGACTTTGACAACCTGT
Source organism: Quercus ilex subsp. ballota (assembly GCA_032727855.1). NCBI lineage: Eukaryota > Viridiplantae > Streptophyta > Magnoliopsida > Fagales > Fagaceae > Quercus > Quercus ilex. The sequence goes on from CM064919.1 coordinate 26,380,054, forward strand.
ATTTCTGAAACACTTTAAACAAAACTCATCAAGGCATCTTGTGTGAAACAGAAATAAATAGATTGCATACAAGTATAAAGAACATGTGTATAAAGATAGAAAAGAAACAACACATGAAGAGAGAGGTGAAAGAAACATACATCAACATATATAAGAGATAAGATAAGTACAATGTATGTAAAAATGGTCAAAGGACCTTATATACAAGACCAATGTATCTAAGAGATAAGAAAAAAATACATATAGCCTCACTACATCATGACAACACTCCTTCTATCAAAAATGTCCTATACTAACTCTCCCCCTAAGATGACTACTCTCATAGCCCAAAACTACTCCCCTTTTTTGTCACGAGTGACAAAGGGTAGAGTGTCATGTAGACATCTCATCAGCAGAGCTAGCAACCCCATCATCATCATCATCATCATCCTCATCATCCTCAGAATCTGACGCTGCTGGAGTAGATGGTGAAGGAGTAGCCTCTGGAGCAAATCCACCCATGATCGCCTGCCGTCGTGCAATACGACCCACACGAACATTCACCTGATACAACTCAGTAGAGAGTGTATCAAGACGAGTGTCCATGCGCTGCAGCTACGTCATGATATCACCAAGGGATACATCGCTCGAAGAGGAAGAAGGAGCAGATGTAGATGGAGCTGATCTGGATGGCGCTGAACGGGAGGGAGGAGTGGCACCTGGCTGTCTCGACCTGAACTGCGCCTCACTACGTTTTACGGTAGCGGCATCTATGGCAGATATGTGTGTGAAGTGGTCGGACACAGGAAAGGGAACGGAAAAATGGCGTAGAATCCGCGTGATAGCAGAAGGAAAGATGAGCTTATCACGGGACGCCGAATCAAGATAAACCTCTATGATAGACCGGATGAAGTGAGAAGGGAAGTCTATGGTAAGATGCTCAAGTAGAGAAAGCAAAAATCGAGCACGAGGCTCTGTGATAGAGTTATAGTGAGAAAGATGATGGAGAACAAAAGTCATCACCATGTTAATGAATCTAGGACCTTTAGCAAAAGGCCTACATGATGTGAACTGATGCTCACCCCAATCAGCAGGGCGCTCACAAAAAGCAGAAATGAGCTCATCTTTGGACACAGTCCTCAGACGCTCACAAGAAGGGTAATCTGGAAACTCTATCCTAGGTACCCTAAGCACATCCGCAACAAGTTGCGGTGTGACAGGAATGCGCATACCTCGAACGCGAGTGACAAAATAAGGTACTGAAAGATCAATCCCGTGCATGTTGGAGTAGAACTCCTGTATCAGCACGAGAGGGCAAGTGACCGGGATGTCACACAGTAACCCCCATCCCCTACTGTTAATGACAGAGGGAAGGTCAGTATCGGCGAAGTCCGCCAGAATAACTTGGCGTTCCGAATGAACACCTCGTTTAGAAAAGTTCTCCGAAAATGCCTTATGGGCATCTCCATCACAGAACCGAATATTAAAGGGAGTAGTATCTGAAGAAGTAGAAACTCCAGAACGCAGAGGGTTCCGAGCAGGAGTGGATTTACGTTTGGGTGCCATAGACACTACTAACGTAAAAGAATGAGAGAAAGAGAGAGAGAGAGACACTCAGAAAAGTCCCAACACAGTTCAAATATATCAAATATGTTGAACAACAAGAACGTATGCATGGGAATGCATGAGCATGTGACATGCAAAGGAAAAAACTTCATGGGCTCAGCCCAATCCAATCCTAGCAGCACACAAACATGAAGCACACATCTAAATGCATGTAAATATCATTATAATGCAATGTATGACATTTTGAAATCATCTAAGTACAAACCCAACCCAAAATTTCAATAAAAACTCAACAATTTTGAAAAACCCCAAATTTTTATGAAAAATCCCAAAAACTAGGTTTTCAAAACATGAAATGCATGAAAAAGGAAGAGAAAAGTGATCTTACCAAGTGATTGGAGCAAGAAATGATCAAGATCCAAGAGGGTTGGAAGATTTGAGTGAGAGGAGAGTGAAAAGGAGATGAACAGCCACGGAGAGATCGAGAGAGATCGAGTGAGAAATGAGTGAAAATCGCGATCAGAATATATATAGACACCTCAGTAATTCTCGACAGCTGAGGTGTCGAGAGGTATCGAGGATGCTGTCGAGATAGGTATCGAGAATTTGGTCGTCGACAGAAGGAGGTATCGAGATATAAGAAGAATTTCAGATACGTGAAGCTCGATCGATCGCGAAGGTGTCGAGAAGGTATCGAGGAGACAGAAGAAATCTCGATCGATCCACAAGGTATCGAGACAGGTGTCGAGAAAGAAGACTCAAACAGCATAAGCGAATCTCGATCGATCCAACAGGTGTCGAGAATCTATCGAGAGGACAGAGACTTTCTCGATCGATCCATCAGGTGTCGAGGAGGTGTCGAGATTGCGATAAGAAACAACTTGAGAAGCTCGACAGATGACCAGGTATCGAGGAGGTGTCGAGGGAGGTGTCGAGCCAGCTGAAAAAGGCAGTTTTTCGAGAAGGGAAAAACACAGACATGAATGCAATCCAACACACATCTCTACCAAAGATCCACTCAACATTTAAACCTCTCAAAAACATCTCTCAACAAGAAAATAAGCACAAGGATCATGCAAAACACACACACACACTAAACAAGTCTAACCAATTTTATATTTCAAAAACAAGTTATGACCGTTTAGTGAGTATACATTAGCACATGTAAAACCTTTGTGATGGCCAAATCACATTGTACCTGCACATGTATCAAAAGTAGCAAAGAATATTGCGTGTTGTGTGTGAAAAAACATCGCAAGATTGCATATGTGTATAGATGTTATGACGATCTGAGATATGAGAAAATAACTTTTAACTCACACACAATCATAACTGTTTGATGGGGACTATCACCTTCGAGGTACATCCTATAACTCCCATATCTCCTAGAATACACGCTTGCAACCATATTTAAGCATTTTTAATCTTTTTGCTTTTTATTTTCTTTGCATATTTTCTTTTATTTTAGCATATCATACATGGGTATATAAAAGAGAGAAAAGAAATACCCAAGAAGTTAAGCATTTGACATCGCACTTTTGCTATGCCGAAGCATACGAATGTCTTTGACACTGCACTTTTGCTATGCCGAAGCATACAGGTGTCATATTATGATTGGCGGGCAACAATGGTGAGATGGTTATTTATGCCTTTCTCTTAGGATTTTCTAGTCCTACCCGTCAAAAAGAGTGATATGAGTGTTAAGTTTTAAGAGATAACCTAATCTTACTCATCACAAACAAAAGCCACAAAGCTCACTTGCTTAGTTGTGCACAAAGATGCTCATCTAAGTTACAAGAGATACAAAGTTTAGAAAACTTTGTTTCATTGGCCATCCAAGGTACACAAGTACCAAAGTACACACAACACACACTGTTTTTGTATTTTTCAATTTTTCAAAATTTTTTTTTTTTAATATCAAAAACAAAATAAGCAAAACTGAAAATAAACAAACAAAAACATGTTATCAAAGCAAAGCAAAAACTAGACTGACTCAGCAGAAAAGAAAAACACACAAGCAATGCAACAAACAAAAAAAAAACAAGAAGGGAGAAGAAAGTGATGAAATCACTTAGAATCCTTTTTCTTCCACTCCTTGGAAGAACCTTTCCTTTGATTGAATCCTTGAACAGGTGATGAGGGGGAAGAATTTAAACCGTTCAAGTTCGAAAGGAACATGAGGGCTTTCAGAAGATCTCCAAGAGGAGCAAGAGAGGATTGAAGCTGATTTTGGCTTCCAGATGCTATCATGCCATTGCTCTTTTGAGTGGCTAACCACTTATAGCAATTTGGTCGAGTGTGACCAGTAGCCCCACAATAATGACAGAGATGCTGCTTCTTTTGTTTAGGCTTTTGAGAGTTAGCTTTTTTAGCTCTAGGGTTTTTAGCATCTTTCTTATCTAGCTTAGGGGGTGCTCCTAAGATAGATTTTTCCTTGTCTAAGTTCTCACTAGCTAATTTAGTCTTAACATCAATGTTCTCAATTTCAATGTTATTAGCAGGAGGAACAAAAACAGTATTGCTAGTAGAAGCAGTATTAGAGAAAGAAATACCATACCCCAAACCAGTTCGATCCGAAGCAGATTTCTGGTTGCTAAGTATATCATCAAGCTTTGCACTTGAGGTCCTCTCCAGTTGAGCTCTGATTTGAAACAGCTCCGCTTCAAGCTTCTTGGTCTTCTCAGCCAAAAAGTTGTTCTCAAATCTCAATGCTCCAATAGTTTGATTCGCCTCATCAAACTTCGTGGACAACTCTTCACGATCGAGTTCCACATCGCTGAGCTTCTTGGTGGCCAGCCTATATAATTTCTCATGTTTTTCAGAGAGCTTGTAAAGCTTCTCATAGGCTGAATGGATATCATCTTGATCATCCATCTTCTCAAATTTGGACTCCACCAATTCTTCTTCTTCATCCACTTCTTCAACAATCCCTTCAGTAGGATTGACTGTGGCAGTGAAGGCATTTAGGATTCCGTCAACCTCATTGTCAGAATCATCTTCAGGCTCAGTGTCACTTAGGGTTACAGCAAGGGCCTTGCTTTTCCCAATGCTCTTCAGATATGTAGGACACTCATGTTTCATGTGTCCGAACCCATGACACCCAAAGCACTTTGGTCCTGCAGGAACAGTATACTGACCGCCCTCCTTAGCATCCTTCTTCCCTTTGTCTTGGCTTTTAAACTGAGAAGAACTGAATTGCCTGCGGTCCTTGTCGAAGCTCATTCCATTGGCATTCTTCATAAACTTTTTGAACTGTCGAGTAATGTAGGACTTCATCTTGGAATCTTCATCATCAGAAGACTCATCTGTATCACTGCTCTTCGCCTTCAGGGCCATGCTTTTGCCTTTATTAGACTTGCCAATCCTAGATAACCCTATCTCATAGGTCTGTAAGTTTCCAACCAGCTCAGTCAAAGGAATCTTGTCTATATCCTTTGATTCCTCAATTGCCGTAATCTTGGCATGAAATCTCTCAGGTAGAGATCTGAGCACCTTCCTTACAATCTTGGGTTCAGGGATGGTTTCCCCAATATTGAAGGCTGAGTTCACTATGTCCTTGAGCTTGGCATAGAACTCATCAAATGACTCATCCTCCTCCATCTTAATTTCTTCAAAGCTTGTGGTGAGCCTCTGAAGTTTTGAATTTTTGACAGCCTTTGTTCCTTCATAGGTTGTCTGGAGGATGGTCCAAGCTTCCTTAGCAGTTTCAGTTAAGGATATCTTCTTGAACTCCTCATTGGTGACTGCGCTAAATAGGGCATTTAGCGCTCTGCTGTTGAAGTTAGCCGCCTTGATCTTAGCATCATCCCAATCGGCCGGTTCTTCTTTTGGCTTAGTCCAGCCAATCTCTACAGCTTGCCACACCTTCTCATCTAAAGACTGCAAGAAAGCTCTCATGCGTACTTTCCAGTATGCATAGTTAGTGCCATCAAATAAAGGAGGTATGATTAAAGATTGTCCTCTATCCATGACAAACAGGGGTCAATGGATCAACACAGCAAAGATTAAAACCTAATCAGCGTGTGCCTGCTCTGATACCACTTGATAGGTCACAATCTGAATGACCCCTTATGATTAACCCTAATTAATTAATTTAGCCAAGTAATTAATTAATCAATTAATCATGCAATTTTATGGAAGCACAAACAAATCACCAATCAACTAAATATGCAACGGAAAATAAATAACACGGTGATTTGTTTATGAATGGGGAAAACCCTAATGGCAAAAACCCCACCGGGTGATTTTTAGGTCACCACTCCCGAAACTCCACTATTATCAAATCAAGCGGTTACAAGTAAAGGAATCCCAAGTACCTTACCAACCTACAGTTGAACCCTTACCCCAATACCCAATTGGACTTGATCTGTAGTGACAGTCTCCACCTTTGATGCACGGCTCCCAAGTACGTGACTAACCAATGCGCGGATCCAAGTACGCGACTTCAGAACACCAACTGAGGAAGAATGGTTGGCTGCAAAGTTCTTCAGTTCATCCACTTGATGAATAGCAGGAAGATGCTTGGTTACAAAACCCTATGGTGCAAATACACAGCAACTTCTTGATGGAAGATGAACTAGGTCAAGAACTTCGTCTGTTGATCACAATTTACTTAAACAGAGATTGCTCAATGATAATGCAACTTGTGTCACCCAAAACGGCTCTTAAAATAATCATTTTATATGTTTAGGGTTAGAAGAAAAGAAGGCCCAAAAACATATTCACGGATCCCAAGAAAATCAGATTGGAAATCTGACTTTTTAAATCTCGACAGATAGCAGGTGTCGAGGTAGTTGTCGAGAGGTGTCGAGCTTTAAAAACTTTGCACTTCAGCTTGCTTTCTCTTGGACAGACTTGATGACTTCAACACTTGACCTTGAAACATTGTTTCTTGAAGTATTAAAAACACCTAGAACTACCCAATTACAAGCAGAGTGCGTTTTGTCAAAGGATTAGCCAATTTACATAACTAAGTGACATATGTTCTTAAACAAGTTAAAACATATATGTCCTAACAATTCCTAGAGAGGGGTTTTTGCCTCCAGTGGTTATGCTAGCTATTGGAGAAGAGTGCAAAAATCCTTTGTTGACTATGTTGGTTTTGACACAATTGGGAGAGTTCCTAATCCTGACATTTCTTCTACTCCGACGTCCAACAAGCGCCTGTCCCTCCTTATTGCTGGAATTGTGTTTGCTGTTGTGAGTAGCAAAACAGGGTTTGCGAAATGGCATGCTTCCAGGGGAGGTTAGGTGACTTATGCACAGAATTTCCTGGAAACTTAGTCAGGATATGACCTTATTGTTGGTGCTTCTGCTGGGGTACCGATTAAGAATGGGGCAGTAGAGGCCATAGGTGCTGATACGTAGGCAAGGGCAGAGAAAAGCAATTAAGCAGGAAAAGTTAAAGGAAGCTGAACTTGAAGAAAGTGCAGAGGGTACTGGCCTTGAAACGAAGAAGAGGAAGACTGGGAAATCCCAGAAGTAGTTGGTGCTCTCCGAGGGAAAGGAAGTCGGGCAACCTTTAGCTTCAAGGGCCCAGGTGAAAACTAAGGTAGAGTCTTCTTTTTCCCAGGTTCCTATGAGTTCTTCAGTCCATGGTTATTTGGAATCTTCTGATTTTGTACTTCAGTCTCCCTTGGGACCCTCTAGGCGTACCCGTAGTAAACAAAAGAAACTTGGAGATCCTGTAGAGAGAGAGAGAAGGGCAAGGCCTCTTTCCTTAGTCTCCCTTGGGACCCTCTGGGCGTACCCATAGTAAACAAAAGAAACTTGGAGATCCTGTAGAGAGAGAGAGAAGGGCAAGGCCTCTTTTCTTCTTCTCTTTTTTATGTTGCAGTTTGTTATTATTTTCTTGAACTGATGAGTGATTATTTTTCTTTTGCAGTCCAAGCATAAATCAGATTGCAAGAAAGGTAGAAGTCAATCATCTGGTAAAGATGTGGTATGGTTCTCCTCCATTTGTGCCTTCTTCTATTTGCTTTCTGCTTGCTCACTCCCAAGTGCAGGAGATCGTAGCAATATAATTCTCGGAGTATCGAGGTCGAACCACAAGGAGCATGATAGATTCAAAGACAATATAATTAAATAACAATTTGGGTGAAGAAGAAAAATACTTTTGCTTGGTGATTGTTAACAAGAATAATAATAAAAACTGATTTAAATCAATAATGTAAATACTAGGGCATCGGGGTGTTTCCCTATATCGATATGAAATTCTTTGTGATCTAAGAAATTATATATTTCATAATTGATTGTTCTTATAAAATTATATACTAATGATTCGGTTGAACTGAGACAATTCAAGAACGCATAATAACCTCGATTAATAATGCGGTTAGAAAAGTTTTCAGAAAAACCCATTCACTTTAAAACTTGATTTCTATTTGAAACTATTAGAAATTCATCTAAACAATAAGAAAAATATAATTGAACTTATTGAAAGCATGAAAGAACTAATACATTAAAAGAAATCTAATTGAACAATCAAATATGTTGTTGATAAAATCCTAAAAAGAATCACATTGAATATTCATACCGTATAGAAGAAATATAAACCCTAACCCTAGCAAAGAGTTTAGGCTGCCATTAGAGAAAGGAAAATATAAGGTTTTCTCTGCCCAAAATTTGTTCTTCACAGCCTCCCTTCCAAAACCCTAATGTCTAAGTTTCCAAAGAAAATAAAACTTATACTATTTTAATTTCCATCCAGGTTTACAGCAGTAACTTGTGAGTTAATTTCAGCCTTCAAAAATTGAGAATTTCGAAAAACTCGAAACTGAAAAGTTGTAGATATTTAAGTCACAGTTTCAACCCATCTAACCTTGTGTCAATTGGATTTTTGAGGAGAGAGATACGCCCAAAATACTGATTAGTGCTCAAATCAGATTTTTCCTTTTCAGATTCTGCCTCTTTGATTTCTTTCCTTACTTGAAGCTTCCAATCATGGTAAACGATCCAAGCACTCCAGCTGCACCTTCTTAGAAATTTAAGCATGGTCCTTTAGCTCAATTCTAGTTTGGCTTCCATTCTCTCATAAATTCCTCTAAACTCATCTTTCTCACATGATTTCCTGAAAGTAGAAAATTACATACAATGAATAGCATCTTATTCAAGAAATTATATAAAGATAAATAATAGGAACTAATGCAAATCATAGCTTAATTATACAAATTAAGCATAGCAATAAGGAGATAACACCCACATAAATATATAACAAGTATACATTTTAAGGCGTTATCACACTGCCCAACTTAAATCTTGTTAGTCCCTAGCAATCCATAAAGCACCCATGTCTACTAAAAGTGAAAAATTAAAACTAAAACACAAGCCACTTTCGTAGGCTATACGATTGCGCTTCCCATGTGCAGTAAGTCTTTGAACCCTTAGGTCACCCTGGTGGACGAGTTTACTTTCATGAGGGTTTGCAGTGACTCTACCCACAAAAGTCAAAGGTTTCTTGAAAATTTCTACAGCAAATGTTAATATGCTTTATCATTATATCATACAAATGAACTTTCAATATTGAGTTGGGATACTATTCATCATATTAAAGAGCTTTCACTAGCTTCACTTTTGGGGTGTGTGTGTGCATAGCCCATCCAATCAAACTAGCTTTTCCAAACATGCATAGACCAAGAATAATCTAGATTAGAGCCTCTACTCCAAAACCTCTCTTAAGTCATCAACACTCTGAAAGAACACACATAGAAGTAATGGTTTCTCTCTTCAAATCACATGTGAACAAAAAGGAAAGAAGAAGTTTTAAGAATATCACATGTGTATACAAAAACAGCAGCTAAAACAACGGAAAAATATCTCTTGGAAAGTATGTTGAATTCCTGGAAACATAAGGTCAATATCATTCTTATCCCTAGTTTTTATCCCAAACACATACCAGCCATGCACCTTTAGGATCAAGTAGGACTTTAAGCTCAGTGGTAGTATAATCTTATGGCTAAGTAAAGGCAAATTACTCTCTTTGAAATATGAGGTATATGAATCAAATGCAGAAAATTCAAGCCAAACCCAACTCATAGCAGTAACAACCAACTTGAATCAAAACAACCTTTACTCAACCATATAACCCTTCTGAAATACATAAAAGATGTGTAAGACACCAATGATTTATTGATTGATTATGTATATCTCCTCTTTCTTTTTCTTTCTCTCTCTCTCTCTCTCTCTCTCTCTTCTTTCTTTTTTTTTTCTTTCTGTTTTTTTTTTTTGGAAGAAAAGAGAGACAATGGTGGTATCTAATCACATCAATTGCGCAAAACTTGAACCCCCATGAGAATACTCATAAATAAAAATGTTTTTTGGTATTGTGGAAGTATTTCTCATGGCTCAAATGATAGTGACAATGGTTAATGTAAAGGTAGGCTGAATATTTGTTTAGCTAGTGACAAAAAATTGGCGGTCTTAGGCTCTCATCTCCTAAAATTCCACATACACTAGCATGCCTAAGGACAAAAATAAGTAGAATTATGGTATATCTCCCCAAAATGTTTCTAGTAGTCAACCAAAAAATATAGAGATCTTTTACAAAAATTAAAGCATAAGAGAGAAATTTAAGAGTTCAAACAAAAATATACTCTCACAAAGAAAAGTAAGGCTCAAGAACTCTCCATATGGGTTGAGTTTCAGCTTATATTTGGCTTGTTCATGATCCATGCATATCCAACATCCAACCGTCTGCTAACCTAGCTATTGTGCTCAAAAGTTTCCAATTGTGCTCTTCATGAAAAAGTTTTAATATAACAAATAGTATAACCACCTCAGCATTATTCATTCTATCACATGATATAAAAATAAAGCTTATAACTCTTCTGCATTCAAATTCAAGGTTTTTTTTTTTTTTTTTTTTTGGGTCTAGAATTGAAAAGTTGCAACCAAAAAGAAAGAAAGAAAGAATATATATATATCATGCAAGGTGCAGCAGAATGTGTAGACCTCTCCCCCCAACTAAAATATTGCATTGTCCTCAATGTATCAAAGCCAAAATAAATTCAAGTATAAAGGGAAGAAATTACCTTAAGCATTTGATTTTTTTTTTTTTTTTTGGAAATTTCTTTCACACCTGCAAATGTTAGCTCACATAAGAAAAATAATAAGAAAACAAAAAACAAAAAAAAAAAAAAAACAAAAACAAAAGGCAAAAAGAAAAAAAAGAAAAATTAAAACAAATATGGTACAATTTCATAAGGCTTTTTCAGAGTTTACTTAGCATCCCAATAGGCAGGGATCTCCAGTGACATAGTCTCCTCCTCTGGTATAACCCCCCCTAAGTATGGTTTTGACATTTGTCCATTTACTTTCAAAATCCTACCATCCCTAGGGTTCTCAACTACTACAGCTCCATGGTTAAACACTTCCCTTACAATGAAAGGGCCATCCTACCTAGGTTTTAACTTACCTAGGCCTAAATATGCATATTTAAGACCACCGGGCAGCAGCTTAACCTCCAACTATGGTGCCTCTTCACTTGAATGCACGAGCTTTTTTTCATTTTTTAGTAGCTCCTCAAAGCAAGGCTTCCATCCTTTATTAATTTCCATAATCTATTGTTCTTCCAAAACTTGTGAGGAATCCAACAAAGAAAAATTTTCAAATACATGAATATCACATTCTAAATCATAAGAACCAACAGAATTATTAAGAAGAGTTTCAAAAGGATCAGAAAAACAATTCTTGTTAAACTCTTCTTGAACCACCGCCCCAATGAGGTTTACATAAGCACAGTCTTCATCCCCATGTGGTTGTTTAGCCACATGAAATATGTTTAGCTCCAAAGTCATGGAACCAAAAGTGAGTTGCATCCTTCCATTCCTGCAATTAATTAAAGCATTAGCTGTGGCAAGAAAAGGTCTACCCAAAATAATAAGGGTATGAACACTAGGATGTAAAACAAGTTGGTAATCTAGAACAATAAAATTAACAGGATAATAAAATTGTTCAATTTTCACCAACACATCCTCAATAATCCCTCTTGGTTCCCTTATAGATCGATCAGCCAACTGTAAAGTTATTGAAGTAGGTTTCAACTCACCAAGTCCAAGTTTTTGATATACACTGAAAGGGATCAAATTAACACTTGCCCCAAGATCTAGCAATGCATGCTCCATGATGTAATCTCCAATAGTACAAGAGATCGTAGGACAACTTGGATCCTTATATTTGGTGGGGTCTTATGTTGGATAACTGCACTTACCTGTTCTGTTAGGAATGCAATCTTCTTCACATGATATTTTCTCTTGATGGTGCATAGGTCCTTAATTACCTTGGCATATGTAGGCACTTGCTTGATAACATGCAATAATGGCAAATTTATCTTGACTTGATGCAAATACTCTAATATCTCAGATGCGGCGTCCAATTTCCTAGGTAATTTTAAGGCTTGTGGAAATGGTGGAGGGATTGGGCATTGTTCAATGTCATCAAGCCCAAGTGACTCGGTTTCATCCTTCCCTTCTTTAACTGGGTTCTCCTTAGATTTCTTAGTTATTAAAGGAGCACTTTTATTAATCTCTTTACCACTCCTCAAAATGGTCACAGCTTTTACTTCCTCATGTTTATCCTTAGAGCCAATTTTTAGATTTTGATTGATGGGATTGGGTTGAGTTTGGGAAGGAAGCTTCCCTCTCTCTATCCCACTCAATGAATTTGTAAGCCTAGTTATATGACTCTTGGTCTCTCTTACCTCTTCATCTAGCCTAGTGAGCATGGATTCAAACTTTTGATTTTGCTCACTTTGCCTTTGAATGAAAGTACTAAGTGCGTCCTCCAAGGAAGTTCTAGATGATGATGATGATAATGATGCATGTAGTGAATTAAAATTCCTTGGAGCAGGAGGATTCAACACATTGTCACTCTTATAACTCAAATACGGATGGTTTCGCATATTTGGGTTATAATTGTTAGAATATGAAGAATTATTTGGCCAATATGAATTAAATGCATGTACTTGTTCTTCTGGCACATTTAAGAATGATGAAAGTGATGCACATTCATTTGTAGCATGGTTTATCTCATGACAGATTTTACACACCTCTATTGGGTCCTCTCTAAAGGTAGCACTAACACTCCTACTTCCTTTCATTTTGAGTGCCTCAATTTCTTTAGTTAACATGCTGATTTTTGCACTCATGTTATCATCTTCTCTCAACTTGAAAACACTTCCACTAGAAGTGGTAGTGTTAGTTCTAGTCCTATCAGTGGAGTCCATAGGGCTAGGTCCAGTCCATGTGTTAGAGTTTTCAGCTATCTCATCAAGATAATCCATTGCATCTTTGGGTTCCTTTTGTAAAAAGTCCGTCTGCATGAGAGTTGAACAAACTGTTGGTCCCTAGGTGTAAGTTCTTCATAAAAATAGCTAACCAACCTCCAATCTTCATACCCAAGAGTTGGGCAGAAATTGAAAAGATCTTTGTACCTTTCCCAAGCTTGGTATAAGGTCTCATTTTCTCCTTGGACAAAACTAGCTATCCTTCTTTTTACTTGCTAGACTTTGTGGGGAGGAAAATGTTTCTTAAAAAACTCTTTGGTCATCTCCCCCCAACTACCTATAGACCTAGGTTTCAATGTATAAAGCCAACTTCTTGCCTTATCCTTAAGTGAAAAAGGAAAGAAACGTAACTTAACAGTCTCAATAACATTTTGTGCATAGAAACTACTAATTACCTCTTCAAAAGCTCTAACATGGACATAAGGATTTTCATTTTCCTGTCCCCTAAAGTCAGGAAGTATTGCTAATAAACCTTGTTTCAGTTCTACATGTGGTGCATTAGGTGGAAACATGATGCATGAAGGAATAGAATTTTGTGTGGGATAACAATTCATACATAGTTCTTCTATTCTCCTCATGATTATTATATATTTCATCACCCATGATTGATGAAGAAGGTGAAGGCAAAGGTGTGTCAAAAAGATTACCAAAGTTAGTTTCAAAATTTTCTAATCTGCCTTTCTTGTTTCTCACCCAAATGCTCATGCAACAATGAATACACAATCAAATCAAATCAAATAAAAACAAATAGAAAAATAAAAACAAAATATGGGGAATAAATGGAACGAAGTTACCAATAGAAGAATTTCCATTGGTTGTGCTTTGCTCCTAAAAATTACCTTTGAACACGTAGCCACTCCCTAGCAACGGCGCCAAAATTGCTTGCTCACTCCCAAGTGCAAGAGATCGTAGCAATATAATTCTCGGAGTAAAGAGGTCGAACCACAAGGAGCAGGATAGATTCAAAGACAATATAATTAAATAACAATTTGGGTGAAGAAGAAAAATATTTTTGCTTGGTGATTGTTAACAAGAATAATAATAAAAACTGATTTAAATCAATAATGTAAATACTAGGGCATTAGGGTGTTTCCCTATATCGATATGAAATTCTTTGTGATCTAAGAAATTATATATTTCACAATTGATTGTTCTTATACAATTAAATACTTATGATTCGGTTGAACTGAGACAATTCAAGAACGCATGATAATCTTGATTAATAATGCGGTTAGAAAAGTTTTCAGAAAAACCCATTCACTTTAAAACTTGATTTCTATTTGAAACTATTAGAAATTCATCTAAACAATAAGAAAAACATGATTGAACTTATTGAAAGTATGAAAGAACTAATACATCAAAAGAAATCTAATTGAACAATCAAATATGTTGTTGATAAAATCCTAGAAAGAATCACATTGAATATTCATACCGTATAGAAGAAATATAACCCCTAGCCCTAGCAAAGAGTTTAGGCTGCCATTAGAGAAAGGAAAATACAAGATTTTCTCTGCCCAAAATTCGTTCTACATAGCCACCCTTCCAAAACCCTAATGTCTAAGTGTCCAAAGAAAATAAAACTTATACTATTTTAATTTCCGTCCCAAGTTTACAGCAGTAACTTGTGAGTTAATTTCAGCCTTCAAAAATTGAGAATTTCGAAAAACTCAAAACTGGAAAGTTGTAGATAATTAAGTCATAGTTCCAACCCATCTAGCCTTGTGTCAATTGGATTTTTGAGGAGAGAGATACGCTCAAAATACTGATTAGTGCTCAAATCAGATTTTTCCTTTTCAGATTCTGCCTCTTTGATTTCTTTTCTTACTTGAAGTTTCCAATCATGGTAGACGATCCAAGCACTCCAGTTACACCTTTTTAGAAATTTAAGCATGGTCCTTTAGCTCCACTTTAATTCTAGTTTGGCCTCCATTCTCTCACAAATTCCTCTAAACTCATCTTTCTCACATGATTTCCTGAAAGTAGAAAATTACATACAATGAATAGCATCTTATTCAAGAAATTATGTAAAGATAAATAATAGGGACTAATGCAAATCATGGCTTAATTATACAAATTAAGCATAGTAATAAGGAGATAACGTCCACATAAATATATAACTTGTATACATTTTAAGGCGTTATCACTTTCATCCCCTTCTCCAGTGTTATATATCTGTGATGTTCTGTTACTTATACTTGTTGCTGTTTGTGTTGTTTTTTTTTTAGGTGGAAGTACCTCCTCCCATGGCTGGTAGGTGATAAGTGTAATTTTTACATGATTTTTGTTATCCTCTTATTTATTAAAATTGTTAGTTTTCCTTTATTTCTTTTGATTTGATTTGATTTTTATTTATATTTATCTATTCATTTGTGCTTTGAAGGAATGAGAAGATTTTAGATTAATTTACATCTTAAACTTTCAAACTAAAAGAAATGGTGCAAGTTTATATCTGAAGAGCCCAAAGCCCACCCGCAGCTCTCAATTTGAAAGAAGACCTAGCAGCTGTGAAGACCGAAACAGAGGAGACATTGAAGTTGACTTGAAGAGTGTTTTATATCAATGGGCCACAATTTGCACTTCAACTTGGGAGGTTCCTTGATGTTTGACTCCTTTATTCAGCAGCCCATTTATCTCATAGGTAGCCCAACAATAGACCGGCCTGGCCCACAAAAGCACGTGAAATAAAAAGGGCAAAAATAAGGACGCACAAAAAGAGTTTTAAGGAGAGCACGACAATTGGACTTTGGGGGCGGCTGGGAAATCTGGAAGGTTCCTATAAATAAAGAGATTAGAAATCTGTGAAAGGTGCCGCAACATTAGAGAATTTTTCTATGAAGGGGGGCTGCCGCATAGAAGAATTTGCTTTTGGGAGTCTTTCTGAAGAGGAGGATCTGCGGACAAAGGCAAGAGCTTCATGTTGATCAACCAGTTCAGATGAAAGAC
This sequence comes from Quercus ilex subsp. ballota, assembly GCA_032727855.1. Lineage (NCBI taxonomy): Eukaryota > Viridiplantae > Streptophyta > Magnoliopsida > Fagales > Fagaceae > Quercus > Quercus ilex. Next base: position 26,395,823 of record CM064919.1, read on the forward strand.
ATAAGTTTTATTTATTTTCTTTTCAATTTTATTTTCTAGAGCAGTGATGTAGTCTACCAATGAACACACAATTTATTTTCTGAGTTATTTTATTTTTAATATTTCCATGATTGAGTGTTTAATTCTTATTCTTAATGCTTACTATATTGTTTTACGAATTCTTGTTTGATCAATTGAATTACAATGAGACCGAGAGGTGATTTGTTATTTTAGTTCTAGAATTAAACACCATTAGTTGAGCGAAAGTAGAGATGCTTTACCACAATTAGTGTGATTTTTCAGAAAATTCAAAGTACGTAATGAGTCTCCAGTTAATTAAATTCGCATAGAGATATGGAATTGTTAGCTAAAGATGTTTTTGATATTATTCGAGAGAAGATATTGAATAGTTAAGGAATTTTTAATCATCAACGGGAGATTATTGGAATTTAATAATTATGAAGAATAAATTGCGTGGGATTTGTTAGGTGAAATCAACTGCTCTAGATCCATTCTTATCATATTTTTACACTGTTAGATTTTTACGCTTTGATTAATTCTTTTTATTCGTAGATTTATTTTTATTAAATAGTTTAATTTAATTCAGATAGTAGAACATTCCATTTATTTTCGATTTTTCCAAATAGTAATTAATTTAGTGAATTTTGGTATTCAATAACATAGTTAATCCTTGTGGGTTCGACATTCGTTTTCTAAAAACACTTTACTACTTGTTACGATTCTGTGCACTTGCAAATTATTTTACGTGAACAATAGGACTTTGGAGGAGGGAACGGTTGCAACTGCGTCTCAAGGTGTGGTAGAGGAGGCCCCCAGTGGTGGCATTATTGGGGAGGCCAAACAGCCAATGCAGGGTGTCTAGGCTACCCAGGATCCTGAGGCTTCCCAACTTCCTACGTCCCAAGGTCCCCAACCTGAATAGACTCCCAATCCCATCAGAACTGTGTTACCTTTGGGAGGCGCGGCTCCATCCAAACAAACGGGTGAGCCTTATTTTCCCCTTTTAATAGCGTTTAATCCTATTTCTCTTGTATCCCCTTTCTCTTTCCCATTTTTTGAGTTTTCTCTCTCTCTTTTCCTTTTCAGGTCAAGCCAGTGTGAGATCTACCCTTGGTGCTACCTCTTCTTTAGAATCAGAGGATTCTGAAGGTGGGTGTTAATCGCCCTTACTGTGCTTCTTTTTCTTCCTTTCCTTTTATGCCTTTCTCCTGTCTTTTTCTTTTATGGCGAAGCCCCCTGTATCCTTACCCTCTTTTAGCCATTTTTCTGAGGTTTCCTCACCCTTTCTTCAACTTGCTATGTGCTTTTTCTCAAAGTCCTCTAAGAAATCACAAGAGCAAGAGGAGGAGGCTCCGCCCCAGGAGGCCGATACTAGTTTCCCTTCTTCCCCCTTTTACTTTCTTCTCTCACCCTCTTTTTCTTTTGAACTAAGTATGTTTCCTCTTTTTTTTTTTTTTTTTCTTTTTTTTTGCAGGAGCTGATACAAGTGTTAGAGGTTCTGAGTTTGTGGTTCCTTGGGGGGGGGACTATGGGATCCGTTTAGGTTGTTGGTCTTTGTTGAGGTCCAAAATTAATTGGTCACAGACTAAGGCCCAAAGAAGGAAAACGTTGAGCTCATTTCACACAAAAATAAATAAATAATAAAAAACTAAGAAAGAAAAAAGAATAAGCTGGGCTCACACAATAAAGAGAAAAAAAAAGAAGGAAAAGAAAAAAAGAAAAGGGCAAGAGGCCCAGAAGATGGGAATCTAGAGACCCACGAAAAGAACAAAAAAGGGGCCCAACATAGGCGGAACCAACAAGCCAAAGAAAGCCCAGAAAGAAGAACTGGGCTGGGATCTCGGAAGCCACCAGAGTCAGGGGATCCCTGGACAAGCGAAGCAAATTGTAAGAAAAGACTCTGTAAACTTAAGAAAAAACAGGGGAAACGTTCCCGGTATCCCAGAGACAGCCACTATAGCACATGCTCGGATTCAACAAATTCAAACCTTGCAAGTCTTTGAAGCTTGAATAGCTATCAAAGTCTGTAACTTTTGAACTTAGTTGAACATTGCACCACGTCTTAGTGAGCACTGTAATCACAACTAAGGGAAATTAATAAAATGCACCTCACTAATTTGAGGATCCCTAACCTTTTCTCACATTGTATTTTCCTTATTGTGCATTCTTTTGCTGTTAAAATGTCATTCAATACATATATTATTGCTTGTTAGTTATTTGCATTGTAGGAAGACTGTTTTGCGCACCACTCGATTCTTAAACAGCCCTTTTAGCTGCGGTGAATCAAGCCCAGTCCACTAAGAACATTTTATTCAGCCCAGGATCCTTGGGCCATAGTGCTGAAGAAAAAAGGCACTCTCACAGTCTTCAAACTACCTAGAGGGCTGAAGGTTCCTTAGCCTTTACAGGTGGTGATACAACGATGGGGGAGGTTCCAAGAGTGGTTGCTTTAGATCCTGCTTCAAGATTTCCCACCTTTCTGGCCCGCTTTGATCTTATGGAGTTTAACAGCCTCCCTACTAGCCACTTTCATCACTTTGGGCCCTCCTATGGTAGCTTCTTACGCTTCTCCGTGCCTGTAGAGGGTCTGTCGTTGCTAGAAGGTTTGTTCAAGAGTCATGGAGATTTTACCAGTGGTTTTAGGGGAGGTGTATTTTTGGGTAACATTCTAATGGAGCTACTGTGTGCCATGCTAATTTCCTTGAGAGATTCCTCACTAGATTCCTTATTTGAAGAAAAGCTCTTAGAGTGGAGAGGAGTGGTGCAAGAACTTTTAGAAGCCAAGTTCAACTTGTCATTCTTGCTGGAGCACTTGCGTTCACTGGCCCACATGCTATTCCAGAGACAGGCTTCTAGGAGTATAGATGCTGAGATTATTGCTGTTGAGGAGGCCCTGGCTCGTGCTCACAAGATCTTGCAAGATTTGAAGATTAAAAGGCAGAGGGTTCTTTCTTCTTCAGCTGTCCCTGCTATTTCTCCGGGTGGTTCTTTGTTGGCTGGCCTTATTCCCTAGCCTTGTTTTGCTGGTTTAGATGTGTATAAACAATTTGGGGTTGTATAAGCTTTTTTTTTTTTTGCTGTTGGAACACTATTTCTTTCTTTTGGTGTAGATTTGTGCTTGTGTTTTCAAGAATGCTTCTAAGTGTTTGTGTTTCAAGACTGCTTCTCGTTTCTTAATGGCATATGGATCTATTTGTTTTCCTTTTTTTTTTTCATACATTGTCTTTCTTTCTCTTTTGTACTGAGTCCTGGGCCATGGTCCCTACAAGTTTTGATATAGGTCCTGGACTAAGTACCCTTATGGTTGTTTTGCTGCAAAAGTACTGATCTGGGTACATCAGATGATTTCTTTTCCCTTCCTCTTTTTCTTTAGTCCCAGTTTATGAACTTGGCAAGTCTTTTGTCAAGTACTGGGCTAGGTATCGTAAGCATTTACTTGGGATCCTAGATCATGTATTTGAAACTAACTGTGAGGTGGGTCCTGGGTCATGTATCAAACATTATAGATATATATATATATATATATATATTTGCCTTGGCCCAGGTATCCTCCCCTAATTCTGCCCCATGCTTGGACTTTGCAATATTTAGAACTTAATGGCTGAGGAGAAATAAAAGAGATTTCATTGAATTAAAACACCATTACGATTCAAGGAACATAGCAAAGTCATCAAAGATAATAAAGACCACAGAGTGTCCTTCTACCATGGGTTCCTAAACAAAAATTACTTAAACGAGAATTTATAATAAAAACAAAGAAAAATGATGAAAACACTTAGCAGGTTGGAGAGTCGGCAAAAGGATCCCAGTGTACTGAGACCTCACCATTCTTATGCATAGTATTGCTTCAGCCACTTCCCATTTATGGGTTCCATCAGGATTGTCCCATCTTCCTTTGTGAGGTAGTAATATCCACTATCGTGGGCTTCTCTGATGATGTAGGGTCCTTCCCGCTTTGGGGCGAATTTGGAGGGTCCTGGCAGGTTCCTCCTTACATGCTCTACTGTCCTTAGTACCAGTTGCCCTTCAGTGAAAGCCCTTGGGTGTACTGCCTGCACGTATGCTTTAGTCATTCTCTATTGGTACCTATGGCTCCTCCTTTTGGCTAGTTTTCTTTCTTCCCTTACCCCTTCTAGGTCTGCTAATCTCCTTTCGTTGTTTGTGTGCTCGGTGTCTTTCTGGCTTTCTTCAAGTACTACTCTTGGTGTGGGAACAACTAATTCCACATAACTTCTGTCCCATAAACTAGGGAGAATGGTGAGAATCCTGTGGCTGTCTTTACAGAGCTCCTGCATGCCCAAAGTACATCTGCCAAGTGGTCACTCCACTTTCCTCCATACTCATGCTTCATCTTTTTAAGGATCTTCAGCATCACCCTGTTAGTGGCCTCAGCCTGGCCATTTCCTTGTGGGTAGTATGGTGTAGACCTTCCATGTTTGATGTAATACGTCTTAGTCAACCCTTTCATGTCTTTGTTTATGAACAGGGTCCCATTGTCACTGATTAATCTTCTGGGGATTCCGAAACTTGTAATGATGTGTTCTTGAATGAAATTTGCTACGGCTACTCTAGTGGCATTTTTCAAAGGGATAGCCTCTACCCATTTTGTAAAGTACTCGGTGGCTGCTAAGATCTATATGTAACCATTGGATAGGGGGTTTATAGGCCCTATGAGATCAAGTCCCCAAGTGTGGAAAGGCCATGGTGTTGTCATATCTTGTAACACATTTGGGTGGGTATGGATTGCATCTCCAAGGACTTGACAGGCGTGGCAGGTTTTGACTAGTTCCTCGGAGTCCCTTTTCATTGTTGGCCAGTAGTACCCCAACAGTAGTAACTGTTTATAGAGCCTTCTTTTTCCTGGATGGCTTCCACAATCACCAGAATGGACCTCCGTTGACTACTTCCCTGGCTTTCCTTGACCTCAGGCATTTTAGGGGATCCCCACTGTATCCCCTTTTAAATAAGATCCCGTTTTGCAAGAAGTACTTGACTGCAAGTTTCTTGAGCTGGTGGGCTAGCGTCCTGTCAGATGGTAGGATCCTTTGAGCTAAGTATTCCATAAAGGGAGTTCTCCAATCTTCTGTAACAAATACAGCGTAGCTCTTTTCCTTGTCTATCAAGAGTTGACATTCTTGACATTTTCCCTATATAATTGCTGCATCTTTGCTCATATTAGGCCAATAGTATCTCATGTGTTGCATTCTTCTATATAGGCTGATCTTTTCTGCAGTCCCGTAGGCTTGGGTATGTAGCTCTTCTAATCTTAAGTTTCCTTCCTTTTCGTTGATGCACCTGGATAGGATCCCTCCAGGCAGCCTCCTGTAAAGTTCCCCTTCTATCAGAGCGTAGTCCCTCAACTCTCTAATACTCCCTCTGGGTTCTGCCTCTTTCATTTTTTCTTTGACTTCGCTCCTCTAATCCCATTGCTTGGACTCTCCAAGGGACATCTCTTGGAGAATTCTTATGATAGAATGTTCCCTTCTTCCTATTCTTACCAGCGTGTCCTTTCCTTTGAATGGTACTTGGGATCCTAGGGTGGCAAGCGCATCAGCAAACCTATTCTCCCTCCTCTAGGTGTACTCTATGCTAAAGGTTTGGAATTCCTGCTCCAACCTTTGCGCCCAAGTCCTGTAGGCTACCAAACTTTGTTCTCTTAGAGCAAAATCACCTTTCACCTAGGAAACCAAAGAATTGGAGTCCCCCAATACTCTCATATGCTTTACTCCTATACCAAGTGCTGCAGTTAATCCGGTCAAGTATGCCTCATATTCAGTTGCATTATTAGAACAGGAGAACCCAAGATTGAAAGACAAGGGTATGGTATCCCCATCTTCACAACTTAGTACAACTCCCACTCCATTTGAGATCGTTGTAGCTGACCCATTGAACCTCATCATCCATTTCTTTCTTGGGATCTCTGCCACTGCTACTTCACCCGGGATCTCTTCACTCAGTGAGTTTTCTTTCTCTCCTGGGAACTATGCTAGTAGATCTGCTATGGCTTGACTTTTGACAGCCTTGGGGGTCCTGAGGCCTATGTCATATTGAGAGAGCAAGACCAGCCACTGCGCTATTCTTCCTGTTAGGAGGGGTTGATGTAGGAGTGCATTTATGGGATGGGACTTAGTCACCAAAAGGATCTGGTGAGCTGAGAAGTACCTCTTCAGCCTCTGGGACGCGTAGATAACCACTAGGCAAGCTTTCTCTATCCTGGGGTACTTGGTCTCAGCGTCTTTGAATGTCCTGCTTACATAGTAAACAGGTTGCTCATTCTCATCATCGTCTTCCTGTGCCAACAGGGCTCCTATTGCTTGGGAATTTGATGTTAAGTACAACAATAGGGGTCACCCATGTACTGGTGCTTGGAGAGTGGGCAAATGATTCATGATCTGCTGAATCTTTTAGAAGGCTTCATGTTGCTCCGTTCCCCAGGTGAACTGAGTTCCCTTTTTCAACAGTTTGGATAAACTGCTTGTGACTAAAGCTAGTCCTGGCACAAATCTCCTAATATAGGAGACCCTCTCTAGGAAGCTTTTGAGTTCTTTTACGGTTGTTGGTCTTTTCATGGTGGCAATGGCCGTGGCTTTGGCTGGATCTACACTTATGCCCCTATGATATACCAGGAACCCAAGGAACTTTCTAGCAAACACGCCGAAGGCACATTTCATGGGGTTCATGCGTAGTTTGTACTTCCTGCACCTTTCGAAAACTTGTTCAAGTACTTGAAGGTGTCCTATCCTAGTTTTTTATTTGACCACAATATCATCCACATAGTCTTCCATCTCCCTATGCATCATGTTATGGAAGATAGCTGTCGTGATTAACTAGTATGTGGCTCCTGCATTTTTGAGGCCAAAAGGCATCACAGTGTAGTAAAAATTCCCAATTGGGGTTCTGAATGTTGTCTTCTCCGCATCTTTGGCAGCCATGGGAATTTGGTTATACCCATTATACCCATCCATGAATGAGAACATAGAACTTCCTGTAATTGAATCTACAAGGAGGTCAATATTAGGTAGAGGGAACTCATCTTTTGGACATGCCTTGTTCAAGTTGTGAAAGTCCACACAGCAACGGATTTGGCCGTTCTTTCTCTTTACAAGTACTATGTTGGAAAGCCACTTGGGATGTTGAATGGGCTTGATAAAACCAGCTGCTAGCAGTTTCCTGACCTCTTGAGTTATCTGAGTTTCTACATCGGTGTGAAAGAACTTGGCTGGTTGGATTACTGGCATGACCCCTGGGTCCACATTGAGAGCATGGACCACCAGCCCTGGATCCAGACCAGGCATCTCATCATAGGTCCACGCGAACACATCCATGTATTCCTTGAGCAAGGCCACTAATTGCTCCTTTTCTTGTGCTGTCAACTGACTACTAATGAAAATAGGTTTCTGGGATCCCAGCTCAGCCCCCAAGTTTATTTCCTTTAATTCTTCCTTAGGTTGAATTTGCATTTCTTTAGCTGGTTCCTCTGGGACTTTCTCTTGAGTCACCATACATTTTGGTGGTCCGGGACCCTCCTGCATGATGCGTTCAGGCCCCGCGCACCTTCATAAGCGGTAAATCAACATTTATCCGAGTTTCCGTTCTATCACACACTCCTGGGATCCTGAGGTGCTGAGCTCCCTTTTTTGCCTTTTTTTTCTTCAAGAGGTCTCTTAAGTCGCGGGTGCTTCGTCCTTCTACCTCTTCCAAGATTGGTGCTCCTGGGGTCCGTAGCATGGGACTCTCATTGTCTAGTTCTAACTCATCATAGAATATTGTTTCCACAAAATTTACTTCTCCTTGGCTGAAAGGGTTATGGTTGGTAGGGATCCTTATGGGCCTCCCATTCAACCTCCCTTTAACACATTGATGGTACGTAGATGGTATAAGACGGTGCTTATGGAGCCATGGCCGTCTTAGCAGTACATGGTAGGACATCTCTGAGTTGATTACATGAAATTTCGTCAAGGCTACTATTAGCCCCACTCTTAAGGCCAGCTGTACATATCCCTCGGTTGATTCTACTGATCCTGCCCTCAGGATCCTCCTATCGGTCAGGCCTACAGCTTCCAAGGTACTCAGGGCTATGAGGTTGAGCAATGCTTCTGTGTCCTCCAATGCTCTTCTGATTTGGACACCATTTATGGTGGCCATTAGAAAAAAGGGTCTACGGTGGTCTGGATGCTCAACCTCCATATCCTTATCAGTGAAGGTTATTGCATTGGTTGTCTCCAAGAAAGCTCGACTAGCATGTGATTCTGTTGTGAAACATTCTATTCCCGAATATGCTGCTATACTCACGAGAGACTCTGTGGCCACTCTTCTTACTTTTGGTCCAAATCCCAGCTAGTTGAATAATGATCTGAACTTGAGATTCTTCTGGAAGGTCCTAACTATGCTCGGGTGGAAGGATCCTTCAGATTCTTCTACATTTGCTGGGTTCCCATGGATCACTACAGCCACCACCCTCTTCCCTTTGTGGTTGGGTAAGGGGTTCGTTTGTACTTTTGGCTCCTTCTGAGTAAGCTCCAAGGTTCATTTTCTTAGCTTTTTCTGAAAGAGCCTACGGAGGGTCCAACAATCCTTGGTGGAATGCTTGACATAATTATGAATCCTTCAAAATAAGGTGTTCTTCCTTCTTCCTCTGTTGGTGGCTTGGACACAATAAATGGTCTAACAACTCTATCCCTGATCCATTTGTCCAGGTTAACTCCTCTACGGTACATGGGATCACCGGTGGTTCCTCAAACACCTTTTCGTCAGGCCTCTTCATTTTCTCTCCCGCTGATGCTATCATGGCTTGGAATATTGGCATCCTTTTTTTCCTTATAGTTTGCGTTGTCCTTCTAGTTCTATGTAACATATTAGTAAATTGTGTGATGCATAGATTTTCGAGGTTGAGTCTATAATTGAAAATCATGTTGGATATGCAGGTTTCTACGAGTTCTTTTTCTTCACGGTCCCCATAACAATCTAGAAACACATCTTCAAAGCTTTTGATGAACTGGACGGGATCCTCTTCGGGCCTTTGCCTTACCATCTGAAGACTTTGGAAAGTGACCTTGTCCTCACCAGGGTAATATTTTGCACATATCTCCATCATTTCGTCCCAGGTTTTAATGGACCCAGGTCTCAGCGTGGTGTACCAAGTATATGCTCTGTCCACTAAGGATTTAGCAAACTCGTTTAGACACAGTTCTCGATCTCCTGTGTAGGGGCCCATGGTGTGAATGAATCTACTCACGTGTTCCACGGCACTTCCATTTCTTCCATCAAAAGGATGGAACGGGGGTTCAAATCCTTTGGGGTATGGCTTGCCAAGGAGTTCTGATGGGAATGGAAGATCCCGAGAAAATTGCTTGAGGATCCTTGAAATTTTTTCCCTTTCTTCCTCCAGGAGGGCATTAACATCTGCCAGCGTTAGGTACTGGGGGTTGGCTCCCCCTCCTACTGTTGATCCTCCCTCTGGCTGGGTTCTGTTTTGGTTACCCACAAGAGGGACATTGTCCCTGATTTCCTGTGTCCTGCCTTCTTTGAGAAGGCAAACCTCTTGCTGTAAATCCTTTAACATCGCTGCCATTCGAGCCACAGGGTCTGGCTCCTGCCTTTGCGTTCCTTTGCTCTGACGCGACCTCCTATTCTGTCAAAGGTACCTCGTTCCCTTGTCTAGAGGCCACTTCATTTTCTCCTACGAGCTCAAAGGCTGCAAGTGGCACATTGTTTCCTTTGCTGTTCCTTTGCCTTGGAGCCATGCTTCTGCGAAGGGATTGCTTTTTTCCCTCTCTTTTACCCAGTCCCCAGCGGAGGCACCAATATGTAAGCGTGCCTTTTTTCTTCAGAACACTGACCCAAGGATCCTGGGCCAAGTAAATATAGTTTAGTGGACTGGGCTTGGTTCACCGCAGCTAAGGGGCTGTTTAAGAACCAAGTGATGCACATGACAAGTTCCCTACAACACAAATAAACTAACAAACGAGAATATTTGTATTGAATGACAACGAAAACAGCAAAGAAATGCAAAACAATCAAGAAATACACAAAACAGTGGTTAGGGATCCCCGGATTAATGAGAGATACTTTATTAATTTTCTAGTTACAATGTGCTCACTAAGACGTGATACAAGGTTCAAATAAGCTCAAAAATTACAGACCTAGATGGCTGCCTAAGCCTCTAAGACTTACAAAGTTTGAATCCCTTTGAATCCAAGTATGTGCTAAGTCTTTCAAGCTAAGCCCAAAACAATGAATTTGTTAAGAGAGTGGGCTTCAGAGTCAACTGTAGTGCAAAAAAGATTAAAAGCGTAAGTCTAATGGAACTAGAGTAATTACTAAGCATGGAAAGGACAACAATTTAGTAAAAATCCATCCTCGGGCAGGTCTGAGGATAGGTTTCTTATTGATAGACAAAGATGATATTTCTTTTACAGAATCCTCTTTAGTTTTCACACTTGATATTTTTTCTTGGAAATTGTTCATCCCCTTTTTCTGGGGGGTTCCTTTCCTTATATAGCCAATTTCCTTACATTACAGCCCTCCATCTATACGTTTCAGGGGAACTCTCTGAATGCTTGTCCCATCAGGACCCTTCTGAAGGTAGTAGAAAGAGTTGTGAGTTGTGAAATCACTGTTTAGGGGTCATTTCCTCATTAATGCAGCTAGTTAAGTTGGTGCAGAGTATTGAATGCGGGGTGGAAGGTGTCTTCTTTAGAAAACTTTCTTCCTCCACTTTTGCATGTCTTGTACCTTTCCTTTGCCATCTACTCCCTTATCCTTGAGTTTTTCAGTGGTGCCAGTTGCCATTTGGCGCTTTAATTCTCCTCGGGTGAGCATAGTCCTTGGAATTTGTTTGTTTTTATTTGCTTGGATTGGCAGATTTATCCTCGGATTCGGTTCCTTGGCCCTCGGTCTCACATCTAGTATTTTGTTGATCTTTGTGACATAAAATAGTGCAAAGCCTTGTAAGTGTTAGTGTATAGATTAGCATAGATTAGCCCATTGGGCTTAGCCCAGTATATTACTTGTACTGCACACATACCTAGCCTATATAAGGCTCTCTTTTGTACATTATTTGAAACACACAATATACAGACTATTCAGTTATTCTCTCTTTCACTTTATATTGTTAACATGGTATCAGAGCCATTGCTCTAACCTAGTGGTATTCTCCGGCGTTCTTCCACTGCCCTCGCCTTCACCGGTAGCCACCATCAGAAGCGAATCACCGTCGTCACACCCAACCACTACCTCTCGAATCTAGTCTATTAATTAATCAAATCGTCGAACCATAGATACGACGTGATAGATCAGAATTCCCCGATCAAAACCCAGCCAGAAACTATCCCAAAGGAGCTTTCACTCGCCCTCACGTGCCGCCCTAAGTTTCTGGCTGTCGAAGACGCGCTACACGCACTCCCACGCGCCTCCGCGATTCTCACGCGCCTCACGCGCCTGATATACGTCCTTCACGCGCCTTCAATCACACCACACGCTACATGCACCCAACTCCTCTGAGTGCCATGTCAGCCCTAGCACGTCATCGCCACGTCAGCATCACACGTCATCCAGTGACGTCAGCAGACAGGACCGTTGACCAGTAATGTTGACCATTGACTTTTTCGTTGACTTTTTAACCAAAGTCAAAATTTTTGAACAGGATCTATCTTGCTCATTTTTTCGCGTAGATTCCGATTTTGGGCTCCGTTTCTTCATTTGAGGTCTCTAAATACCACTTTTTAGTCATTTTCTTCATTATGGCTCAACAAAATGACCGAGATATCATACGTCCTATCACCATTATGTTGGATGGTCCTACTAGCTATCATGCATGGTCTCAGAATATGACTGTCTTTCTCAAGGGTCGAAAACTGTGGAGATATGTGACTGGTTCAATTCCTAAGCCAGTACCAAACCCTCAGTCCAAAGCCACAACTACTGCAGATGCCTCCAAGACTGTTGTTACAGCGGATGATTATGAAGAACGCCTAGAGAAATGGGAGAGTATTTAGAATAAGATCTTGTCTTGGTTTATCAATATCTCTATTCCTTCCATTCATAATCTTCTTCCTTGTCTTGAGACTATTGAGGCTGCTTGGAAATTTCTGGCCGATCGCTATAATTGCACTAATGATTCAAGCCTAGAGTTCCACATTGAATCAAAAATTTATCAAATGCGCCAAGAGACAGGTCAGTCTATTTCTGATTTTTATTCTCAGACTTCTACTATGTGGGGACAACTCTCTGCTGCAGATCCTCCACTAGTGTGTTCTAAGGACATTGAGCTCTTTGTCAAATATCGGGATCGCCGTAAATTTATGCAATTCATGATGGGTTTACGTGAGGACTTTGAGCCTACTAGGGCTTCTCTGCTTAGCCGGTCTCCTACTCCTTCTCTTGATGCTGCAGTCAAGGAGCTTATTTCTGAGGAGAATTGTCAGCCTACTCATCACATGTCGTCATCTGATAATGTATTGGCTACACCATCTCTACAGCCTCCCATTGCTGCATTCACTGCTCCTCCACGAATAAACTCTGGGCGTCCCACCTCTTAGTCTTCCAAAGGTACTCGTTGCGAGTTTTGCCGTGCCAAAGACCATGACATCTCAGTTTGTCGCAAACTGCAGAAATTTGTGCAAGAGCAAAATAAAGCTTCTCTTCCTCGGGCGGCTGCTGTATGTCCTTCAGATCCATCGGTTCCTACAGGTCCATCTTTGGCTTCTTCACTTACTATGGCTGATATTGAGGCAGTTGTTCAACAAGTTTTATCCAGCACTTCCACTGCCCTTTCTGTCACCTTAGGTAAACAACCTTGATTTTTTGATGCTGCATGTTGTAACCATATGACTCCTGATGAATCCCAATTTTTTGATAAGGCTCTCTTAGAACATCCAATCACCATTTACACTGCTGATGGAACTCCTATGCCAGTTAGTCATAAAGGAACAATCTCTTCTCCTTGTTTATCCCTTAGTGACACTTTTCATATTCCAAAGTTATCCCTCAATTTGCTTTCTGTTGGTCAACTTTGTGAATTAGGCGTAGATCTTCTATTTACTAATCATGGTATGGATGTGCAGTGATAGGCCATAAACTGAATGACCCATTGTGATTAAACCAATTAATTAATTAGCCAAGTTATTAATTAATGAATTTATCATGCAATTGCGTGGAAGCACAAACAAATCACCAAACAACTAAATATGCAGTGAAAATTAAATGACACGGTGATTTGTTTACGAATAGGGAAAACCCTTGCGGCAAAAACCCCACCGAGTGATTTTCAGGTCACCACTCCCGAAACTCCACTATTATCAAATCAAGTGGTTACAAGTAAAGGAATCCCAAGTACCTTACCAACCTACAGTTAAACCCTTACCCCAATACCCAATTGGACTTGATCTGTAGCGACAGTTCCCACCTTTGATGCACGGCTCCCAAGTACGTGACTAACCAATGCGTGGATCCCAGTACGCGAATTCAAACACCAACTTAGAAAGAGAGGTTGGCTGCAAAGTTTTTCAGTTCATCATACACGATGAAGATCAGGAAGATGCTTGGTTACAAAACCCTTTGGTGCAAATACACAGCAACTTCTTTAGAGAAGATGAACTAGGTCAAGAATTTCGTCTTTGATCACAAATTGCTTGAACAGAGTTTGTTCAATGCTTGTGCAACTTATGTCTTCTTTGACAGCTCTTAAAACAATCCTTTTATATATCTAGGGTTAAGAGAAAAGAAGGTCTAAAGACACATTCACGGATCCCAAGAAATCATATCAGAAAATCTGATTTTATAAATCTCGACAGATAGCAGGTGTCGAGGAACTATCGAGCATGTGTCGAGCTTTAATGAATTTGCACTTCAGCTTGTTTTTCTTGGACAGACTTGATCACTTCAACACTTGATCTTGAAATCTTGTTTCTTGAAGTATTAAAAACACCTAGAACTACCCAATTACAAGTAGAGTGTGTTTTGGTCAAAGGATTAGCCAATTTACATAAATAAGTGACATATGTTCTTAACAAGTGAAAACACATATGTCCTAACAATCTCCCCCTTTGATAATCCGTGACAAAATCACAACAAACAAATGAACATACGTGAGAAGTCATAAATCACTCAACTCATACTCACTTGTTGAATACAATAAAATCTATCCTAACACAAACCCTTGAAAAATTTTGCAAGAAAAGAGTTTATGGCATGTAGACTTTGACAAACTGTATTTCTGAAATACTTTAAACAAAACTCATCAAGGCATCTTATTTGAAACAGAAATAAATAGATTGCATACAAGTATAAGAATCATGTGTATAAAAATAGAAAAGAAACAACACATGTAGAGAAAGGTGAGAGAAACATACATCCACATATATAGAGAAAATAAGTACAATATATGTAAAATTGGTCACAAGACCTCATATACAAGAACCATGTATCTAAAAGAAAGAAAAGAAAAGATACATCATAACCTCACTACATCCTTCAAAAATCAACACTCCCCCTAACAAAAATGTCCTATACTAACTCTTCCCCTAAGATGACTACTCTCATAACCCAAAACTAATCCCCCTTTTTGTCATGAGTGACAAAGGGTAGAGTGTCATATAGACATCTCATCAGTAGAGCTAGCATCTCCATCATCATCCGAAGCATCATCGTCATCACTATCATCATCATCATCCTCAGAGTCAGAACCCACTGGAGAAGGTGGTGAAGGAGTAGCCTTAGAAGCAAAACCACCTATGGTTGCCTGCCGTCGTGAAATACGACCAACACGAACATTCACCTGATACAACTCAGTGGAGAGTGTATCGAGGCGAGCATCCATGCGCTGCAGCTGCGCCATGATGTCTCCAAGAGATACATCGCCAGTAGAGGAAGAAGGAGCAGATGTAGATGGAGCAGATCTGGATGGAGCTGAACGGAAAGAAGGAGTGAAATCCGTCTGTCTCGACCTAAACTGAGCCTCACTACATTTTACGGTAGCAGCATCTATGACACAAATGTGTGTGAAGTGGTCAGACACAGGAAAAGGGATAGAAAAATGGCGTAAGATTCTCGTGATAGCGGAAGGAAATATGAGCTTATCACGGGACGCCGAATCTAAGTGAACATCTATGATAGAAAGAATGAAATGAGAGGTGAAATCTATAGTCAGATGCTCAAGAAGAGATAACAAAAATCGAGCACGAGGCTTTGTGATGGAGTTGTAGTGAGAGAGTGGATGGAGTATAAAAGTCATCACCATGTTTAAGAATCTAGGACTTTTAGCAAAAGGTTTACATAATGTATACTGATGTTCACCCTAATCAGCGGGGCACTCACAAAAAGCAGAGATGAGCTCATCTTTGGACACAGTCCTCAGACGCTCATAAGAAGGATAGTCAGGAAACTCTATCCGAGGAACCCTAAGTACATCCGCAACTAGCTGCAGTGTGACAGGGATGCGCGTACCTCGAACGCGAGTGAAAAAGAAAGGTACTAAACGATCGATCCCGTGCATGTTGGAGTAAAACTCCTGAATGAGCACGAGAGGACAAGTGACCGGTATGTCACACGGTGACTCCCATCCCCTACTGTGAATGACAGAGGGAATGTCAGTGTCGGCGAAGTCTGCCAAAATGACTTGGCGTTCCGAATGAACACCTCGTCTAGAAAAGTTCTCTGAAAATGCCTTGTGGGCATCTCCATCACGGAACCGAAGATTCAGAAAAGCAGAATTAGAAGATGAAGAAGCTCCAGAACGCAGAGGGTTCCGAGCCGGAGTGGATTTACGTTTGGGTGCCATAGATACTACTAACGTAAACAGAAGGAGAAAGAGATAGAGAAAGAGACAATCAGAAAAGTCCCAAAACAGTTCACATATATCAAATATATTGAACAATGAGTACGTATGCATGGGAAATGCATGAACATGTGACATGCAAAGGAAAAACATCATGAGCTCAGCCCAATCCAATCCTAGCAGCACACAAACATAGAACACACATCTAAATGCATGTAAATACCATTCTAATGCACATGATGTGCAATGTATGACATTTTGAACACATTTAAGTGAAAACCCAACCCAAAATTTCAAGAAAAAACTCATTAATTTTGAAAAACCCCCAAAAATTTTCAAAAATCCCAAAACCTAAGCTTCAAAACATGAAATGCATGAGAAAGGAAGGGAAATGAGATCTTACCAAGTGATTAGAACCAAGAAATGGCTGAAAATCAAGTGGGTTGGAAGTTTTGAGTGAGAAAATCAAGTTTGGGAGAGGAACCGTCACGTACAGATCGAGAGAGATCGAGAGAAATGAGATCAGAATCGCGACAACAGCTTAAATAGGCACCTCAGTAATTCTCGCCAACTGAGGTGTCGAGAGGTATCGAGGAAGCTGTCCAAGAAGGTATCAAGAAAAGCATGTCGACAGCTGAAGGTGTCGAGGAATGAACACCAGAACCAAGAACAGAAGCTCGATCGATCGACAAGGTATCGAGAAGGTATCGAGGAGACAGGAGATTTCTCGATCGATCCATTAGGTGTCAAAGAGGTGTCGAGATTGCGATAAGAAAAAGGCTTGAGAATCTCGACAGATAACAAGGTATCGAGGAGGTGTCGAGAGGTGCCGAGACAGCATTTAAAAGCAGTTTTTCGAGAAGTGAAAAACACAGACATGAATGCAATCCAACATACACCTCAACCAATGATCGAATCAACATATTAAGCTCTCAAAATCATCTCTCAACAAAAATTTTAAGCACATGGATCCTCAGAAACACACACACACACTAAACAAGTCTAACCAATTTTATTTTTCAAAAACAAGTCAAGACAGTTTAGTGAGCATACATTAGCACATGTAAACACTTGTGATGGCCAAATCACATTGTACCTGCACATGCATCAATAGTAGCAAAGAATATTGCGTGTTGTGTGTGAAAAACATAGCAAGATTACATATGTGTATACATGTTATGACGATCTGAGATATGAGAAAATAACTTTAACTCACACACAATCATAACTGTTTGATGGGGACTATTACCTTTGAGGTACATCCTATAACTCCCACATCTCCTAGAAAACACGTTTGCAATCATATTTAAAGCATTTTAATCTTTTTGCTTTATATTTTCTTTGCATATTTTCTTTTAAGCATATCATGCATGGGCATATAAAAGAGAGAAAAGAAATACCCAACATGTTAAGCATAGACATTGCACTTTTACTATGCCGAAGCATACGGATGTCTTTGACACTGCACTTTTGCTTCGCTGAAGCATACAGGTGTCTATGACATTGCACTTTTGCTATGCCGAAGCATACATGTGTCATATTATGATTGGCGGGCAACAGTGGTGAGATGGTCATTTATGCCTTTCTCTTAGGATTTTCTAGTCCTACCGGTCAAAAATAGTGATGTGAGTGTTAAATTTAAGAGATAACTTAATCTTACTCATCACAAACAAGAGCCACAAAGCTCACTTACTTAGTTGTGCATAAAGATGTTCATCTAAGCTACAAAAGATACAAAGTTTAGAAAACTTTGTTTCAATGGCCATCCAAGGTACACAAGTACCAATGTACACATAACACACACTGTTTTTGTATTTTTCTGATTTTTCAAAAAAAAAAATTTATATCAAAAACAAAAATAAACAAAACTGAAAACAAACAAATAAAAACATGTTAAACAAGCATGAAAGCATGAAAGAAAGAGGCTTATGCATGAAGGCATGATAGAGAGATGTAGATGCATGAAAGCATGATTCCAAAAGCAGATAAGAAATCAAGCAAAGAGAGTCCTACTTTAGATTAAAGCAGTGGACAAACAGAAAAGACAATTAAGTCTTAGGATCCTTTATCACCCACATAGCATGAGTTTTTGGCCGTGAAGATGAAAAGGCACGTGTCCTAGTATGATTACTAAAGGACATAGAGGAATTAGAATTCCCCTGAAATTGAGTCAAAAAGCTCAAAGCTTTTAATAACTCACCAAGAATAGGTACAGAGCCTTTAGACAAAGGATGAGACCTATTGGACACTCGCTTATGAGGAAACAACTTGAAACAATTAGGGCGAGTGTGACCAGAATCACCACAATGGTGACAAACATAAGTAGTTTTAGAGGTACTCGGCTTCCTAGAAGGAGGTCTAACTTTAGAGGTTGACAACTTAGGACAATTTGGCCTAATATGACCAACAATATGACAATGATGACAAGTGGGGACAAATTCAGAATTTTTATTCAACCTAGGAGAAGTTTTAGACATAGGTTTAGAAACTTCAGCGTTAACATCAGAAATTTTACCTTTGTCTATCCTAGCAATATTAGCCTTCAACTCTTCATTATTCCTTTTAAATGGGGGAATATAAAAATCTTTTTCTTTTGAGTTAGGCTCAACAACAAGTTTGGCACTAGTTAATTTTTCAACTTCAGTTTTAAATTCAACTAGTTCTCTTCCAAACTCTTAATTTTGTCCATCTGAGATGAAATTTGATTTTTAAAATTCTCATTCAAATTATTGGCTTCATCCAATTTTGCAATCAAATCATCTTTTTTAAGCTTGGCCTTTTTAAATTTAGCTTTTAATTTTGCAAAATATTCAAGAGATTTCATACAAAAATTATAAAGCTTGCAATAGGCATCTTGAATATCATCATTATCATTCAACATAAGATCATGCAAATCAAAACAATTAAGAGTTTCCATGACAATAGGGGTTAATGGATCAACACAGCAAAGATTAAACCTAATCAGAGTGTGTCTGCTCTGATACCACTTGATAGGCCACAAACTGAATGACTCCTTATGATTAAACCAATTACTTAATTAGCCAAGTTATTAATTAATCAATTTATCATGCAATTGCGTGGAAGTATAAACAAATCACCAAACAACTAAATATGCAGCAGAAATTAAATGACACGGTGATTTGTTTATGAATGGGGAAAACCCTTGAGGCAAAAACCCCATCGGGTGATTTTCAAGTCACCACTCCCGAAACTCCACTATTATCAAATCAAGCGGTTACAAGTAAAGGAATCCCAAGTACCTTACCAACCTACAGTTGAACCCTTACCCCAATACCCAATTGGACTTGATCTGCAGCAACAGTTCCCACCTTTGATGCACGACTCCCAAGTACGTGACTAACCAATGCGCGGATCCTAGTACGCGACTTCAAACACCAACTTAGAAAGAGAGGTTGGCTGCAAAGTTCTTCAGTTCATCATACAAGATGAAAATCATGAAGATACTTGGTTACAAAACCCTTTGGTGCAAATAAATAGCAACTTCTTCAGAGAAGATGAACTAGATCAAGAACTTCGTCTTTGATCACAAATTGCTTGAACAGAGTTTGCTCAATGCTTGTGCAACTTGTGTCTTCTTTGATAGCTCTTAAAATAATCATTTTATATGTCTAGGGTTAAGAGAAAAGAAGGCCCAAAGACACATTCACGAATCCCAAGAAATCAGATCAGAAAATCTGATTTTATAAATCTCGACAGATAGCAGATGTCGAGGAGCTATCGAGTAGGTGTCGAGCTTTAATGAATTTGCACTTCAGCTTATTTTTCTTGGACAGACTTGATGACTTCAATACTTGATCTTGAAACCTTATTTCTTGAAGTATTAAAAACACCTAGAACTACACAATTACAAGCAGAGTGCGTTTTGGTCAAAGGATTAGCCAATTTACATAAATAAGTGACATATATTCTTAACAAGTGAAAACACATATGTCCTAACATGCAGGATCCCCGGACGGGTCAAGTGCTTGGGACAGGCCATAAGGTTGGTCGCATGTTTGAGGTTCATGACTTGAAGATTCCTTCACAAGTTGTTTCTGCAGCTGCTACCACTGCCACCTCCTCACCTGATCTATGGCATGCTCGTCTTGGTCATCCATCATTTTCTCGTCTTCAGTTGTTAGCTTCTCAAGGTCATTTAGGTTCAGTTCTGTTTCAAAAATTTGATTGTACTTCCTGTCATTTTGGCAAACAAACAAAATTGCCCTTTAATAATAGTGACTCATTTTCTTCTGAACCTTTTGATCTTATACATTCTAATATTTGGGGTCCTGCACCTGTTCCTACTAAGGAGTGATCTAGATATTTTGTCATATTTGTGGATGATTTTTCTCGATATACTTGGATTTATCTGTTTCACCATAGATCTGAACTTGTGTCTATTTACCAAACATTTCATAAAATGATTAAAACACAGTTCAATCGCACCGTCAAAGTTTTTCGATCAGATAATGCTCAAGAATATAATGATAAATCTTTCCTATCCTTTTTAGACAATCATGGTACCCTTACTCAGCGGTCTTGTCCTTACACCTCTCAACAAAATGGTCGTGCATAACGAAAACATCGTCACATTTTTGATGTTATCCGCACCCTTCTCATTTCTGCCTCTCTTCCTGAGCGCTTTTGGGGTGAGGCCGTACTTACTGCTGTATACACCATTAATTGTATTCCTTCACCAACTATACACAATAAATCACCCTTTGAGCTTCTCTATGGTCAAACCCCCGACTACTCCTCTCTTTGGGTTTTTGGTTGTGCTTGCTTTGTCTCTCTTCCTCCTCATGAACGAACAAAGCTCCAGCCTCGTGCTCGTCTCTATTGTTTCCTTGGTTATGGTGTATCTCAAAAGGGGTTTCGCTGTTATGATCCCATTTCTCACCATCTTCGTGTCTCCCGTCATGTTGAGTTTTGGGAACATCGTCCTTTCACGAGTCTTTAGCAGTTTCCTGTGTCCTCTTCTTTTGAGTCTCCCATTTACTAATCTTTTCCTCCCTCTCTATCCTGAACTTGTGGAGGATTCTTCGACATCGGCTGCCTCTCAAGACGACTCATCTCTGGTTCTGTCCCCGGCATATGACCTGCCTGTCTTGGATCCTGTGGCACCACCCTCTCCTGAGTCTCTTGATGGTCCTGAACTTCGTCGTTCCACTCGGGTAAGCATTCCTCCCCCTTATCTCTCTAATTATCACTGCTCTTTTGCCCTTGCCACCTTCATGAACCTTACACCTATCGTGAGGCCCATACTAACCCTCTTTGGCAGCAAGCTATGAATGATGAACTAGATGTCCTTCATAAGAATCACACTTGGGATATGGTTGATTTGCCTCCTGGTCAGTTTGTAATAGGTTGTAGGTGGGTTTACAAGATCAAGACCAAGGCTGATGGATCTGTTGAATGATACAAAGCTCGCATAGTTGCCAAGGGCTTTACCCAGGAGTATGACATTGACTATGAGGAAACATTTGCTCAGGTTGCTCGCCTTACATCTGTCAAATGTCTCATTGCTGTGGCTGCTATTCGCCATTGGCCTCTCTATCAAATGGATGTGAAGAATGCTTTCCTCAATAGAGACCTCCAAGAAGAAGTGTACATGCAACCACCCCCTGGCTATCCACACTCAGGCAGTCAAGTTTGTCGCCTTCCCCGTGCTTTTTATGGCCTCAAGCAGGCTCCTCGAGCTTGGTTTGAAAAGTTTAGCTCAGTTGTTGTTCAGCAGAGTTTCACTTCGAGTCCTCATGACACTGCTCTCTTCGTCCGAAAATCCTTTGCTAGTATCACTCTTATTCTTCTCTATGTTGATAATATGATTATTACTAGAAATGATTCTGTAGGTATCCGCTCTCTTCAGCACTTCCTTAGTCAGCATTTTGAGATGAAAGATTTGGGCACTCTCAGCTATTTTCTTGGGCTTGAGGTTAACTCATCCTATGATGGATACTATCTTTCCCAAGCTAAATATGCTTCTGATCTTCTCTCCAAAGCTGGTATCACCGACAACAAGACTGTTTCCACTCCCTTGGAATACAATGCAAAGCTCACACCCTTGGATGGTGAACCTCTATCCGATGCTACTCGCTATCGTCAGTTGGTTGGTAGTCTAATCTATCTCACTGTTACTCGACCGGATATTTCACATGCTGTGGGTATGGTTAGTAAGTTCATGGATGCCCCTCGTTCTGTCCACTATGCTGCTGTTCTTTGGATTCTCCGATATGTCAAGGGCACACTTTATCATGGTCTACACTACTCCTCTCGATTTTCTCTCGAGCTTCATGCTTATTCAGATGCGGACTGGGCAAGTGATCCGACTGATCGATGCTCTATCACAGGTTTCTGTTTCCTGTTGGGTACTTCTCTTGTCTCGTGGCGTAGTAAGAAGCAAGATGTTGTTTCTCGTTCCAGTACTGAGGCTGAGTATCATGCCCTTGCCGACACCACCTGCGAGCTTGTGTGGTTTCGCTGGCTCTTGGCTGACATGGATGCTCCACAGCCCACTGCTACTCCTCTTTATTGTGACAATCGTAGTGCTATCTACATTGCTCATAATGATGTCTTCCACGAACGCACCAAGCACATTGAGATCGACTGCCATATCACTCGCCAGCATCTCAAGAAAGGCAATCTCAAGTTGTTCTCCATCTCCTCCGCTGACCAGCCTGCTAATATCTTCATCAAGTCTCACCCGCCTGGTCGTCTTCGAGATCTTATATCCAAACTCCAGTTGGCTTCCTCCTTGCCACCTCGAGTTTAAGGGGGGATGTTAGTGTATAGATTAGTATAGATTAGCCAATTGGGTTTAGCCTAGTATATTACTTGTACTGCACACATACCTAGCCTATATAAGGCTCTCTTTTGTACATTATTTGAAACACACAATATACAGACTATTCAATCATTCTCTCTTTCACTTTATATTGTTAACAATAAGGTTTGTGATTTGAGTTTTATATAATAGCATTATGATGCAATAGCTCGTTCCCCAAAGAATAATTCCTGATTCCTAACTTGAGAGCTGGATAATAAGAAAAGTTAAAACTCAAAAAGATAAATAAGAATATAAACGTTAATATTATCTTCATTTTTCTAGCCATTTTATTTTTGGTGCTTGTGTGTGTTTGTTACTTGAATATGAAGCCCTAAATTATTCTTGGGAATGAATGGAATACACGATGAAAATTGACGGTTCTTTGTTTTACCTCCAAACTACAGCTTGCATTATTATCTTTCCCTAACTCTTTCCTCTTATAGAACCACCAAACCAAGATCCTTGGGTCAAGGTAGCCCATTTAGTTAGAAAAATTAGTTCGTACTATTACATAATCATATGCCCACAAAACAATAGTTTTCATGGGATTTGTCTCGTATAGAAATGGGTTTTCTTGACTATCCAATGAAAATGCAATCAAGGCCTCTAAGAAACTTCTTGTAATTGACAACACAAAAAGATTATTCTATTTGAAGTATACGTGCAAGTTTAATTAACTTGTTATTTAAAAGAAGAGCTCGAGCGTGAATGCAATAGAGTGAGTAAAGAAACCAAGAAAAAGAAATTCATTGTTGAAGAAACAATTCCAATGTCAGACAAAGAAACCTAGGCTTTTAGTTCTTTTGGTTTTTGTCATTTGCGTTGACTTTAGTCCCGTCGGTGACTCAGCTTTCGTGCAAGCGGAGGAAATTAATTAAATAAAAGGGGATAGATAGATAGATATCTTGCAATTTTGGGAACATTACTTAAATCTTTCCCCCTTGGATTATTTGATGAATTGGTGGCATATGGATTATCTCTATAATTCAATTGAATTATTTGCTATATTTTCATCGTATGATTCACATTCAAAGTATCAATTCATGTTTCCAATAATGAAAAAAATTCATGTCGCCAGTAAAGTCGTCAAAGAAAAGTGGGTCATGAAATAACAAAAGATATGAATTAACTTCATTTTAATTGGTGGGGTTCTGATTAAGTCAATTAATAAAATTTTTAGGCATTGAATAAAAAGCCTGGATTTGAATCTTGTTTACATAAATCAGATCATTGATGTCTTAACTCACTAGTAAAAAACAATAATTATGAAGTGGATATCATAAATTCAAATATTTATTATATTTATAAAAAAAATCGTTTTAGTTGTATAATTTTGATATTTTTATTCTTTCATCTTTGCTATAATCCTTCTAGCCCTAAAAACATAATGGATTAGAGTAATTCGATTTCCATAGTAAAAGTAAACCCAAATGCCCTAAAGCTTTGAAAAAAATCCAATCAAAACGTGCATGATATTATTATTTGTCACTGCACTAAAACTTGGATGGAATACTTGACTAAGTCACTGAGTTTGGTCATTGCTGAGAGATCTTTTGTCTAGTTCCACATATTAGGTTAAATTTGACATAGTCCTTGGCTTGGCTTGGAAAACTTTCCCAATAGAAAATTTTCTCACATACTCTGTAGCTTCCACACTTATTGTTAAGTTTGGTGTCTAAAGTCCAACCATGCATTTTATTGGTGAACCTTGAGGCTTGATCATTTTTAGAGGTCCAATAGTCCAACCAATACCGTGCATTTTTGGGACGTGGTGATCTTTCCGTCGGAGCTGGTCAAGTTCCCACTCTCGAACTGTTCTGTATATGGGACCATCCTACTGATGATATACTCATCTAACTCATCTAAGAATCACACAATCGAACTGTTCTTATATATAGGGAGTCCACAAAGTATGCTACTTTTTTTATTTTACAAAAGAAAATTTTGATTTTTTTTTTCTTGTAATCACTAATATTTATTTTTGTACTCTTCTGTAAAGGGTGCAAATTAAGAATTATCTTAAGAGAGACTGAAAGAGAAAGAGGATGATTTTATCAAAGAAAAAGAAAAAGAGAGAGATGGATGAATGAAGTTTATAAACATAAATCATTGATCCTGAAAAAAGTATTCTAAAAAGGGGGAAATTATGATAGGCCACCTCCCCCATCAACTTCCATAATTATATGCTTTTTATGTATAATAATAGACAATTTTTTAAGTTTATTTTAAATTATGGAGTAAAGTGCTCTATTTTTTATATTCGTACAATGAATATTTTGTGCATACTAAAAAGATGCGTTTCACATATGAATCTCATATATTTTATTTGTATTTATGTGAGAGGGATGTATAGTACATTAGGTGTAGAAGATAATATCTTCAAACATGAGTGCCTTGTGGCAATATGATGGAAATGACATTTCCAAGAATAATTATAATAATTAAAAGTTTTTATTTCCTAGATTAATTATCCGTAATAAACATATTTTATGAAATAAAAATTATACTTGTCGATGATTAATTGGTTTATACCCAAAAATTTAAGGTGGTTAGGTGTACTTTTATTAATATTTATGTTTGTTTGACATTTTTAGAAAAATTATTGAAACATCTTTTAATAAAATATTAATATACATTAACACACACACACACACACACACACACACACATATATATATATATATATATACTTTTAGGACACCTATCAACAAAAGCCAATTACAATAAGTAAATGTTTCTAGACTTATCCTGTTTGTGTTATGTGAAAACTCAACCTAACTTTAATAATAGAAAGAAAAAAAATCAACTAATGTATTTCTAATTAATTAGGGTTTTTTACCTTGTCATAAAATGAAATTTTATACCCGTCAATTGGTCCAACTTACTCAATTTGACTACTAGATGTTATTAGAATCGATCTTGTAAAAAATGATGTAATCTTTGTATTAGGCATGATACAACATGAACAAATTACAAGAATTATGAAATAACAGAAGATATTTGTTTTTGAGTAATGCTATAAATACAAAAAAAATTCACAATAGTTGAATTGAAAAACTTTTACTGATATCATTTTTTCATCTATTACTAACAATCTTCAACATCAACAAAGTGTGAAATTTATTGTCACTTTTTTTATTTTTTTGTGTCTTTAGATAAAGTGGATGCATGATGAGGGGGAGGCTTTTAGTAGTGAAGGATGAGATTTTTTGAAACAAATTATTAAAGGTTCAAGACAATAAGAATTATAATTAAAAGAATAAAAACGTGTAACAAAAGTTGGACCACTAAATTGGTCATCTTGCCTCACAAGTCAGTGGAGGAGACTTCTTCAATGGGGTCTCAATGCCTTGTGACCAAACATCCTCCTTCAATACACGCTAAGACTATGACTATCTTGCACCACTGCCTCCTCGGGAGTCTGGACTGTGTATATATAAGTATTTAAATATTTTTTATAAAAAAAAAAAAAAAAAAATCTTTTTTCTACGTATATTCTTTTGTATATACCTCTCATTGTAATTTTTTTTTTATTGAAAAAAAATAATAATAAACGGAGATCATTAACAAATGAGATAATTAAATGTGCTAATAATCCTATCATATCCTTAAAAAGGATTAGTTTAAAGATAAGGATAAATGTGACATATAAAAGAGACCAATTTCCTTCTTCTTCTTCTCTTCTCACTTGCCACACTGTACCTTGGAGTCTTGGACCTACATGTTATTCACTATTCATACCTGACACAAACAATTGTCGGCAGCTTGGTCTTTCCTCTGATTGCTATCACTTTTCCTTTCATAGTTGTTGTTGTTGTTGTTGTTTTTGTTTTTTTGTTTTTTTGTTTGTTTTTAAACAATATATTAATTCATACATGTTAATTACCGTTAGTGGAGTCAATCTACTTGATTCTTTACATTCAATGAATTTAGATTGAAATCTCTCCTATATATCACACTTATTAAAATAAAAATAAAAATCATTATCAGCAATAGAATGTCAATTGGGGTACAATTGATTATTGATACTTACTAACTTCTGTTGTTCCCTTGTCCATAAAACAAAAACAAATAGTTTTTTTTTTTTTTGGTTAATGGCAAATTAGTCTCCCTGGTATGTATATATTTATTCACATCTCAAGGTTACACCTTGTACATGCATGGATAAAGACTCAATCAAAAGGACTATGATAGAGAGTGAGAGAAAGCAAAGAAATGAAACAAAAAATGGTTGAAATTTAGTTAAACTAATTAAATTCAAATATGACTTTCTACTTTGTAGCACAAAATTTGGTTTGGCTGCGCTATCTATCATCAGTCACTGCATGCATGTACATGTCCACTAAGACTAAGCCACCAAATGGTGATTGTAACTTGTTAGATATAGACTTGTGAGAATGTTATCACTGCCCATTGTGGCCCATGTAAGGGTGAAATGCTTTGGTTTCTTTGCCTTCTCATGGTGAGGGTTCAAGGCTTGTCAGACTCCTCCTCCCCTAATGGAATTTCAAGATTAATGAACATTCAATGAAAAGTAGAAAATACTTCATCAACTATTTCTATGTTTCTTTCAAAGTTGTAGACTTAAAATTAAGGGATTAGAAAGGAGAAGTATTAAAAAATAATAATAATAATGATAGAGAATGTTGTTGTGGGAGAACCTGGCCTAGTCTATATGTGTGTGTATACTCCAAAGATCTATATATATATATATATATATATATGATTATGCAACTTTTGTTGACCAAGGCATATCAATGATGCTATAAAATTATCCCAATTCATGAGTCATGACAAAAACAACGGTTTATGAATAGAGCTATGAAAGACAAATATGCATGATGCCGTCTTCCCTAAAATCTTTGCTGTACAATAGTACAAATTGGGTTACTCATTTCAAATCTTTTGGACAATGCCCTCTATGATATTCTTCAATTTAAAAAAAAAAATTAAAAATTAAAAATCCTCTACAATATTTACGTGTGATTTACTCTTAATTTGAACTATTGCTTGACCTTGCTTTGGGAAAGCATCAAATAAGCCAATCAATTGGATTGTCATGATTATATGACTAAATTTGTTTCTTGACATTACAAATTTCTGAATATTATGATGAGTGATTATTGGATTATTATGCCAATGTATCACATCATTGTGTCAACGGCACAATGCTTTGCCATTTTTGGTGACATTTAGTCAATTTTTGCCTAATAATAAGTGATCTACTAGACTAGGGTTGAAGGGTGGCATGTGATAATGTTGAATATTGGAACTGCTTTTTCTTTTTCCTTGTATAACTCCAGATTTTATGCCATTCAATATGCCTTTTTTATTTTTTATATAATACAAAGTTTCAAACTCCCTTTCTTTAAAGGTTTAGAATTTAGAGATTGGGTGGATTATAGTAATTCAACCATTGTTCGAATTATAAAGGGTTGGTATCAAAAATCCACTTACATATAAATAATAAAATAAACCTATTAATATCTTCACCTAATAGTAAAAATAATCATGATGAATTACACATCATAAATTCCAATCATATTATATCTAAATTATATTAAAAAAAAAAAAAAAAAAAAGACATTAGATAGAATATCCTAATTCTACCCACAACTTCATTTCACACCCCCCCCCCCCCCCTCCCAAAAAAAAAAATCCCCATAAATACTAAGATCGAAGTTGTAAGCAAATGCTGGTGCCAAGAGTGGCATGTGGATATTTTATTTGGATATGTTTGTTCACTTTGTTGGACTTCGGAAAATCTCTCATCTTGCATTATTAGCTTCTCATGAACTTGGAGGAAACCACTTCTTCAAGAAAAGAAAAAAAAGAATAATAGTGATCACAACGAAACTCAATACCTGTGGTGTACATAAGACATCCAAGGGTGTCATTATCACACCTACCATTTTTATTTTTTTCCCACAACTTTCAAAGTCAAAAAATCATATTAATCAAAGCTTGGACCAAGATTTCTTTTTTCTTTTTTAATTATATACCGTACTTTGCGTAGTCCTTTATAATTAAGCTCAATTTTAGATAAGAACCCTCACTTTGTATTAGTACATTACATAATGAATCAATGATAACTTTTAAATTAATTAATGGAAAAGAACATTTTAGCATTAGTGAAGATGCGCGCAAGCAGATGTAACTAGTTCCAAAAGATACATACTAGAAAAAATAATTATATAGTGAGATGTTAAATCTATTCTTTCACTTTCACCTACATTTTTAAAGAAGGGCTAAAAGCTTCTCTTTTTGTCTTTTAATTGCCCTCAAAATGTTAAGAGTTGATGCTTAACAAATAGATCAAGACGGTTGCTTTGATGGATGACTTCTGGGATTGGTTACTTACTGAGAAAAGCATCAACCAGATCATGACAGTCCATTCAAGAACAAAATATGGGTGAAAATTTTGATGTTGCTAAGAGAAACTAAAAGCTTAATAGGGAACAAAAGAGCCATTTTTAACTCATATTTTGGAATATATAATTCATATCTGGGTGGCCCACCAGAACAAAAATTTACATATGGGCCGCCTTTATTTGTGTTTTTAACCATGCTTATCCTTGTATAAAAAAGAATAGAATAAGATATGGTTACTAGTGAAAGCATGAAAGTGTTATACTTCAACTCTTAAGTTGACCACAAGGACCATATAAGAGCAGAGAGGACTAACTTAGTAAATATATCATTTTGAATAGGGCCAACAGCAACAACTTGTGCTATTGTTCTGGCTTTTTAAGGGTTGCTAATGAAGGAGGGAGTATGGTTTTTCATGCAGCCGCCATGCAGTTTGAACTCTTTGAAAAAAAATAAAAATATTAAAAAAAATTAGGGAAAGATAGGGACAAAGAAGAAAATTTTGTAACAGCAATGATAGGAGGCCAGGAGAATTAAGGTCAAGATAATAATATCTAGCTAGTGTATGCCGGCAACCTCTATTCTATTAGACTGATGAGGTATGCCGGCAACCTCTATTCTACGAAAACAACATGCCAATGCCATACTTTCCTTGGCACCAAAGTGTGTTTAAATGTATGGTAGAAAAGTATTAAGTGTGACAATCAAACAATGACACATTTTGAGGTCCCTCAAAAATTTTCTTTCTTCTATGAACAAAGTTTGATCTCCAAACTAGTTTGGAAAGAAACTCTTCAAACTTCTCATATATATATATATATATATATATTTGTGAATTTTGAGAATCTAACTGTTTAATTTTATGTTCCTTATATTCTTAACATGCATTTCAAATTTCACTCAAATCGGATATTATTTACTATTTGATCAATTAACTTATTTTTTATATACAACTTTAGATTACAAAAACTTGAAATTATAACATTTATTTGATGACATAGCAATTGATTTTTGATTTTTTTGAAATTTTGCAAGCATTAAGGATATAATAAGAACATGCAATTTAATGGTTAGATTTTCAAAATTCACACTCAATATAAATATATATGATGAGTTTGTAGGGTTTCTCTCCAAACTAGTTTGGAGAGAAACTTTGTTCTTCTTTTATCTATATATGAACACTTTTTACATACCAAAAAAATAAAAAATAAAAAGTCTATACATGACCATTGAAGTTAAAATACTTGGGATATTGGCTTGCATCCTAATTCCAAGGTATTTGTCAGTCACTTCTGAATGATATATAGCAAAAACGTGACAAGGATCTTAAAGTGTTTGACAGGATTGGCCATGCCAGCTCCTTATGTTTCACATTGTTACCATGAAAACAAAATGAGAAGAAATCAATCTTTTTCTTCTATTGTCGTACTTAAATCCCTTGAAAAAGTCACATACTTTATTTTAAACTTTTGCTTATTCTGATGACACTATAGCTACCGAAATAGCTCAAGTGCACCACCTTCTATGGGGGAGAACCAAAGGATGAGATCATTTCTCTGCAGAGCATGCACAAGCTTTAGTTTTGCAATTTCCAAGATATAGAAGGAATCTAAAGCTAAGTAAAATGTTTCAGCTAATGCCAAAGCCAATTATGATTCTCAAATTTATTAACCAGGCACACAAGCTCAAACAAAATTAAAACTCAAGCTCCACAAAAAATAACCCTTTGTAATCAGCAAAAGGCTCCGTACTCTCTAAAGTACACCATTGATCAGTGGACCCTAAATCCATAATGGCAAATTAACCATAGTCACCAATCCTTAGGGCCAAGCAATAATTTGAAGTTTGAAACCATTGATCCACATCCTTATTAGAATTCCAAAGAATCCCATTTCAATGTTCCATCCCTAGCTAGGTCCAACTCCTTGTAGATCCCAATCAAAAATCATCATCAATATGTTATAGGTACACAGTCCCACGGGTGCTCTTCCATGTAGCTGGCCTATGTAGAATGGTCCATGCATGCAAAAAAAAGATTGTAAAAACAGGACCATCCTTTAATACCTATAATCCATAGCTACAAGTTTCAATATATAACTTCAAAATTGTACTACTGCTAGTGAGTACCAAAAGCTCAAAAGGGTCTCTCTCTCTTAAACTCATTTCACTCACCCCCGTCTTTTATGGGTGCCTAGGGAAAGTCATATATAGTCACATATAAGGCAAAGGAGGTTCAAAGTAGCTCATACATGGTCTGTCTTTGATAGAAACTAAATATGGGATTGTGGTTTTGCTAATATGCGCAGGGGTGCTTAGTGTACAACCCCTTTTTTTAAAGGCCTAAATAAGCAGAAAGTACAAGCATGGAAAGCCAAGAGTGTGAGAGAGAGAGATGACGTCAGAATGGTGTAGGGCATAGGTTATGAAAGAGGCAAAATGGCAAGCGGCGGAGAAAGCTCCGTTTTATAGGACCACCTGCTTTAAACGGACAAAAATTTAGGCCTCTCATTGGTTTTGCTAAAGTCCCACTCTAATTTGTTGTCGCGTGTCTTCACGTACGTTGTTTATTCCACGTTGTTTGGTGTTGGGTTTGTGTTTTGTCACTTGTGTTTGGGTTGATGGGAACGTGTGAACGCTCGTTTTTCTTTTATTTATTTCATTTTTTTTTTTTTACTTTGATAATCATAAAAGTCGTTGGTTTTACTTTGTGTTAGTAACTTCCGTGTCAAAATTCTCTTGAAATTAATATTGAAATACGTTGTAATAAGTTTATTCATAATTGAGTTAAGGTCTAAATGCTAGGAATTAAAAATGTTACAAGAGAAATTCTGATCAACTGAAATTGTGCGTGATAAATTTTGAAAATTAGTTAAGGCATGAATTTTAGTTGACACTTGAGGGATGTTGGGTCGACCAAAATTTCACGAACTTAAGGTAATTTTGTTACGAATCCACCTATTATTTTAGCCCTTCCCTATTTTATATATTCATCATTTTCCAAAATCAACCCAAGTTCACTTCTAAGAGTTGAGAGAAACCTTACCCAATTGTGAGAACCAAATACTTCACATTCTCTCTACTCTCTCCCTCTCACCACAGGCAAATACTTGAGAGAAGATCAATTCCTTCACACTCATCACTAAATTTGTGTTATAAGGAATTGAAGTTCTAGGAATTATTGTAGCACACCCATATTGTTCCATGGAAGCTTGAAGATGCAATCGGTGGTTCATTGCGGATCTAGTGGTTAGATTGAAGAAATGACTGGCGGAGTTAGTTGCTAGCAACATAATAAAGGTTTGAAGGACTTTAGAACATATTGAATGGTTTTATGTGTATAATGTACTACAACTATTCATTTTAGTAAATCATTTCAACGGTGGTGTCGTGAAGAGGTTTTTCCGCCCAGTTCTTGGATTTTTCTCTTCGATAACAGATCCATTGTTATATTGTGGTATCATGTCTTTAATTTTCTATGGGCTGCTCATTATTTATGCTTTACATTTGTCCATGCTAATTTTGATGTCCATGCACTATATATATAATTGGTTAATCACTTAAACTTGGTGTTAATTGTAAGATTAGGTTAAAAGTGATTAAGCCACAATTTAAACGTTTGGGTCTAAATCAATACCTTGGTGGATTAGTTATTTCTCAAAAATGAAAAGTGAAACAAAAAACGTGTGAGGTGAGGATGTTTTCAAGAAATAATTTTGAGAAATAATTTCAAGAGGATTGAACTTTATGATACATGAATATGCAATTATCAAGATTTTTTTAAAAATGTTATCAATTTTATCATTGAAAATGATTTGAAGATGAACATTATTCATGTGTTGATATTAAATTTATTTTTGAGTATTGTATTTAGCAAATGAGTCTTGTTTTGATTTGGACTTAGAAATATTTATTTTTTGTCCTTTCCTTTTTGTCATAAGAGATGATTAAGAAATAAGTTATTTTAGTTCCCAAAAATTGATATTTAATATGAACCTCAAATAGAATTGGGCAATGAGTGTAGGGAATTTACATTTATATGGTCATGTTAGGAAGTTCTGGATTACGAAACTCATGTCTTGTTTCTTTAAATTGTTCATCCATCCACATGAACAATTTGGATTTTTTTTAAGCTTCAAACTAGGGTAAAGCTTTGCAAAAAAGTGACATAAACAACTTATAATAGAGCCCTAAAACCATGAAAAAATTGAAAGCAACTTTGAAACAATTAGGTCTAAAGTTGCTGTGGACTCGCAACCTAAAAGCATGATGGTTATTGCCATTCCATGTTTGTGTAATTGGCAAATGGCAATTGACATCCAATTCTGCGCGTGGAGTTGGTACATTTTCATCATAAATAAAAAGAATAGATGCGGTCCCATGCAATGTGGAGAGAGAGAGAGAGATACGGGTGGTGGAGTAGTGCTTTAAAATACACACATTTAATGAGAATTAGATGGAGAAACGTTGGACCACCTCATCTCATCTAAATCAACTTACCCACAGTCCCTTATTTTGGGAACAATTTGTACAACCCAGGCGCATCTATTCTCTCTCTCTCTCTGTAAAACCTTTCAATTTTTTTTTGGTTCAGAAGAAAAATAGCACACACTAGCCTGGCCCACCAGACCAGAACCCCAACAGAGTCTACACTGAAACTCATCTGAAAAGCCTGTAAACAACTCCTACTTAGGAATGATTTCTTGGGATTCGTTCCATACCAAGATCTCAAAATCCCAAAGCATTTTTAACCTCTTTTTATTAGTATTATTTTTGGTTCTTCGTACTTAGTAGGATTTTAATATCAGCATGGTGAGGTTATGAAAATCATTTAAAGTACTTTCAAAAAAAAAAAAAAAATCATTTAAAGTAAATTAAAACAGGGTCATGTGGCGGCTTGTAGTTTGTGTACCAGGCAAAGGACGATCATTACTTTCTGTCGTTGCTGGTTCTCTCTATCAGTACTTATATAATTTAATAATATTTTTTTAATATTATATTTTGTCACCCTTTTTTTTTTTTTTTTTTTAACTATAATCATTTTTTTTTATTGTTGGGTATGAAATAATTGAGGTTACTATTTGATTTTCTATATAAGAATTAAGAAGTCTATTTTGGATGTATTTATGCCATGCTGCATTGACCCACTTTAGAGAGAGAGAGAGAGAGCAGCACATATCAAATGATGAACATGGGTTGGAGGTCATCATCACCCCTATCTGATCTTCTATTTCTGAGGAGATATATCTGATCTTTCTTTCTAGGAAGGTTTTTCATGGCATACCATGTTGGCTTATTAAGAGAACAAGTCTGAGGAAAATAGGCCACTCCTTAATTCTCTCCTCCTCCCATCACCTACTACCATCGTCTAGTTCCCTCCACCACCACAACAACACCACCAACAACTACACAAATTCCTCTACTTTTGCTCAACAGTCACATAGTCCACTCATCTATAACTGGTAAGTCTTCTGTATTCCTCTCTAATCCCAGAGTTTCTACATAAATAAGAAACTAAAGACAAAGTCTTTTCCTTTTCCCAGTTCTCTGATGAATCAAAAGGGTACCTTTTTGGTCTCATAAAATTTTGATTGCTGAAATTGTTTGTTTGATGATGATCTTCAACTTTGGATTAATAATGGTTTCTGGGTTCTTTTTATATAGGATTGGATATTGATGTTCTTGCAGTTGTAGAAGCTTTAGCTTACAAGCAAGAGCAATATATTATTATAAATAGCAAGAAGAAGATTTGTCTTTCATGGCTCGAGAACACTGTGAAGATAAATCCGGGAATATGGTATCTTCAGCTGGCTTTTGTTACTCAGATGTTTCATCTAGTAACCCAACTATTCAGACTCATCTAGTGAATCAGATCCAAGGCTATGAGTCCAACCAGGAGATCTTCAACTTGACCACTGGCATGGAGATGATAGGGTTTTCAAAGAATCTACAGCAACAAAGTGATAGTAACTCAGTCATGTGGAAAGGGTTCTATGGAAAGTCTCAAAGCCATGCTGGTCCATCCTCTTCAAAGACCATCAATGAGTCCACTAGTGATTTCTATCAGCATGAGTTCAATAAGTCTGATTTCACAACTGGGATTTCTGAAACAAGTAGTGAGAACCTAATAGTTGGAGCACACGACAATACTGGCACTTGGCAAGAGAATAGATTGCTTGTTGATGATTCTTTGAGGTGTGTGTTTCCTTGTGAAGGAAATGAAAGGCCAAGTCAGGGTCTTTCACTCTCTCTTTCTTCAAGCAATCCTTCAACTATAGGGTTACAATCTTTTGAGCTAAGGCACACTAATCATCACAATCAAGGTGAACAAGATGATATGAGGTTTATTGCTTCGAGTTCTAGAGATGGGTTTTATGGGAAATCATCAAACATTCAACAACAACAAATGATGCAAAATGTGTTTTTGGGAAAAGCTACAAATCATCACGAGGGACAGTTCCAGCTCAGGAACTCAAAGTTCTTGGCTCCTACACAGGAACTTTTGAATGAGTTCTGTTGTAGCCTCGGAACAAAGCTAACTGATCAACAAAAGCAAAAGGCCCACAAAGCCAAGCAATGGGAAGAGGATAATGGCAGTAGTTCTTCCAGAAAGCAAGCTCTTTACTCACTTGAATACATGGAATTGCAGAAAAGAAAAACAAAACTGCTTTCAATGCTTGAAGAGGTATATATTATATATGTATCTATATGTGTTTTAGATCTTGTTTTACTCCATTAAAAGATCCTTTCTTTTTACCATTTTCCCTCTACAACTTTTCATTCCTTTCTCAAAATATGGAAATAAAAGTAAAATTTTGTGCCTTCTTGAAGTGAGTTTTAGTTTCAAACAAAGTTGTAACTTTTACTAGGTGGTTGATGGATTGGTGTCTCTATGACTTGATTCTTGAACTAATTAAGCGACTGTGGACCTTTTAATTAATGCCCCCAACTTGTGACAATTCGGAGCGTTTTCATTCACTTTCAGAAACCTCTATTCCCATTTCTTTTCATGGCATCTTGTTTTTCATCTTCTTACTCTTTAACTAGAATATATTCTATACTGTAACTCTTATACCAACAACTTGATCCTTCTTTCACTCTTATTTCTATCTTCTTGTTCTTCTTAAGGTGGACAGAAGGTACAGGAACTATTGTAATCAAATGAAGGCCGTGGTGTCGTCCTTTGAAGCTGTGGCTGGCCATGGTGCTGCCACGGTCTACTCGGCTTTGGCTTCAAAGGCCATGTCAAGGCATTTTAGATGCTTGAAAGATGGGATTGTGAGTCAGATTCAGGCTACCAAGAAAGCCATGGGAGAGAAAGATCCTGTTGCTCCAGGCACAACCAAAGGAGAAACACCAAGGCTACGTATTCTTGATCAGACACTGAGGCAACAAAGGGCTTTTCAGCAAATGAGCATGATGGAAAGCCATCCATGGAGACCCCAACGTGGCCTTCCTGATCGATCTGTCTCTGTCCTCCGAGCTTGGCTTTTCGAACACTTTCTCCACCCGTAAATATCTCTCTCTTTCTTTTTTTATGTTTCACACACATGGAGTCCTTTATAAGTAAACTACCAAGTTGATTTCACAAGAGAATCAATGTTTTTCACCACAGATTTTAAAAACAAAAGTAAGAAACAGTACTTGGTAGTTTGCTTTTAGCATTATGAGTTTCTCACATGTAAAGTATCCGTGATTTGGCCTTGCAAAAACAATGTGTTGTTTTGGTAGTTTCTACCCACCAACATTCAGATTCCAAATATCATTCTTGTCATATTATATTCCATCATTTTAGTTTCTTTTCTGAATATGTGCTAGGCACCATCTCTACTATTTTTATGTGGGTCTAATTCTATTTCATGTATACGGCCCTCTCACTCTCTCATTCACCACACATACACGCAAACAAAGTAGTAAAAGTAACCGTCTTTTTGGAACTTTTTGCAGGTACCCAAGCGATGTTGATAAACATATCTTAGCCCGCCAAACTGGTCTCTCAAGAAGCCAGGCAAGTCACATCTTTCCTCAAGTTATTTTAATATGTCATGAATTAGTTTATATTATCAATGGGGCATATCTTCTTGGGATCCATATTATAATATATATAAAAAAACACATAATTGTACTAAAATATGCATCATATTATATGTAGTAATCTAAGGCCTTTTTGTTGTTACATATGTATGACCAGGTATCCAATTGGTTCATTAATGCAAGGGTGAGGCTGTGGAAACCTATGGTCGAAGACATGTACTTAGAAGAGATAAAAGAGAGAGAAAACAACATGACTTCCTCAGATGGGGTTACTAATCTCGATGAGAATGGCCGGCAAAATCAAAACCCACCTCCAACACGCCCTGAGGATCAAAAACCTACACAAGACCAACTTGTCAGAATTGACTCTGAGTGCCTATCATCCATCATCACTAATCCAGATAAGAATGACTCTAAAACCAGTAAAACCCTCCAAAACCACCACATGCAACAACAACAACATAGTTTTGGGAGGGTTGCAGCTGAGACATATGGGGCAATGGAGCTGGACTTTTCGTCTTATAATCACCAGTCAGCTGGTGGTGGTGGTGCAGTTTCTTATCCTAGTGACAGTAATGCTAATCAGAACAACTTCAATGGTGGTGGTGGTGGAGTGTCTTTGACATTAGGGTTGCAACAGCATGGTGGGAGTGGTGTGAGCTTAGCCTTCTCACCCGCCTCTCAGAACTCTCTGTTCTATGCAAGAGACCACATTGAAGATTGCCAACCAGTTCAGTACTCGCTTTTAGATGGTGAAGGTCAGAATCTACCATACAGAAATTTGATGGGTGCACAGTTGCTCCATGACTTGGCTGGATAGAATGCAAAATGCTAATCAAAGTGCATGGGATGGTGATGTCGGCCAAAATTTCTTATCAAAGGCTGATCATGAATTGGTGATGGTAGATGAGTAGTTTTAGGTACAGATAAATACTCATACATACATAAAGCAATACTTGGTTAGATAATTGTATGAATATGATAATTACTTTCGTGGCTCAGTAATTTTTGGAAACCTTTTTTTTAGGGGATTGTAAGAACATGTTTATTTATTACCTTTAGGCTAATTTGAAATTGCTGGTGATTGATGCAAGGTTATATATATATATATATATATATTTATTTATTTATTTCCTCTTTTGGGCAGATTCTATGTTTAAAGATATTAGGCAATTCTCTTGCCTTTTGAGATTGCCCAACTAAGAGATTGAATCATGTGTGGCTCTTGTTTAATCTGAAATTCCAATTCTCTAGGGGCTCAAGTAGATCTTTTATTTTATTCTATTTTATTTTCATTTTTCTTATAAATGCAATTAAATATTGCAGCACAATTTGGTTGGGTCCTTAGCTTTGGAGATTAAGACAAATCCCATTGAAACAATAAAATATCTTTGATCGTTGGATCTTGGATGGTTGTGGTCCCTAACTCATCCTCATGAAGACGATATTTCATGCCAATAAGAATTGCCTGCTTTTATGATCTGTCCACTTTGGAGTTTTGGAGTGGTTTGTGCTGCTACTTTTGCCAATGAAAAGGCGCCTTTCCTTAACTGCCTTTTCACTTAGTGTGAGAGCCATTAGGCCCTTAGGGTTTCCATGGACTAAGTGCAACTTGTTAAAGGTTGAAGAGATTAGAGATCGATCCCACCTATATATGGGCAAGTAACATCAATAATACTTCACCATCACATTAATAGACCTAGAGATTTAGAAGTTTGTATGAATGGTGTGCTTCTGCTTATTCAAATGGCTATCCCCATTTAATTACCAGACTCATTCATATCCTAGGAATAGAATATTTCCAAAACCTCCTTTAACAGAACCGGCCAAACTTTGGCCTTTCATGAATGCATGGATATTAGAGTCTTTGGAAAGAAAACTTCACGATATGTTGCTTGAATTAAAGATCATGCGTTCAATAAGAAGTTTTTCCAAGTAACTTGTCTTATGATTTGCGTCAATAGAAAAATGTGTATTTGGATTTTTTTTTTTTGAAAAAGTTAT
This sequence comes from Quercus ilex subsp. ballota, assembly GCA_032727855.1. Classification (NCBI taxonomy): domain Eukaryota; kingdom Viridiplantae; phylum Streptophyta; class Magnoliopsida; order Fagales; family Fagaceae; genus Quercus; species Quercus ilex. Next base: position 26,434,828 of record CM064919.1, read on the forward strand.
GTGCTGAAAAGAGAAAACTGGTATAAGTACAATTATACCTAAAAAAAACATAAAACTTTAAATGATAATACATAAGTAAATAAACTAATGAAAAAAAAAAAGGCTAAATCAAACTCATGCACATATATCATACGTGAATGATTCTAGCATACAGAGATGGGAAATTCTCTTATAAATGAACCTGATGACCATGCTATAAATGCCAATAAATGCGAATTTAATTCCTCAAGGCTCAAGGAAAAGTGAAATGGAGAGAAAGGGAGTAGGTTTAATTTTCATATGGATGTTCTGTATGGTTGTTTGCACATATTATGTGATACACGTGTGGCAGCTAGACTTTACTTTTCGTGGTGACGACGCATCTAAATTAAACACATTAGGTTTTGCATGCATGGTTGTCTGGGAAGCATAGAGAGAGTTCTTCAGGATTCTATACTTTTCCGCGTTTCCTTTACTTGCCCTCCACATTATGACCTCACTCTCACTGGCCGGCATTATCATCATAAGGTGGAAGCAAAAAGTAGTACTTCATTTTGTATTCTATTCTTTGTTCAATGAAATTATTGGTTCTTTTAAAAAAAAAGCAAAAACAAAAAGGAACTTTATTTTTAGGGAAAAGACTTCAAAATGATTCCTAGAAGAAATATCTTTGTCCTTATGGTGTTGCAAAAGGGTATATGTTGTTGTCTTGTTGAAGATGTGTTATATATATAAACATGGATAGATTGTAATAATAATGTTTGATTTAGAAAAATATTGTTTCACAAAGTTAATAAAGTGAAAATTCAAATTTTGAAATTTTCTAAGTGAAAATTTGAAATTTATTTTATATTTTCGATTGGTCAAAGTTTTGGCTCGATCGATCGAAATGATGAAGAAAATAATCCTAGAGTTTCTAGATGAAAAAAGCTTTCGATCGATCGAAAGGAAATCTCGACTGATTGAAACTCGTAAAATTGAATTTTCTGTAAAATTTTTTGGTAACTGTTCAAAATGTTTGAAGAGGTTTCAAGCAAAAAAAAAAATCAAAAAAAAAAAAAAAACAAACAAACAGGAACTTTATTTTTAGGAAAAAGACTTCAAAATGATTTGTAGAAGAAATTTCTATCTTTATAATGTTGCAAAAGGGTATATGTTGTTGTCTTGTTGAAGATGTCCAATAACCATCTTTGAAATCTCATTCTTTTTTTTCATTCGAGGGGTTCATGCAGAGAGATATCTAAGTATGATCAAAGAAAAAAAAAATCGCAATTATCAAGCTTAAGAAATATATTCTTTGATGGGCGGCAGGTAGCTATAGCTCTTTTTGAAAAAAAAAAGGAAAAAAAAAAAAAAAAAAAAGGTTAGAGATGACATTAATATAAACTAACTTGGTTCCAACAAGAAACAATGCTAAGTATTGGTTTGGATACAGCATTTTGTAGCGTTGCATTTTCAATGTTACGTTTTCTTTTTTTTTTTTTTTTTTTTTTTTTTTTTGCTTTCACGCGATTCAAGAGACAAAATTTACTGTTCATGAGACAAATGCTACTGTTCACTCACTGTTCATGGGACTCACAGCCACTTTATTCATGTTAAATATTAGCATTGATATACCATGTTGAATATGCTAGTATGGATGCGGAAGCGGAAGCGGAAGCGAAAGTATAAAGTATAGAACACAATAACACACGAAAATTACGTGGTTCAGCCTAACGGCCTACATCCACGGAGGAAACCCTAAAGGGCTACATCAATAATATATTATAGTGTAGTACAAATCATGTGTTACAATGAATCATAACATGTGTATATATAGTAGACTAAACCCTAGACTAATAGACTTCTAGTACAAGTAGGAGACTTGGCTTGCACACAAAGTAGAATTAGGTTTGGACCTATGGTAATGGGCTAATATTTCTCTAACACCTCCTCTCAAACTCAAGATGGAAACTTGATGAAATCTTGAGATTTGATAAGGTTGAGAAGATCCCTTGAATGAAGTTTGGTTCTGTGACGGTAGTTTGAGGAAGACAATGGTCTTGCAGTGTTGATACGACTTCTAACAGTGGCATGACTATACCGGAGAGTTTTGACGGTAGCAGTTGGAAGCCAAAGAAGATGAACGCAGCGAAAAAACACCGAGGAAGACAAAGATTGCTCTTAAATATATCGCAAGGACAGAAAACCATGGCTACAAGAAGGTGGCTCTGATACCATGTTCAATATTAGTATTGATACACCATGTTGAATATGCTAGTATGGACGCGGAAGCGAAAGCATAAAGTATAGAATACAATAACACACGAAGGTTACGTGGTTCAGCCTAACGGCCTACATCCATGGAGGAAACCCTAAAGGGCTACATCAATAATATATTATAGTGTAGTACAAATCCTGTGTTACAATGAATCATAACATGTGTATATATAGTAGACTAAACCCTAGACTAATAGACTTCTAGTACAAGTAGGAGACTTGACTTGCACACAAAGTAGAATTAGGCTTGGGCCTATGGTAATGGGCTAATATTTCTCTAACACCCCCTCTCAAACTCAAGATGGAAACTTGATGAAATCTTGAGATTTGATAAGATTGAGAAGATCCCTTGAATGAAGTTTGGCTCTATGACGATAGTTTGAGGAAGACAATGGTCTTGCAGTGTTGATACGACTTCTAACAGTGGCATGACTATACCGGAGAGTTTTGACGGTAGCAGTAGAAAGCCAAAGAAGATGAACGCAGCGAAAAAACACCGAGAAAGACAAAGATTGCTCTTAAATATACCGCAAGGACAGAAAACCATGGCTACAAGAAGGTGGCTTTGATACCATGTTCAATATTAGCATTGATACACCATGTTGAATATGCTAGTATGGATGCGGAAGCGAAAGCATAAAGTATAGAACACAATAACACACGAAGGTTACGTGGTTCAGTCTAACGGCCTACATCCACGGAGGAAACCCTAAAGAGCTACATCAATAATATATTATAGTGTAGTACAAATCCTGTATTACAATGAATCATAACATGTGTATATATAGTAGACTAAACCCTAAACTAATAGACTTCTAGTACAAGTAGGAGACTTGACTTGCACACAAAGTAGAATTAGGCTTGGGCCTATGGTAATGGGCTAATATTTCTCGAACAATTCAGAAAAAAATATTAAAAATAGGTCTCATAGCACTATTCATACATTTAAAAATTATTTTGTTACAGTGTTTCAGCAACAATCAATTTTCAGCAAAAATAAGTTGTATCCAAACGAACCCTAAATAAATGCAATGAGTTTGGTAAGTCTTTTGAAGATGGCCATTAATTATGTTTTTTTCCTTTTAGCATTACATATTTCTTTCTTACTAATGAATATATATACTTCTAGTAACGGTATTATGTGGTTCTCTTCTCTCTATGAGAGAACAGTTGGGACATTTATATCTGTCGTTATGAATGACTTTTTCTCTTTGCGAGGACTCTGATCAGCCACCAACTTGGCATTCTATTCTTTTGCAATTACCCATCACACCAGTGCATGTACTACAGTAACATTAGATGCTATGAACTCCATGGCAACAAACATTAAGTAAAAACAAACGAGGTGGACCATATTATGTACTGGTAAATTTTTTAAATCAATTCTCCATTACATTTGGAGCTTCCTAACAGCTACCTATTTTCCTAGTTTTATTACAGTACTATTCCTAGTTGAAATTAGTAGAGACAACTTATTATAAGTATTTAGAGGGTTATTATGAACAAAATATTTTAGATATGGACGATATGGTTTGGCATTGAAACTCTTCACTTTTGGCTAAAGATGGGTGTGTTTGGGATTGGGTTTGGGTAGTATGTCGCATCCAATATTGTTAATGCGATTCTTCTTCTAAGGTGGAAAATTCAAAAAGACCTTTGAGAAATTGGAATATAGGACCAAGTTTAGAGAGGTACCAACCACATGGAATTTTTATCTTATTTTTGTGGTCTGGAATTTGAAGCGAAAAGTTGATTTTGTAGCATTGCATAATTAAAAATAATAATAATAAAATAAAATAAAAAAATCTTTGCCCTTTCCGATTTGTTGGGAAACTCCTTGGCCTACCACTTGCACATGACTTGTGTGGAAATGATATAAGACCAAATTAATGAACTTCTAGAAACCTAATTTAGAGAAGAAACATCAATTTCTATGATACTTAATCCTCCTATAGGTGTAATTAAATTGGTTTAATTTGGTAAAGTTTGTCCCATAAATTGTAAAAATTTAATTTAATTTTTTTTTTAAAAAAAGATTGGTAAAGTTTTTTGTAGTAAAATAAAGGAACATGTTTGTGATCAAATTCCACATATACTATGAGCGTTTATAAGAAGGGAGAGGACTATCTCTTATCGTATAGCCACGGGTCCAATTGGTTTCAAATGGATAAAAGACAAATCCTTCAACAAAACTTATATTAAGGCGTTCAATAGTAATAAATTAAATACACATAAATAGATACCAATCGATATTAAGTTAAGATTCTCACCATTTCATTTCATGGATAATAATCTAATTGAATTGTTTTTTCTACCAATGATAAACATTGTTAAGGAAAATGATGACTTGTCAGCTCAGCTAGACCAAAGAGAAGGGAGTTGACATGGAAACTTGAATTAATGATGTGCCAAGTCAGTAAGGGAGCCCACACCAAATGCGATTATATGGGAAGGCATTCATATTTACCTATCATCACTAGACCTTGCGACACCAACCTTTGTAACAAGGGGAAGAATACTATGTATCCGACGCATGATATAACTTCTCATAATTAGGAGATGACTTTGATATTAGATGAACAAAATATACATTACAATAGTCCAACGTTTTGAATTAGTTCAATCTCAAACGACAATAATATAAAAATGAGACATAGACCAAAACAAGTATGCATGATAACTCTTATTCTGCAAAATCACCCATACTCTCATACAACTAGTTTACTGACTTAGGCATCACAAAGTCTCCCCAATGGCAAGTCGAAACACTAATCAAATTGTATTAAGATTCTCATTTAATAGTAGTGAATTATTAAAATGATGAAACGCCTCATATATCTTTCATTATTTTAAAAAAAATTCAACCACAAAATTGAAAAATATTGGTCCATTGACATCAAACTATCAAAGTCTACCATTAAATTTGGAGAGTATTTACTCAATTATGTTACTCTCACATTAGGAGAGAATGTAATATGGTCGCTCACAAGCTAGCTAGGTATGTTAGGAATGTTTCAAATTATGTTGTGTAGATGGAGGATGCTCCATCACATATCCACAATGTAGTTCAAGCGGATTCCGCCAATTTTGATTAATAATATTTTAGTCTTGATTCTAAAAAAATAAAAAATAAAAAATTTGGAGTATGTTAATTACCATTGAATGCAAATGTAACTCTTGTGATATATACTTAGATCCACGTCTAAATGTTATTGTGCTTAAGAAATATATCATTCTTACTATCAATAGTACTACAATTCAATAATTACAATACAATTCAATAATTACAATGGGAGAGAAGATTTAAACCTTAAAAAAAATCATGAGGTATACCAATTGAAATACAAGCTATTGGCACTTTACCATTAACATATAGTTTGATGCAATAAGCATATATACTCGATTTCCCAAAATGACAAAAAAAAAAAAAAAAAAAAACAGAGGCTTTTGTAATTGGCTATAGCCTTTTATTTTTCTTAAATCCATCTCTTATTCCTTTGATGCAGCAATAATTCGATGTCAAATTCTTTATGCAACAACAACCTACTTTTTGAGATGAAAAAAACGAAATACTTTTCATATGATTTTTTTTTCCTTCCTTATTTTGGTTATTAGCCTCTGTTTGAATACTAATGAAAAGTGAAAATTATTTCACTATTCAGCTTATTTTTAATTTTTTACTACTATTCATAAGTCCCACTGCATTTTTTGGTATTATTAATAGGTCTCATTGTACTATTTCAGCTAATTTTTACCTTTATTTACAGTACTTTTAGTAAGAAGTTTTTAATTTTAGTAAAATAAGTGATATTCAAATAGACCCTTATATAGTGATGTCAAATTCATTCGGAAAATGTGCCGGCCCAAATAGCAAAAAAACAAAATACTTTTTATATGACTTTTTTACCTGGTCTTGGCTGAAGATGCTTATCTATGGGAATTTCATTCTGAAAATGTGCCAGCCCAAATAGGATCTCAATCTTGGATTAGGCCTTAAAGCATGAAGAGTCCTGAGCCCATTAGAATATCCAATTGTTTGGGCTTACTAAACAATTTGCAGGCCAGGCCCAGCCCAATTCTTGCTGCCCCTATTCCCAAGTCATTCGGGTTTTCTTGTTCCCCAATCTCTTTCTTTCGGCCATTGCTGGTTGATTTAGGGTTTAGAAAAACTTTGAATTTGTTACACCATTCTCTCTCTCTCTCTCTCTCTCTCTCTCTCTCCGTGGAAGAAAATTATTTCACAAAAATCATATAAATGCAACGATTTGAAATCTCTAACTAGAAAAAGATGGCATCTTGGGGAAGAGTTCGGCAATCTAAGCTGAAGCACTTGGCTTTTCAATGGAAGAGATACTATTCTCAAAACCCTTTTGCCTCACAAGCGAGAAAAACATGTCTTTCACAAAACCCATCTCGGATTTTTCAAAACAGTGACACAGCCTCTGGTTTTTGCAGGAGCATGAGGCTTTTTGGTGCTCCAGCTCAGGTTATTTTCTTGGCCATAGTTTACTGTTTCTTTGGGTTTTTATTTTTATATTTTTCTTTTTTGGGGGGGGGGGGGGGGTGGGGGTTATTGCTATTATTTATTTATTTGGTTTTGTGCTGTGGCAGGGTTCAAGTTCGAATTTACCATTGATTTCGGCAAATGGGTATATGGTAAATCGTCATTTTAGTGTCTTCAATGAGTTTTCAGAAAAAATGAAAGTCGAAGCTAACAGGTATGGTAGTTAGTTTGTTCTGCTTTATTAAGCTTGTTCTTTTTACATTTATAGATAAAGCAGTGGATTTATTGTTAAAATTTATACGTTGTTTGGTAGCTGATCATTGTTTTAAGAGGGTTATGTGCATGTGCTAATATAAAGGTGGGGGCTTTGTAACTGGGTAACTTTTTGGTTGCTTCTTCTTGTTCAACATCTATGCTTGTTTGACTGTCTCACAGTTTTCTTTGTGTTTGTTTGTTTGTGTGTGTGTGTGTGTGTGTGTGTTGTGTAGTTGCTGCTAGAGAAATTATATATATTTTTTTGGATAAGTAATAAGAGTTTTATTGATAATAAAAGAACAATGCGTTTACGATTGTAAACTAAAAATGAAGTATAACTTTGATTTTTAGATTTTTAGTTTCATGCAAATTTTTTTTTTTTTTTTAAAACCTCAATATAACTTTGATTTTGAGGTGAGAACAAAATCTTTTGTATTGCTTTGATTGGGTCTTTAGTAAGGGATTTTAGTGTTAGACTAGGCAGAGGGATTTCTTAAATTAGATAATGTGTTATATGCTTTGATGTTACTTCTACAGCAGTTTTGCATTTGTGTGAAAATTTTAAATTTGGATAAGGATTTGTAGTGTCTGGATGACAATGGCTTCTGTCCCCATTCCCATTTTGAAGCTGAAAAAAGTCCTTGGTTTGACTTTGTTCATGATCTTAAACTATGGGACACTAAATTTGTCATTTTGTTGGTCACAGAAACCCAGAGCTTCAGAAGTCACTCAAGGAGCTGAAAGAGAAAGCAGAGGAGCTGAAAGTGGCGAAAGAAGAATTGAAAAATAGGTAATATTGTAATGTAGCCACCTAATAAATTTTGTAATTTTGCCTTATTAATTAATAGGCTGAGACATACCGTTGTATGTCAAGGCTTAGTGGACACTTCAATGGAGGGATTGAGATGGTGAAATGGCGAATGCAGAACAAAGCAGACAACTGAGCAGCTGTACAAGCATGTGGATAGTGCGTGGACAGATGCTGAAGCTACAGCTAAAAAGGTTTGATTTAAACATTCCTTCATGTGCTGCCACTGCCAAGACAAGTGATAAAGAACACCATCTTATGTTTCTAAATAAATTTTATAAGTTGTTTTTTATATATTCCTATTGGTTTCTTCTGATATTCTGAAATATTCATGGTTCTGGTCTCTAGTGACTTTGTTTGAGTGCTTTTGCATGAGTTTGTATTTTCATCATTGGCGGACTTGTATTTAAAAAAAAAAAAAAGGAAAAAATGCAAAACTAACACTCTTAACTTTCACCGTTTTTCATTTTAGTCCTCTAAGTTTCAGTTTTGTCAATTCAATTCTCTAACTTTCAATTTTTGTCAATTCAGGGCTCCGTTACAACTTAGTTAGTGGCTGCCGTTAGAACTCCTAAAACGATACTGTTTTGCATTTTTTTTTAAAAATAAATTCGGAATTAAAAGAAAATAAGAAAAATCTGAAAAAAAAAAAAAAAAAAAAAAAATCATTAAGGGGGTCGTTCCCCTTTCCCTGAATCAAAACTACACAATGCACATGTAGAGCACTCAAACCCCCAAATCTCAAAAACTTCTTTTTCACACACTCTTCACAGACTCATCACTCAACTCTCCATGGAGTTTTATGAAGGATCTTGCGAGATGAAACTACTCCAAACTCTCGAAGGCCACACCGACAGAGTATGGAGCCTCGCTTGGAACCTGGCCACCGGCTCTGCCGAAACCCCTCTCGTCTTCACCTCTTGCAGTGGCGGCAAAACCGTTCGAATTTGGGAACAAAATCCTTCTCCCTCTTCTTCCTATTCCTCTTAGAACTGCAAGCTCCTTCTTTGTTTTGTTTTGATTTCAAGGGATGGGGAACGACGACGTCGTCCTTAATGTTTTTTTTTTTTTTTTTTTTTTCAGATTTTTCTCATTTTCTTTTAATTCCGAATTTATAAATAAATAAAAAAATGCAAAACGGTGGCGTTTCAGGAGTTTTAACGGCAGCCACTAAGTTAGTTGTAACGGAGCCCTGAATTGACAAAAATTGAAAGTTAGAGGACTAAATTGACAAAATTGAAAGTTAGAGGACTGAAATGAAAAACGATGAAAGTTAGAGGGTTAGTTTTGCATTTTTGCCACCAAAAAAAAAAAAAAAATTCCACCGTTGGTGGTGTCTTCAAACATGTTTAAGGATTGTATGTTTAGCTTGTAGGGCAGGTCCTATGGGCTGTCTTGGAAAATATGAAATGTCTTTGGCACTCATCTTGCGGGATCAATTGTTAGACTCAGATATTCCTCAATGTCCTGGTTTTTTGTTGTTTTTTTGTGTTTTTTTATCTTTCAAAGTTACCCAAGGTGATGGGTCTCATTCTTCACCTTAACCTTACAAGAAGAAAGAAGAGGAGGTGCCATTTGAGGTAGAGCTTGTGGGCCAATGTCCTACCTATTTGTGGAATATGAGAATCATAAGAATAGTCATATGTTTCCACTATTATGCTTCCAGAAGAAATTGAAGAATTTCTTAGGGAATCCTACTTGTTACTACCATATTAGCTAAGGGCCCTTGTAAAGTATCTAAAGTGACTGTCATCTATATCAATGAAGTATGCCAATGAGCTCTAGCTCAAAGAACACCTCCTCTACCCCATTGAAAGGAGTGGAGGGTAAGTTAGTTCAAACCCATTGGGTGCATGTGTAAACTTACTAATACAAAAAAGCTATATTAGTGAAGTACGATTCATGAAATTTATGTTGTTTTTAGGTTTCTACCAACATGAAAGAGAAGATCTCATCTGCAAAAGAGGAGGTCTGCTTTCTATTCCTAATTTTAACACATCATTGATGTACTACTACATATTTTGCATTGATGAGTGACAACTATTTATTAGTTATTTATTATGTGTTACGTGATTAGGTCAAAGAAAGTTTTGGGATTGGGAAGGAAGAGTCTTCTGAATTTAATGGTACTTCAGCTAAACGTGGTACTGACAGTAAAGATGGAAGTAACAGTAAAGATGGAAGTAAAGCATCATCTGGAGAAGAGAATTTCCGGCAGTCTGCGTCTAGCGAAACTGCAGAAACTTTGTTTAGCAAACTTAAGTCCAGTCTTCCTTCTCAGAAGGTTTCGTTGGCCTTCCAGAAATTAAAGGAAGCAAAGGTTGCTGACTTAGCAAAGAAGGGATATGGTATTGTAAAAGATGAATTAAGTGGTACCACAAGTAAGAAAAAGCACCTGCAATATACTCCTTCCACATCAACAGATGAAAGAAGTACAAAAACTGACATTGTTATTGTACAGTCAAAGCAGTCCCCATGGAGTAAAAAGTGGGAGGCATTCAAAGAGAAGGTAAGCTGATCCTTGTTGCCAATTCCATTTTGAAAATTATAAAAAGTTTTGTCTATTGTTATATATTCTCTTGTCTATTACGTGAAATGTATATTTTCTAACCCGCACCCTCGTGGTGCGTTTTTCCCAGATCCGAAGTCATCCTACATTCAAACGTGTCAGTGGGTATAGTGAGCCTGTTGTCACAAAGAGTCAGGAGGTACTTTTCAATCTTGTATTGTTTCATTGTGTTGACCAGCTTGTTTAGTTGAAATGCTTATCCATCTGTTTTGTTTTTTGTTTATATGTGACCCTTTTCTTGCAACGGTTCTCGGCAATAAATGGCAGTGTCATATGCACATGTTTAAGGTTTCAAAAGGGAAACTCAGTTGGATGGACAAAAATTAATTGCCACTTAATAGCAAGACATGTTGGATATGTTTCAAATAAGAATGGGCTTGAAACATGGCACACCCCCTCTCTTTCTATAGCACTGATGATTTCAGTTAATTCACCTTTTATTTTTTCTTCAAAGCCTCATAAGTCTCCAATTATAAGGCTTTCTTATATTTGATGGACATGAGATGAGATGAAAAAAAAAAAAAAAAAAAAAAAGAATGCCTCACTTGAATTTATGGAAATCTTGGACAGAAGTAAAATTGTACTTGAAATGCAAATACTTGTTTAGCTAAGCAATCATTTTCAGTTCCTGCTTGATACTAGTCAACATTATAAACAAGCCAAGTGTGAAATGCAATCTTGAATTCTTGTTTTCTCTGTGCTGAAGGCAAATACTTCAGGTACAATTTTGTTGTCTAGTATCAAGCAGGAACTGAAAATGATTGCTTAGCTTCTTATTCCACTTTTCCCCTTGTATCTAAATTTATTTACTCTGTTTTAACCAGAAAGGAAGGAATGTAGTGTTATGCCCTTGAAATAAAACTTCCTTGAATTCATGACATTTCATATTTTAAATTCTAATTGGCATGGTGTAATTTGATATCAACTAAAGTGATGGTATAAAGTTATAGTTTTCTTTGTAATGGACTTTGTTGATTTTATAAAGTACTCACTCTCTTGAATGTGGTGTAATTAATTTGTCTGGGTTGGAATTGGCAGATTGCAGAAGACGTGCGGGAAATATGGGAGACAAGTGATAACCCCATTGTTCACAAAATTCAGGAGTATGCTCTTAAGCCATGATATTTTTCTCTACCTATCAAAAAAAAAAAAAAAAAAAACCATGATATTTTTCTCTTTGTTCGACCAATGATATATAAATTATAATTACTTAAATTGTTATTTCATCTCTTATTTGACCGTCTTGTCTTTGACAGTCTCAATGAAAGTATCTTTCAAGAAACAGATGCTGCAGTATCAATCAAGGAAATACGTCAGCGAGATCCGTATGTTCATATTACCGTTGGTGCTTGTCTAAGAGTTTTTCGTTCCATATTTAACAAATTTTTACTATTTTCTATTGATCATATTTGTGTGGATTAGATCTTTCTCTTTACCGGAGTTTGTGACAGAAGTTCAGGAAGCAGTCAAGCCTGTCCTCCGTGCTTACATGAAGGTGAGGTTTTGAGCTTCTGCAAGAATTCTAGAATGGTGTTACCCTTCTATTCAGTCTTTTTTTTCTTTTCTTTTTTTTCAAATTTTCATTATGAATGTGTATCATGTGACTGCCATTGGAGTTTTTCATCTCTCCATTGAATGGAAATTGGTTTTTGTTTACAGGGAGATGCCGAAACTCTTAAGAAGTATTGTTTCCCTGAAGTGATTGAACGGTGTAAAGCTGAGCATGGGGCTTATCAAAGCAATGGCATCTTTTTTGATAACAAGGTAGGAAATTTTAGTTCATCGATTCTTTGTTTCTTAGTCATATCTATCAAACAAAAGTCTATATTTACCAGCCATGGTTGCATTGTATCTTTACAACACATTAATATTTTGACACATTGCCATCCCTTTTTTCATTTTCAAGGGTATATTTAAGAATATGATGAGCATGTGATGAATACTTTATGTTGGAAGGAATGGAATATGAGACTTTGATGAATTATATTACAGTTTGGAAGAGTAACATGAAACATGTGCATCTTATATTAGAAGCAGGTATTTACATGTACCTTGACTAATATGTTGAGGATTCATAGTTGAGCCCAAAAGTTCGGGGACTAGGGCTTGGTCATTGTTGTTGTACTGTTCTGTTTGTATGGAGACTATGACTTTGTGTCTTTCTTTGCTTTCCCTTTCTGGTTGATTTTGTCCATTTCTAGAAATTGGCTGACCTCAATCGTAGCCGTCATTTTAGGGTTCAGCTTTGTTTTTGAGATGTCATTAAGGACCCAATAAACAGCTTATTGTCATTTTCTGTTAACATAATCTCCAATCCAATTTACTTATCAAAAAAAAAAAAAAAAAGGTTCTCCAATCCTGTTTAGTCTAGTGGAATATATCAGTTTGGCCATTAGATAACATATTGTATTGGGTGGATAAAAGAAGGTCATAATGGTTTCTACTTTCTAACGCTTTCTTTTCTTAGTTATAAGTGAAAAAATCAGGAAATATATTTAGTGGTATTGTTACTAATTTATGGCTTTTCTTTGCAGATTCTTCATATATCAGATGTTGAAGTTAGAGAGACCAAAATGATGGGAAACTCCCCTATTATTATCTTAGCAGTATGCATTTTTTTTTTCTTTGAACTTGATAGCAAGCATTTTTAACACATTTCTTGTGGAAACAAAAGCTGATACTCATTATCTTCTTCTGTGGGAATGTCACAGTTCCAAACACAGCAGGTCTATTGCGTACGTGATAGACATGGTTCAATAACAGAAGGAAGCCAGGTAAAAGATTACATTTTTTTCGTAGCACTATGTTGGTCACATTATTGTATTTAAATTTATAAGTATCCACAGTTTCCTTAGGACTGCTATTATTATCTAAAAATGGTATTTATATAGACACAGAATTTATGTCTAACATCAACCAAAACAATCTGAACCTTAGGTCTCTTATAAGCAGCGTATTTGATACTTCCCCTTGAATTTCTTTTGAGAAATAGTTTTTTATTTTAGGAATTTAAATTTTTCCTCTTGATATTTTTCTTATTTAAAAAAAAAAGGGGGGAATTTAAATGTCCCCTGGAATCTTGTCTGTTATGTAAGGTCATAAATGTCTGCATTTTTACAACATTTGATATCTGTTCTCAATTTGAAGACACTTTTGAAGTTGTAACTGTGTTTTCGTTGCATGCTGGCTAACTGAAATTGCCAAAGGTTAAAATTTTGGACCTCACTGTTCATTTATAATGAATAGCATGAGTGAATGGTTTTATAACATTGTGTTATAAGCTGGATGACAGACAAATGAACATAAATTAAGTGGACCTGCATTTAAGAAATCGTGGGTTCCGCCATTCTGCTATCTCTGTTGAGTTATGGTATTTCTATGGGCTTGGTTATTGCTTTTAAGTTCCACTACATGTCCAAAAGCCTAATTTGTATGGATTTGCCCTTGATTGTTGATTTTCTCATGACCTAAAGAAAAGGTGTCGATTAGCTAAACTTCTCATGTCATCACAAGCATGTAACGGTGAAATGAGAGCTCCTGAGTTATTTGAAAAACCTATGCAGTGCATCAGACTGACAGTGTGAAGGCTAATAATACAGAGCAACGTTACCTATCAATTTACTTTTCTTTTTTCATTTTTTATTGAAAAACACGACAATTTACTATTGTACCATTTGTAGAAATTAGCTTAGCCATGCCAATATGATCATATGGATGTGCCTCTAACCATGCGGCCATTTAAGGAGTTATAAAGTCCTTTCCCTATATTGCACTGACCTGCTTATTAAATTTTGAATTTTCAACCATATTAATTTCCTGTGATATTTTGTGGCATTTCTAGGATACAATCCATACTGTATACTATGCTTGGGCAATGCAGCTATTGGATGCAGAAGAACTTGGAGATGGTGCTCTCTACCCAATATGGAGGCTAAGAGAAATGCAACAATTTGGAGTCCAAGCCCTCATCTAGTTTCTCAAATTCTCATCATATTGATAAATGTTGTACTACTGAAATTTCTCCCATTTTTTTTTTTCCTTCCTTTGGGTCTAAATTGCCCTGGATTTTGTTTCATAGCCAGGGAAAAAAATTGTAGCTGATGTCTCCTATTTATTAATGACCAAATAAAGAAAATGGGTACAATGCAGTATTCATTTATTGGTCAGTCTCATTTATTTATGTAACAGATGAATATGTAACTACCAATTACCAAATAGTGGGTTGATCTCTACAAAACTGAGGAATGTGCCATTTTGGACTGAGAAAGACCATGATTTCAATTACGTGCGCGATAATAAGTTGTGTATTTACCCATTTAGAAGGAAGCGATAATGCCATAAACTTCATGCCTCACAGCCTAGTAGTAAATTGTGTCCTCTTTGCTTTAACTAAGTAATTAAGGATTGGAAGAGGATTAGAGTAAAGTATACTCAGGTGTAAGCTCTAAACTCTTCTCAAAACAATAAGTTTTGGGACACAATTTTTGTCATGGTTTGCAGAAGCAGTTGACTTTAGATGATGGACAATCACTTTTACATAAACTAATCACTCCTAGCTGATCACTTCAGCAAACAGAAATTCCAAAGACTTATTATTGATCTCAAAACGTGTACTTTAATTCCACAAGTTCAAAATTTGCAAGGGATCGGAGTAAAGTCGCTTTGTCTTCTTTTTACTCATGAAAGCTAGTAAAATATCATTTATTTTAATAATGGTTTTGTGAGAGAAGTTACTCTTTGTTTTCTTTGCACTTATGAAAGCTGGTAAAATAACAAAACGGGAAAATAACATATATTTTAATAATGGGTTTGGTTGAAGATTTAAAAGTAATTTTTGTCAATACCATCCATTTATTACATGTTTTCCCATTATATTTTCATGATTGTAAACTATTAGTTAAATGTTAAAATTATATACAAAAAATATAATTTATAAAATCTTTACATTTTAAGTGTTTTTTAAAATGAAAAAAAAATTATATACAAGTTTATGGATGAGATAATAAATTACATCTAATTAATGCAAATTTTGACATGCATGTTAAGGGGAAAAAAAAGTATAATTCAATAGTACAATTCAAAATAATAAAAGAATCGTACTTAGTGCACTAAAATCTCACTTTTGCGGAATTTGAAAAAGGTGATTGGTAATATTTAAAATAATGTGAAAAAAAAAACCAATTTATTAAGTGATATAAAATTGAAAAAAAAAATGACACCATATAGAGTGTCTTTTTTTTTCTTTTTCTTTTAAATTGATGGCATGAGTATTGAACTTACGATCAAAACCACTGCACCATATGTTAAGTTGATTAACAATCTTTTCCAAATGTGATTGGGATGATTATATGCTTTCATTGTGAAATTATTTAATATACCAAAGTATTATGCCTTCAAGAAACAATAGCGGAGCAATGAATTTTATAAATCTTAATGGTATTTAGATAAAATATCCAAACAATCTAAAAAATAAAATAATTAATGATTATAATTTTATTTTTTTTATAATATAATTTGGCCTAAACTTATAGGCTTAAACGTTTTGGTCAAATTATGTTTCTATATGTTTATATAACTACATAATTAGAGTCTCCTCAACAATTACAGTATCTTTCACTACGCCTCACCCCTAGTGAAAATTTAAACATCAAGTGTATTTTAATGATATGAAATAATGTTGAAGAGCAGCCAATGCCTAATCCAGGAGAGAAAGAGTGACAAACACAAAGAAAACGATATGTCGTTATTCTCAATGTTCACTTGGTGTTGTTAATACTGTAAAATTGTTAACAGTTGATGTTCTGCTTGCTGTCATGCCCCATCTCAACCATCAATCAAAGATGCTTGTACCTTGAGATTATATTTGAAACCCAAAAGAAAAATCTCTCTAAAAACATCTGCGAAGAAAAAAAAATCTAGGACTACACTGCAACAATTTTGCCTTGATGATGTATCCGCATCACAGGTTATGAGTGACAAATTAAAAATGATTGAGTAATATAAAAATGATAAACAGCCGATTATAAAATATCACGTTAGAACTGGCCCTTCCATTAGGCCAATTAGGTCACAGTCTAAGGCTCCTAAGTGAAAGGAGCCCCAAATTTTGAAAAAGAAAGGATAGTAGAAAAAAAAGATGGTCAATTTTAGTTTTCTCCTAAGTCCTCAAAATATCTAGGGCCAGCCATATACCACGTAAAATAGTTGTATAAAATAGTTTTATTACTAATAAAGAGTGTGATCATACACAAAATTTGACATTTTCATACAAATTAAATTGCTAAGTTTTTACTAATTCTCATCTAAACATCTCTGCAGTTTGTGATTTAGCTGGGCCTAATTAAACTTGCAAAGTCAATTCGAAATTCAACTAACATTGTCACATTAAAGGCTATCAAATTATTTATCAATTTCTGTGTCTCTAGACTTTCTCCTTTCTAAGATTACTCATACAGTTACGGGAAACGTGTTTACTGTTTGTGACAATTTTGGCTGTAAGTGGAGCCCGCTGGTCTCACATCTACGATCTAACTTTGAAAAAATTGTGCCGACTGTTCAAATCGGGACTGAAAAAGGGTTTGAACTTTGAACTGCTGCTATCATGTCACGGTGTACAGTGTACGCTACTTGGCAGCTTGCAACACGACTATTCTTGAACTGCTGTCACTGCACTGACTTTTTTTTTTTTTTGATTTAGTTACCGACACTTTTTGCTGTCTTTTTAAAAGTAAAATATTACATTATTAAAAAGTGTAATATTAGGCCCCCACAAAATTTTTTATTTCCATAAATGTGTTTTGCTATGATTGAGAAAAAGAAAAAAAAAAAAAAATCTATCTTAATTCTTATCTACTGTGATAAATTTATATCTCTAGAGTAAAGAGTGGGAGGGATGGCCCCTCACCATATCTACTCTTCCATCTTTGGTTTTTTGTTCAAGAAGACAAAGATGTGTCGGTGCCCTCCTATCCTCCTTCTATTTTTTTTTTTTTAAATACAGCAATAAATTATTCTTTATTTTATATAATAATAAAATGATAATGTTAATGAGTAGACCATTTTAAAAAAATTTTAATACAACTTTTATGAGAAATATCAAAAGCGGTCTAAAAAATAAAAAGCTATAAAAGAAATCAATTATTTTTTGAATAAAGTTTAGCTACAAAATTGGTTGGAACTTAAAATTACAAACTCACTTAATAAAATAAATATTATTATATATTTTGAAAATCTAACCATTGAATTGTGTATTCTTTACACTCTTAATATACATGTCAAATTTTGTGTCAATTAGATATTATTTACTATATAATTTATAAACTTATATTTTATATATAATTTTAAATTACAAAAACTTGAAATTTAAAAAAATTTATTGATAATATAATAATTGATCTTTAATTTTCTTGAAATTTTGTAAATATAAAATATATAAGATATTGAGTAAGATTGTAGCCTAAGGCTATAACTAATGGTGGATTTGTCAAAATTTATTTTTAATAAAAAGATATTGAGTAAAGTCGTAATCTAAAATTACGACCAATTTTGTAACTAAACTTTATTTTTATTTTTTTATTTTTAATAAATAATTTTTAAAAATAGTTTCTAAACCAATATCCTTCATACATTTATTAACTTTTTCCATAATAAAAAAGAGTACGATTTTTTTTTAATAAAAAGTAATTTTTATGTTAAATGTATAAAAAAAAAACTAAAAGCTAAATTAATTCCTAAAAGTTACGTTATATACAAAAAAATAATAATAAAAAGTAAAAAGCAAAA
This sequence comes from Quercus ilex subsp. ballota, assembly GCA_032727855.1. Classification (NCBI taxonomy): domain Eukaryota; kingdom Viridiplantae; phylum Streptophyta; class Magnoliopsida; order Fagales; family Fagaceae; genus Quercus; species Quercus ilex. Next base: position 26,452,984 of record CM064919.1, read on the forward strand.
AGCAGAAAAGCTTTTTCCAAACACGTTATATAATTGTTTTTCTTTAGTGTTCTAAATAAGTTTAGGTAAATCATAATGATTAGTTGTCAAGTTGATTGTCAAGTTGTGTTGTCCAATCCGGCTTGATTGTCGTTTTAGATGATCACTCGGAAGTCAACTGGGTGTAGTTTTTTTTTTTTTAAAGTAACTGGGTGTAGTTTTTTTTATCATAGTTAGAGCATCCGCAGCCAGTTTCTATATTTCATATTATTTTACCATCTCAAAAAGTAACTTTATCAATTATACAATACAATTTTCTAATTCTTCAACATCCCAAATTTTATATCTCAATTCTACTCATTAAAATAATATTTTTACCGCAATAAAATAGTATATCTCACAATTATCACTGTTCAATACAACACATTATTTATTCTTTTTCTCTTTCTTTCTATTTAAGAACCACCATCATCACCACCACCATTGCACACCACCACCACCACCACCACCGGCAACCAATAATCTACTGTCAACACCCAAAAAAAAAAAACCCAGAGAAAAGACCAGAACCACGCCGCTGCACCTATTGCCCTTCGTCCATCAAAACCACCACCACCACCCTCTCCGCCCATCAACACCAGAAAAAAAAAAAAAAAAAAAAAAAAAAAAAAAAAAAAAAAAAAAAAAAAAAAAAACCCAGAGAAAAGACCAGAACCACGCCGCTGCACCTACTTCCCTTTAACCATCAACACCACCACCACCAACCTCCCTCTCCGCCCATCAACACCAAAAAAAAAAAAAAAAACACAGCAACCCACGGTCAAAAACCAAACCCACCACCACCGAAGCTCGAAGGAAGCGGCCGCTGGGAAGCTTGAAGGAAGATGATTTGTTGACCCATGCGGAGAAGGAAAAATGAAAGACAGAGAGAGAGTTGCCGGAGAAGGAAAAAAGCGGAGACCCACCACCGATCTAGAGAGTTGCCGGAGAAGGAAGAACACGGAGACCCACCACCGATCTAGAGACCCACCACCGTTCTAGAAACCCATCGCCGATCTTGAGACCCACCACTATCTAGATTTGGTACAACGCCGATCCTCTCCGATCATGGTAGACGATCCAACGCCGATCTAGAGAGTTGCCGGAGAGTGAAGACGTTGAGAAGAATCATAGAGCAAAAAGAAGAGAGAGCAGAAATAAAGAGAGAAGGAAGAGAGAAATGAGAGAGGAGAGAGAATATCCCAGGTTAAAATGAGAGAGGAGAGAGAAATGAGTGCATTAAAATATATTTTTTTTATAAGATTGAGCTACAGTACCATCTTATATTTGAGATGGTACTGTAGCGAAATCTAAAAAAAAAAATGGCATATGAGATATGCCCTTCCAGTTGCTGAGCAGTTTTGGGGCTTAAAAGCCAAATGTTCTTAACATTTGGCATATGCAAGCCCCATTGCTGATGCTCTTAGCATACTTTGCTAATCAAATTCAAATATGGTGAAATCACACAATCCTTCGCGTGTGGTTTTTCGTAAAACACAGATGACTTCTGTGAAGTATAATACCTAACCCTACATGATATTATTTATGCGTAAACTATTGTTGAGGGTCATTTTCTGAAATAGGCAGAAGGTAGCCCAACCCATAAACGTGGGCAGCAGATAAGCAGCAAGTTAAGAAAAAACCATTAGGCTCAAGCAGCAGGAATAATGGATCACAGGCCTTTATTTTAAATAAATGGGTTTTGAAGGAGTAAGTGAGCCTAAAAAGGCCCGGAAAGAGAGAAAACATCACCCATGGGCAGTATGTGGTATGAAAAAGAGAGAATGGGCCGCGGCAGGCTCAAAGTAATGAAAACAAAGAAAGTAGGGGATAATGACAAGTCCATGAACCCCAAGGATGAGAACGAGGAAATTGGGCCGAGTAAGCCCAATTGAGTAAGTAAATGCCCATGGGATGCAAAGTTAGCAAATGGACCAAGGAAGTCCAAAGGAAGTAAATGGGCCTGACAAGCCCAAGTGAAAAGAAAGGGACATTGGAGCCCACAAGCGAGAACACCAGTGGCCATATTAATCCATTGGGGGAAAGAAAGGAACGGCAGGCCTGAAAAGAGGCTCAGCAGGAACAAATCCCCGCGGCAGGAAAGACCGAGTAACACAGTGAGAAGTTAAGGCAACTAAAGAATTGGGCCGAAGAGAATACAAAGCCCAGTACTCGGTAAAGTCCAGACCCTATGGGAGTGGAAAATCAGAGTAACAGATCGGGAAAAGCCAAGAACGAACGACTGGCAACGCAAACAAAATGTCCAGTACACGACAGATGCATGAACAGCATGCAGATTTCAGACATAACCACGCGCAAGGCTGAGTTGGAACCAATAGGTGCATGCCATGAGGGATAGAGAGAGAGAAACAGCGCCGCGGCAGGAAGAGGTGTCGCGGCAGACTAACGGACAAAAGTTGTCTGTGTCTGAACTCGCAGACGGAACAGTAATGTCGGCAAGTACGCCCAAGACCAGACAAAAACGGTTAGGGGGTAGAATAGTAAAAATCGGTCACAGCGGGCACTATAAAGGAAGCCTCCTGCCGTGTGCAAACACAACAAGCACGAGAACAATATCACCCCACGCAAAGAAAAACACTCTGTAATACACTTAGAAAAACAAAGGAGCTTAATAACTAAAACTACCGTTGTGGAAATCACTAAGAAAAGACTAGAAAAGCAAGAAAGAAAGAGAGAAAAAAGAGAAGTGTTGATGGCATGCACCGATAGAATCATCCTGGGCATTGTTTATTTGGGTCCGCCTCCCTCAAACTCATTAATTTCCACGGCAGGAATTTCCCTTTTTTCCTCGGAGGTTAATCGTTTTTGAGAAGAGGTGTTCTTCCTCCTTGACGTTGCCCCGCGAACCAGACTGAGTTTATTCCCTTTAATAGTTGATTAATCTTTGTTACCATTTGTTTTTACTACTTTATTTGCCAAAATTATTCATGTATTGTGATTATAGATTATTCGGTTATTCGTTATTAAAAGAATCATCTAGTCATTCCAGAATATATATATTACTCTGTTTTTTATCAATTATGTCTGTCTGCTGCAAGCTTCTCTGAAACAGCACTGTCTGTCGCAAACACTCTCCAGCCAGACGGGGCCAGTTTGAGCACAAGCTGGCCAAGTTGAGTTTCAGTTGGACCGGTCTCGACTCCCGCAACCCCGAACACTTGGGCCTATAAACACGAAAGAGGCAGCCCAGCCCAACATAGTAAAAAAGGCCCCTACATTAAATTGGCGACTTCACTGGGGAGTTGAGAAATAGTTCAGGGATAAGAGCCCTCGCAAACAGATGCCTCCAAAGTCCAGGATTACACGCAACATGAGTGTTGTACCTTCACAAGCAGAGTCCAGGCCTACAACGCCCCGCCAACCACAGCCTAATCAGGCAGAAGGTGCTAATGAGATGGGGGCTGGACCCCAGCCTCCTCCAAGGATCCCCGTTGACAACGCCAATACCTTTGTGGAAGTGTTGCAAGCTCTACAGCATTCGCAGCAGCAAATGATGGAAGAGATTTGTCAGTTAAAGACGGATAGAACAAAGGAGAAGGGAAGCCAGCACGATCCAGAGCATGCGGCAGAACAAACACTGGTAGGAAGTGTCCCGCAGAATACGGATCAACGTTTTATTACTATGGCAGAAGTTGTAACTCTCCTGGAACAAGAGAGAGCTAGAGGACCAAAGGAGAGATTCTACGCATGTAGACCCCCATACCCGCTAAGGGTGCTCAGTAAACCATATCCTGAGAGGTATGAACCACGAGTCTTCGCACAATATGACGGCAGGAAAGGAAATGCTGTGGAGCACGTGAGCAAGTTCATTGATACGCTCGGCCCTTATGCCGCAGACGAGGACTTGTGTCTTCAAGAATTTTCTAAATCATTATGTGACCGGGCTTATGCCTGGTACATTGGCCTAAAACCAGGGTCGATCCCAACATGGGATGATATGGTAGATGTATTTTGTACCAAGTACTTCCATGGAGAAGAAACGGTGACGCTTGCAACAATACAAGCTACCAAACAAAGGAATGGTGAAGATTTGATGGAGTACATCAAGAGATTTAGGGACATAGCGCTTGACTGCTGTGACCACTGCGAAAAAAGGACGCCGGTGGAGATGTGTATGACGAATATGATCAGGGAGTACAGGGCAGTTCTAGAAAACCTTGAAATCTCCCAGTTCGCGCAGCTATTACAAAAGGCAAGGAAAACTGCCCAGTCCGTAAAGCCAAGAACGGACAAAAGAAGTGCCCCGCAGGCCATGGGGGTATCCACTGGTGAGCGGAGGAGAAAGACCGATGGGAGAGGGTACGATACTCCCCCACCAATACCATGCACCGCGAAAGAACTGGACGTACTGCTAGACAAATGGATAGCTGATGGAGTTTTCAAACCTAACCAAGTTGCTAGGGAGCCCACAGAAGAGGAAAGGAGGGACCCGCGTTTTTGTCGTTTACACAATTACGTCCAACATTCTACCGCAGAATGTTGGGCGCTCCGCAGACTAGTGCACCGCAGGATAAAGGAAGGGACTTTAGAACTGTCCCAGCAGGAGGTCCAAAGAAACCCACTCTCGAATCACAAAGGGAAGGGTGTAGCAGCAGTAGTGATTTGTACAGATCCAGGGGATGACGAAGGAGAGAATCCAGCCCTGCCTGCCGCAACGATCACTACTTTACAGCAGAACTCCAAATTCAAAAACTTATTTGGTCAGCTAGGCCTCACAGCAAAAGAAAGAAAGGTGGCCACCGAGGCTCTAGTAAGCATTGCCTCCGGGGCAGGGGTAGAGTGTTTGTCAGCAGAAGTCCAAGATGACAGGGCTCTCTTACAGGAGTCAACCGAAATCACCTTCAGTGATGAAGATATGGAAGTGGGGTATCCAGACCACAGGAGACCTCTCTATCTAGTAGCATCCATAAATCAAATCCCCATAAAAAGAGCCTTAGTGGATACGAGCGCTTCCGTAAACCTCATCCCGTTGAGCACTCTGCAAGCTGCGGAGATTTCGGATAGAAAAATCCGAGGGTGTCCAATGGAAGTGACAGGATTCGGTGGAAGGGAAGAGTACACCGCAGGCCATATTCAATTGTGGTTAAAAGTGGGACCCATAGCTTCTCTAGCTCAGTTCCACGTGGTAAAAACGGAAGTCTCATACCACGTGCTCTTGGGATGACCATGGTTACATAAACACAGACTAGTTCCATCCACATACCACCAATGTGTGAAGGGATGGATGAATGGTAGGATGATACGCATAGCAGCGAATCACCCACCATTTGAGCAGGCAGAAGCTCACTTAGTAGAAACCATATTCTATGATCAATGGGCTCCATCCGGGGAAAATTCAGTGTCAAGGTCGCAAGGTACCTTCGTACCTAAATGGAGAGACATCCAGGATGATCCAGAGCCTAACCTAAGGGAGTTACTGGCCAGGAAAAGGAAGAGGAAAGAAGCGCCAACCGCAGACTCAGAGGATACACCTCACTGCGTCAGGATCCGAGGTCCTGACGGCAGGATAGTGTATAAATTATGAAGGCGCGAGGGGCCCACGAGTAAAACGCAGGAGGGCCCTAACCATGAACGGCAGCACGAGGACTCGGAGTGTTGCGTGGTTCAAGAAAAGTCAGAAGAAGAAAGTAAGGAAAATGAGGAAGTTGCGACAGAAAAGGAAGTACAGGTTACGGCAGAAGAAGAGATGGAAGAAGTTGACTTGGGATCCGCTCCACAGGGACCAAGACCTATCCTAATTAGTGCAAGTTTGACTGAAACGGAAAAGGGAGAACTGGTGTTGCTCTTGAAAGAATTTAAAGATGTCTTCGCATGGGAATACAATGAAATGCCGGGGTTAGACCCTGGGCTGGTTGCACACACGTTAAATGTGGACTCGGAGGCCAGGCCAATAGCCCAGCCTGCCAAGACATTCCACACGGAGATAGAAGGGTAAATAATTAAAAAAGTACAGAAATTGCTTGCTGCAGGATTCATTAAGCCTATCCAACACCCACGATGGCTATCCAACATCGTGCCCGTAAAAAAGAAGAGTGGCCAGATAAGATGTTGTGTAGACTTCAGGAATCTCAACAAAGCTTGTCCAAAGGATGAGTTTCCCTTGCCAAACTTGGATTTACTGATAGATTCTGCGGCGGGAAGTGCCATGTTTTCATTTATGGATGGGTTCAGCGGGTACAACCAAATTAGGATGGCCCCAAGAGATGCAGAGAAAACCACTTTCAGGACACCCATGGGCAACTTCTACTACACAGTGATGCCCTTTGGATTGAAAAATGCGGGTGCCACTTACCAGCGAGCGATGACGGCCATATTTCACGACATGATGCATCGTGAACTGGAAGACTACATAGACGACATAGTAGTAAAATCAAGAAGGAGAGAGGAACACTTCCAAGTGTTGAGGAGAGTATTCGAAAGGTGCAGGGCCTTCAAACTGAGAATGAACCCTCTCAAATGTGCATTCGGAGTGTCCTCTGGGAAGTTCCTGGGTTTCTTGGTTCATAGCAGGGGAATAGACGTGGACCCTGCCAAAGCTACGGCCATCGCGACCATGAGACCTCCAAAAAAAGTAAAAGAGTTAAAGAGCTTCTTGGGAAAGGTCTCGTACATTTGAAAGTTTATCCTCGGGTTGGCATCAATCACCTCTACTTTCACCAAGTTGCTCAGGAAGGGGCAGGATTTTGAGTGGGGAGAATTGCAGCAGGCAGCCTTCAAAAGGCTGCAGCAGATCATGATGAACCTCCCCACAGTGCAGGCCCCAGTTCACAAGAAGCCACTGTTGCTCTACTTGGCCACCAGCTCATATGCCATTGGTGCGTTAATCGCCCAAGAAGATGGGGGTGGCATGGAGGAACCAATATATTATATCAGCTGTGCCTTGAAGGATGCAGAAATCCGTTACCCAAGGGCGGAAAGGGCGTGTTTAGCCATTGTATATGCTTCACAGAGGTTGCGACATTATTTCTTGGCCAACGAAGTGTGGCTGATGACCAAATCCCACGCCATCAAAGCTTTGCTGCAGCAACCGATCCTCTCTGGCAGGATATCCCAATGGTTGCTACAATTGTCGCAATATGATTTGAGAATGAGGACACCCAGGGCGGTAAAAAGCCAGGCTATAGCGGACTTATTGGCACAATTTCCAGGTGAGGAAGAGTTCTCACTGGATGTCGAAGTTCCGGGGGAAGTAGCTATGGCAGAAGAAACTGGAGAGCATTGGGTAATGAAATTTGATGGGTCCTCCACTGCCCAATCTGGAGGGGTGGGAGTAGTTTTGTACCATGGAGAAGACGAAACGATAGGACTGTCGTTCAAATTGGAATTCCCCTGTTCAAACAATACCGCAGAATACGAAACTTATCTAACTGGGCTGGCCACGGCTCTTGAAATAGGAGTCAAACACTTAAAGGTGTTAGGTGATTCAAATTTGGTGGTCTGCCAGGCCAATGGGAGTTTCTCTCTGAAAGAACCTAACTTAGCCCCATACAGAGCAATGACCCAAAAAATGGAGGAAAAATTTTCAACTTTTGAAATAGAGCACGCCCCCAGGAATGAAAATCGGTTTGCTGACGCGTTAGCCGCGCTAGGCTCACAAATAATATTCGAAGGAGATAGCACCAGAGTAGAGGTCAGCAAAAGGAGAGAATCGATAATTGATATGTTGAGTGAGAAGTTCCTAGAGGAACGGTGCGTCGGGGACTGGCGGATTCCCATAAAAAAGGCCCTGGCAAATGAAGATGATACCGCAAGACTGAAGGCGCTAAAAGACTACGCACTAGTGAAAGGGGAATTGTATCGCAGAATGCCAGGTAGGGTCTTGACCAGATGCATAAGACTAGAGGAGGCCCAGAGAAGGCTGAAAGAAGTACATGATAGGACTTGCGGATTCTGCGGAGAGGTCAGCCTTTACCGCAGGCTTCAAAGGGTAGGCTTTTATTGGCCAAACATGGGTAAAGACGCAGACCTAGTCCAAGTTTGGTGTGAGCCCTGCCAACTTGCGGCAGACAGAGAAGAAAGTTATGTTGTATTCGCCTGCGACGAGGGAGAGACCCATTTGTGCAGTACCTGACGGAAGGCATCCTACTGCAGAAGCACAGTGAAAAATATAAACTCAAGAGGTTGGCAACACGCTACTTCATGCACAATATGATCCTTTTCAAAAAGGGGTATGATGGGGACCCCTTGAGGTGCCTGGGTCCTGAAGAAGCAGAAAAAATGATGAAAGAAGTACACTCGAGAGAATGCGGAGAACACCAGGGGAAGAAAAGACTTTACTGGTGTCTGCTGCAAATGGGCTACTACTGGCCTACCATGAAGAGGGATGCGGCAGAATTTGTAAAAAAGTGCCACAGTTGCCAAGAACAGGCCAACTTAATTCACACCCATCCGCAGAACTTGCACAGCATGGTGACCCCATGGCCTTTCCACACTTGGGGGCTTGACTTGGTAGGACCGATTAACCCACCATCACGAGGATATATATGGATATTAGTGGCTACGGAATATTTTACTAAGTAGGCAGAGGCAGTACCGCTCTGCAAAGCCATCGGAGGAGCAGTGGCAAACTTTATCAAAGAAAACATAATCGTGAGGTTCGGGGTACCCCACAGAATCATCAGTGACAATGGCACACCTTTTGTAAACATCAAAGTAAGGAAGATGCTAGAATTCTACCAAGTCAAACACCATCGGTCATCACCTTATTACCCTCAAGGGAATGGGCAAGCGGAGGCAACAAACAAAACCCTTGTAAAAATTATAAGTAAAATGGGTCAGGAGTATATGGGGGGATGGGCAATGCACCTGCCAGATGCGCTGTGGGCTTACAGAAATTCGCCTAAGTCACCTACAGGTTTTTCACCTTTTTCCTTGGTTTATGGGACTGAAGTGGTGAGCCCAGCGAAGATAATGACCCATCCCTAAGGGTCATGAAGATGCGAGAAAAAGGAAGGGAAGAAGAAGAAGTCTTCGCGGCAGAAAGGTGTGAAGACCTAGAGGGACTTGATGAAGAAAGAGAAAAGGCCCAGGAACGCAGCCGCAGATATAGGCAAAAAATGGCTGAAGCTTACGGTAGGATGACTAGAGAAAGAGTATTCGTGGAAGGACAGCTTGTTTTGAAAGTGGCAGACTATGTTAGAAGAGGCCTGGCAGGACCGTCCAAATTTGCACCGAAGTGGGAAGGACCCTTTGTGATAAGGGAAGCACACTCAAGTGGGTATTACCGTTTGACTCAAATGGATGGCAAAGACTTAATGGATCCCATCAACGGGAAATGGTTGAAGCAATATCATGCCTGAGGAAAAAACTTATATGATTGTTTCTTTCTCTTCCTTTGTTTTGTTTTAAAAAGAAGAATTTATGTTTCCTTTTTTCCTTACCATTTTTCAAGTGACTGTGTCACAACATGAGGTTGTAACTTGCTTTCAGTAAGATGTAATGAAAAGCACCAAGTATTATCATCATATGTCATAGCAAAACATAAAGTGTAGCATCACAAAGTTAAGTTACAAACCCAAACTATGGCAAACTAGCCAAATAAGTGCTATGAGAAAGCATAATGTACTAGATAGAGTCACAAGGAAAAGGAAAACAACAAAACAATGGAGAAACTGCATCATCATCAACGAAGCCCGGAGATAAGAGACTGGTCTCCAAAACGGTCAGACCCACTAATACTGGAAAGAAGACACTCGCGATGGCCCTCCAAGTCTGCGACCTCCTTTCTCAGGATCTCAAGACGCGAGTTAATAGCATCAACAGTGGGACGGACTCTCCTCGTGAAAACAGCACGGGCAATCTCTCGGAGATAATCCAAAATAAACTCCACAGCAAAGCCTACGTTGATAAGCTCCTGCACCGCAGCCCTCCACTGCAGGATCCTCTCGGTAGAGACAGTGTCAATAAAGCTATGCTCTATGTCATTCAACATACTCCCCAACATCTTCAAAAAATGCTCTCTAACGGATCGGCCAAGACGAAAGCCATGCATGAAGTCCCCATGGTTGTTATAAATCATCACCAAATGAGCAGCACAGTCCTCAGGGACTCTAAAACCATGAAAGTCCACGTAAGGAGGCCCGGAGCCCCAGAAAGCTGAAGGATCAAGGTCATTGACCTCAGGCTGATCAAAGCGAGTAAAAAAGGCAACAGCCTCGCTCACGCGACCTGGAAGGGTGGCGGAACTGTTGCCCGCTTCAAACTGAGGTGGGGCTATAGGAAAAGGTCCTGCCAAGGAAAAACACAAGGCATGAGGTGAGGAACTAAAAGGAAAAAAAAAAAAAAAAAAAAAAAAAACAAACCCATGGGGAGCAAATGAAAGTAGACAAGGAGAAAGAAAGCTTACTAGTACTGGCAACAGTGGGGACTGCGGGAAGAACAGAAGCAGGCACAGAAGGATTGGCAGAAACTGATGCCGTAAATATGGCAGAGGCTAGTGCAGAAAATATGACAGGAATGGGTGCTGTGGGCGCGGCAGAAGTGGTTGCCGCACGCACCGCTACACTTGGTGCAATGCCTAGCCCTTCAAAGGTCTCTGCAAACAGAGAAAATAGACATGTGAGAAGAGTGGGCCCAGTAAAAATAAAGAAGGAAAAGTGGACTTAATAAAAAAGGGGAGGGGGGGAAGGAAATACCTGTAAACCCAGCCTCGGATGGAGCGCCCTCTTCCTCCTCGGACTCAGAAACCCTCCTCAACAGGACGGGTTCATCATCAAGATCCTCCAGAATGTCCTCGGACTCCTCAGAAGACAAATCAACATCGAGCCCGCGAGTGGTCGAACTGGGAATAGAAGAAGGCATAACCACCAGGGAAGAACTGTCCTTCGCAGCCTGGAATAGAGTCGCAAAAGGATCACTTGTAGAAATGATAAGAGGAGAAATGGGTGAAACAGTCTCGATCTGAGCTATGGCAAGAGGAGCAGCTTCCTTTGGAATGGGCATCTCGGCTAGAGATGGAGTGGCTTCTCTAACCCCCTCAGTGTGAGTACCCTCTTCTCTAGATACTGATCCGGTGGGAGGGCTAGGAAACTCCGCAGGAATACCATGCTCAGCAGCAGGAGTGGTGGGCGTCTGAAGAGCTTCACTAGCCCCATCAAAAGAACCCGCCACGAGTATGCCCATGGAAGCAGCCATCTTCTCGGCCGTGGGATGATAGATGGAAAGGGGCTCAGGCTGATCCTGGAACACAAAAGAAATGGGAAATGCATATACACACGTGGAAAGAAATAAAAGAACTTAAAAATGATCAAGACATATGAAGGACACGTGGCAGGTGAAATATGTGCAAAAAGAAAAAAAAAGAGGAAGGGAGATAGTGGAAATTACCTCAAACGCAAGCTCGTCAAGTTCGATAGGACGAGCGGCTGACGTATCCTCCTTATGCTTGGACTGCAAAGAAAAGGGGAGACAAGAGGCAGTGTTAAAGAAAGAAAGTAGTGGTCACAGCATGGGTTGAGCAGTTAAAGCCAAAAAAAAGGAGATAATAAAAAAAAAAAATAAAAAAGCAAAAATTTTCTAACAAAAACGTACCCTTCGCTCGGCGGCAGACGTAGGATGAGGAGTTGTTTTCCTCTTGCTGCCCTGTGTCCTGCTAGAAGGGGGAGCACCTGTGGCTGGCTGCACAGCAGCAGACTTGGGCTTGATTGCGGACTTGTGCTTGGCAGGAGTCTTCTTAGTTGCCGCAGGAATATTGGTTACTTTAACCTTCTTCTCCCAACCAGGGGGAAAATCACCCGTGAGCCAACACCACCCTTTCTGCTCATCGTCCCACTCGAAGATGGCAGAACGGCTCTGTTTTCTAGCATAAGCTAACGCTGATTTGGAAGGCATAAGCAACCGAGGGTTGGGAGAGACAAGCATGCTTAGCCCTTCAGGAGGGATAAGGGAAAAGCCACGACTACCTACCAACTCCTGCCCAAATGAGGTCATACTGCCTGCCAATATCCATGCATGGCAGGAGTGTAAAGGCCCTCTCTAGACGAGCCAAGAACAGTAACCGCACTAAAGCGCTGTCTCCAAAAGTCAAAAGCAGTCTGCCGCAGGAAAGGCCGAACTAAAGTAGGGAACTCCTTGAGATAGGAAAGGTCATCAGGGATGTCTTGGTCCAGCCCAAACTGCTTCCTCACACGGTTGGCAGGATAGTGAACAAATCTGACGCCCTCGTCAGCCAAGTATGGCAGCCATTCAACATTGGTAGCCGCTAGATAAGTGATCCCCATCTCATCAAAACCAGCCAAATGGGTGGTGGTCCCAACGGTATCAGTAAATGGACCCATGGCAGAATCAACACATGTGTAACCTTTGCCTAAATTTTTATAAGCTCTCCAAGAAAAGTCAACACCACTATCAAAAGACTCAACAACTAAGTGACCAAGGGGCTTCAGACCAGACCAACGAAAAGCCAAAGGGAAATCAGATTCAAACCTGCCGCAGAAGTCAGTGATCACTTGCGGACATGATTGGTACTTCTTCTTCGCGAAACGAACAGGCCTACATTTCGCTAAGTATTGGGCACTGCGCTCGAACAACAATTGCTGCAGGATGGTGCTGTGAATAGAGGAAGTGACAATGTGGCAGGAGCTCGCCTGGCTCTCGTCACTCCACAGGATGTCCAACTGAACATACAAATGCCCCAAGACCATAGGGGCCAGTGGCAGATTCACTCTAGCGGCTATTTTAATAGCCAAGCGGAACTACAAGGCTTGACGGCGTAATGGGGGGGCGAACCAAAAACGAACTTGCAAAGCCAAAAGGGGACAAAGGCCGCACGGTGGGCGGCAGCAGAGAACTTAGAGGAAGAACTAACCCAGTATGATAGTTTGGCATTCCCGGTCATCCTCTTTCTCAACTCGGCCTCAATGGCTTCTTTCTCCGAAGAAAGCTCTATAGCGGCAGGATCCGTATCACCTAGGATCGGCAGGAGTAGTTGGTTGGCCACATCTTCAAGAGTCACGGTCAGTTTGCCGCAGGAGAAGAAGAATGTATTGGTAGTGGCGCACCACCGGCGGACCAAGTGACGAAGGTTATAAAGGTCTTTGAAATTAGAAAGACTCCGGGATAAAACGAAGGCCTTCAAAACGCCAGCCCGCTGTAGCAAACCCATAAAGGCCGAATCGGATAGTTCACGGTCAACCCATTCCTTCCAACCTAAGGCCGTGCCTGACCCAAACTCAAAATGAATCGGCACAGGAAGAGAGATCCCCTGACGGATGACCAAATCAGAAATAGAAGAAGACACCGAAGCCTAAGAGATATTGGGGTTCCGTCTACACATGGATATCCACACACGGCCTGGCAGTGGCGGTACATAATCGCCGGGAACTTCAGGGAAGTGTGGAATGGCATTATACCAAGGATTGATCAAAGGAGCGACCTCGCTGTCTGGGTCGCGTGACGCGTCTTCTTCGTCGGAATGATCGGACTCGGAGTATATGGCCTCCTCGCCTATTTCTTGTCCGGCGAGAGGATCAGGAACTTTCTCTTTCCCTTTGTGGCAGGAAGAACTCTGACTCTTCACCGGTGCCATTGTACGATGGTTCGAAAGGAGTAAAAGGGGTATGGGTGCGCGAGAAAGAGAAGACGGTAAGGGAAGAGGGACGGACACGATATTTTGGAAAATGAGGTATTTGTGTTTGATTTTTGAAGAGACTCTCCTCTTAAATACCTGAGTCATTAATACCGGTTTGAAGGAAGGCGACGGGTCAGCCATCGAAAGAAGAATGAAATTAATGCAGCGGCAGTTGTGTCTTTGGATAACTGCCGTTCTGGGAAAATCGAAGAGTCACCACTGTTCACTGCAGAAAAAGAAATATATATGTATATATGAAGGGACCCACAGTTTTAAAAAACCCGCGAAGGAAAAGAAAGCAGGGAAGCAAAAAAGGGGACAAAAAGGTCTTTTATTCACATATGGATCGCAGGCACGCCCCATATGTTCAGGGGGCTAAATGTTGAGGGTCATTTTCTAAAATAGGCAGAAGGTAGCCCAACCCATAAACGTGGGCAGCAGATAAGCAGCAAGCTAAGAAAAAACCATTAGGCTCAAGCAGCAAGAATAATGGATCACAGGCCCTTATTTTAAATAAATGGGTCTTGAAGGAGTAAGTGGGCCTAAAAAGGCCCGGAAAGAGAGAAAACATCACTCATGGGCAGTATGTGGTATGGAAAAGAGAGAATGGGCTGCGGCAGGCCCAAAGTAATGAAAACAAAGAAAGTAGGGGATAATGGCAAGCCCATGAACCCCAAGGATGAGAATGAGGAAATTGGGCCGAGTAAGCCCAATTGAGTAAGTAAATGCCCATGGGATGCAAAGTTAGCAAATGGACCAAGGAAGTCAAAAGGAAGTAAATGGGCCTGACAAGCCCAAGTGAAAAGAAAGAGATATTGGAGCCCACAAGCGAGAACACCAGTGGCTATATTAATCCACTAGGGGAAAGAAAGGAACGGCAGGCTTGAAAAAAGGCCCAGCAGGAACAAATCGCCGCGGCAGGAAAGGCCGAGTAACACGGTGGGAAGCTAAGGCAACTAAAGAATTGGGCCGAAGAGAATACAAAGCCCAGTACTCGGTAAAGTCCAGACCCTATGGGAGTGGGAAATCAGAGTAACAGATCGGGAAAAGCCAAGAACGAATGACTGACAACGCAAACAAAATGTCCAGTACACGGCAGATACATGAACAGCAGGCAGATTTCAAACATAACCACGCGCAAGGCCCAGGCACTACCAGCCTGTACCCAGCTAATACAGGACGTGGTGGGGTCGTGGGTCAGAGGTAAGAGGGCATGGTTTGGAGGTGGGGAGAGGGGAAGGCCTGTTTTAAGGTTCCTGCTCAAACTCTTTTGGGGGACACGTCCTGCTGGGATGACATACCACCCAAAAGAGGCAAGGCTGAGTTGGAACCAATAGGTGCATGCCATGAGCGATAGAGAGAGAGAAACAGCGCCGCGGCAGACTAACGGACAAAAGTTGTCTATGTCTGAACTCGCAGACGGAACAGTAATGTCGGCAAGTACGCTCAAGACCAGACAAAAACGGTTAGGGGGTAGAATAGTAAAAATTGGTCACGGCGGGCACTATAAAGGAAGCCTCCTGCCGTGTGCAAACACAATAAGCACGAGAGCAATATCACCCCACGCAAAGAAAAACACTCTGTAATACACTTAGAAAAACAGAGGAGCTTAATAACTAAAACTACCGTTGTGGAAATCACTAAGAAAAGACTAGAAAAGTAAGAAAGAAAGAAAGAAAAAAGAGAAGTGTTGATGGCATGCACCGATAGGTCCCTTCCCTTCTCTCCCTCTCAAATCCCTGCTCTCTTTTAGAATCATCCTGGGCATTGTTCATTCGGGTCCGCCTCCCTCAAACTCATTAATTTTCACGGCAGGAATTTCCCTTTTTTCCTCGGAGGTTAATCGTTTTTTAGAAGAGGTGTTCTTCCTCCTTGACCTTGCCCCGCGGACCAGACTGAGTTTATTCCCTTTAATAGTTGATTAATCTTTGTTACCATTTGCTTTTACTACTTTATTTGCCAAAATTATTCATGTATTGTGATTATGGGTTATTCGGTTATTCGTTATTAAAAGAATCATCTGGTCATTCCAGAATATATATATATATATATATATATATTACTCTGTTTTTTATCAATTATGTCTGTCTGCTGCAAGCTTCTCTGAAACAGCACTGCCTGCCGCGAACACTCTCCTGGCAGACGGGCCAGTTTGCGCACAAGTCGGCCAAGTTGAGTTCCAGTTGGACCGGTCTCGACTCCCGCAACCCCGAATACTTGGGCCTATAAACACGAAAGAGGCAGCTCAGCCCAACATAGTCAAAAAGGCCCCTACAACTATTAATTGTATACCACTTTTTTTTATGAGAAATACGTGAGCTTTATTACTTAATTAACCTCTAATATATTTTAGTGTAAGTGTATAACACAAAATCGCCATTGATATAGTTTGTGACATTTTTACATAAAATAATATCACAACTAGGTTTTGTGTTACCAAAAAAAAAAAAAAAAAAATCTTGAAGAATTATTAAATACTTAATTCCTCAAGAATTTTTTTTTTTTTTTTTTTTTTTTTTTGTTGGTTACACCAGTGTTATGCAATTAATAGTTTACACATAAATTAGTATCACATGGGGTTAAGACTATACTAAAAACTCTAAGGAAAATTTTCGTATTGTATGAAAAAGCGATACGTGAGGTTTTGGGTATGTTATACTTAAATCGTTCATAATCCATTCTAACGTTGATGGGAAAGAGCTAGCGACTTTTTGCATATTTTTTTAAGGGTAAAATATCATTTTCATCCCTAAACTATCACAAAAGTTCGTTTTTCGTCCCTAAACTTTTAAAAGTTCTATTTTCGTCCCTAAACTTTTCCAAACGTATTGATTTTCGTCCCTCCCACATCAGCACTTTGTCAAGCCACGTCAGCACTCCGTCAGAACTTTTGAAAGTTTAGGGACGAAAATAGAACTTTTGAAAGTTTAAGGACGAAAAACGAACTTTTATGATAGGGACGAAAATAGAACTTTTGAAAGTTTAGGGACGAAAAACGAACTTTTGTGATAGTTTAGGGACGAAAATGATATTTTACCCTTTTTTTTAATCTTATTCCGCTCTAGGATTTAACTTGTACACCACACAACTCTTGCCAACTTGGAGTGATATATATATTTGGTCCCTTTATATTTTTTTTACAAGCTGTAACATTTATTATTTTAATAGGGTTTTTTTTTTAATGTACTTAGGATTAGATTTTGTGAGAGTATTCTATGTCAAAATTTTAATCTCCTTCTTCTCCCAAAAAAAAAAAATAATAATAATCTCCTTAAATTTCATTAAATTTTTTTCTCCATCACTTGTCCTTAAACATAAGCTATTGTCAAAACAGACATTGTCTTGCTTTTCTTTGAATTTTATGAATAAGTTTTTTGTTTTGTAAAATCTTTCACCAATTTATAGTTGAGTAATGCTAGAAATACAAACTTTTTTACAAAAAATTTACAATCTGTTGATGTGGTGAGTGATTTTTTTTTTTTGCGTAAATACACTTTTGGTCATTACATTTTGGGCAATTTCTCGTTTTGGTCCCTAAATTGATTTTGTTCCTATGTCAGTCCCTGATTTTTCAAAATCGTTTTTAAAATAGTCCCTACCGTCAACCGGGTCACGGAATAAGCTGAGGTGGCAAACGGAACTGCTAGGTGGCATGTTAGATCTGATGTGGCTACCACGTCAGCATCCATGTCAGCATTTTAATTAATAAAAAAATAAAAATAATTTTAAAAATATTAAACTGAAAAAATTCAAAATCAAAAACAAAAAAAGAAAAAACTTTTTCAGAAGAAACATTGTTCTTCTTCCCCAGGACATGAACTTCATGCTTCATGTTCTTCCCCAAATCAAACCCAATAAATCCAAGAAATCAAACCCATAAATATCCAGTAAATTAAACCCATGGCTTATAATTTCTCTTCTCCACACATAACCTCTCTTCTCTTCGACCCTCACTCTCTCTCTAGCTCTCATGCACTCCGACTCTTCTTTCTCTCTCTACCCTTCTATTTCCCTTCTCTTACTCCCGTGACTTACGATTGTTCTTGGTGGTTTCGTGGTTGTGCTCCGGCGATTCGTGGGTCTGATTTTGTGGTTGTGCTCCAGCGGGTCGTGGGTCTGATTTCATGGGTTTTTGTTGGCTATGATATGGGTTTGAACTTTGTGGTGGTCAGATTCGTGGGTGAGGACGTGCTCAATGGTGTCGCTGTCGGTTTGGCCGTGGGTCGTGGGTGACTGTGCTTCAATGGTTTCAATCGGTTCATGGGTCCGACTGGTTCGTGGGTTTTTTTTTTTTTTTTTTTGCCATGGATCGTGGCTGATTTGGCCGTGGGTCATGGCTGATTTGGTTGATTTGGTTCATGGGTTTTTTTTGGCTGTGGATTGTGGTTCGTGGGTTTTTTTTGTTTGGCTGTGGTTGGTGGTTACAGATTGAGAAGTGGTGGAAGAGGAAGGTTGTTGGGTTGTGGCTGCTGTGGTTTGTGGTTGTGGCTGGTGGGGCAACGGTGGAGGTGATTCCGTTGAAGCAAGATGACCCAAACAAAACGCCAACACCAATGGAGCTTTGGTCAATCACGGATCCAAACGAAACCCAGATTTAAACTGAAAAAGCTATGGACATTCGGGCATGGGTCTTTGTTGAATTTTTTGGGTTTTTTTTTTTTTGTGTTTGTTTCCCAAGAAAATTTCTAGTTTTGGGTGTGTTGGAGATTAGTTTTTTTTTTTTTTTTTTTTTTTTAGTTTATGGGTTTCATTTGTTGTAGAATTCAGTGTTGATCGTGTTAGAATTTGTTGAGTTTGATTGTGTTAGTTCTGTCAGGAAAGAACATGTTATTATGTTCTTCCAAAAAAATCAATTAAAAGCAATTAAAAAAATACAAATTTATTTATTTAATTTAATGAGATTTAAGGTTTTGTTTTTTTATTTTATTTTATTTTTAAATTTTCTGACATGGATTTTTTATTGTTAAAATACTGATGTGTTATTTTTTAAAAGCCAAATAATTTTTTTTATTATTATTTTATTAGCCACATCAGATCTAACATGCCACCTGGCACTTCCGTTTGCCACCTCGCACTTCTGTTTGCCACCTCAGCTTATTCTGTGACCCGGTTGACGGGTAGGGACTATTTTAAAAACGATTTTGAAAAATCAGGGATTAACATAGGAGCAAAATCAGTTTAGGGATCAAAACGAGAAATGACCCAAAATGTAGGAATCAAAAGTGTATTTACGCCTTTTTTTTTTTTTTTTTGAGAAATAATTACAACATGCTGCTAACCCTGCAGCTTGAACCCTTTCCCCACTAGACCCCTGTAGTGGCCTTTTTTGTTATATTGGGCTGGGCTACCTCCTGCGGTATTAGACCGAAGTATTCTGAGTAAGGGAGTTGAGACCGATCCAACTGCAACTCAATTTGGTCCAACTTGTGCGCAAACTATGCCTCTTTTGCCAAGAGCGTGCTTACAGCAAGTAGGACTATTTTAGATGAGTCGTGGCAAGCAGACATGATAATAATAAAACAAAAGAGAGTATTTCGACTTCTTAATTAAAGTGAATAAATGATCGCTAATTAAGAAAGATATTCATAATAACAACAATCACTTTTATAAAGAAAGCAAAGGAATAAATGGGTAGCATATGGGTTAATCATAAAAAGAAAGAAATCGGATCAAGTTTGATTTGCAGGACCGAAACCAGAGAGAGAAGAACGTTTCTTCTCAACGCAAATAATCTTCCGGAGAAATCCTGCTGTGAAAATTAATCACTTTGAAGAAAACGGATCTGAATGGTTGGTGCCCAAGTAAACTCCTTGCTTCTGACAGAGAGCAGGACTTTGAGAGGGAGAGAGGAAATCAACCTATTGGTGCATGTCTGCCGATCTAACTCTTTGTTTATTTCTTTCTTCCTTTTTTTAATTTTCCTCTTATCTTTCCTTTCTTTCCTCCACACTTGTTTTGTATTTCGTGGTTTTCCTTAGAGGTTCTTGTTATCGTGATTGTGTTATCCCCTTTTCTTTGCACGACAAGGGCCTCCTTTTATAATGTCTGCCGTGATTGAGTTTTACTATTTTAGCCCTTAACCACTTTTTTCTAATCTTGGTGTACTTGCCGACCACCACTAGTCTGTGTGTGTGCCACTCTCCATCACCAGAAAAAGAAGACTCTTTTGTTTGTTTGTTTGTCGTGGCACCCTTTCCTGCTACGGTGTGGATGCTCTTTCTCCCTATTCCATATGGCATGCACCTAGTGGTTCCAACTCAGTCTTGCTTCTTTTGGGTGGTATGTCATCCCAACAGGACACTTCTCTCAAAAGAGCTTGAGCAGGAACCTCAGAATAAGTTTTTCCCCTCTCCCCACTGCCAAACCATGCCCTCTTACCTCTGACTCATGACCTCACCATGTCCCATATTGGCTGGGTACAGGTTGGTAATGTCTGGGTCTTGTGCGTGCCTCCCTTCCATATGTGTCCAAAATTTACCTGCTGCTCATGCGTTCGCTGTGGTCTGGAGGCTTGCCTGCACAGTCTACCGTCCGTCCTTGACCTTTTATGTGAGCTGCTTTCTGATTTCCCGCTCCCCTTAGGGGCTAGGCTTTATTTGATGTTGGGTTTTGTCTTATTTCAGTCTACTCCTTGGTTGCTATCATTTCCTGCCATATCACTCTGTCATTCCTGTTGTAACATTTATTTGACCCAATCCTGTTGAACCTCTTTGGGCATGCCGTTTATTTTTTCCCCAGTGGCTTAGTATGGTCATTGGTTTTTTATTACGTTACTTGCGGGCTCCTGTGTTCCATTTGTTTTCTCTTGAGCATCCTTGGTCCATTTGCTTTTCTTGGGCTTCTTTGGCCCTTTTCCTAACTCTATATCCTCATGGGTTTTTACTAACTTCATTGGGCTTCCTCGACCCAATTACCTTGTCCTCATCCTTAGGGTTCATGAGCTTGCCATCAACCCCTTACTTTCTTTACTTGCATTACTTCAGGCTTGCCATGACCCATTCTCACTTTTCTATATCATATACTGCCCATGAGTTTGCTATTTCTCTCTTTCCAGGCTTCTTTGAGCCCATTTGCTTTCTCAAGGCCCATTTGTTTATTTTATGGACTTGTGATCCATTATTCCTACCGCTTGGGTTTAATGATTTTTTCTATCTATTTACCAACTCCTTTCTGCCTGTGTTGTTGGGCTTCTTCTTTCTTTTTGACTTCCAAAATGACCATCAACAACCTCCAAACACTTTGTGCATGGGGAGGTGTCAATTCAGCTACAAGGCCTTTGGCAATGTGGTAAATGATTATTGGTAAATAAAAAAATGTTGTTAATAGTAGACCTAAATAAAACCCAATAAAAAATTGGCCATAACAACAATTTGTAAAAACATTGAAAAATAATTTATGTATGTAATATTACTCTTTATAAAGTTTTCATAATTAATATTGTGTGAGAATAATTTCCATATTTGTCACGCCCAAGATTTGGCTCTCAGTAGATGCATTGGATTTATATTCATCATTCATGTGATTTTCCTCTTACGTTCTTCTAGAAGGTAATGTCCAAAAGTTGAACTTCTCTTACCTTTTGGTGGTGTGTATACTTTGAAAAATTCAAATAATGAATGAAAATCCAAGCCTCTAGTTTATGTATGTTTGTCACATATGGCTTAGCTCGGCCAAATCATAATCACGTGATGCATCTGTTCAAATTCCTCTTTTACAAATGCTTTTAACTGGTCTTGAAAAACTCCAAACCTTTTTGGTACATCATAATCAATCAAAACTGTAGCTCCCCTCAATACCTTTCTACAGAAATTTATTTATATATATAAGCCTCAAAGTTCAAGTTCATACCATCCCTATACAAATTTTCACTTGGTTTTCACGTCTAACAAAATAAAAA
Organism: Quercus ilex subsp. ballota; assembly: GCA_032727855.1. Lineage (NCBI taxonomy): Eukaryota > Viridiplantae > Streptophyta > Magnoliopsida > Fagales > Fagaceae > Quercus > Quercus ilex. The sequence continues at coordinate 26,474,487 of CM064919.1, forward strand.
AATAATCCTTAAATTCATGCTCATACATGTTGTTATAATTGGTCTGTGTATGCCAGACACTATTTCATAGCGTCAGAAGTGTCTTTCAATTATTTTGAAAATAACATTTTACGGTCTGAAATAGTGTCTGGTGGCAAGCACACAGACCAACATAGTATCATGCGTTAACGTAATCTATCAAATTAGGTACTGTATAATAAATTTGAACATAAAATAATGCATATTGGTACCTAACTGTGGGGATCAAATTCAAGTAGAATAACCCCAAAAACTCAATCCAACAAAGTTTAGACTTTTTTTTTTTGACGGACCTATTCAGAAGGCGACCTTTGGAAACAACCACAGAATAGGTTATTTTTGAGTCTTTCTTTGACAAATTGAGTATTTGAGTGAGACCCCACCGTCTTCTTGCTAAACGCCAATTATTTCATCCTAAAATAGTAAAATTACAATGCTTTTTCTTCTGTTGCTAAGCCCAAGTATTATAAAAATATTTATTACCTTTTAATTAATGATAGATTAGACTAAGATTATCTTGACTTTTTGGGATAGCTACATTTATCAGTTCTCAAAATCAGATTAAGACCCTATTGAGCTTAGGATAACTCCACCTTCGAGTTCTTAAATTCCCAACTACCAATTGAAATTGAGATGGTTAAATTTTACCACACCATGTCACCATCAATCATTTAAATACTTATCAAAATAGTGATAGTAATCGTTTTAATACATATTAATGTGAGATAAAATCTAATCCATTCCTTTTCAAAATGAATGGATAGTGTAGGGTCACAATTTGTATCCCAAGTCCTAAAGATATGGGATATAGGCCCAATGAGCCCAATATAATAAATTTGTAGAAAGTGGGTGAAAGAACTGGGCCTTTAGTGAATTTAACAATGGTTGCTAGAAATTTGAAAGATGAACAAGTAAGAAAGACACGTAAAAATTAAATGAACTGGTTGTCTGAGGAGATGGATTATAGAAATAAGCCAATAGAATTGAATGCTAATACAGATTTAAATACCACAGTCGTTCTTTTCCGTTTTTTTTTATCCCCATCTCATAGGAGGTCTTTTACATTATATAGTTCCTTTCAGACCATCTTAATCGTACACTTGTTAATCATCTAAGCCTTCACTTAAGTGCATGTCCCATCAGACATCTTCTTTAACTCTCTGTGAATGGTGGTAACTGAGACCACGCTGTTCAGGGGTCCTCTCCACATAAATGCGGTCAGAAAAGTTGCTGCAGTGCATTTAATGCGGTGACAACAGCTTTTCTTTTAGATATTTCTGAACTCCTATCGCCTTTGTACGTGCCTGAGGTTCATCCTTATCGTTGGAACTTCATAAAAGGTCACCTAAATTGCCCAAATACAGGTTTGACTAATATTCATCGTATCCGAGAAGGATCTACTCCTCGGACTATATTCCTCCATTCTTTTCTTATGTGATTTTCAACTTTGGGACCTCTTCCAATCATTTCCTCCTCCTCGGACATGTCCACATCCTCGGATAAGGCCCAAGACTTAATATACAAATTTGAGCTCTTACCCCCACAGATAGGATTTCAAAAATTAGGTAGAGTTAGCTTAGGAACTCTAGAAGATCTCAATTCCTCAAAATTTTATCTAACCATTTTATAATTAATGGATGATATTTTACTACTTTAGTAATATTATTTAAAAATAATCTAAACTATTGATAATTTGAAAAAAAAAAAAAATCAAATCCATCAATTTTAAAATGTACAATATTTTAGCAACTACAATATGAAGTTATCATAACAAAAATCCTAATATTAATTTATAATCCATAGAATTTATATAAAATAATTTATTTTAATTTTAATTGATAATTTCATAATTAGGAAATAGGAGATTTGAACTTTTAAGATTTAAGTTATGGACAAAGTTTAGCTACAATATTACTCAATATCTTTTTATTGGAGTCGAATTTTGACAAATCCACTATTGGATTACATATTCTTCTTATATCCTTTATACTTGCAAAATTTCTAGAAAATTAAATATCAATAGTTATATCATCAATAAATTGTTTAAATTGCAAGTTTTTGTAGTTTAAAATTATGAATCAAGTATAAGCTTATTATATAGTAAATAATATTCGATTGACACAAAATTTGACATGTGTATTAAGAGTATAAAGAACATACAATTCATCTGTTAAATTTTCAAAATATGTACGTAATGTTATTTTATTGAGTAAGATTGTAGTCTTAACCTATAACCAAAAGTGAATTTGGTACACCGAACTATTATCGATAGTCCTCTTAGTGACAGTCGCAAACTTGAACCAGAGTCATCACTGCATGCTTTATGGTTATGCCCAGAACTTGATGTAGTTTGGGATGTTGATGATTTGTAGGCGTGTCGAAGGTTCATTACTTTCTTGAATTTCAAAGAGTTGTTATCATGGCTTATTATAGGACAGCTTCCTCTGGACGTTTTCTCTATCACAGCGTGGTCTATTTGGAATCAACTGAACCAGGTTTGCTTGCGCGCACCAGCCTAGCCGTAGTCCCCATCAAATCGCTTCTATGGCGAAAGAACGACTCACAGAAGTTTAGGCAGTGCAGCCCGCTCCTCACTCTTGTAACCCTGTGTCTCAGTGTTAGTGGCGTCCTCCTCCATCTGGCATGATAAAGGCTAACTTTGATGGGGCCATCTTCACTAAGGAGCATCGGTCTGGGATTGGCGTGGTACTCAGAGATAATTAAGGTTTGGTGTTGGCCTCATTATCTTGGCAAGTTTCTTAAGCCTATAATCCTCTGGAGATTGAAGCTACGATGGCAGCAGTAGCTCTTCGGTTTGCTTTGGAGTTGGGTTTTTCACAGGTGGTTCTTGAAGGTGACTCGCAGGTTCTAATGGAAACTCTAATTAATGATAATGTGTTTTTATCCTCGGATGGTTTGCTCATTGATGATATCCGTTTGGCTAGTAGGTTTTTTAGTCAATTACGTTACTCTCATGTCAAGAGAGAAGGTAATAAGATTGTCAATAGCTTAGCTAGACATGCTTTATGTATTTCGAATTTCGTTGTGTGGATGGAGGATATTTCACTACCTTTTCTTTCTGTTGTCCTTGTTGACATTGTCTGTTTTTCTTAATAATATGCATTATGTTCTTCCTCCAAAAAAAAAAAAAAAATTATAAGGTTCTTGAGAATATATATATATATATATTAATAAAAGAAAAAAATATTAAAAATCTTGTAAGGTAATTATAGATTTATATTTTATTATCAACGTAAATGTTATACTGTACATTTTTTTGCAAATGTATAAATTATTGTACATATTTGTTTTTCTTACAATATAAATCTTGTTTTGTTAGTTCAATGTAAACTAAAAATTCTTCGGTGGTATTAATCAAGTATATTTGAAGATACTTGTATCTGATTCCACAGGGCACAGTTGGTCTAAAACTTTCAGATCATTATTGTATTTATTATTCTTCTCAAAAAAAAAAAAAAATTATTGCATCTACTATATTTATCACGGAATAGTAAGGTTATTTACGTGACATCCTGTAAGTGTCCTCAATTAATTTTGGACCAGGACTTTTCCCCCACCCCTGAATATGCATTTAAGTCTCTTGTTTTTTTGGGAAAATATGCTTTTTTTTTTCTTTTTTTTTTTGAAGAGGACACCGTCCTTAACTTACATTAAATAGAGATAGAATCAAAATACAATGCTTCAATAGCCGGAGGGGGGAAAATATGCATTTAAAATTTGATATAAAAATTTTGTTTTGCAATCAACAAAATAAACAAATAAAAGATTACTTTCAAGTTTCAAAATTTTGATTTTATCCCTAAAGCTTGAGAGTATTTAAATTTTATACTAAAATTTCATAATTTAAATTTTACCTCTAAAATTTGAGATGTTTAGATTTTATACTTTATAGTTTCAGAACATGAGATATAAAATTCAAATACCTCCAATTTTTAGATAATAAAATTTAAATTTATCTAAAATTTAGAAAGTAAAATTTAAATTCTAAAATTTTAAGAGATAAAATAAAATTATTCTTAAATCTTATAAAATAAAATTCAAAATTTAAAATTTCGTGTATGAAATATAAACATTTATGGCACTGACACACACCTACAAGCACCCATAGTATTACGCGCTTAAGCTAAAGAAAGTGATCATAATTCATAAAATATTGCGGGATTTCTGCAGGTGGTAGGTAATGGTTGGTGAGATCAAAACCGAAGTAAAAAGTCCCAGTACAGTCCAAAGTTCCAAACAAGCTTCCACGTACCTATGAAAAGGTGACGTTTGGGAACAACCACAGACAATTAAAAAAGAATTTGGTTAATGTGTGTTCTAAAGGTACACATTAACAAATTCGTTTTTAAAAAAAATTTATTGAGAATTAAAAAAGTTATCAAAACTTTTTCAATTCTTAATAAAAATTTTTACAAAAATGGTATACTATTATATGCCCTTAGAGCACACGTTAATAAAATCTATTAAAAAATACAAGTTTCTCATGAAAAAGAAATGCTAATAATAACAATAAAAGAAACCATTAGAGAAATAAGAAATTGTTAGGTTTGGGTCTCATTGGGGAGAAAATACACCCTCTTTCGGGTGTAAGTTTCTTCCCTTTTATAGTTAATGGGACCCACAATTGATGGGTCTTACCAACTGTACGGGAGAGGAAGCATATACCTAAAACAGGGTATATTTCCTCCTCATCGTAAGTGAGACCACTGATCATCTTACTGAATTCCAAATTCATTTAAGGATTTTTTTAATACCAAAAATTGTACTAAATACTTGGTCTTATTAAAGGGTAAGTTTTTTTATTTGAATAATTAAATACACGAAGCAATAAAAATGGTATAATCACAAAGGGTCAAGGACCATTGTCAGCGCAGGTTAGATGAAAAAAATTTAATTAATACATTGTTGGTAGGTTGAAGAAAAATTCTAAAACCATTGCCAATCTACCAACCTCCAAAAATGATGAGTTGGTTGAAAATTTGGGTAGTTTTGACTTGGCGAATTGGGTGGGTTATTTTTAGCTGTGTTCTATACTAAACTTTAAAATTTATTTTACCATTTACGAATAAATTTAAGTTGTATTTCCTCCTTATCCTATAAACCATTTAGAGAAGTCAAAAGAAATGAATCACTTTCCCATAAATCAAAGTATACACATCTTAAGTTGTTAATACTTTTTAAAATTTTCACCAAAAATAAAAAGTACTATATTTATATTATTATGTATACTTACTATTAAATCTATTATGTTTGGAAAATATTATTCTTTATATTTTTTATTATGTGTAAATTATGGAATTTTTTTAGCAAAAAAGATTTTTTTTTTTTAAACCCTTAAATTTGGTATGAGATAAAAAAATAAAAATTTTAAAAATCACTTTCATATTCATGCAGATAGAAGTGGGGTCCAATAGTTTGGATGAATTGGGCTGACTGTTGAACATGTCTAATCATCTTGGCCCCCATTAGATTGCCCTTTTTTTTTAATAGGGAAAATTACTATTTTGGAGTAAGACACTACTCACTAGCCATAACTTCGGATCTGCCACTTTGAAATCATCAATAAAATTTTGACCTTGCATTTGTGAATGACCTTTATCTGGACTTAAAATTAGCCACCCAATTTAGTTTAACCTCAGTTAAAAGGTAAAAGAAAAAATAGAGCTTTATTTTGCTGCCCCCTTAGATAACAGTGAGTTCAATTATAATTTAGAACTAAACTACTCAAAATGTTCTTAAGAACACTAGCATTGGGATGTAAACACTCCCCAGCTACAATTTTACAAGTCACCCAAAACCCACTTCATTTGGGTTTATAAACTTAAAAAAAATTTGCAACCTATTCATAGGCTGTAAAATATATATATATATATATATATATATTATTATTTTAGTATGTGGTTGTGTGGGAATAGAAAAAGTAAGTGGTAGAAAAGAGAGAATAATATTTTTTATTATTTTATTAGGTAGTTTATATTATTTTATTGAGTTGTATGTAAAAATAGAATCTAAAATGTAAATTGAGTAGTAAAATAAATTGGTAAAATAAATAAAGTAGTGTTTGAAAATACAAAATAAATTTTTATTTATTTTATTTTTTTATTTAGAAATCCTCAATGCTAATGTTCTGAAAAGCATAATATACAAAAATAAAAAAGCATAAAGCATGAATCACTTTTTCTTTTCTTTTTTTAGAAGAAAAGCATGAATCATTTGGAACCAATATAACGACATGGATTAATGGTCAGCATAATTTGCTGATATATTTCTATTCTTCTTTATCTTTTTCTTTTTATCTTTTTTTTTTTTTTTTTAAATTTAAATTTTATGAAACTCTATTCTTTTTCATTGTTTCTTTACGTGTGAGTGATGTCCCATCCAGGGCCAGGCCACATCACATTCGAGAACCAATAGGCAATAAGTTGAAAACAATTAACGGTCAGCCCTCTACAAAATGTATAAACTACAACTTTTGTACAATATCAATTTTCTTTTCTATAATGATTGTTTGTCAACAAAATTTGGACCGTGGAACAATTAAAGAAATAGACGAAGAATTGACGAAGAGGAAGAAGAAAAAAAGAAGCTACCCCACCCTAAAATTTGATCAATTTAATTTTAGCTAAATTTCACTGATCTCGCCTTCCCTACACACACCCACATTTATCACCATGGTTCCTTTCTTCCCTGACTCCATGACTCTGCAGCAGTTTCTCCGCGGAGACTGTCCAGAAACAAAGCAAAAGAAACCACATTAAACATTTTGTTTGAATCAAAAGAACCCACATCACAGTTCACTGCCACTTAATTTCACTGAGTTTTCAAATTTAGTCAAAATTCCAATAATTAAGACCGTTGATCGCATTTGATGGAGCTTTTTTTTTATGAAAAGGCATTTGATGGAGCTAAATCATGTGCTTGTCAGTTGTCACATAGAATTATAGGAATGTCAATGTCGTCAATAATAGTAACAACCAGACCATCCCTCTTGAGAATGACATGATGATCCACCCATTTCAACTAACAGTCAGAGATTGGAGTAAAATTGGAACACAAACAAAACTGGAAGATTTAAATTATTATTATTTTTTTTTTATAAGATTTGAATTGTAAATTTGAAACTTCAACAAGTAAGTAGTAACTTGAAGAGTAAAAGTGAAGCTTGCAGGTATTATAGGTAATTGTAACGTAAATGCAAATTAGAAGCTATTGGTGGCAGTCTTAAAACGAAGGAAGCAAAGAGAGAGGAAAAACTACTTACCCTATCCCATAGATGCGGGTCAGGCTTCTTATATACCTCCACTCTGTCAAGCTTGGTTGGATCAGCCATCTTCCACTTGCACGGAGGGTGAGGGACGCGATGCCGTACATATTCACTCACTGTCTGGTTTGTTGAAGAATCCAATCTTGCATTTGACATGTAAAAAACAAAAGGCTTTTGGCATTGGTTTCGGAAAACCGGACGGGTGTTGAATGCGTATGCAGTATAATCTGCTTTTTTGTACCAATTCAAGAATGTCCTTGAAGGCATTTCTATCTCACGAGGTGAGAAGACTCCCCGAAATACTTGAACGGCAAAGCCCCATGAAACTGAAATAGTCCAACGCTTAGATTCGTCATAGCAAATTGATTGTTGCATGAGCCCTGCTGAGTCCAACTTCATAGGTTTGGTAAGCCGCTGGAGGGCTTTAACTTGAGTCACATTGGGGAAGATTGGCTCAACCACATCAAGGTGATGCAATGATACCAGAGGTGCCACTGGATGTGCTGCAAGAAGCCCGAACAAGTTTCCATACACATCGTACTGGCATTGTCAAGAACCAAAAAGAGACGCTGTTAAAATCAGTGTTGTTGGTCTTTCAAAACAATATACTACTAAGGCTTACCGACAAAAAACACCTCTAGGGAAAGACCATATAGAGGCAACCCTACTTTGAGCTGCCTCTATATGCCCTCTAAAATCATAACCATATTGTAGAAATAACATTTACGCGACACCATCAACTTCTATTATCAAGGCTACAATGCTAACCCTACTTATTGGGAGCAAAAGGGGAAAAAATATCCTCAAATGCCAACATTACAACAATAATAATAAAGTTTGAAGTAGATAATTTCCCTATATGCTGTTGCCAATGCTAGATTCTTCATAATTTCTTCCGTGCCAGGACAAGTCTGAGGAGGGTCCATTTAGTGGAAAACATCCAAATTTAAAGAAGTGGTATAAACATCCGAGTTAGATCGCATCATTTAATTGACTTGTATAATTGAACTTACCAACTAAATCAATATATTAATTTAACACGAAAATTAAGGTCATGATTATAAACAAATCAACCATGTTTAGTGCTATTTTTTTTTTTTTGATGGTAACCATGTTAGTGCTATTATTACTTTAAGTCATAAATGTGTGTCATTCATTAAAACCTTGAATGAAATTTGAGCACTCTAAAACTCTCTTCATGTAACACACGACACGTAAACATACACAAATGTAAACAACTAAACAAGTCATTCAAAAGACACCACAACAATAGTCTTATGAACAGCTGTACACTATTCCAGAAGAAGGAGCGTGATGTGAACGAACCCAAAAAACGCCTCGTGGTTGTAAATACTTCCATTTCATGTAGGGACAACTAGTGACTAATGTCACAAAGCGAGTCCAACACCTTTTATTCGTAGGACCCATCGAACCTAAGCTATGTAGGTGTGGACAAAACATACACAGCAATAATTAAATCACTCCGCTAGATTTTAGGACCCCGGAGGTCCTATACACCAAAATTATGGTCTGGAAATTACCAAACGGTACACAATCGTTCTGGATTCAACAACGCGTCTCCGATACTCTTTCAACCCGAAATATCGCCAAAAGACATGCCGATACGACCAAAGATTAAAAAAACTAACAAAAAAACCGGAAGCAAGAAAAGCAAAAATAAAAATAAAAATAAAAGCAAAACCCAAACAAACCCACCGACGAAAGCGAAAGGATGAGAAGGAAAAACAGACCTGGTGAAAACCGAGTTCTTTGGTGAGTGGGACACCGAGTTCGGCCATGCAAGCTTGCATTCGGTCATCGGAGCCGTACAGTCCTGGGTACCGTTGAATACACCGGTCTTGCATTTTCTCCAGCGCCTTCGCTAGTGGGTAGCTGATGGCGAAGCCGCCGCCGCCGTAGGCCATGCCGTAAGAGAAATATATGTTTTGCAAGTGGCTCTCCGATAAGCTTCCGATGTAGTAGTACTGGTTGTGGTCGTACTTGCTCAAGACGCGGACCAAGTTCTCGGTGACGAAAACGGTGTCGTCGTCGCCCATCACGAACCAGTGCACGTCTTCGAGCCCGAGACGGAGTGTCTCCGTCACGATCCGCGAGATCCGAATCGCGGACCGGTGGCCCTGCCGGTTCGTGTAAGAGAACTTCGAGGTGTCGCCGGAGATCATCACCGGAGGAAGACTCAGATCCTCCTCTTCCTCCACCCGATCTCCCTTGTTTCCTTTCGTCTTATTCTTCTTCACCGCTTGGTCTAGCCAGACTATCCCTCGCATTTCCTCGGGCTTGAACCAGAGCTTAATATAGTTCTTCCTCTTCCCCCAAAACTTAGCCGAGGCGGCGATTCCGAACACAACGTTTCGTATCTGGGTTGTCTGGCGGCGAACCTCGACCGCTTGATCTTGATCTAGAATCGACTGTGGTGGTTGTGATGAGGCGGCGGAGGAGATTTGACGGCGGGGGTTAGAGAAAGGCTCGTGGTCGCAGGCGCGTGAGGTAGAGACGAGCCTGAGCGTGTAGACGACGTAGGTGACGGTGACGAAGAGGATGAGCCAGAGCAGAAGCCTAGGCAAGACTCTGGATTGTGGGCCTGTCCCAGCATTGGGCGTGCCCAGATTCATCATCATCATCTTCTCTGTATCTTTCTGGCTCACTTTCATATTTTCTTCTAGAGTTTCTAATCCAAAAAAATTTAGTAGATTTGGGAAAGACCCAGATCTCTTTTCTTTCAATTAATCAGTTCAGTTGAGCTTGAGTTTGAATTGGAGCTTAATAAATAACAATAATGTGAATAAGAAGATGAGAGAAAAAAAAGAAAAAGAGATTTTTTTGGAGGGATTTGGGTTTTGGGAGAGAAAAAGAGCTAGAGATGAAGAATGAGTTGCAGAGTAGAAAAGGTGGGAGAGCATGCAATGGTGCCAGATTGCACAGCCCTCCCTGAATAGGGCTACACTAGGAATTATCTGATTGAAATCTCTGTGTGTGTGTGTGTGTTTTTTTTTTTTTTTTTTTTGGTCTTGTGGTATTTGAAGCAAAGGATTCTAGGCTGTGTGCTGCTTAGATCTTTGAAACGTGTGTGAGTGGTTTGGATGACGACAAAAACTTTCTCTCTGTTTTTGAGGTGGTACTATAATAATATAATTCATGACTCATGAGAAACAAGTGGATTTATTTATTATTATTTTGTATTGGAAGAGAAGTGGATATTTGTGTGAGGTTTGAATGTTTTTGATATATTTTTGTGTTGGTTGAGTCGTTAGAAAGACTTTAGGGAGGTTTGTGAGCTTGTTCCGGTAATATTGTTTACATTTTTTGAAAATATGTGTGGGGAAAAGAGTGTATAAAAAGATATGTAATATTATTTAAAAATTGTAAATATGTATTTAAACACATGTATTAAATAGACCCTTAAAGAGATATTGTTTGGGCCAATAATAGTAAATTTTATTAGGATATTTTGTAAAAGCTTTTATTTATATCCCAATACTTTAAAATATCTATAAACAAATAATAATACCATGAAATAGATAAATTTATATACAAACACAGATTTTAATGTATATATTTTTTTGATAATATAAATTTATATACAAACACAGGTTTTAATATAATATAATATATATATATATATTTATTTATTTATTTATATTTATATACTTATTAATAACTACTGTATTATAACTTATAAGTAGATAACTTATAAGTAGAGTTCAACCAAAAAAAAAAAATCTAATTCTTCTCCAAAACAAAATACTCAGGTGTAATAAATATATATCACTTTTTTTGTTATAAATATAGACTTTTATATCTAAGATAGTTATTAATAAATATACTAAAAAAACCCAATTGAAGTTTCGTATACGGTAAATCAAACATAGTATTCCATGCATAAAGCTAACACTTTTCGCACTTTTTTAGGCTCTAGAATAGTTTAGAAAAAGTCATGAAAGACAACCTTATCCCAAATAAAAAAAAATAAAAATGAAAAACCTAATAGATGTTCTTATTAGTTTAAGAAATATTTTTATAAACTTTTTATGAGGAAAAAAAAACTAATTTTTTGACAACTTTTTATATTTCTGATAAAAGTGATATTGAGATTTTCTTAAAATAACCCATTAACAAATGCCCTAAAATTATTTATTAACTGAACCCTAAAAAAAATATGATAGAGTGCCAAAAACTCGAGGATATTGCTTACTTTCTCTCTTGAGAAGAATTACAGTTCAAATCTTTATTTTTCCCATTATTGTAATTATTGAATTATTTTATATATATAATATGATATTTTTTATAATGTCAAATTGTTAATATATATATATAGGTAAAGCTCAAAGAAAGTTGAATTTGAAATTAGAATCGAATTTTGCGTCATGTGTCTATATTTATGTGGGGATCACACCATAATTATCCTCTTAAGTTTGTACCATGTGTTCACTTAAGTTTTTTAATCTTTATGTTAAGTGAGTTAACGAGTGCAAAATACTAAGAATCTAATATTAATGACCTATAAATTAAAAAAAAAAAAAATCAATTACATATACTCAATAAAAATCACAATACAACAAAGATCATCACACGTTCTATCTTATTAAAAATTAGAAAATAAAAATGATCATAAGTATTAATTTTGGGTAAGAATTTTAATATGTGACTAATTACCTGCAACCTGCTGGGGGGCGTCCTCGTTAGAGCCGTCGCTCACTTCTACCACCAGGGAAGGAGTATCCCCTTGGTCTGGCTCGCCAGTGGCCCCAGTATCCAAAACCTCCCCGCCTGAGGTAGCAGCAATTTCCACGGCGATTTCCTCGGGCTCAGAGCCGCCTGGACTGTCTTGGGCGGCCCCGCGGATGACAGGGGGATAGTACACGCTCTCATCTTTCCACAGCACAGAAGAGGCCTCCACACCAGCTTGCCTAAGGGCTTCCATCCAAGTCTCGGAGCAGTAGCGCCTACATAACCCAGGGACTTGGGATTTGTAGGCAGCTGCTGTCTCAGATGCCCCAGCAGCATAGGCAGCCTCCTCAGCCTCCTCCTTGAGGGACCAGGCTTCCTCCCTACCCTTCTCCGCCTCGAGCTTGGCCCTCACGGCTTCGTCCCTAGCGAACTCGGCCACTTTCCTGGCATCCTCGGCAGTAGCTCCTTTCTTCGTCAGGTCTGCAATCAGATACTTTGCGATCTTCAGCTGCTCCTCTGCCTCACCCAGACGTTTCGTCTGAGTCTCGGCCTGCCTCTGCGCACCCTCGAGGCCTGACAATGCGCTGTCCCGAGCCTGGGTCGCGGTCTTCAACTCCTGCCTGGCCTTGGCAAGGTCCTCCTCGGACTTCTTGAGGGCCTGGGTGGCCTCCAAACGCCTCTTGCGCTCTTCCTCCGTTGCCCTTCCGTGGTCGCGGGCCATCTCCTCCAGCCTGAAGGTGGCCTGGACAGCCTGCCAAAACCAAAGCAAATGCATGATAATAAGCCGAGCTAAAAAAAAAAAAGAAGAAAGGAGAGGGACGCAAGTGTTGAGGCCTTACCATCCCCAAATAACGCTTAAGGCTGAGGAAGACCTCCCTACTCTTCATGGTCCCCAGCTGCTCCATATCCACGGGAAGTAGCAGGCACCTCTCCACGGCGTCGGCCACGCGCGAGCCTTCGCCCTCTCTGAAGTCCCTGAGGGAGGAATCGTCCCGTAGGGGAGCCCCATGAAGCATTGGGGCAGGCAGCCATGCCTGGGCCTCGGCCGGGGCATCTACCTGCCTATCCTGAGACCTGGAGCCTATCCTTAGCTGCTTCGAGGGCCGCCGACCGTCATCCCCCTCGCGGGTTGGCCCAGATTTTTCCTCAACGGGCCTCTTGCCCTTGTCCTTCATCTGCTTGGAACCAGAAGGTTCGTGCCGAGAAGACGGACTCGTCCGAGGTGGAGGGGGAGGAAGCCTGGACTGGGCCGAGGTAGACCTAGTCTGAGGAGGACGATTCTTGGGGGAAGGGGGAGGGAGCTTCGGCTTGGACTTCCCCGGTGGCCCTTCGATCAGCTCGGATAGTGTGGGCTGGTCCTTCTTCTTGTAGCCCATCGCAAGCCGGGGAGAAATCTCGGGAGCCGAGGGGACTGCTGTGGTCGGTTGAGGATCACCCACGTCTTCGGTAGGTTCCTCGGACTGATGAATCTGCTCAAAAACGTCAAAATCGTCCCCTCCAGGACAAGGGTCTGTAGCCTCCCTTTCTCCCTCAATGTCCTCTTCCGCAGCCTCTGAGAAGGTTTGGGAGGCAGAGGGTACTGCTACTGTGACGCCCTCCGAAGTGGGGAGATCCTTGGGAAGCTCGAACCCGTCCTCGGTCACTGCTATTTTCTGTAGGCGAGGATCCTTTGCTTTGATCACGTGCCTCGGAGCCGCGAATGACTTTTGGAGCGGCGTGTACCCCAAGATTTTGTGAGCGGCCCGGACTTGGTGATCTGCTTCGTTTTCAAAATCTGCCGACCTGAGCACCTTCTGCAAGTCCTCCCTGTTAATCAAGTTGTAGCGAGGCGCGAGGGAGTGCGGATTTGCAAGAAGGAAATGCATTCGCAATTAGCAACCAAAACAGTACAAAAAGAAATAACGCATAAGATAAGTTGGAGTCTCTGAACCCCCTCCTATTCCTACTACCCGACCTGGTGTCCCCTCCGTCGTCGGGCAATGGATACCATCATGCCACGCCCCGGACACGATGAGAAAGTCCTCGTTCATTCCCTTGTTGGACTCAGGGAGGCACTGGATGAGCCGGACCCTGTCGTCCCTCGTCCTCATATAGTAGGACTTGTCCCTCAAGCGTTGGAGATTGTAGCAATAGTTCACATCATGATGGGTCAGTCTAAGCCCCATCTTCTCGTTCAGAGCATCCACGCTGCCCAGAATTCTGAACATATTGGAGGCGCACTGAGTGGGGGCTAGCCGGAAATATGACAGATAGCCCCTCGTCACTGGTCCCATAGGGATCCTCATCCCTCCTTCAAGAAAGGCAATGATGGGAATCGCCACCTCGCCCTCCTGCCTCCGGAACTCCCACTCCCCCTCCTCGCAGTACCTCAAGCCCACATTGGCTGGTATCCTATAGTCAGCGATGAATTTCTCCATCGCCTCCTCAGTAAAGACATACTTCTTGAGTCTACCCATCCCAAATGACGCCTAAGAGAGCTAAAGAAAGAGCAGATAAAAGAAGAGAAAGAGCAAAAGGAAGAAAAGCTCAGAGAGGGATAGAGCGACTTACAGGAATGAGGAAAAGCTCCTCGGACAGACTCTTTATGCTGAAGAGGGTGGTGGAAGTTTGGCTGGACTCTGAGTGGAAGCGCAAGGGCCCGTGATCATGGAATGGAAAAAGGTGGAGACGGTTCGAACGGATATTTATGCCCTGGATAGGAGAGCTGCGCGAATTTTCCCGCCCATAAATGCTAGGCGTATCACAGCCGTTCGATTGCTAACTGCCCTCCGAACGTGGGGAGCACAAAGCCGCCCGAATTTAATGCAGGACACGTCGCGCACACCGAAGCGCCAATAACGCACCTTGGGCAGACGCAAAAGCTCCAGCGCTGACAAAAGACCAGACACGATTGGACGTGGGGCGGGACTGGAGATATCAAAATCCTCCTTTCCGCCCGAGGAGGCGGATAGCAAGATTTTGAGGGGCTATTTTGGGGCCAAGAAATGGTCAGGCAATCCCAGCCCACTCCCAACCAGGCCCAAGGCCCATGTCCGAGGACGCGCCCATTGACCGAGGACCGAAGTGTGGCACCCAGCCACCCTCTAAACAACGCCAAGGACGATAGCATCCCCAGAAGTCTGAGGTCCTAGGACGCGCAAGCAGCACTTAGTCCAAGGGGGCCTCCCCGAGCATTCAAGGAATGGATAGCGGGTACCAAATACCGGACATGAAAGCATGGTGGAGGAGCGCACCCCAGAGGAACTGTCACCTCCACATTAAATGCTCCCAACTAACGTCCTGGCCGCATTAATGAGGAAGGGACGCCTCAACAGTGCCACCTTGGTTGTAGCCACTTACAGAGGCAAGGGGAAGGTGGCTGATGGGACAGGCACTCAAGTGATGCCCTAATCCCTTTACAAATGTAGGGCTAGGATTGATTGGAAGGGGGATATATAATGTAAGGAATTCCTCCTAAAAGGGGGGGAGAAGGATGATGGTAATCTGCATGTACTGAGAGAACTTCTTGTTCATTTGAAGAGAAAGAAATTATTAGAACTCCAAGTTCTGGAAAACACGTCCGAGGAGCACTTTTACATATCCCGCCGCACGCTCAGCTTATCTAACCCACGTATAACTATGCATGGCCGTTGCACTCCACGCTAGCGCCTAGTTCTTGAATCCCTCCTCTATGAATTCATTGCGGGGTACGTGGGGCTTTTGACCCGTGTCCACTGGACGTGGGCGACTAAAAACCCTGTCCCTACAACGTTTACTTTTTAAAAAAAATGATTTGACTAATTATTTATATATTTATGATAAAAATTGTGTTTAATTTTAAATGTACTTATGCATATACATGTATTAAATGCTATTTTTTTAATAATTTGACTAATTATTTATGTTTTTATAATAAAAATTATATTTAATTTTAAATGTATCCATGCATTTGCATGTGTTACATGCTAGTTAGATTAGAGTCTAAATATTCCACCTGCACGAGTTAGGAAGGAAAAATAAAAATAGAAGGATGACATTTTAGGGTTACACCTAGGATAAATTACACCAACACCTCCTGAACTTTCATGTCGTAGAACTTGTTTTCCCCCTTCAATTGGAAAAAACGACATTGATATTGTGCCAAATAGATAGCTCCCTTCTGTCAATGCTCCAATTCATTTCATGCCCTGTTTTATAGTACCAAAAACAGGAATAAATGAAATGGCTCTCCAGTAATACTGAAAGAAATTTGCAATCCATTATATATTCATTAAAAAACCTAAACTTAGAAGACTGTTTGCCTTTCTATTTCAGAACATCAATTACATGAACAACAACTATCTAAATACAACTTCACAATTTCAAAGAAATCTCTAAAAAAAATCAAGAAAAATAGAAGGGAAAACCTCACTCTAATATGCTAATATATACAGGAAGTATAATAAAAAAAGGGGAAGTATTAACTATTGGGTCATGCTAACGAGTGTCCTTAGGGCATTCGTTAATAATCCATTTTAGAAATGTTTTGACTACTTTTATAGGAAATGAAAAAAGCGGTCAAAATATTAATTGTTTTTTTTTCCTTTTCTCATAAAAATTTTCTTTAACTGAATTGTTAACGAGTGCTCTAAGGGCACTCGTTAGCATTTCCCTTAATTATTAGGTCTGGTTAATGAGTGTCTTAAGAGTATTTATTAATAGATTATTTTAAGAAAATTTAAATACCATTTTTCACGAAATTATAAAAAGTTTTAAAAAAATTAGTTTTTTTTTTTAATAAAAATTTTCTAAAAATTATCCATTAACGAATGCTCTTAGTGCGTCCGTTAACTTTTTTTTTTTTTTATAATTATTTTATAAAATTTAGCAAGTTAAGTTCAATGAGATTCTTGGAAGGCTAGAAACAAAATCTGCAAAACAATAGAACAAACAAAGAGGATAAGTGCTTGTGGAGTGTGGGGGGCAAGGGTTGGGGTTCAAGTCTCCAGAAGGGAGTTTCACATACATATACACTTAAATTATGTTAGAGTATAATTCTATCTTGTTAAAAAAAAAAAAAAAAAAAAAACAAAGAGTATAAAAGTTTAAAACAAAGCTGAAGTATATTCCAAGGGCAAAACAAACTGGGTTAAACAGAATAGATAATAACGTGACAATAATATGGCACCAAATTCGTGCCATTGGACATATATAACTCTATATAAGTATTGATTAGAGAACAGATTAGGATTTTGTTTTAGGCCCCGTGAGTAGACACAATTGCAGCGCAAAATATCTTTATCTCTCTCTCTCGTGAAAAAGTTAAAAAGTACTTATAACTTAATTGAGTTTATTCTAATTCGTGTATATTTTGATATATGGGAAAATCGATCATTACCTATAATTTCCTTCACTGGTTTATAGGATTTAGAAAAATAAAACTTTCTAAATTTAACCGTAAATGGTAAAATAACTTCTAATTTTTGTATGCAACACATAACTAAAGATAATGGCTAAAGGAGGGGTACTAGAGGGCTTAATGCCCCCATACTTTTTCAATTTCTCCCCCTTCTCCCTTTATTTTATTGATATTTATTTTTACATTGTTCAAATTTTACTTAATAAATTATGTTAAATACATTTTTTTTGTATAACACACACATATACACATATATGACAAAGTTTAGTTTCATACTAATTCAGAGTTATATCTTTTAACCTAGTACTATGTGACGATTTATAAAACTGTCTATGTGAATTATTTAACCAAGTCATATGATTAAACTACACAAAGATAGTCTTTTTAATCGCCACATAGTGGGTTAGAAGAAAATAGGTTCAAATTGGTTTTAAGTTAAACTGTTTACACATACACACACATGTGAATTTAAAAATCCTTAACTTAATTAGTTTGCCCCGTGAGAAAACATTTTGGCTTTGCCACTTACTATGGCCACTCAGCTTACCAAGTCAAAACCATTTAAATTTTCGATCGACCTATTGTTTTTGGAGGTGATAGCCAATAGGATAGTGGCGTTTTGAAAAATCTCGCTTTTAAAATTTTTTATTTTTATAAAGATTAAATATATTTTAAGCAACTAAACTTTGAGGAAAAACCGGCGTCCAAATAGCATCTAAGGTTTACGATTGAATCTCGGTTTCATCTAGATTACAATATATAAGCAAGATAGGGGAGGGATCCTATTATCTTAGGATTTTTATTTTTTTTAAGTGCTTACAATAATAGTTCAAGAGATTATTATTTTAGAGAAATTTTTAAAATGTTTTTTTTTTTTTTGAGTGCCCAAAGAGGTTATTTGAGCATGCCAGCGTGCCCACGAACATGCCATTGTCCACGCCTCGTCGCCTCGTTGTCTAGGCCATGACATGATTGATTTATTAAACGAGAATTAAAATTTAACTACATGTTTTCCATGTAGCCATAATAGGTAAGTTTGACATGCCAAGCTTCATTTACTAATTATCTCAAAATCAAATAGTTTGAGTACTTATTTGATTTATCTTATTGTTGTTATTATTTTATTCCCGATTTCATCATTGATGTTATTGGGCCCTATATCATTAATACATTATTATTATTCCAATAGAACAGCTTAGCCCTTAATTTGTAATTAGCCAATCACTTCAAACAAGGTCAGTATCAGTATTAATTTATATGATAAAATTATGTAAATTATATCATCTATTCGTTACAGAATTGTGTATAATTTTACAGTATACTAACATTCTTCTACCCATGTGAGACCAATGGTATTTTCGCAGAACCAAAAAGGGCCTTTAGCAGCCTTTCTATTGTGGCTTACGTTACAAAAATCAGCAGCTACAATCTACCAAAATTAAAAGAAAATGAAAGACAAAAATCTCTGAAGTTAGATTGCTTTCAATAAATAAATGTTTTGCCAATAATTATTCCCCGTATTTTTATCAATCTATGTGTGCGCGTGTGTTAAATTAGTTGCTTCCAATAAAAAAAATGTTTAATCAATGATTATACATCGTATTTTTGTTAATCTTTGTGTGTTAAAAATTTAAAATAATCCTAGAGTAAACCTCCGTTGAATTTGTGGTCTAAGCACTTAGAGGGAAGGCACAAAATTCTCTGGAAAACGATACTTTCGGCTGTCGTTTTCGTGAACCACCCAACTCAACAGTCATCATTCATCTTCAGCAATTGTTGGGCTTTTCTGGTAAAGGCAAGCATCAAAAAATTGAAAACCCAAGGTGTGAACCCCACTGATTAGGTATTCTTTCATCTTCTTCACCCATTCTAAAGATGGTGCTAATTGAATTAAACATGCACTTATTTGTGAAGGTTAAATTTATAAATATACCACTTTCTATTATATGTCTTTGATTAATGAAGTTTTAGATGTTTCAATTAACAATTCTATTATTGATAAAAAATGTTATAATGATGAAAAAATGTATCATATGGAAATTAGTTCTTAGCTATTTTGTTGGCATCATTCAAATCCATTTTATTCTTACTATCTGGCTTATATGAATCATTCATTCTTATAAGATATTATCGTCTATTGATATTTATGCAATAAAATTTGACTTGGAAAAAGAAATAATTCGTTGGCAATGAAAATAATAGATTGGTCGGTGATTGAGACATGATATATATATATGTATATGTATGTATGTATGTAGGTATATAACTTTTGTAATATGTAGATAATGAAAAAAGGGGAAATATGATTTGAACTACATATATAGAGCATCACAAAGTATTACAAACCACTCAAATTATGATTGAATGCGCTAAAAATTATTATTGGACATGTTTTCAAAAGTTGCTTTCACATAATTATTCTGCTTTCAAAGAATATCAAAATGATTTAGATTAGATTCTCTTGTGGAAAAACAAGGCCTCAGTTAGTACCCAAATGGCCCAAATAGAGCTATCTTGGCTCTCTAAAAAAATCTTTACATAATTGGACAGAAAGAAGTTCACCCAGGAGATGACCAACCAAAAAAAGAAAAAGAAAAGCGGAAGATTAAATGCTTTTTGTTATTATTGATAATATATATATATATTTTAGAGAATTTTAATCTATGACGTCTGCTCCTAATGATATCTCTTCATCATTAGACCAAGACACCAATCAATTTTTGGTGTAGGCAGAAACTGAACCTTAGATCTTTTATTCAACTATCAAAAACTTTATTAGTTAAGCTAACTGAAACTCATTGAAAAATATAATATAAGAGATACAAAATTTCTCAAATTTTTTTTTTTTACAATTTATTAAGGAAAAAAAGAAAAAAAAAAAAAAAGCAGAGCAAGAGCATAATTTAGGCCAATTCAATCAGGGTGAGTGAATTGTTGCATCACATTCATATGACAAGTCATCCATGTGGAACGTTGTAGGTGCGCCCTAGTGGAGGAGTGGTTGAGGTGGACCCTTCTAATAGAAATGGAGAAACTATTTGCCACTACTTCCATTTCCATGTTGGATTTTTTCAACTGGATAAAGATAAAGAGAGTTTATAAACACACATTTTTATTTTATTTTAGAGAGTTTCAATTTTTAATCTATGACGTCTGTTCCTAATGATAGCTCTTTATTATCAGATTAAGACACTAATAAGTTTTTGGTGTAGAGTCTATAAACATGGATTGAACCCCAAATCTCTTATTCAATCATAAAAGACTTTACCAATTGAGCTAATTAAAATCCACTAATCACACAATTTTTCACTTATTGTAAGTAATAGGTAAAAAAAGTTAAGTATTTGGTGGGTTCAAATGAAATCTAGTTAAAACTTGTTATGAAAATTTTTGTGTACGGAGTATTGCTCGAAATATTTTGGGTTTGCCTGCTAATTTTCACGCCATTTGTTCTGTAACAAAAGCCAAGTCAGCTGCCACGGAAGAACTGAGTTTTGGGTGAATTGGAAAATGCTGGACATGTTAATGCTTTTTTTTTTTTTTTTTTTTTTTAAGAATGGTTCGCAAGGCCCAACTAAGCACACAAATGGTTCAATCCATTAGAGGCTGAGAAATGGTGAGGCCCAGCCCATCGTAAGTTAGCAAAAATGTGATTGTACCCATGTTGATTGGGTAAACCGCAATTTTCTATATAGTTTAGGGGTGGCTTCAAATTTTTAATTTTAACCTATAAAGACATAAAAAAAATAAAAAATAAAAAAAATAAAAAAAAGTTATTTTTATAAATAAAATAAAATGTTAGAAAAAAAAAAAAGTTCCTACTGTTTAATGACTAATGAGAATCGTATTATTATGTGCCCTTTTTTTGGGTAATAAGTAACATAGGTTGTCCATGTGAAGGGTAAGTTACAATTTTCTCATGTGCAATTTACTTGAAAGTTTTAATTAAAAATTTTCAAACTGTAAGATTTTATTTTGAAACACCACAAATTATGGGCGAAATTATATACTTATCCAAAAAAATTTATACGGTTTATATCTTCCACTTTTTTTTGAAGAGCTTATATCTTCCACTTATACTAAGTTTTGTTAGCTTTAAACATGTTGGAAGTGGTTTTCAAAAAAATAGAAAAAAAAGAAAAAAAAAAGGAAGTGTATCTATGTTTTCTGGTCGGTCATGATGTTAACAAAGACTTTTCCCAGTTGTAATGCAACAAAAGGTTATAAAGGGACAAAACGACCTCATGGTTGTTAATCAATAGTAATTAGTAATTGCTAATATGTTATACAAATGCATGTAACTATTCACTTATTCTTGTGATTCTTATTTGATGTTGGACTTTACTCACAAGTATATACCAAATAATCTCTCTCTCGCATGTGGATCATTGTCTCTCCATGGAAGCCTTGTACAGCACCATTTCTTGTTTGATCTAGGATCATTGACGATACTCCCTTATTAGGCCTTTTCTAATATCATCTTTGTGTGGGTTTTATGGCTTGCCTTGGGCAATGCATATAGAAGAAATTTCCAATATAATCTTTTAACACCATCTCTATAATATGAAATTTATGCTTCCACCATTCTTCTTGTCAGATGTAACTATGCTTTCATATAAAAAAAAATTAATTGATTGAAGTTGCCACGGCAAATTAAATTTGAAAATGGAAAAAGAAAAAGAAAATCAATTTGTCAATTGGAGAAGCAACAAAGGTTGAAACAGCACAGAATTTTTGCATTTAAAGATAGGTTGATCTCTATTAACTTGGTTCGAGAGGAATACTAGATGGCACAATCAAAAGTTTCAAAATGAAGATTCAGTATTTGCATTTTACAGTGATTGTTAGTGATGTAAGGAATGTGAAGCAATGTGAAGCATACAGACCAAATTAGAGGGATCATTGCTTGTTGGCATAGCCCAAATTCTGTCTTCTAGTCTAGTTGTTAATTCAATTACTTGAACCATAAAAACAACTGTCAATTCAATTCCTTTAATTTTTGTTTGGTTTTGGTCTTGTTCTGTGTTTCTATGGTAATCTAAAACTTTAACTTGGTTGCTATTTTGGTTTAGATGGGAGTTATTTGTGTGTAATCTGAAGCCAGAGTTGAATGTAACCTGGCTACTTGATTTTTGTTGACTGTCATAGTTTGTGCTGTGTCGAATAAAATTTGTCATTCATGAAAAATACTAAATAAATAATATAATTTAATGAATTGTCTAGACTTTGCAAGAGCCATTGAAAGTTGAAACCAAACCATAGCTCCAATTCTAACGAATGGTTAAAATTCAACACGCAAATTTTTGCAAACAATATTTCTGGGAAATGCAGATCCAATTTGCATTGAGGCATTACAATATTCAATAGCATAGGATGCTTGAACAAATTCCATCTGTGCATACCAACCACTTCATTCGCTTTTAAGCCGAGAGTGTTGTTGTCCCTTTTGTAAGGGGGGATATAGGTGACGAGCAACAGAGATCACTGTGAGCACCTTTCTCCATTGGAAGGAAGAGAAATTCCTCCTACTAGGAAGGCATTCAGTCAAGTCTCGAGCACCATCTTCCAAGAGGTCTTCCGTTTCAGTCAAGTCTCGTACACCATCTTCCAAGACGTTTTCGGCTTCAGTCAAGTCTCGAACACCATCTTCCAGGACGTCTTCTAATTCTAAATCTTCTGATGGAGCTTCTACGTGGGCATACTTAGGTAAAACACAAAACACATAAATGCAAAAGAACACCAAACCTAGTATTGCTAAAGCTAGAAAATACCTATCCAAATGACTATTGTTTATGTCATCCTTAAACCAGGGTCTAATTAGTAAAATACACCCTATACTGAAGAAATTTCCAAAGCCTAATACACAGTCACTGAACAATTCCCCATAACTCTTCATTGATTTAGTAACGTGGTTATCGACGAATTCCTGGAGCCCCTCAACGGCAAGTGCATCCATTAGTCCTAACAAAATAAACTGTGGAAGTAACCAAAAGGTACTCATGGTGATAATCTGATTTGGGTCATCCGGGTCGCTTGGCTTACTAGAATCAATTCCCTTTTTCTTAATCAAAAGCAATCTGTGGACCTCCACCTGCCAAGCTGCAATGCAACATAATATAGAACAAACCATCCCAGCTGCGATTTTGTAGAGTCTATGTCGTTGATTTTCTGTCTTCATTAACCAACGCAGTATTTTGCTGATTGCGAAGCATGCAACAGACTCGATTAAAAATAAATAAGTTAGAGAAATTTGAGAGTCCATGTTGCTTCTTTGTTCAAAAAAGAAAGTATGTCCGTTAGCCCGGATTAAACTATATATAGGCGAAAAAGGCCATCCACATAGGTATCAATGTCAACAGGCGTTTCACTTCCCTCACTTGTTTAACTGGGCAAAGGTTCCCACGATTCTCTTGTTCTACTGGACCGATCGAGGATGTTTCCACAATTGCAGCTTTATCTAGCCACGTGTATTCAATATGAACATATTATCAGTATCACCCATGAAGGCTGAGAGAGTATCCAACCCCTCTTCAGAAAGGTTAAGATTCTGTCTAGTTTGGATCTAGATCCTCTAGATTTTTTAAGTATTTTATCAAATAGATTTCCTTAAATATTAATCATTCTTTAATGATTTAATGGTCTAGATAATCTTAATTGTTTTGTTTGTAACATTATTTTATTATTTTAAGAATATTGTTAGTGGAATGTTAACATGGCAGAATCTACTAGACCATTAAATCATTAAAGAGTGGTTAGGATTTAAGGAAATCTATTAGTAGAGTATCCTAGAAAATTTAGAAAATCTGAATCTGTCTAGTCTTCCTACGCATTAAGCACTAAATGTGATCATTTTAGGACGCAGATACTGTCAATGTCCCCTCTAGTGTGTGTATATATATAGCTAAAACTGAGAGAAAGTCCAATTAGATTTCAAATTAGAATTCAATTAAAGTCTAATTTTGCGTCATGTGTCCCATCTAATTTAAACTTCTAATTTTTTGTGCCCAGTGAGTTAATTCAGTGTAAAAATTGGATTTCAATTAGTTTGATTTTGCACCACGTGCCTCATCTGATCTAAGTTTTTTAATTTTTGTGCCAAGTGAGTTAATTCAGTGTAGAAAACGAGAAGTCCAATATAAATAAATTATAAAAAAACCTAATCATATATCTAACTCTACATATAAAATTAGAGGAAAAGAGAGTTTGAATGATTTTATGTTTATGAACCATTTTTTTGTATAACTAAAAAAAATTCAAATTTATTAGTTATTTATGTAATATACCATGACTATTATGTACGGTCCATTACTAACTAGATAACACACACACACACACATTAAACCAAAGCTTAGAGAAAATTCAATTAGACTCAAAATTAGATTTTTCTTTTTTTAGCTTTTCATAAAAATTAAATTGTTTAGATTTTTACTGTTATTTTTTCTCTAAACTAATGACTATATTTTTTATACCGTTTCTATTCAGATATTTTGTATGCGAATATCTTGAACCTAAAAAGTTGTAATTGAGCTGAACAATCTTATGCACCTATCCCCATTCAATTTAGGAAATACTATTGGACTATTTTTTTTTTGGTTGTATTTAGTAGATTTCACGTACTATGATTGTAAATTGATATTGTATATGTAGTATTTAATAATGATTTTCAAAATTATATATATAATAGTAATGTAATGAGAAACTTAGCGTAACTAATATCATGAAAATTGCAGAGAAAAATTATTTTAGTATCCCTAAATGTCCTAATCAAACTAATGTTCTATATGTTTAATAACTCAAACTAACATCAATAACACCACTTCAATTTATCATTCTCGGGTTACATGCTTAGTATGTATTCAAAGAGGTGAAATCTTGCATAGGTCAGAAAGACGTTTAGCTATCTAAGAGAGAGATATACCTGAAAAATTGAACTTTTGGCAACAGTTGTATTTGACCACCAGTATGATTCCAGACAAACAGCCTTGGTGCAAATTTCCAATAAAGCTGACTTGATCTCTGAGTGTAGTTGAGATGCCATTTGGATTTAGCTGCCTTGAAAACTCCAAAAGTCATACCAAGGGGGCTTCCTGTTGGTTTTTTGTGGTAGTAGAAGTAGAAGCCACAAAAGAACAACAAAAAACATGCGTCCATCACCTATGTGGCAATCATGAAGATTTCTTCCCATGCAGCTTTTGAAAGCCAAAAGACACCAATGGCGTATCCAGAAAGAGAGCAAGTATACCACCAAAAATTTGTACAACTAATTTTTTGGTCCTCGTCTATGTTGGGATTTTCTCTCTCGCTCAGCTGATCTTCAAGAAAGTCACGTAGAAGTGAATCTAGACCAGATTTGCCCAATGCTATGACCACTGTTGCAGCTGAATTCTATACTTGGATTTGGAGATGCGGCTGAAATCCGTAACAACATCAATCCCTGCAATAAGAAAAGCAAAATGATGTTTGGATTGTTAGAGGTTTAAAGTCCTAATCTTAATCAAGCCCTAAGTCCCTTGTATGTTGTATCCCAAATTCCCAATACATGAAAGAATGTCTATCAAGTACTCCAATTTCGAGGCCTGTACATGTTACTGCAACAAGATAAATTGTCAAAATTGAATTGCCCTATAATTTGGATTAAAAAAAAAAAAAAAAGTCATTCAAATCAATAACTTTTTGGCCCTATTTGTATTGCAGTTTTTGACATAAAACTTCCAAAAGAACATGGTTCAGAATTCCTGTACCATTTGAAACAATACGTTCTGATATTTATCTACATAATAATTATAATTTTATTTTCCAAAATTGGTTATACACTAATATATGAATACAACATCCAAAACTGGTTATACCATGATTGGTAGAACATAAAGTAGAATACAAAAAATAGTATAGAGAATTTGTATTCCTAATATATTGGTAAGAACCCTACTTTATCAACTAATCTGTGGATAGAAGACTAGGAGAGCCAAAATTTGCCCAAGCTAAAGCTAATAACAACACCCTTGTTGGAGAATCTCTTATCCAAACTACTTCAAATTTATAATGTTTGGTCTAGAGTTTGCGTTTCCTTCAATGTAAAAGAGGATAGGGGGCATGTTCTGAAGTTTGGATGGGGTAGTGCTTCAGAAGAACATTAGGGCATAGGAGGTTCCAGGGTGAATGGGCCATAGCCCTTTCAAGCCTCTCCTTAATGTGGGCTTTAGTAGTTTTGTTGTTGGTCCAGGTGGAAGGGATTCTCTACTAACCCATATCAAAAGCCCGAGGCTTACTAGGACTGGAAGCTTCCGGACCAACCGAACCAATTATGGGCAGGTTGGATCCAATTGGGGTTAAAGTCTCACAGACCAATGGGATGGTCTTATTGGTCAACTGCTTCCATGGATGTGTCACTTGTGCTGTCTCAAAATTCTTTCTAGAATGGTAACCCCCAAAAAGAGCTCAAGAACACCTTTATCACTCTCATTCCTAAATCAAACCAAGCTTCTCAGATCAAAGGCTAATGACCAATTAGCCTCTGCAATGTTGTGTACAAAACCATATCACTATTATTCCATAGTAGTGGTGCTAAATCTGGGCAGTGTTAAACTGAGTTTGTGTGCGCATGTCGTCGAATTGGGAGAAGCTGTAGTTATTATCACAGATTAATCTATTGGGAACCCGGAACTCAACTAACATTAAGAACTTTTTGTACCGGTGGAGTATTCACAGGGGGTACTATAGAACATGTACGAGCCCCTTCCAATAGAAAAATTAAATTCAATAAAGATTTAGTTCATTCCACATGTACATGACATGGGCATCCTGTCTGGGGGCTTTAGGACAAACTAGTAGAAGGCCTAAAGCTGGAAGCGATCTTAGAAACCAATCACGTTCAAGTAACAAATCTCAAAAAAAAAAAAAATATATATATATATATATATATGAAGAAGAATTTTGATAGTAGTTAATTTGGTTTATGTTATTTTTAACTTAGAGTCAATTTGGTTTCTATCATCAACTCACTAACAGAAATTTAACTGAAAGTTGAAAATAATAAGAACCAAATTGACTACTACTAAAACGTAAGAATTAAATTGATAGTGATCTCAAAATGTAAAGATTAGAAATGGTATTTTTGCCACAGAGAGAGAGAGAGAGAGAGAGAAAGAGAGAGAGAGAGAGAGTGTGTGTGTGGACTTGTGCCAAGAAGTATTTCAAGTGCAATAATCAAAGCTTAGCATAGCAAGAATTGCATCAGCTCATGTAAAAATTTCATTACATTTTAACATAATAACCTATATTTTCTATTTTACATAACTACTTTTCAAAAACATCTATATCAAATTATTATTTTTACACTATATTTAATTAAAAATATTATTTCTTTATCAATATGTTATTATCCTCTCAAATCATTCCTCTCTTTATACAGGAGTAAAGAAGTATTAAAAAATAGATTTATATGTGAATAATAATCATTCACATAGTAGTAACAATCTAAATTTACACAACTTTACATGAGTTGATGTGGGTGATTTTGGAGTTGAATGTACAAAATTACGAGTAATGCTAGAACCATAACTTTTGCCACAACTTGCTAACATAGCAAGTCTTGAGTTGCGTAGTTGTAGACTCACTACTTTTACTCCATCATTTAGGACTTGCTACATGAGTAAGTTGTGGTAAAAGTTGTGATATAGCATTTTTCACAAAATTACCTCTTTAAGACCATTTTTGTCACTGTATGGTCACTGTTAGTAGATGTTTGTCATATAAGTGTAAACATATTTAGTTCAATTTTTTTAAATAAAAAAAGAAAAGAAAATGAAAGATCGAGAGACGGAGAATTCAGTGAAAAATAGATGGAAAAAAATGGAAAGAAAAAGAAAATAAAAAGAAAAAGAGTCTTGGGCTTGGGCTAATGGGATGTGTTATGGTACTGACAAAAAGTATAACAAAATTTTATTGATTGGCCCAATAATTATTACCAAAAGAATAATATGTTTATTTGTTTTATTGGTGCAATTCACTCTGACAGTAGAACTATTAAAGTGCCATTTAAATTGCCCACAATAATATCTTTTTCTTTTTAGTTCCCACTAGAGCTGTTCATGGGTCGGGTCGGATCGGGTTTGAGATTGACCCGCAACCGACCCAATTAATTCGGGTGTCTGAAAAATGGACCCGCAACTGACCGAATATTCGGGTTGGACCCGATAGTTCAGGTTATCGGTTAAGCAAGTTGAAGCCGTCGAGTGTTTCGGGTCTAAAGAACAATACAGAAGAAATCAACCCCAAACTCAAAGAACACATCTCACATGTCAACCATAATCCAAAACTAGAGAAATCTAATAACACCAAAAATATCACAAACCCAAATTCGAGATTCAAATCAAACAGCACCGAAAACACCAAAACTGAATCTAAGATTCAAATCAAATAAGAAAAACACTATAAACCCAGATCTGAGACTGAAAGAAAGAGAGAGGAGACCCAGATATGAGACCGAAAGAAAGAGAAAAGAGGAAAAATAAGACTCAATTGGCACCACCACCACTCCTTCCTCCCACCATCACTGCATCTGCCATCAGATTACACAAGATCAAACAAGATCAAAGCATGCAGATCAGAGAAGGCTTTAGTTGGATCCACCTTTGACCTCTAGAGAAAACTTTTTCAGACTGCTCTTTCCTCTAAATCCTCACTTCGGCAGTGCCAGTCTCCTTTCACCCTCATCACTCAAACCTCCGCTGTCTTCCAGGTCTTTCCTTTTCTCTCTTTCTCATGTTTTCTATTGTTCTTTACTTCAAGAGAGTGAGGTTTGAGGCGAGACACAACCCAATATGGTGGTCTGGTGGCAGTAAGGCTGGCGGTGGCATTACGACATAGCCTAAGGGGTAGGGATTTGAGAGAGACAGAGAGAGAGGGCGTGAAAAACAAATATCTAAACTTTGAGAGAGAGAGAGAGATCTGGCCTTGACTTTGAGCGTGAAAATAGACCTAAATCCTTTTTAAGTTTATTATCGGTCGGGTCGGTTTCTATGGGTTTCAAATTGCTTAACCCGCCACCCAAACCGAACTTTCAGTTTTTAATAACACATGACCCGAATCCGACCGACCTTGCTATCTGGACCCGCCCGTTGGGCCTCGGGTCGGGCGGATCCGGTCGGTTTGGTCGGGTGACTTGATCCGCTGGACAGCCCTAGGCTTCCCACAATAATGTCTTTTACCAGCATAACAAGCGTATTGAGATTAATTGTCACTTTACTTGCCATTATTTATTTTAGTGTCTCCTCGCAAGACCAATTAGCTATTGGCTAATATTTTTATTAAGGGTGCATTTGGATACCGCTTATTTTGCTAAAAACTGAAAATAAAAAAATAAAAAAAATTTTCGGTTTCTATTCACACTAAAAAACATTGTTTATTTGCTTATTTGCATTGTTCATGTCCCATGAACAGTGCACCAGGTCCTGGTCCCAAAAAAAAAAAAAAAGCTAAATTGCAAAATGCAAAACGCGTGGACGTGGATGTGATCCAAACGGTACCTAAGTCTTCTCTACTACGACGCTTTTTCTAAAATTAAAAAAAAAAAAAAAAAGACTTGGGAAAAGAAAGAAAATATTAAAGTAAATTATGAGAAAAATAACAATAAAATAGTCCAACCAATATATGATAACACCCTATGAATCAGTATCATGTGATAAATCACTATTAGCAGCTAAATCAAATAATGATGTGAATCAGTCTAATTAACTAGTATTAGTCAATCAAAAAGAAACACAAGTAGAAGAAAATTCTCCAGTGTTAATAACTCCGAACGAGACAAAAATAAGTGATATAGAGTCAAATAATGAAATAAATAAATTGGTATTAGATGCACAATATCAAGATTTTAAAAGTAATAAAAATATAAGAATAAAAAAATATAATAAAAATAAAAATGTAAAAGAAGAAAAATAAATTGTATCAAAAATAAATATGGAAGAAAAAGAATATAAGAAAAACTGTTTAGAATCAGACAAAGAAGCTATATTTAATAAACGTGGAAAAGTAGGACACTGTAAAAGCAAATATAAAAGTAAATGCAAAAATAAAAGTAAAAGAAAAATGAAAATGGAAAAATTAGATAAGAGTATAGAATCAAATTATATTGATGAAATATATGAATAAGAAAATGAGTATATTTTATCATCAGAAGAAGGTATTACTTATTAGTACTAATATATTAGAACAGAAAACACACACACCCCGCCTATATAGTATATACAGCCGAGCTCTTGTACACTCTCAGACACGGTTCAATGCAATAAGACTTGAACAGCGCGCGCGCGCGCACACACACACACAATGCAATAAGACTTGAACAGCGCGCGCGCGCGCGCACACACACACACACACATATATATATATATTGTGCGCACCAAAAGCGAAGCTATTGGGCTATGGCTCGCTTGGGCTCACAACTTATTTTTGTAATGGGTTGGATTTCTTACTTTGAGTCGTTCCCAGTACAGAGACTCAATAAGATCACTTTTCTTTCTTTTCTGTTGCACAGATCACTCCCCCTTCTCTGTTCTTTCTCTCTCCCTCTTCTCCAAAAAGTTTTCAACAACCCTCTTTCTTCCCCAATTTCTCATATTTATAGTTAGTCGTGAGTGGGGTAGTGATGATTGCCTCCGGAGCTAGTGCAACCGGAGGTCCAATGTTGTTAGTTGTAAGTGGGTGTTTAGGTGGGAGTGGCCTTGGAACCGATTCCCACTTTGGCATGAACGCCCGGCAGTTGCACATCAAGCAGCTGAATGTTCGGCAGATAATACCCCGGGCAAGTGCCTAGATGCTCAAGGAGGTTTGCAGAAGTGCAATGCAGGTCAAATAGCCCGTATTGGCGAATAAGGCCTAAACGGTGGATTGTAGAGTAGTTCCCGGCTAGGGCCTGAGGATGAAGGGGCTAAGAAGCTATTCAGGCATACAAGGCCCCAAACGGGCCTGGACGTTATAGCGGTTCAAGGCCCAAGTGCATTTGGGAATTTAAGTGTCGTACATTAGCCCTCCCTTGATTCGTCCCCTGTTCTCGGGGATGAATCAAGGAACTCAAGGGGCAGTAATGACCAGAGAAGCTAAAAGGGGTAGGCATTTGGCGGTTCAGGTGCACATTAGTGCGCTTCTCAAAAGATGCGTTAAGTCTGATAAACTATCATTATTGTTTGACGGTTCATGAACCGAGGCGCTACGCGTGTGGCAGTTGAGATGGCGATTCGTCGAATTTCCCTCCAATGGGTTATTTAATGATATTTATTTCCTCCTTCGCCCCCTATAAATATCCACTTCTGACTCTCTCCTCCATTTTTGCATCCTCCATTTTCAAAACTTCCGCTTTGCCGAGCATATTACCTTCGTGCGTTCATCTCCTAGTTCAGAATACCCTTCCTTTTTAGAGCCCAACGTAAGTTTTCTCTCCTTTCCTTCCTGCTTGCTCTACTTCACTCTATTCAACAGTAGATCGTAGTTTTCTTTTTAAGAATCATAGTTTAGAGAATGGGTTATTCTTATCTCCTTTCTTCTGAGGCCGCTTTGGCTAGTTTTAGGGCTGCCTATGATGTTCCCAGGGATGTTGACATTGCCTATTGCCATGTGGGCGATATCGACATCCAAAGGCGTCGCAGTGTAAATACAATCTTCTTTCCCTTGATGGCTATTCTTGAGGGTGGGGTTAGATTCCCTATTGACCCTTTTATCTTAGATACCCTTAGGTTTTACGGTCTTTGCCCCGACCAACTCCCTCCTAATTTTTATTGGGTGATGAGTTGCGTTAGTAGGTTGAATCAGTTGTTCGGGTTGCAATTGAACCACCAAGACATTAATTTCATGTACAGTTTGTGCAATAATATCAACTCGGATTATTATTTGAAAACTAGGGATATGAGGGTACGACTTATTTCATGCCTACTTGATTCAAATAGAAATTCAGCAGGGGAATTTGTATGGGTGAGTGACAATTGGTTTGCCGAAGAGCTCTATTGTGCGTTTTCACCGCGCGACGTTGGTCGGTACCAAACGCCCTTCGTGTGACCCTTTATTTGATTTTGATTTGAATGAGTAATCGCTGACCAGTTTTGTGTGGCTTCCGTGCAGAAGGCAAAAGGTTCAAGCCGGACCTCAGAGTAGTACATGTTCGGGACCTGAATTTCGTGCTCAGATTAGAGATTTTTGTTCACTCGGACGGACAACTCCACGCATTGCATCTAATCCTCGGAGTCGACCTCGTTTACTCCACTTGGCAAGCATTCTGCCAAGCCTTGCTAGTTGGCAGCCCCCTCCTTTCCTACATTGACATGCACCACGCGAACTTCCTCCCCCCAAAACTCATAGTAGGCGAGGCACGTGATCACGGTCCCCGGTATATCTGTTCTGACAAGCGCCAGCCCCTTCGTGATGAGTCAGCCGAGCGTGTGTCACGAGCGCGTCGAGAAAGCGCACACGAACCGGTTCAGCCCCAAGCACCCCCTTAGCCTGAGGCTCCCGCAGAATCTGAGGCTCCTATTCGGGAAACCGAAGGTGCAGTAGCCGAGTCAGTTAGTTCTTTAAAAACAGAATCAGACCACGGCCGCAAGATGGTGACGAGGAAGACAATGACAATAAGCCATTTTATGCCAGGCGTCTGGCCAGCTGCTCAGCAGTGAGAAACTCCAGGCCAGGATCATCTGCCTCCTCTAGCTCTAGCGGCCCGACCTCGAAAAAGGCAGCGTACTACCGAATAGACGCAGACGGGTCAAGGCAACGTGCCTGCCAATTTGCCACCCCGTCCCTCTTCTGGAATCATCATCCGCGAACAGGTGACGCAGAACGGGGTGAACGTGGCGTCCACTTCCCGAGCTTCAGAAGATTGGCAACTATTCTTCTAGCTTAACGGCCAGCCCCTCCTAGCCTCCGTCAGCGTTAGAGTCTGGGACAAGGGTCATAGGGGTCGCATTGCTCAGAGCTTGGTGCACGGCCTACTTCTGCTTAAGGATGTGCATGCTTTCATGGAGGGGACGGACGAGTCATTGGGGAGGTGGCTGATATGGCATACTGTAGCGGTATGACT
Source organism: Quercus ilex subsp. ballota (assembly GCA_032727855.1). Classification (NCBI taxonomy): domain Eukaryota; kingdom Viridiplantae; phylum Streptophyta; class Magnoliopsida; order Fagales; family Fagaceae; genus Quercus; species Quercus ilex. The sequence continues at coordinate 26,507,922 of CM064919.1, forward strand.
TAAAAATTTTGCTTCAAGTTTTTTATTAGTTTGATTTCTCTATTAGCTTATGTGTGGAAAGCATCATACTCCAAAAGGTTCTTTTATACATCCATATTATCGTCGTTTGTTCAGGCCACACAATTATCTCACATAGTTAATGGGCAGATGAAGGAGCTTTCTGAGGACGCTGAGCGAGAAAAGGCCCTGAAGGAAGTTGCTAATGCTAACGCTGTGGAGAGGCTGAGGGCCGCCGAAGACGCGGAGAAGAGGGCTGCTTTGGCTATGGAGGCTAGGGTCCGGGCAGAGGAAAAATCTGCGGAGTTGGAGGTGCAGCTAGGGGGCACCAAGCTGAAGCTGGCTGAGGCACAGAGCTTAAACGTTACTATAGGAGAAGAGCTGGCTGACTTGAAGGCCGCGTTAGAGGCTTGTGAGAATAAGTGGTACAACAAGGGATTTGCCGAGGCCGAGAACTCCGCGGAGCTAGTCGTTCGCCAGGCCCATAAGCTCGGATTTGAGGAGGGGTGGTTTGCTGCTCTCTATGCTATGGGAGTCCCTGAAGAGTCTCATTTAAGGACCCCAAGTCAGATCCCTTTCCCAAACCTTTCGGTCCCCGCGCAGAACGCCTCCAATGTCATTGATGAAGAAGAGACCACCAGCATAAGGGAATTGGTGGAGGCAATTGACTCCCATGCAGAGCAAATTGATATGGAGGTTACTAGCAATCCTTATGTTGGAGATCAATTTGGTGGGGATGCCCAGACAATAGCCACCCATCAGCCTTCCAGGGATACTTCTCACTTTCAGCCTGAGGACCCATCAAACTGATTACCGAACGGAATTTCTCGTACTTTATTATTATTATTATTATTTGCTTCAGTAATTTTTTTTTATCTTAGTAGTTTTGCCTAAGTCGCCGTGTTGTAGTGATGAGACAATTAATTTTCCCGGGTTTGACCTTTTATCTGTTACCGTGTTATGGTAGCTGAACCACAATTTGAACTTCATATGTTGTTTTAAACTAGTTTTATGAATATCTCACCGTGGCAGTCTCGTTTATTTCTCGTTTTATCTCTACATATTTGCGTATCATTTGTTATGCTCGCGGATCGTGTCACTTATGCCCCCAGACGACGGAGTCGTTCATCCTTGGGGTATGTTAGACTACTTTGGGTGCGGTCACTTGCCTGTTCGCCAGGTTTCCATTTGTTTGGTGATTGTAATCGAATTGAGAATTATGTTTTTGTCCTTAGGAAAATAGTGTGGTTTCCACCTGCCCGGCGATGGGATCGAGCCGAGAGTCAGGCTTCTGTCCTTTAGAAAAAGTTAGGTTTACACCTGCCCGACGATGGGATCGAGCCGAGAGACAGGCTTCTGTCCCTTAAATAAATAGTTAGGTTTTCACCTGCCCAGCGATGGGATCGAGCTGAGAGACAGGTTTTTGTCCTTTAGAAAAATAACTAGGTTTCCACTTGCCCGACGTTGGGATCGAGCCGAGAGTTAGGCTTCTGTCCTTTAGAAAAATAACTAGGTTTCCACCTGCTCGGCGATGGGATCGAACCGAGAGTCAGGCTTTTGTCAGAATATCTATTAGGTTTGTTTCAACCTGCTCAGTAATAGAAATCGAACCGGGCAGCATGTTTCTGTTGGTTTTTAGCACTATGGTTTCCACATGCTCGGTGACCGGAATCTAACCGAGAATTAACAAAATTGAAAAAGTTTGCACGGATAATCATTATTGTCTTCATTAGCGAAACCCGTACAATATTACACTCAACTCACTGTCGATCAGCGATAGAATCTCTTTAGGTTATAGACGTTCCACGGCCGAGGTAGTGGCCTCTCGTCTAGGTCCTCTAAGTAATACGCCTCTACACCAGCGATGGCGGTGACCCGGTAAGGTCCCTCCCACGTCTACGCCAATTCCCCAGCATTCGTATCTCGCATATTCCCTACGCTCTTCTTAGGACCAAATCTCTGGTGCTAAACTCCCTCATTTTCACGTCTCGGCCATATCTCTGGGCGAGTTTTTGCTGATATTCCGCGAGCCGTATAGTCGCCGCCTCACGGCATTCTTCTAACTTGTCCAAGCATCCAACCATTATCTCACTGTTTTGGGCGAGATCGAATCCCGCAACTCGTGCACTACACAGACTCACCTCGATTGGTATCATGACTTCCGCTCCGCACGTGAGGGAGAACGGGGTTTCCCCGGTTGATCTCCTAGGAGTTGTCCAGTACGCCCATAAGACGTTGGGTAGCTCATCGGCCCAGCTTCCCTTTGCACCCTCCAGCCTCCTCTTCAGACCATTTACAATTACCTTATTTACAGCCTCGGCCTGGCCATTACTCTGGGGATATGCTGGAGTAGAATACCTGTTTTTGATGCCAAGATCTCTGTAGAATTCACGGAAGGCCTGGCTGTCGAATTGCAGCCCATTGTCTGATATAAGGGAGTTCGGCACCCCAAACCTTGTGATTATATTCTTCCACACGAACTTCTTTACGTCCACGTCCTAGATATTGGCCAAAGCTTCTGCTTCTGCCCATTTGGTAAAATAGTCGACAGATACCAGAATGAATCTTCGATTACTCATTACTCAGGGGAATGGGCCGAGGATATCCAACCCCTATTGTGTGAAAGGCCAAGGACTGCTGACTGGGTTCAAATGGCTTACTGGCTGATGGATTAGAAGGGCAAGCCTCTGACACTGTTCGCACTTACGCACATACTCGGCGGCATCCTTTTGTATTTGAGGCCACCAAAATCCTTAAGTCATTACCCGGTGTGCCAATGACCGTCCTCCTACATGATCACCGCACACTCCATCATGAAGTTCGGCTAAGAGTTCACCTACTTTCTTTGGGTGTAAGCACAAAAGGTATGGCCCCCTAAAGGACCTTCGATACAACGTTCGGTCTTTTGATAACCAATACCGAGGAGCCATTTTATGGATCTTGCTGCCCTCTTTTTCATCACACGGGAGTCGGTCCTCAGCCAGGAAGTCAATGATGGGGTCCATCCAGCACGGCCCCAGTGTCGTGATTGCCACGATATCGATCCCTACAGTTTCCTGATCACTTACCACCCTAATGCTTGGCTTTGGAACAAGATCCACCTTGATCAACCTGGGCATCTCTTCGGTTACTGATGATGCTAGCATGGAGAGGGAGTCGGTGTGTCTATTTTGCGTTCGAGCCACTTGGATCACCTTTACCGTACTAAAAATGGTTGTAGCTTGCTTCACCTGTTCCAAGTATGCTTTCATCTAGAGATCTCGGGCTTCAAAATTGCCCTGCTCCTGATTAACTACCAGACGCGAATCTGAATATATTTCTACTTCCTGGGCATCTAAACTTGAAATTGTCCTCAGTTTGGCTAGTAAGGCTTCGTACTCTGCCTCGTTGTTGGAGGCTTTAAAACCTAATCTAAATGAGTGCTCTAACCGTATTCCTTTAGGGGTGATTATGACAATCCCTATGCCGGCCCCCGTGGAGCTCGACATCCCATCCAAGAATACCTTCCACGGGCGAGTCTCCACATGGCAAACTATCTTCTCATTCTCCTTTGGCGAAAACTCGGCGATGAAATCTGCAAGGACCTGGCCCTTCACCGAACTTCGTGGTCCGTATCATATGTCAAAAGAACCAAGTCGAGTTCCCCATTTCGCTATTTGGCCCGTGAAGTTCGACCTCTTCAATAGTGACTGTGAGGGATACTGGGTCAAGACGTAAACCGTATGAGCTTGAAAGTAGTGTGGCAGCTTTCTAGTAGCACGTATTAGGGCCAACACAAGCTTCTCCAGAGGTAAGTATCTCGTCTCGGCATCGACTAGAGTCTTGTTGATGTAGTATACGGGCTGCTAGATTCCTTGGTCCCTCAATAGCACGGCGCTCATGGCGTGCTCAGACACTGCCAGGTACATGAATAAATCCTCACCTGGTTCTAGCGCCGTTAGCATGGGTACCCGCACCAAATAATCCTTCAACTCCAGAAAAGCTTTGTCACATTCTTCGCTCCACTGATATCCCGTCCACTTTTTCAGAAGTTGGTAGAATGGTCGGCAGCGATCTGCGAATTTGAAGATGAACCGATTAAGGGCAGCTAGCATTCTGGTCAAGACTTGTACTTCTTTCGAATTGCTCAGTGGCTTCAGTCTTTTCATAGCCTCAATTTGGTCGAGGTTGACCTCTATTCCCCGCTTAGTGATTAGATACCCTAAGAATTTCCCGGCCCCCACACCAAATGCACACTTCTCGGCATTAAGAAATAACTTGTGTTGCCGAAAAACGTCGAAAACCCCCTGAAGGTCCTCCATATGCCGCGTTACCTGCTTGCTCTTCACCACCATGTCGTCGATGTACACTTCAACCGTACGCCCTATCTTGTCTCGGAACATCCTCATCATCATTCGTTGGTACGTGGCCCTGGCGTTCTTTAGTCCAAAGGGCATCACTGTGTAATGATAATTGGCCTTCGGGGAGATAAATGCCGTCTTTTCTTGATCCTCAGGCGCCAGGGCGATCTGGTGATACCCCTAAAAAGCATCCAGAAAGCTCATCCTCGGATGCCCATACGTGGCATCCACCAACTGATCGATCTTTGGCACGGGGAACGGGTCTTTTGGGCATGCTCGGTTCAGGTCCATGAAGTCCACGCAAACTCATCATTTACCGTTCTTTTTCTTTACTACTACAGTATTTGCCAACCAATCCGGGAAGTAAATTTCCCTTATTACCCCAGCGTCCTTCAACTTTTGGACTTCCACTTTTACTGCCTCGGCGTGCTCCCTGGCAGATCTCCACGACTTTTTCTTCGTAGGAGGGAATGAAGGGTCAATTCTTAGTCTATGGACAATGAATTCGAGGTCCATCTCGGGCACTTCATATGAACTCCATGCAAACACATCCACATTCTGTATTAGGAGTAACAGCATTTCTACTTTATCCTGTTTATCCATGGAAACACTTGTCGGCATTTGGAAGTATCTTCACCTTCATCATTTCCTCGGCACAACCACCCCCCTTCTTTCCTCGGTCATCCTGTAATTGCTATAATAGGACCCCTCGTGGCGGGTTCTTCTGCTGGGCACACTCCCCCTGATCGGCTATCTCCTTCCTCTGGTTAACTATGGCGACTAAACATCGTCTTGCCGTCTGCTGGCTTTCCTTTACCACAATAATACCATGCTCAGTTGGGAACTTCACTTTCACATGCAGGGTGGACGGGACGGCCCTCATTGCATGGATCCATGGTCTTCCTAGTATCGCAGTGTATGGGGAGAAAGAAGCCACCACTATAAACGTTACTACCACCTCCTTGCCTTCCATATTCACGGGCAGGGAGATTTGCCCCTCAGGTACTACGATCTTGCCATCAAACCCAACCAAAGGTGTATTGTACTTAGAGAGGTCCCTATCCTTCAATTTAAGCCCCCGGAACAGGTCCAGATACATCACGTCGGCCCCACTCCCTTGGTTTACCATCACCCGTTTCACTAAGAAGCCGCTTATCCGGGCAATAACTACTAACGTATCGTCGTGCGGTTAGACCGTCCCCTTTAAATCATTATCACGAAAAGCAATAGGTTCCCAGGTGAGTTTAATCTTCTTCCCCGTCGGTTGTGCGCCCGAGCTACCCTCCACTGGGACTACATTTAACACCCTTTTTTTCCCTGCCGAGGTGAGGATCCTTGGGGGAGCGTGGATGACCTCAATTATATGGAGTGGGGGTGGAAGGGGGTTGCCCCTCTACGAAGCACTTTGCCCTGTTTCTCGGTCCCCAGTATCTACCACAAATTCCTTTAAGTACCCAGCCTTAGCCAACTGTCCGAGATGGTCTCTCAACACTTGGTACTGCTCAGTAGTATGGTCTTTATCTTTGTGGTAAGTGCAGTGCAGGTTTTGATTCCTCCTTGAGGGGTCACCACCCATCCTGTTGGGCCACTTGAAGTATGGCTCATGTTTAATCTTATCTACAATCTTGTGCACTAGCTCCTTAAACGTCACATTTACCTCCCCTGCCGGCATTTCTGGCTCTTGGATCCTCAAGTCTCCCTTGGTCCTCGATTGAAAGCCATCCTGCCGAGGACGATTTGTCATCGGTACTTTGCCCTTACTTTGCAGCCGGTCATCTTCCAGCCGTTTATATTCTTCAATATGCCTCATCAGGTGTCTCATATCCTCGGGAGGTTTCTTAGTCAGTGATTCCCTCAGCCCAGAATCCTTGGGCAACCCCATTCTAAAAGTGCTCGCAACAATCTTCTCGTTCCCTCTGCCGATTTTGTTGTAAAGCTCTCAGTACCGGCTAGCATAACTATGGAGGGTTTCCCCTACCTTCATTTTCATGGACAGCAACACGTCTACCAGTTGTGGCACCCAGCTGCAAGTTACAAACCGGATTTCGAACTCCTGTATCAGTTCAGTAAAATCGTGAATAGAGCCTTTCCATAACCCATTAAACCATCTCAAGGCGGTGGGGCCAAGGCTTGAGGGAAAAACCTTACACATCAGTGCGTCATTATGAGTATGAAGAGACATCATCTGGATATAGTGACTGACATGCTCTACTGGGTCCGTTTTCTCGTTGTAGGAATTGAACAGAGGGCGCGTGAATCTGTCTGGCATTGGGGCCCGCTCGATGTCAGCCGTGAAAGGAAACAGAGCAGCTTTGCGCAAGGCACGGCTCATCGCATCCATGGCCGCATTATGGGGCCATTGTTCTTCTGGTAAGTCCAAACCTCAGTCTGCGTATTCCCGTGACCGCGAACAGTCTCAGTGTTAGTGGGATTCACGCGAATGAGAACGTTCCCTTCGCCGACAAGATTCCCGAGAATGGGAACGTTCTCGGCGGTGATGGGATCTAGATTGATTAGACCTCGTCTGATGACGATCTTCCTAGGTATTGGATCTTATTTCTCGGTTGTCTTTGTCCCTTCTATGGTGCCCGTTCTCTGCCTTCAACTCCAGGTCTCTCACCAGCCTGTGCAACCGTTCAAGCTCTTGATCCCTCTCGTCAAATTGCCTGTGCCCTGAAGTGATGGATACCGTTCGTTACGTTTAGTATAAGCCCTCTTTAAGGCTGGACCGCTCTTCCTCTTGTTCGCGATCCTTATCCTAGCGCCTCTTTTGCCTTATTTCTCGCCAGGAGGAACCCTGAGAAGATCCCACCGAGCCACTTTTAGCATCACTCCCAAAACATCTCCCAGACATCTTCTCGAGATTGAGTCTCAGTGGAACCACGGCATTGTAAGAGATTCCCACAGACGGCGCCAGTTGTGCGCGCCAAAAGCGAAGCTATTGGGCTATGGCTCGCTTGGGCTCACAACTTATTTTTGTAATGGGTTGGATTTCCTACTTTGGGTCGTTTTCAGTACAGAGACCCAATGAGATCACTTTTCTCTCTTTTCTGTTGCATAGATCACTCCCCCCTCTCTGTTCTTTCTCTCTCCCTCTTCTCCAGAAAGTTTTCAACAACCCTCTTTCTTCCCCAGTTTCTCATATTTATAGCTAGTCGTGAATGGGGTAGTGACGATTGCCTCCGGAGCTAGTGCAATCGGAGGTCCAATGTTGTTAGTTGTAAGTGGGTGTTTAGGTGGGAGTGGCCTTGGAACCTATTCCCACTTTGGCATGAACGCTCGGTAGTTGCACGTTAAGCAGCTGAATGTTCGGCAGATAATACCTCGGGCAAGTGCCTAGATGATTGGGGAGGTTCGCAGAAGTGCAACGCAGGTCGAATAGCCCATACTGGCGGATAAGGCCTAAACGGTGGATTGTAGAGTAGTTCCTGGCTAGGGCCTGAGGATGAAGGGGCCAAGAAGTTGTTCAGGCATACAAGGACCTAAACGGCCTGGACGTTATAGTGGTTCAAGGCCCAAGTGTGTTTGGGAGTTTAAGTGCCGTACAATAACCAATATCCACTCTCTTCCTTTAATCTCGTAAAAACCTATATGCAAAGTGAATAGTATCAATGTAAATTTACACAATTACTGTAGAAACTTTGCAAATTAATTTACACATTTTTAGCTTAACTGGTGTGGATGATTTTGGAGATTGAATATGTAAAATTGATAACATTTTTCTATTTTGCATTGATTGTTGCAAATGCTCTAAGGTTTCAAGTTCATAAAATTAATTTATTAAAGTATTAAATGTGTCAATATGTTAATCCCTTAGCACATGAAACAATTGTTTGGTATCAAATTATAAACTCAATTTTTAGTTTTTAGTTTTTATGTATAACTTTTTAAAGCTTTACTTCGGGAGTATATTTCTTTCTTTTCACATTGAGGTGAATCCCACTCACTATGAGGGCCACCCTCATGTGAGAAGAAGGGAGCATATTCTCAGACTACCTAATAAATCTCACTAAGAGCATCCACAGCAGGTGTGACAAATGTGCCAAATGCCAAATATTTGGCACATTTGCCACACCAAACACAAAAACATTGCTTTATCAGATGTGTTAAATTGTCAAAATTTTGCAACATTGAATAGTACCCTCACAAATTTGACACGGTACGAACGAAATGTGGCATATGATATATTATTTTTTTTATTCGGCTTTTCTCTCTCCTCTCACTTCTTTAATTGATTTTTTCTCTCTCCTCACAATCTGTCTCTCTCTCCCAACTGGTGTTCTCTCCTCAAATCAAACCCAAAAATCTTATTTCTTCTCTCTTTGCACCTCAAATCAAACTCCAATTCCCAATTCAAAACAAAACCTAGAAATGGAATCATCACAAACCTAGAAAGAAAAAAGGAATCGGTGATGGAGGCGAGGTAGAGCTTGGTGCTGGGATGGCAAAGCCATGAAGATCGGCATTGAGGTGAGAACGGAATCGTGGGTTTTGGTTGCCGATGCAAGTGGATTCGTGGCTTTGGGTTAGCGGTGCTAGTAGTTTTGTGGGTTTGGGTTGCCGTGTTTTCTGGGTTTGAGTCATGAAGATCGGCATTGAGCCGAGATCGAAGTCGTGGGTTGCCGGTGCTAGTGGGTTTTGGTTGCCGGTGCAAGTGGATTCGTGGCTTTGGGTTGGCGGTGCTAGTAGTTTCTTGGGTTTGGGTTGCCGTGTTTTCTAGGTTTGAGTTGCTGTGTTTTCTAGGTTTGGTTAAGTGTGTTTTAATGGGTTTTGTGATGGGTGGTTGATGACGGTGGTTGTGGTGGTGGTTTTGTTTTTAGTTTTTTGTTTTGCAATGGATTGTGGCTACCATGGTAGTGGTGGTGGTGGTGGTGGCGGCGGCAGCAGTGTTGTGGTTGTTATTTATTTGTGTTAAATATATTATTTTATTGTGTTGTTTATATTATTTTAATGTGTAGTAAATATTATTTTAATATATAGAATTGAATAATAGAACATCTGATAAATGAGATGTTATAAAATGATGTGGTAAAATAATAAAGTAGGTCTTTTGTGTGGCAAAATGGCATAAATTATGCCACAGTTGCTGTGGATGCTCTAATAAAGTGTGTTTTGACAACATGCATATGTCCCAAACATATGTTTCATACAAATATGGGGGATTTGGTTGTTGAACTGTGGTAAATTCATGTTAAAGAGGAAGTGACCTCCAATCATTGGATTTAAGGTGTACGTGTTTGGTTAACTACCAGTTTACTTGATTTTTTTGTCAAACATAGGCAGGTTAAAGGGAAAGTATGCGGGTTACTACCAAAGTAAAAGAGACTAAATTATGTATTGAACTAAAAGAAATGTCCGAAAGTTTGGTTACGCATGCATGTCTTGCAATGATACACCATTTTAATCATTCCTAAGTTTTATTCAGGCACTAATATATAGCATTCTGTTTCAGTATCTTGAAGTGTGCCGATAGCCTCAGAGCACTAGCAATAGTGGTGCTAAATAACTATATAGTTATTTTTAGTACCACTAAATATCAAGATGTACCATATAAAAAGCTATATTTTTTTGCTTCACAATTACAGTGCACAGCTAGCTGTGCACTGTAGCTGAAAGGTTTAAAAAATAAAAAATTTATTTTGCATTCACACTGCTTTTGTCTCTCTTCTGTGTTCACACTATTTTTGGTTGTGGTTATGTTTTGGTGGTTGAATGAAATATTATTTTATTATAGTATTTATATTATTTTATTGTATTAAAAGTTAAAATAAAACTACTGATGTTAGATGTGAGAAGGTAAAATAGATAAAATTACTTTTTGTGGTGCTAAAAAGCTAAAAATTTGGTTCTAATACTGTGGATTCTCTTATGTATAGCTACAGCTAACTAACATTGATAGGGGTTATTACATATATAAGCGACTCCATAAATAAGGCTAACCTGAGGCTTTTAGAGGAAACCCACATGTTTGTTATGTGCAGTTCTTTGACTCTTTCTACTATGGTTTTCTCTCTTTCAAGTTTCCAAATATCATGAAACAGGACAAGAAGAAATAAAGGTAAAATTTTAAGACACATTTTTCATGATTTTTGAGTTATGAACATATATAATTGGTTTACGCCATAGACAAAAAGTAATAAAGAAAACTCATGTGGTGTTTTTTTTTTAATAAATAAATAAATAAGATCGCTTACATTTTATTTATTTATTTATAGATAACTTTAATTAAAGGGTTATTTTTGAGTATATCTTCGGAGGAAAAAGGATTTCAAGGTTCTTGCGACTTTTTGAAAGGAAAATAAGTTATATATATATATATATATATATATATGTGAGATTTATTAAAGTGTGTGCTCTTAGGGCATACATTAGTAAACTATTTTAGAAAACTTTTTATGGAAAAATGAAAAAGTAATTAACTGTTTTGATAGCTTTTTCAATTCTTCATAAAAACTTTCCCAAAATAGAGAGTCAATTTGTACCCTAAGGGCACACATTAACCGGACCATATATATATATATATATATATATATATACTTTTAAAAGTTAAGTGTTTGTTTGAAATGTGTTGGACCTATAACACCTACAAAAAGGAGAGAAGCATCGACGAAAACACTAGGGCTATCATCGATGGGAAGTTTGTGATGCTTAAGTTAGCTTGTTTTTTATTTATTTACTTTTTACATATATGAAAACCATATCATATCATATATTTGTAGTGTTTTCCTCATACATGTTTTTGGTTTGGATTTTCCAATATATAGGCATGTTCCTGTAATATTTTCCCTTGATTTTAGTTATTTTCTTTGTTATGGTCATAATTAGCCCATGATGATGAACATAACTACCTCCACTATGAGAGAGATTCTAGGCACGTAACCATTACCCATTGTTAATTAGTCATAATGGGGAGTAATGCTCGTCTTCGCTGCTTGCCAGTTGCCTACTTGTCCTCAAATATTAGTCCCGAGTATTCGTCTAAGGGCTGCTCATGTCGGGCTTATTGGCATGGTTTGCTTAAACATATGTTCTGGATTTTCTCATGCACATCAAAACTAACAGAATTCAAGGGTTTAATTGTAAGTTGCAACAACCTTAAATTCAAGGTTTCAATTGAATATTTTGGAATTATAAGGTTTATTTTGAATCCACTCCTAAAGTATAAGATTTAAAATGTAATTTACTTCTTTTATTTATTTATTTATTTAACTTACTTATTTATGTACATCTTTTTAAACATTCATTTTTTTTAGTTATAACAGTATTTTTGTTCAACAAATGCAACAAACCATGTTCTAAAAGTTATTAGCAATTTTACTACTAAAAGCTTACAAACTAGCAATGAATGTGAGTAGTGCTAATTTTTTTTATGGGATAATAAGTAAATTTTTAAGAGTAATATTAGGAATATTATAAATTTTATCATATAAGTCTTACAAATTGACGTGTTAATAATTACAAAAATTAATGATGGTTTGTAAGACTTGGACTAATAAAAGGGAAGTACAAGCCTTATATGATAAAAGGGAAGTGCAAGCCCTTATTCAAGAGAGGATAGACAGGTTCTTTGTCAATCCGAGTTGGTGTCTCTTATTTCCTGAAGCAAAAGTTGTCCACCTCACAAGATGTCACTCCGATCACTGCCCGGTTCTTCTTGATTTAACTCCTGCAGCCCGGGGAGATAGGAAGAGGCCTTTTAAGTTTCAAACTTGCTGGTTGACGGACCTCACCTTTCCAAAGGTTGTCTCACAGGCTTGGGGGCAAACTCATAGCCTTGCTGAAGCTGTAGAAAAGTTCACCAAAGATGCTGGCCTTTGGAACAAGGCACATTTTGGAAACATTTTTGCTAAAAAGAAGAATATTAAGGCTAGATTGAATGGTATTCAGCGGGCAATGTCTGTTAGCCGTCTAGTTTTCTTCTTAACCTTGAACAAGACTTACTAAAGGAGCTTGATTTGATTCTGAGGCAAGAGGAAGAGTTGTGGGTGATGAAGTCTCGGGTCAATTGGATGATTCAAGGGGAGAAAAATACAGGGTTTTATCATGCCTCAACGCTGATCCGAAGGAAATGCAACCAGATTTTGGCCATCAAAGATACAATGGGGGTGTGGATTAATGAGGAGGCAGAAGTTATGGCTTTTATCAGAAATGGATTCAAAGATATCTACACAACTTCTTTATCTAGTGTCCCTCGGTCAGAGCCCTACTCCACCCAATGGCAAGCCAGTCTAACGGAGGAGGAAAAGGCCAGTATTAGTGGGGGGGTATCGGATGAAGAGGTTAAAACAGCGCTGTGGTCCTTAAAGGCTTTTAAAGCTCCGGGGCCGGATGGTCTCCATGCGGGTTTTTATCAGAGATTTTGGTTGACAGTGGGAAGGTCGGTGACGGAGGAGGTTAAGAAAATTTTTACAGAAAGAAGAATGCCAAATTACTTGAACCGAACTCTTATTGCTCTCATTCCCAAGAGCCAGGGCCTAGAAACTCTGGGAAGCTATAGACCCATAAGCCTCTGCAATTCGGGGTACAAGCTAGTGACAAAAATCATTGTGACTAGACTAAGACCTTATTTAGAGAAGCTGATTTCTCCTCTGCAAACAGCTTTTGTGCCGGGGAGGAAGGGTATTGATAATGCAATAATAGCTCAGGAAGTCATTCATACCATTGGTAGAAAGAGAGGGAGTGTGGGGTACATGGCCTTGAAAATTGACTTAGAGAAGGCGTATGACAAGCTTGAATGGAATTTTATAAGAGTAATGTTAATTAGAGCAAATATTCCGAAGGATCTCATTGACATCATAATGAGTCGTGTCTTGTCTGTGTCAACATCCATTATGGTGAATGGAGAAGCTTTAGACCCAATCTATCCTTCGAGAGGGATTAGGTAAGGGGACCCTTTATCCCCGTACCTTTTTATCCTCTGTATGGATTTTCTTGGTCAATTAATTGAAGAGAAGTGTAGTATGAAGGAGTGGCAGCCAATTAGAGCCTCACAAGGCGGACCGGCTTTCTCCCATTTACTCTTTGCCGATGACTTAGTGTTGTTTGCTAAAGCGGACTATGCTAATGGTGCAGCCATTAGAGAAGTTCTTGATGTATTTTGTGGTGTGTCGGGGCAAACTATTAGCGAAGCCAAATCAAGAGTGTTTTTTTCGCCAAATGTGGATGATGCTACCAAGGAGAACCTTTGTGATGTTTTGGGTTTTGTCTCTACCTCGAATCTAGGCAAATATTTGGGTATTCCTATTAAGCATCCCGGATCATCTTCCCAAGACTACAACTTTGTCTTGGATAGAGTTAAGCAAAAGCTAGCTGGTTGGAAGGCCAATTTGCTCTCTATGGTTGGTCGAAGTGTCCTCATTCAAGCCTCCTTAGCAACGGTCCCAGCCTATGTCATGCAGTGTGCCCACCTTCCGGGGAAGATTCTTGATGGGTTGGATAGGGTGAACAGGAATTTTCTGTGGGGTACATCGAAGGCAGCCAGGAAGATTCACTGGGTTGGGTGGCATAAAGTGACCAAACCAAAGGAGAGAGGTGGTCTTGGCCTGCAAACAGCCAGGGGGAGGAACACTGCCCTCCTTGCCAAATTGAATTGGAGATTGCATAATGAGAAAGACACTTTATGGGCAAAAGTGCTTGATGCGAAGTATTGTACTAGGAGAAGGCAGAATTCGAGTAATGTTGTTGGTCTTCCTAGCTCTAGGATTTGGGCAGCCATTAAAAAGGGAAATGAGGTTTTTATGAAGGGTAGTAGATGGACGGTTGGGAAGGATAGCAAGATCAGCTTTTGGTATGGAAATTAGACAAGAAAAGGCCCCATTCGACAATTGATCCAAGGACCTTTAACTCAAGAAGCGTCGAAGCTAGAAATCAAGGATGTGATTCTAGATTCGGGGTGGAACTGGAGTAAGCTGCCTTTTGTTTTTCCCTTGGACTGTAAGCTAATGCTTCAAGCTATTCCAATCTCCTTTCTAGGAAGAGGTGGCGACAAATTAGCATGGATGGCAAATCCTAAGGGCTGTTTTGATTTGAAAAGCGCATATGGGATAGCAACGGGAGACGATGCAAGTGTGCCCTTCAATGCAGATTGGATTTGGAAGTTAAAGACGCTTCCTCGAATTCAGTTTTTTCTTTGGAAGTGTGCTCATAACAGTATTGGAGTGAAGGATTGCCTTGTAGGGCGAGGGGTGGGTAGCGATAATCAGTATGCTATATGCCAAGGGGGTGCTGAATCCATACTCCACGCCTTAAGGGACTGCCCTCGGGTTCAAAGTACTTGGAGACAACTAGGAGTGCAGGACAGTAATCATGGCTTTTGGCGGTCAGAGTTAATGGACTGGATGAATTTAAATGGGAAGTTGAATAGGAGTATCACTGATGGGCATCCTCCTTGGAAGCTGGTCTTTTCTTTTGCTGTTTGGCATATATGGAAGAGCAGGAACAATTTTATTTTCAATGGGAAACCGGCAAATCCTAGGCTGGCTACTGAGATAACTAACCAAGCAATGGAATTCTTATATTGCTATTCGTCTTCTAAAGCTTCTAATGCAAGAACAAGGAAGCTGGTTCGATGGGAGAAACCACCAAGCGGCTGGATCAAATTGAACATAGATGGGGCCGCTTTAGGCAATCCAGGTGTAGCAGGTTGTGGTGGTATTGTGCGGGATGAAGGAGGCAATTGGGTGGCTGGTTTTGCAAGGAGGATCGGGATAGCTAGCAGCTTTGAGGCGGAGTTATGGGGACTGCGGGATGGGCTCACTCTGTGCTGCAATTTAAATGTCTCTTCACTTATAGTTGAATTAGATGCTAAAGTGGTTGTTGATATTCTTCACAATGTTAACTATGAGAACAATGTCCTTTCTCCCATTTTAGATGACTGTCGTTAACTCATATCCAGGTTTGATCAGGTCCAAGTTAATCACGTCTATCGCCAAGCTAACGGCTGTGCAGATGGCCTTGCTAAGAAGGGTACAGAGCAGGAAAGTAGTTTTTTATTTTTTCCTTGTCCGCCTGAGGACATTAGAAGTAGGATAGATTTTGATGTTTCTGGTTTGTATTCGGTCAGACCTGGTGCTGATCTGAACTCTGTTGGCTAGTTTGTGTTTTAATATACTCTTTGTTTAACCAAAAAAAAAAAAAATAATGAATATATTTATTTATTTTGTTGTTGCGAGTTTTAAAAGCCTTTATACTAAATTGGAAGTAGTTTTCCCTTCAATTTTTAAAAAATGAATAAATAAATAAATGATAGTGGTTTTAGTGTTTTCTATTTTAATTTAATTTTTTTTATTATGTGTTTTAAATGTTGAAATATCACTTTATAAACATTATTGAGTAAAATTTTTACAACACATCGGTAATATCTAATAAATCAGCCAAATTATAGATTCTAGTAAAATCTTTTGTGGTCTAATAAAAGATTTAAGTTTAATTAGTGTCTTAACTTGATAAAAAGCAATTATTACATAATAGATACTATAAGTTTAGTTTAAAATACTGTCATACAAATTAAAGAGTAATTCTATGGTACCCCCCCAAAAAAAGGGGGGGTACGATATCCACTAGTAGGTAACCTGCTACATCAGGTTACTTTTTTCTCACATTTGACGGTTCATCCTCATATTGTACAGTTTTAATATCACATGTGACAGTTCTCTTCTCACATTTGGTGGCTCCCTTACTTTTTTCTCACATTTGACGGTTCCATTCTCACATTGTGCGGTTCCAATATCACATGTGATGGTTCTTTTCTCACATTTGATGGTTCTCTTACTTTTTTTTCTCACATCTGACGGTTTCATCCTCACATTGTGCAGTTCTAACATAACATATGACAGTTCTTTTCTCACATTGGATGGTTCTCTTACTTTTTTTCTCACACTTGACGGTTCCATCCTCACATTATGCAGTTCCAACATCACATGTGACAGTTCTTTTCTCACATTTGGTGGTTCCCTTACTTTTTTCTCACATTTGACAGTTCCATTCTCATATTGTGCGATTCCAATATCACATGTGACAGTTCTTTTCTCACATTTGATGGTTCTCTTACTTTTTTTTCTCACATCTAACGGTTCCATCCTCACATTGTGCAGTTCCAACATCACATATAACAGTTTTTTTCTCACATTGGATGGTTCTCTTACTTTTTTTCTCACACTTGACGGTTTCATCCTCACATTGTGCAGTTCCGACATCACCTGTGACAGTTCTTTTCTCACATTTGACAGATCCCTTACTTTTTTCTCACATTTGACAGTTTCATTCTCACATTATGCAGTTCCAACATCATATGTGACAGATCTTTTCTCATATTTGGTGGTTCCCTTACTTTTTTTTCTCACATTTGACAGTTCCATCTTTACATTGTGTGGTTCCAATATCACATATGACAATTCTTTTGTCACATTGAGTGGTCTTCTTACCTTTTTCTCACACTTGACAGTTCCATTCTCACATTGTGTAATTCCAACATCACATATGACAGTTCTTTTGTCACATTGGGGGGTTCCCTTACTTTTTTCTCACACTTGATGGTTCCATCCTCACATTGTGCAATTCCAACATCACATGTGACAATTATTTTCTCACATTTTGTGGTTCTCTTACTTTTTTTTCTCACATCTAACGGTTCTATCCTCACATTGTGTGGTTCCAACATTACATATGACAATTCTTTTCTCACATTGGGTGGTTCTCTTACTTTTTTCCTCACACTTGACGGTTCCATTCTCAAATTGTGTAGTTCCAACATCACATGTGATAGTTCTTTTCTCACATTTGACGGATCCCTTCCTTTTTTTCTCACATTTAACGATTCCATCCTCACATTATACAGTTTCAACATCTCATGTGACAGTCCTTTTCTCACATTTGGTAGTTCCCTTACTTTTTTTTCCTCACATTTGACGGTTCTATCCTCATATTGTGCGGTTCTAACATCACATATGACAATTCTTTTGTCATATTGGGTGCCCTTACCTTTTTCTCACACTTGACGATTTCATTCTCACATTGTACGGTTCCAATATCACATATGACAGTTCTTTTGTCACATTAGGTGGTTTCCTTATTTTTTTTTTTTTTTCTCACATTTGACGGTTTCATCCTCACATTGTGCAGTTAGGGGTGTCAAATAGGTGGGTTTGGGGTGGGCATAATTGGATTGGGTATATAAAACCCATTTACCCATTAAAACTCATTTAACTAATTGCTTTTAACCCAAACCCCACCCAATCCAATTATTATGGGTAAACCCCAACCCATCCAATTACCCAATTATCAAAATTACAAAAATGCCCCTAAAATGTAAATGACCAAAGTATTCTAAAATCTTCAAAAATGACCAAAATACCCCAAAACCTCAAAATTACCAAAATAACCACAAAACTTACAAAATGACCAAAATACCCCCAAAACCCAAATAAATTATCAAAATACCCCAAAACTTTAAAATTACCAAAATACCCCCAAAACCCAAAAAATGACCAAAATACTCACTGAAACCTAAAAATTACCAAAATACCCCTAGAATCCAAAAAATGACCAAAATACACTTGAAACCTAAAAATTACTAAAATACCCCTAAAACTTATAAAATGACCAAAATACCCCCAGAACAAAGAAAATTACCAAAATACCCCCGAAACCTAAAAAATGACCAAAATACCCATGAAATCCAGAAAATGAGCAAAATTCCCCTGACACCTAAAAATGACCAAAATACCCCTGAAATCCAAAAAATGTCCAAAATACCTCCAAAACATAAAAAATTACTAGAATACCTTTGAAACCTAAAAAATGGCCAAAATAACCTTGAAAACTAAAAATGACCAAAATACTCTCGAAACCTTGAAAATTGCCAAAATAACGACGAAGCCTAAAAATTGACCAAAATAACCATAAAACCTTTAAAATGGCCAAAATAACTACAAAACCTAAAAATTGACCAAAATAACCTAGAAATCTAAAAATGACCAAAATAGCCCCTAAACCTAAAAATGACCAAAATACCTCTTAAACTTAAAAAAATAATCAATATACCTTCAAAACCTAAAAATTAACTGAAATACCCCCAGAAACCTAAAAAATGACCAAAATACCCCTAGAACCTAAATACGACCAAAATAACCCCTAAACCTTAAAATGACCAAAATATCCTCGAAACCTAAAAAACAACCAAAATACCCCGAAACCTATAAAATGACAAAAAAGCCCCTTAAACCTGTAAGTCGATAAAAATACACCCTAAATCTAAAAAATGACCAAAATCCCCCGTAAAACTAAAAAATGACCAAAATAATCCCTAAACCTAAAAAATGACTAAGATACCTTAAACCCCTATTTTGGTAATTTTAGAGGCTTCAGGTGTATTTTGTTCATCTTACGGGATTAGTTGTATGTTGGTCATTTTAGATATTTTGAGGGGTATTTTTGTCGTTTTATAGGTTTAGAGGTATTTTGGTCGTTTTAGAGGTTTCAGGGTATTTTTGGTAATTTTAGAGGTTTCACGTAGTTTGTGGCCATTTTAGAGGTTTTGTGTTTATTTGGGTCATTTCAAAGGTTTAGGGGTGCTTTCATCACTCTAGAGGTTTTAGGGTATTTTGGTCATTTTTTAGGTTTCAGGGGTATGTTGGTCACTTTTTAGGTTTAGGGGGTATTTTGGTCATTTTATAGTTTTAGGGGGTATTTTGGTCATTTTTAGGTTTCGGGATTATTTTTGTCAATTTTTAGACTTCGGGGTGATTTTGGTCATTTTTAGGTTCTAGGGTTATTTTAGTCATTTTTAGGTTTCTAGGTTATTTTGATCAATTTTTAGGTTTTGGGATTATTTTGGTCATTTTTTAGGTTTCGGGGGTATTTTGGTCATTTTTTATGTTTCAGGGTTATTTTGATGTTTCCTTACAATTAACAATTCAATCGTCACAGTAAGCACTACCAATATCTCATTTGACCAAAATTTTACATTTGGGCTTATCATTGATGTCATTTTTTTACTTACTAATAATCACTCATCACAATAGTAATTTTTTTTAAAGTTATTAAAAAATTTAAATCTAAAATCGAAAACCCAAAAAAAAAAAAAAATTAGCTGGAATTATCTTGGTTTCTTTCACAAATATTTGAATATACCAATTAACTTCCTACGTATCTCCCTTGGTAACTTCCATCACATTCAGGAGCATACTTCTCTATAAAATAACATAGCTGAGATCACTTTCTTGATGTTTATATTTTTATTATTTATATATGATGGTGAACCAAAAATTAGATTATCTCCAATTCATCCATAGTGTCGTTCAAGACCAGAAATGTCATCCAAGTGCAAGAAGGTCGTCCAACATGAAGTCACCTGGATGACCGCCAAACACTTAGAAATTTTTAGAGTAAATCTATATTAAAAAGCTTATGATTCGGATCACGTTATATTATTCTAAAGTAGGAGCAAAATCTTTATTCATCGCTCTAACTTCTCGCTAAATTCTTAACTTCTGATGGCAGTTATAGAAGTTATGTCTAAACCTTCTAACTTCCATCCACGTTGAGGAAGTTACTAAACAAGTAACCACTCCAAATCTCACTACAAAAGGACTCAACCATATAAAATCAAAGTAAGTTTTTCACCACTTATAGAGTTGGAATTCCTGAGTTCAAGAGAGAAAACTAACTCAAGCATCGGCGGGTTCTTGGCCAGTTCACCACGGTCACCTTTGATCTTGTGCTTCTTTCTTTTCAGGCATTCCAAGCAATCTCAAGCCCATTGAAGCCCGGATAAATTAACATTAATGTGCAACATCTTAGTGGCATTAGCTTGCTAGTAATACGAACATGTTTTTGCTTGTGTATAGTTTTTTTTTTTTTTAATCTCACACATAAAGGCACAATTATAAATTTGCCAAGTTTCAATAAAAAGATAATCCAAACACAAATGAATCATTCCAAAGCAATAAGCAAAATGAGAAAAAAATTATCTTGATTAAACAAATAGTTAGATGTTTCACTAGCACAATCATCCACATATATCCCATTACATATATAAACCGTTTCATTTTTTCCTCCAAGACATAAATTTCATGTTTTTGAAAAGCAACACACTCATATCTCCACCTAAAAAAATACTTACACTCCCCATGCTTGTCAATATTTACTCGAGCTATAAGTTATAGATGTAACAAATACTCTCCAAAGTGCAGCAAATAAATGTTTGCAGCTATGGTTGTTCTCATCTGGAATGAGGCCATGGAGCAAGACGAACCTTCTTCTTGGTCCCTGCATGTCAAACAGCTTTTGTGAGAACAGATTAATTGTTTTCCATTGGACATCTATACATGAAATGAAGATGATACACAAGTCAGCTCAAGGTGATTGGCCAGTAAAGGGGCCTTTCAGCTGCGGTCAATAGTCAATATTTACACTGAGTTGAACTTATTTCCATACAATTTATTGGGCTCACATTAGACTAAAATGTTCAAAGAATAAGACAGGAATCAAAATGTTCAAAGAATTTTCATCACTTTAAAACTCATTATAATTTCAAAGAAAACACTTCCCTAGACCACCTTGACCCTGGTGGTGCTTTTGGAAAAGAAGCTGGGAACTAAATTCACCCCCTGCTATGACCAAGGTTTAAACTCCTATCTCTTCTCTCTAATTTTGCAGCAACTGAATAAAGCATAAAGCTTCTCCTATTTTTCCTTAGCAATCAAGAAATGTATTTAATTATCTCAACAGCCTATATCGTCCTAGCATAATGGTAACCTGAAATCCCTAAAACCATCAATCTAGACCATCATGAAATACTAGCAAATTATACTCAATCAGTTTAAATTCACAAAGCAACTAAACAATACGCACCGCTTGTTCATGGACCAAAAACCATTGGCATTACTCCTAAATCTCTCTTCCCTGGACCATTTGCTTCCATTAGTACTAGGATGTGCGTGGGCATAGCCTGATATATTTCCTTTCCCCTTTACTACCTGCAAAAGAATTGAACCACACAAACATTGAATCAACAAAACAACACACACAACGCAAATACAAATGAACTAGACTCAATCTAATCAACAAAACAAGTTACTTCTCTAAAACCCAAATCCAATAATTCACCCACCAATTCACACACTCAATATGAATTGATAAATGGTTGCCAATGCCATCTACCTTTAAAGTAATATCACCACCAAGAGTGCTGGGCAGTCAAGCATTGGTCTTTGATCTGATTAACAGTGATACGGCGGAGTGGAAATATGAATTGATTCATCAGATTTTTGTACCACATGAGGCTGAGATCATTTTGGGTTTGCCACTTAGCTCAACTCTGCCTTCAGATACCTTTATATGGAGTACAACCTCAAATGGGAAATTCTCAGTGAGGAGTGCCTACAAAATTGCAATGGAGACTAAAGTACAACCCGATTCTGGTTCATGTTCAGACAATAGTAATATGAAGACACTTTGGAAGGTGCTTGGGGTTTGAAAATTCCAAATAAGGTTAAACACTTTGGGTGGAGAGCATGTAAAAACATTCTACCAACATTGTCTAACCTTAAGAAGAGAGGAATTGTTGAGAATGACTTATGTGAAGAGTGTAAAATGGGCTGTGAATCCTCAGGTCGTGTGTTTTGGAGCTGCTTATGTGCTTCAGGTACCTGGGCTCTTATGTCTATTTTCTGCAGGCAGCAACATCTATTTTTTAATGATTTTATGGAGTTGTTTTGGTTCCTGGAGCATGTTCAGAAAAGCAGTGAGGAAGTACTCTCATTAGCTGTGACCATTGCTCGGGCTTTGGGGACTAGGCGAAATGAGAAAAGAAATGGAAAGCAGTTTATGACAAGTTTTGAACTAGTTAAGTGGTGTGGAAACTATATTGAATCATTCAAGGCAGCAAATTCTTCAAATTCACCAAGTTCTGCCGATTCATCAAATGCAGTACCAAATTCTGCAGATGCAGTTTCTGCAAATGCAGTTTCTGCAGATGCAGTTTCTGCAATTGCAGTTTCTGCAGATGCAGTTTCTGCAATTGCAGTTTCTGCAGATGCAGTTTTTGCAAATGCAGCAGCTTCTGTACATGCTGCAACATCTGCAATTTCTGGAAGTTTTGCATTAGGCTCGGCAAAACAATGCAGACAGGTTTGGCCACCTCCTGATGCTTCTGTTTTTAAAGTAAATGTTGATGGGGCTGTCTTTGTAAAACAATGAAAGTCTGGGGTAGGAGTGGTAATATGCAATTGTGAAAGTTTGTTCATGGGAGCTTTGTCAATGAAGCTAAATCAGCATCTGGGACCCTTGGAAGCCAAAGCAAAAGCTTATGAATTGGGAGTTATATTTGCTAAAGATATGGGATGTCATGAGATTGTTCTTGAGGGGGATTCTGTTATGGTTTCAAATGCTATTGCTGGCATTTCTCCTCCTCCATCTTCGATTGCTTCAGTTGTGTATGGAATTAGTTCTCTGTTAAGTACTTTTCGTAGATTTTCTATTTCACATGTTGGTAGGAAAGGTAATCAGGTAGCCCACTTGTTAGCAAAACATGCTCAGGGTGTTGAGCAATATGTTGCTTGGATTGAGGAGAGCGCTTGTTTCTTAGAACATGCTCTCTCAATTGATGTACTTGTTTCTAGTTCATGTTAATGGAATTTCAGTTTTCTATCAAAAATAAAAATAAAAAAAAGTAAAACTAAACTCAATTCAACCAACAAAATTAGTTACTTCCCCAAAACCTGTATCTGAAAACTCACCAATCAGTTCACATGGTCCGACAAGATAAGCTCAACTTAACCAACAAAATTAGTTACTTATAAAACAAACCCGAGTCCAAAAATTCACCAATCAATTCATACATTCAATGAGTTAAACTCAATATAACCAAAAAAACCCAGTTCCTTTTCCAAAACTTGAATCCGAAAACTAGTCAATCATTCAAGCAGGCACAAAAAAGGGTATGCAGAATTAGAATCACACAACAAAACAAACAACTCAAACAAATCCATAGGTTCATAGTATCGTGTCCTCCCCACACTCCCAACCAAATCCAATCTCATCCCAACTTATGGATAAGGGTTCCCATGTCTCACTCAAGTTTCAAGTCTGAAAATCCCCAAACTCAAAAAGTGTAGCGATACGATTAAATCACATATATAAGAACCGAAACTCAAACAAAACAAAAATAGCATAAACCCACAAAGTTTAGAGAAATAATATAAACCCATATTAGCGTTAATCCTATGTAGAGAGAGAACCTGAAGATTGTGAGTGGCACCGCTGAGTTTGATTGGAAGAGAAGAAGCGTCGTTGATTTAAGGTTGTGGGTGTGCCGCCGAGTTGGATTGAAATTTGTAACTCTGTTTCTTCTCTTGTGGGTATGGTTTTGTTTAGCAGCTGTCTGGTTCTTGTGGTTGGATTCGAAGAGAAGAAGCTAGAGAGGCAAACTGGGAAGAAGATGAGACAAAGCATGATGCAGTAGAGAGAAAAGTGTAGATGAATGATTTGTTATTTCTTCTTTGTTTTTTGGGTAAAATATCATTTTCGTCCCTAAACTATCACAAAAGTTCGTTTTTCGTCCCTAAACTTTCAAAAGTTCTATTTTCGTCCCTAAACTATCACAAAAGTTCGTTTTTCGTCCTTAAACTTTCAAAAGTTCTATTTTCGTCCCTAAATTTTCAAAAGTTCTGACGGAGTGCTGACGTGGCTTGTCAGAGTGCTGATGTGGGAGGGACGAAAATCAATACGTTTGGAAAAGTTTAGGGACGAAAATAGAACGTTTGAAAGTTTAGGGACGAAAAACGAACTTTTGTGATAGTTTAGGGATGAAAATAAAACTTTTGAAAGTTTAGGGACGAAAAACGAACTTTTGTGATAGTTTAGGGACGAAAATGATATTTTACCCTTGTTTTTTTTTTTTTGGTTTATATATAAAACCTGCCTAACCGGTAACCAGTATCCTTTAAAATTATATGAACGGTGAAGATTAAAACAACGTTAAATTAATGGCTGAAATATAAGTAGGTACCGTACCCCCTTTTTTTTTTTTGAGGGGTACGGTAGAATGACCCAAATTAAATAAATCAGTCAAATTTGTATAGCTTAGCATCAGAGCAATAGCATTGATGGTGCTAAAAAGTCATATTACTATTTTTAGCGCCATTAATACTAAAAAGCATACTGAATAGTGGAGAGGAAACAAAAAAATTTGGCTGTTGAGCTAAGTGCACAGCCCAAGATAGTTGTGCATTGTAGCTAAGATGGTAAAAAAAATATATTTTATTAAAAGTTATATTATTTTATTGTCTTGATGGTGGTGTTGGTTTTTTTTAAAGAGTTTTAACTTATGACGTCTACTCCTAATAATGATGGTGATTGTTAGGGGTGTTCATCAAACCGCATCAAAACCGCCCACAAAATGGCATAACCTCATCGCACTGCACCACACCGCATGGTGCAGTGCGGTTTGCGGTTTTATAATAAGAAAACCACACCACACCGCACCCTCTCTATATATTAATATATTTATTTATTTTTAATATTAAATATATTATTAATAGTTTAATAACCCTAGTTTCCAAAAAAAAAAAAGTTTAGTAACCCTAACAAGTGTTGACTAGAAAAGCCAAACCAAAATAAAGAAAAACTAGCTCAATAATTTAAAACTTGGCTCAAAAAAAGGGGGAAAAATTAGTTTTGGGTTGAGTAGGAAAAACCCAAAATTTGAAAAATATATCGATTTCAAACCACATCTTATACATAGTATCGCACATGTGACCGCAAAAATGAGCTGCGGTGCGGTTATGGTTTTGGCTAAACTCTAAACCGCACTACACCGCACCGCACCGCATATGTGACCGCAAAAATAAGGTGCAGTACAGTTATGGTTTTAGCTAAACCGCACCGCAAAGTGCGGTGCTAAAAATGGCTCAAAACCGCACCGCACCGCACCGCGAACACCCCTACTGATTGTTATTTATTGTAATCAATATATTATTTTATTATATATTTTTATAAATAAAGTAAATTTTTGTAGTATCAAATTGCTAAATTTTTAGTACCACTAATAGCTCTTAATTCATAAATATCATCTTCTCAAAATAATAATAATAATAATAATAATCATAAATATCATGCAACTACACTCATCCACGAACTCTAAAAACACCTCTCAATTTCAGGAAGTCTCAGCATCGCATGCATGGAGAGGCTTAGCCAAAGCCAAAGCCAAGCCATTAAAACCCTACTCGCCAATGGTCTCTACCCACAAGCCCTCAAAGCCTCTCTTCCAAAAGCCAAGCTCACTGACCAAACCTACGCTCTCTTCATCAAGTCCGGTAACTCCCTAGACCCCTATCTCTCCACCACTCTCATTTCCCACTTCTACAAAATGGGACATTTCTCCCGCGCTTCCAAGTTCCTCTTCGAAACCCCAAACCCCGACACAGTCTCATTCAACGCTCTCATTTCTGGGTTCGCCAGGTTTCGCCAACCCAGACCCGTTTTCGAGCTCTTTAACACTTTAAGACATCTGGGTCTGGAACCTGATGTGTTTACGTTGAGCTCTTTGGTTGAGCGTGTGAAAGTTTGGTGGAAAATGACGCTGCCCATGGAGTTTGTTTGAGAATGGGGTTTGGCTCAGGAGCTTATTTGGTGAGTGGGTTTATAGAGAACTATGCGAGAGCTGGGGATGTTCAAAAGGCTAAGAAGTGTTTTAGGGAGTGTTTGGTATTGGACAATGTGGTTTGGATTACTGCTATGGTTTGTGGGTATGTGTGGAATGGGGAGTTTGAGAAGGGTAAGGTGGTTTTTGTGGAAAAGAGATGTTTGGGTTTGGAGCTGAATGAGTTTTAGCTTGACTGGGGTGCTTGGTGCACTGTTTGATGCCAGAGAAGGGGAACAGGTTCATGGGATTGGTGTTAAGATGGGTTTGTTGTGTGGCAGTTCTATACATTTGAATAAAGCTATTATGAACATGTACTGTAAGTGTGGGAATAAGGTGGCTGCAGTTAAGATGTTTGATGAAATTTCTGAACCAGATGTTGTGTCTTGGACTGAATGGATAGGAGCTGCTTGTGATGGTTTGGAAGCTTTGGAGTTGTTTAAAGTCTTGCAATCTGGGGATTTGGAGATGAGTGAGTATACAATGATCAGTGTTTTGTCTACCATTGCAGGCCCAAGGCTGTTAATTTCCGGTAGGCAAGTCCAAGCACTTTGTCAAAAGTTGGGGTTTTTGAGAGTGATTTGTGTTAGCAATGCATTGATGTCCATGTGCGGCTAGTGTGGTGGAATGTATGATGCTAGACATGTTTTTGATGATATGCTTCATCGAGTTTCTTCTTCTTGGAATTCTCTGACTGCTGGGTATTCTGAGAATGGATTTAGTAGTCAGGGTCTTGAAGTGTTTTCTCAAATGCGTGATCTTTCACTACAGCCAAATGAATATACTCTGGCTAGCATTCTTGAAGTTGTTTCTAACTCGAATTCTGTAATTCAGGCAATGCAAATTCATTTGCATATGATTAAATGTGGCTTTATGTTCAATGATTCTATGGTGTCTTGCTTGATAAAAACATATGGGAAATGCCGTGGGATAGATGAAGCAAAAGAGATATTGCCATGCTGATGCTTTAAATTTGTTCTACACCTCAAGAGGCTTGTACGTTGAAGTGGACAGTACAATCTTCAGTATTGTCATCAAAGCTTGTGGTGCATTGACAGATTTGGTACAGGGAAGAGTAGTTCACTCACTGTGTCTTAAATTTGGATTTGATCAGGATACATTTGTGGAAAGTACTGTTATTGACATCTACTGTAAGTGCGGAAGCATTGGTGATGCACAGAAGGCTTTTAGGATTACATCTAGAGACAATTTGGCTGCTTGGAATGCCATGATAATGGGATATGCTCAACATGGTTGTTTTCATGAAGTTTCTGAGGTTTTTGAGAAAATGTGTAAATCTGGAATAGAATCAGATGAGATAACTTTTCTTGGATTTCTTACTTCATGCTGTCATGCAGGGCTGGTGAGAGAAGCAAATGATTACTTAAACTCTATGTTTGAACTTCATGGAGTCATCCCATATTTAGAACACTATGCCTGTATGGTTGACCTGCTCAGTCGAGTTGGACTCCTAGAAGATGCAAAGAGGACAATTGATCAAATGCCTATTCACCCTGATGCTCATATATGGCAAATTCTTCTATCAGCCTGCAACATCCATGGAAATGTCGTTCTGGGGAATGTTGCTGCCAGAAAACTTCTTGAGCTGCAACCTGAAAATGAATCTGCTTATCTTCTTCTGTCAAATCTCTATGCTTCTGCTGGTATGTGGAGTGATGTTGGAAAATTGAGGAAACAAATGAAGGAAAAAGTAGTTCACAAATAACCTTGTTCTAGTTGGAGAATCCGTACATTACTTTTTTGCTGGTGACATGACACATCCTGAGAGTAAAGAAATATGTGTGCAGCTAATAAAGTTGTTTGATCAGATGTTAGTGTCTCCAAAATTGGATCAAAACGATGCTTTCCTGATGAAAATATGAATTAGAAGCAGAGAAATTTTTTCTAATTTTTTTTGCAGCAGTTAACTCTGCAGGGTGTGTGTTTCCAGAACTCATCAAGTGTCGTTACCTGTTGTCTAAAATCAGTTGGCATATGAAATCCATTCAACATATGTATTACAGATGACTTTAGAAAATTTATCTGACTAGTGGTCAGAGGCGCAAGTCTGAAAAGGCCATAAATTATGGCTTTGCAGCTGTTTGTTCCAAGTTAACTAACACGACTCTGAGAGAGAATTCTCCATAAACTGCCATTAGCCAAAATTATGACTGCACAGGTGTGCATTGCTCACTAAAAGCTCTGTTGTTAATCTACAGTGGCAGTATTTCTAGTCACAACTGAAAGCAATGATTGGATTCTACTTTCCATCACAGATACTGTTAACAAGTGTGGCCTTATTTTGACTGAAATCTACAACATTAGAAAGAAAAAAAGTGAGATATTACATGTAAATCAGCATTTATGGTGCTTTTTTGGCTGCTCAAAGTGAGTTTTGACATCGGAATGTGGTCATAACAAAGTTTTAGAAGTTTGCTGCTACACAGTTCCCCATGGAGAGTGTCTGCTTCTGTCCTTGACTTCATCTGATCTCTTTTGAGCTGTGGCATTCTGCTCCTGATATTTTTGCCAAGGATAGATGAATCTTCTATCAAAAAAGGAAAAATGCTTGACTAATGAGTTGGGAGTCCGGGTGAAGGTAAGCCAGTATATAGTGTTAGAATAATGGTTAATTGATTAAAATTCGAGAATCTCCTATCAGATTGAGCTTTTGGGATAAGTAGTAGTTTATCATATAACTCTATTGGATTCACTGTCTTTTGAGATTGTTTATGGTTCTTGCGGTAGAAAGTGGCCAGTGGGTGAATGAGGATGTGGCAGGAAGATACATAATAATTAGATTTAGGACTTCATATGCTTAGGATATTAGTTTTGTTTCATGTTTACAGTCTCATATTTTATGACATAAAAATATATCATGGAGGCTACTTTACACATAGCGACCTCTTGTCCCAGTGAGAACAAGCTTGGCTTGTGACATCTTTCTACAACATGTAACTTATACATTTTCAAATGACTTAGTAATGAATGTTTATAGGCATTGGAATTGGTTGTTATTTTAATGATAGGCAGCATTCATCTATTTAAAATCAGTTCAAATTTTCAAGAAGCAGGATGTAATATCTTGACTTGAGTAAGCTGGAGGTGATATCAAGGGAACTGACACCTAATTTCTTGAGGACACTACATGTCATATGGTGTTTCTACACAGGGTTTCCCATAAATTTGATCTCATGTTGTTTCAGGTCTATGCATTTTGGTTTGTGGTTGTCTTTAATCATATCTTTGTGCTTTCTATTGTCCCCTTTTTGACTGATAAATACTTTAGAGTTGTTTACATAATCTTTGCCAGTCATGAAATTATGCATCTCCATTTCAATGCTAATATTACCATGAATAATGTAACCTTCAACTTGATGGGAAAAGTAAAATCTATCAGAATGGAAACACTCCATTTGCAAAAGAAAATGGGATAAAGGAAGTCGTAGAAGAAAAATAAGTAACTATATTAATAAGATAATGATCACTGATCATACGGTGTCTAACATGGATCAGTGCTTTCAATTGTTTCAATTCTTCCTCATATAAGTTTTCCTGCAGGAGTGTTGGTGATCTCAAGAGGCTCTAGAGAACACAGAGACTATTGAGTGGAAAGCATTTGCTGATATTCTTGATTTTATCTGCCCCCTTTTTGGAAGAGGCCTTCTGCCCCTCAGATTTTTGTTGATTATTGTAGTGGGAACATTGCTGATCTTGTTACACAAATTGTAATTAAGGCAATTTCGCCCTCTTCCTTCAAGCTGTTGCTCATATTTTATTTACTCTTTGGATCTTATTCTTGTTTTGTATTCTAATTTTAATATGCGTATCCCTGCAGTTTCATGTCCTAACTTTTCAAAAAATTACCATGTTGTTATGTCCTACCCATACTTGTGTCTGTGTTTCCTAGTCCTTCGTTTTGAACAATATGCCAACATGTTTGACTTGCTTGGACAAGTTGGAAACCTAGAAGATGCGAAGAGGACAATCGAACAAATGCTCATTCACCTTGATGCTCATATATGGCAGATTTTTCTATCAGCCTGCAACATTCATGAAAATGTTGTTCTAGGGAAGGTTGCTGCCAGAAAACTTGTTGAGCTACAGCCCGAAAATTAATCTGCTTATCTTCTTCTATTAATCTATATGCTTCTGCTATTGCAGCCTATAACAAGAGCACCTTGGCCCAATATCTGATTTTGGGGATAATTAGATACTTCTTTAAATAAAGCCAATTCCCCAAAAAAAAAAAAAAGCTTATATGTAATATAAGATGGAAATAACCAAAAAAAAAAAAAAAAAAATGGAGTACTAATAGATAAGATTTCCAACCTATTTATCAAATTCAATTACAAGGTACAAACATTTTAAAAATGTTGTTGCTTAATTTTTAAACCGTGGAACTTAGTTCCTAGGCTCATCATCATAAAATACCTCCTCAGCTTCAGTGGATGCGCGGGACTGCAAAGGGAGTCTCTCCATAGATTCAGCATAGGGTACATCCGGGGAAGATTGCATACCAACCATTTCAACATTTGCTAAGCGGGAGTAGAGGTGGCGAGTGGAGGCCATGACTGTGGACACCTTTGTCCATAAGAAAGAGGGGTTCCTAGTTGGCAGGGGTTTGGTATTGTCTTCAACACCATCTCCTTGGGGTATGTTTAAAATAGAGTGAGATGGATGGGGATGAGAGGAAAGGCGAGGAGAAGGTTGGACAGAATAATAGTCCAAGTCCTCTTTTAAAGGTGTGTTTCGAGCAGAGGAAGAAGCCGGCGACATTTCATCTTTTATCTCTCCTCCTTCCATTGAAACATTAGGGGCTAATTCTGCTTCCTTTGATAAATCTCTTATGTCGGCATACTTGGAGTTAGATATTGAAGCGTACAGATAAAAGCAAAGGAACACAGAGCTTAGTATTGCTAAAGTCAGAAAATACCTATCCAGATGACTGTCGTTTATGGTGCCCTTGAACCAGCTTCCTCCTAGTTGAACACAAGGTATGCTGAAGAAATTTCCGAAACTTAATATACATCCAGTCAACAATTGCCCAGAATTCCACATCGATTTAGGGACGTGCTTAATGAAAAATTCCCGGAGCCCTTCTTCGACAAGTCCCTCCGTTAGTCCCAACAAAATAAATTGTGGAAGTAACCAGAGGATACTCATGGAGATGTCAGATAGGTTGCTGTCAGGACTAAGTCTCTTAATTTCTTTCAATCTGTGGACCTCCACCTGCCAAGCTGCAATGCAACACAATATAGAACAAATCATCCCAACACCAATTCTCACCAGTGTGACATTGGGATTTCTTGCTTTCTCGGACCAAAACAGATGCGGGATTATGAAGCGTAGAAAGTAATTGAGTACGAAGAAAGCAACTAGAACCGTGACATCGTTTTTAGTAATCGTATTCTTCAAGTTGGTACTTTGTTCAATAAAGAAAGTATTTCCGGTAGCCTGGACCAAACTATAGGCTAAAAAGGTTGTCCACAAAGGTATCAATGTCAAAAAGCACTTTACTTGGGTCACTTGTTCAACTGAGCAAAGATTCTCCTCTTCCTGCGGACTGCTTGAGGCTTTTTCTACAGTCACAGCAGCTTTGTCTAACCACCTGCATCAGCATAATTACCCCATGAATTCCCCACATCTTATGTATGGATTCTATGGAACACCACATCAGTTTAAAAAACATAATTTTAGTCAAAATTGTAAAATGTGTTTTGAAAACACATACGTACGAAGTGTGTGTAACACCGAGAGAAAGAGACCAACCTGAACCAAAAAACTTCTGGCAACAATAGTATTTGACTATTTTTCTCTTCGTACAACTTTAGATTTGGTTCAGATTTCCAAGATAACTGAGTTGGTGTACCAGGGTAGGCGAGATAACGTTTGGATATAGCTGCCTTGAAGACTTTGAAAATAACATGGGAGTTCCTATTGTGTCTTTCGGGACAGTAAAATTTGAAGCCGCATAAGAACAATAAAAGAGATGCTCCCATCATCACACTGGAAGCTAAGAATCTTCTTTCCCATGTTTCATTTGAAAGCCAAAAGACAGCAATGACAGATCCAGAAATCGAGGCAATATACCACCAGACATTTGTACGACCCTCTATTTGGGCTTCACTTACGTTGGAATTTTCTCTCTCTCCCTCAATCAACTGTTCAGAAAGAAATTCTTTTAGGATTGAATCTAGGCCATATATACCTAATGCCAGAGCCAACGCTGCAACATAAATAGGTCCATAATGGATAGCGATACTTCGAGAATTGACTGAACACCATAACAGCATCAATCCCTGCAACAAGAAAGACAAATTGATATTTAGATTTTTGTGGAACTTCTTAAATTATCGTTAATATTTTTCGATACATAAAAAATGTCTATTATCAAGGTGCTGCACATTTAAGGTCTGATAGAACAACCTTAGTCACTACATTTTACTCTCTCTCTCTCTCTCTCTCCCCTAAGATGTATCGGACATGTAATACCTCTCTCATATGAGATGGATACCTTGTTTGTGAGGTACACCCTTATATGAGAAAGGAGCCTTGGAGCATTCACATGTGAATGTATAAATAGAAAAAGTGCCCAATTTTATATATTTAACTCCAAAAATTTTTCACATCAATTAAGCTAAAGCTGTGCACCGGTTTTCAAGGGTGAGTTCTACCCAAGGGTTTGTAACATTTGGTATTAGAGTCAACCACCACGTCGAGTAATTGGATGTAGCTCATTGAGTATAGGATCAAATGAGCTGCGGCTTTGTGGTTGGATTTCGAAGGGGCAACCTAGAGGCTAGATTAAAATAACTTATAGGTGAGTGGAGCCGCCAAAAGAGAAAGGGCTACCATCGGGTCAGTGTCGCTAGAGTGAGCCATCATAGACGTCGGCTGCAATGCGTAGTGGTATGTTATGACCCTTAACTATGTGTTTATAAGCTTTTGAACACCCTTCCTTTGCAAGCCAGTTTTCAAGAGTGAGTTCTACCCATAGGTTTGTAACATTTAGTATAAGAGTCAACCCCCACGTCAAGTAATAAGACATAATTCATTGAGTATGGAATCAAATGAGTTGCGGTTTTATGGTTGGATCCCAAAGGGAGAAACCTAGAGACTATATTAAAATAACTAATAGGTAAGTGCAGCCGCCAAAAGAGAAAAGGCTACCATCGGGTCACTGTCACTAAAGTGAGCTATCGTGGACGTTGGTTACGGAGCGTGATGGTATGTTCTAGTGGAGAAAGAGAGCTTAGGGTTGAGAGGAGAGAGAAGATAATTAAACCTCTGATGTTAAACGAGAGAGAGAAAGAGAGGGAGAGAGAGATTTGAGATTACAAATTAAAAAGAATGAATATGAGTATTTAAATAAAATGAAAGGTAGAATAAATAATCTAATGTAGGTGTTTTGTAAAAGTGGTTATATTAAATAGAAAAAGCAGATTTTTATGCTTAAATAAACAAAAAAAATTTAGATAAATTGATGCCAATACTCTTACATATGCCCTCTCATCCTTATTTTAAAGGCATAACTCAAATATGTGTTACCATTCTATCGAGAAAGTCTATAGACATAAAAAATTTCACACCTAACTAATGTGGCAGCTTATTAGTAGTAGGTAAGAAAGTGATGTCAAACGCGGGTCCTAGTAAAAATTAATAAAAATTTATCAACTCAACTGTTATGAAAAAATGTTGTGAACTTTTGTGTTTGTAGCATTGTCCAAGGGTGCTGCAAGAGCCTGTAACACAAAAATTGAAAGTCCTTATAGTGACCATTATCCTTGTTTGGCCATTATGGTGTACCATTTTGTTGTAGTACTATGCATTATAGTTACATGTTCTTCAAACCATATCCCCTGGAAACTACAAATATGTAATGTCTACTAACATAATTAGAAAGAAATACATAAGAAACCATAATTGGGTTTTGAAGAATTTGAGTCCATTAACCCACGGTGACCCATGACAAGAAGGTCAAGACCATGGTTTTAAAAACTGGAATGGTCAAAGAATTGGGAAAGGGTCTAGTTCTAAGATTTTCCCAGTTCTTGGCTGGTTTTGACCGACTTTTTAGTGATTATTATGGTTTTTACCATACCGGTTCAATCGGTTAGGAGCGCTTCCATATTCCCAGCAACCGAATCTAAATTTAAGACACAACTGGCTAGGAGCACTTCCATATTCCCGGAAAACACATAAACCCATTGTGACCAATGGTAACCCACGCTAACTCATAGAAATCAATCATACCACACAATGACCCAAATTGCAAGCTCCATACACAGTCACCACCATTAATCGAGACCTACAGCTCCATCAACACCAGTTTTGGAGTTTCTTTATCAAGAAGTTGTCAGAATTTGAAAGAACATCGTTGAAGGAAAAACATAGGTCGCATAGCTTTTGCAATAGTTAAATTGAAGGATTTGAATTTTTTTAATTAAATGACATGTTGCTTAGTCACTACAACAAGTCGTGTTGTTACATATATTTGTGTTGTGAGTTTGTTTTGTGTTGTACTATAAGGCTGCAAATTGTAGTTTTATTTTGTCCCATCACGTGTTCTGCTTATGCCTCACTAATACGTGCCTCACGTGTATAGGCCAAGGTGGTGAATGGAGTCTATTAAGTTTGCCGCTACTATGCAACAGCTAATGAACAATGTTATTTGGCAGTTAAGATTAGTTTAGTTTCTCTAATTTTAGCTTATATAATAGATGCATTGTAATCTAATTTAATCAATGAGAAAAATTAACAAATTCTCATCAATTCTCTCATTTCATATGGTATTAGATCACTATTAATCAGTTTCGTTTCAAATTTTCAATGGCATTTACTTTTTCTTCATCTACTTCTTACTGATCATCATGTGTTTTGCTTGTGCCTCACTAATACGTGTCTCACGTGTGTTAGCCAAGGTGGTGAATGGAATCCGTTAAGTTTGTTGCTACTATGCAACAACTAATGAACAATGTTATTTAGCAGATAAGATTAGTTTAGTTTCTCTGATTTTGGCTAATATAACAAATGCATTGTAATCTAGTTTAATCAATGAGAAACTGTTGAAGTTAGAAGCATTACAAACGGCAGAAGTGGCAAGCCTAAAAACGACAGGAGAAAAGAAGACTTGAAGAGTGAAACGACAAAAGGCAAAAACGCAGAGTATTGATTAATGAAGGCACACGGGCTGCACGTGTGAAGGAACACAAATTCAGTTAGAGGAGAAGGCCAACTGTGAAGATGTAATTGGTTAGTTTGTTAAATTACAGTTAGTTAGCTTTGGCACTAGGGGACGAAGCTCTGTTTTGGAATTGTATATAAAGAGCATAGATGTTGATTATTGATTCAATTCATTCTGTACATTTGGTTGTTGAGATTAATAAGAAAATAGTTTTCTTCATTCTCTGTTATTTTACATGGTATCAGAGCTTGATTTCTTTTCTTTTCTCTCTTGCCAAACAGAAATTTACTCTTGTTTTTTCTTGATTTTCTTGGTTCCTTATGACTTCAGACTCATCGAGTGCACCTTCTTCTTCGTCTACACCAACTGGAAGTGTAGCTATGGCAGATGAATATGCTAATAACCCCTTTTTCTTACCAGCGAATGAAAATCCTGGTTTGATTCTTACATCTCAGCCTCTCATTGGTCTTGAGAACTACATGACCTGGGCGAGATTTGTGTTTCTGGCTCTGAGCTCCAGAAATAAGTTTGGATTTGTCAATGGTGCAATTTCGCAACCAGATCCAACTTCGTCTCTGTTCAATTCCTGGAATAGGTGCAACACAACGATCCTATCATGGCTGACTAATTCACTCAGTCCTGATCTTAAGGCTAGTGTGATGTACATTAATTCAGCAAGAGATTTGTGGATTGATCTCAAGAATAGGTTCTCTCAGGACAACACTCCAAGGCTGTTTGAGCTTCAAAAGGAAATTTCGCATTTGGTTCAAGGATCGCTCTCAGTGAGCTCCTACTTCACCAAATTCAAAACTCTGTGGGATGAGTTTGTGAATAATCAACCCTTTACAGTGTGTAATTGTGCTTGTGTTTGTGATTCTAGGTCATCTCAGCTAGATGCACAGCATAAAGAGCACGTTTTTAGGTTTTTAATGGGCTTCAACGACAATTATGGAACTTTGATTGGGCAAATCCTTCTCATTGAGCCTTTTCCCCCTCTCAGTAAAGTATGCTCATTGGTTTTACAAGAAGAGAAAAGGAGAAACATAGGCAACACTGTCAATGTGGTTCAGAATGTGGTTCAACAACTGGATCCTATTGCTATGTATGTCAATGGCAGCAAGCCATTTCAAGGTAATCAAGGCAATGCTCGAAACAATGGAGGTAAAGGAGGCAACTTCAAGAAAGAGAGACCAATTTGCACTTACTGTGGCTTCACTGGTCACATAGCAGATAAGTGCTACAAACTTCATGGATATCCTCCAGGGTACAAGTAAAAGGGTGGAAATAAGGCTATGGCTAATCAAATCACAGGAAGTTTTGGGTTTGATGGACTTCCTCATGTTCAGCCTTGTGATACTAATCAGTTCAAGACTGGTCTTCAGCCTTCTTTTGGTGTTTCACAGCAGAATTTTGGAGGCTTTCCTGGTGGTTTTGGTCTTCAGAATTGTCAACAGACCACTCAGCCTCAATGCCCAATTTCTCAGGTTCAATGTGAACAACTTCTTAATTTTCTAAAGGCTCATACTGCATCCAGTTCAGGGTTTGGTGCTCCAAATGGCATTTGTACTCAGACTGCTCCACAGGCTGCTTCAGTGATGGCACCTGCACTTCCTTGTACTCCAGTCACTTCATCTCCTACAACTGCTTCACCATCCTTTTCCAATTTCTCAGGTAATCCCTTTTGGATTGCCCCCAATTTATCTCATTCTATTTTTTCAGCCCAAGTCATTGATAGACATTGTTTTAAGTCTAATTCTTGGATTCTTGACACTGGTGCTACTAATCACATGGTACACTCAGTGTCACAATTAACCACAATCACTTCCAATGTCCATTCTTGTGTCTATTTGCCAAATGGGGAAACTGTTGTAGTAACACACATTGGGACTGTGCAACTTTCATCTACACTCACACTCACAGATGTATTATGTGTTCCATCTTTTAATTTCAATCTCATTTCTGTCAGTACACTCACTAAGCATAAACTCTGTTGTCTCATGTTCTTTGGTGATTGGTGTGTCATCCAGGACCTTGCTCAATGGAGCATGATTGGTCTGGGTAAGCAAAGCAATGGTTTA
This sequence comes from Quercus ilex subsp. ballota, assembly GCA_032727855.1. NCBI lineage: Eukaryota > Viridiplantae > Streptophyta > Magnoliopsida > Fagales > Fagaceae > Quercus > Quercus ilex. Next base: position 26,545,167 of record CM064919.1, read on the forward strand.
TATTTGCTTCAAGATTCTGTTCCTGCATCAAGATCAGCTGCTCTTGCCAATAATGTCAGTCACATTTCTTCTTCAAATTTGTGGCATTCTAGACTAGGACACCTTTCTTTGTCTAAACTTCAAATGTTGAAGCATTTTGTAGATATTGATGTTCAAAATAAGACTACTTGCTGTGATGTATGTCATTTTTCAAAGCAAAGAAGGCTCTCTTTTCCTTCTAGTTCTCATGTAACCACTAAGCCTTTTGAATTGATTCATTGTGACCTATGGGGTCCTTTTTCTGTTAGTACCATTGATGGTTACAAATATTTTTTGACTATCGTGGATGATTTTACTAGATGCACATGGGTTTACTTACTAAAGCATAAATCTGAAACTCAGGTTTTGTTTCCTAAATTTGCTTCAATGATTTCAACTCAATTTGACAGAAAAATCAAAACCATTAGAAGTGACAATGGCACTGAGTTTTTCTTAAAGGATTTTTTTCAATCCAATGGCATTTTGCATCAACTTACATGTGTTGATACTCCCCAGCAGAATGGCATTGCTGAAAGGAAGCATCAGCATATTCTCAATGTTGCAAGAGCCTTGAAATTTCAATCTCAAATCCCTTTATGCTTTTGGGGTGACTGCATCTTGACTGCTGTTCACCTTATTAATAGAATTCCTTCTAAGGCTTTAGGTAATAAAAGTCCCTATGAAATGCTTTTCAACTCTTCTCCACCTTATGACCATTTGAGGATTTTTGGCTGCTTGTGTTTCATTTCTACATTATCACACAATAGGCACAAGTTTGCACCTAGGGCCAGAAAATGTGTGTTTCTTGGCTATCCCCATGGCATTAAAGGATATAAGGTTCTTGATATTCAGACCAATTCCATTTATATTTCCAGAGACATTATTTTTTATGAATCCATTTTTCCTTATGCTAAATGTTCTCAACCTTCAAATTCTTACTTGGATGATTTCGTTTTTCCTCACACTACACTAAACTCCACTGATTCTGACCTTGCTTCATGTTCTTCATCCTTTCCTCATCCTACTTCACCTCATATCATTAACTCCATTCCTGTGGAACCTATTTCTACAGAGTGTATTTCTGCAGAACCAGTTTCTGCAGAAATTGTTCTTGATCCAATTCCTTATAACCCTCCTTCTTCCCAGCTTTGTAATCCTCTTCCTTGTACTTCTAATTCCATTGTTCCCCTTAGAAGGTCCACTAGGTCTCACAACCCTCCTTCATATCTGTCTGATTACACTTGCAAGTTTGCTAGCAGCAAACCCAGTTCAGGTTTGCCTTATGACCTTTCAGTTCATTTGGATTACTCACATCTTGGACCTACATTTCATTCTTTTGTCTTGGCTGTCTCCTCCACTCCTTCAGAGCCTGTCTCATTTCAACAGGCAGTGCAATTTCCTGAGTGGAGGGCTGTCATGGACAAAGAAATTGAGGCTTTAGAGGTGAATGACACTTGGACTTTAACCCCTTTGCCTCCTGGTAAGTCAGCCATAGGTTGCAAATGGGTTTATAGAGTAAAATATCTACCTAATGGCACCATTGAGAGGTACAAAGCTAGGCTTGTTGCCAAAAGTTTCACTCAAAAACTTGGGCTGGACTACTCAGAAACCTTCTCTCCAGTTGCAAAATCAATCTCAGTTAGGATTGTTTTGACATTAGCTGCTGTGAAAGGGTGGTTTCTTCATCAGCTGGATGTCAATAATGCTTTTTTCCATGGGGAATTGCTTGAAGATGTCTACATGTGCTTACCACCTGGCTTTCACAGCAAGGGGGAGCATCATCAGTTGGTTTGCAAACTGAACAAGAGTCTCTATGGTCTTAAACAAGCATCTAGACAATGGTTTGAAAAGTTTTCTTCAACCATTCTACAAATGGGGTTTGTCCAATCCAAGTCTGATTACTCCTTGTTCACTCATACACAAGGGGCTTCATTCACAATTTTATTGGTATATGTTGATGATATACTCTTGACAGGAAACAACATTGATTGTGTCAACAATTTGAAGAACGTTCTTGATGCTAAGTTTGGTTTGAAGGACCTAGGCTCATTGAGGTATTTTCTGGGGTTAGAAGTGGCTAGGACTGATGAAGGAATCAGTCTCAATCAGAGGAAGTATGCTTTGGAAATCCTCAAGGACACTGGTTTCATTGGTAGCAAACCTGTCAAGTTTCCCATGGAACAAAACTTGAAGTTATCTAAGTATGAAGGCAAATTGTTGGAAGAACCAGGCAAGTATAGAAGGTTGATTGGAAGACTTTTATACCTTACCTTGACAAGACCTGGCTTAACTTATGCACTACATAGGTTGAGTCAGTTTGTTGCACAGCCAAGAGAACCACACTTGCAAGCAGCACACAGGGTACTCCAATTCATTAAAGGGTCACCAGGTAAAGGCATATTTTTTCCCAGCAACACAGAGTTGCATATTAAGTCCTTTTGTGATGCGGATTGGGCTGGATGCCCAGATACAAGGAGGTCTCTCACTGGTTATGCAATGTACTTGGGAAATTCCTTGATTTCTTGGAGATCAAAGAAACAAGGAGTTGTGTCCAGGTCTTCAGCTGAAGCCGAGTACAGAGCCATGGCAAGTGTGGCCTGTGAAATTACTTGGGTATTGCAATTGTTGAAAGACTTGAAGGTTGAGCATTCAAGACCTGCCATGTTATTTTGTGATAACCAAGCTGCATTGTATATAGCAGCAAACCCAGTCTTCCATGAAAGGACAAAGCATATAGAAGTTGACTGTCACTTAGTGAGGGACAAAATTTTAGAGGGTATGATCAAGACCTTCCATGTTGATACAAACTCACAGGTTGCAGATATTTTCACTAAGGCTTTGGGTTTTTCCTCTTTTGTGAGATTGACAGAAAAACTAGGATTAAAAGACATTTTCCAGTCTAAGCTGTTGAAGGAGCAATCTAAGCATTCACAGGTAGCTTCCTTAGTTCAAGTCACAGAGCCTAATACTCTGGACTTGAGGGGGAGTGTTGAAGTTAGAAGCATTACAAACGGCAGAAGTGGCAAGCCTAAAAACGACAGGAGAAAAGAAGACTTAAAGAGTGAAACGACAAAAGGCAAAAACGCAGAGTATTGATTAATGAAGGCACACGGGCTGCACGTGTGAAGGAACACAAATTCAGTTAGAGGAGAAGGCCAGCTGTGAAGATGTAATTGGTTAGTTTGTTAAATTACAGTTAGTTAGCTTTGGCGCCAGGGGACGAAGCTCTGTTTTGGGATTGTATATAAAGAGCATAGATGTTGATTATTGATTCAATTCATTCTGTACATTTGGTTGTTGAGATTAATAAGAAAATAGTTTTCTTCATTCTCTGTTATTTTACAAAAACATTAACAAATTCTCATCAATGCTCTCTCTCATTTCATATGGTGTCAAATCACTATTAATCAGTTTTGTTTCAAATTTTCAATGGCATTGACTTTTTCTTTATCTACTTCTTACTAATCATCAGTTACAATCAAGAAATATGATCTCTTGAATCCATTCTACATGGTCTAGGTCAATGCAAATGGCATTGATAGACAAGAAAAATATTGGATTTAATTTTAGATGGTTCAATGTCACAATCACCTACTGATCTAGCGCTCTTGTTCCATACTTGGACAAGGTGTCATAGTATGGTCCTATCATGGATCTTGAATTCATTATCTAAGCAAAGAGGGAGCCAAGAATATTTACTTGAGGACCAACTTGTGATATTATTATTGAGTCTTGTTTTTGTGTTGGCTTAATGCCATGCCAATTTGCATGTGATTCAATTCAACACATTATATACTATTGGTGTTTTCTTTTTTGTAACCGGGTAGAAGGTTTAGAACTTAAAGTGCTGTTGTTGAGAAGAGAATTTTGCTTGAGTGAAATTATGTGTTGCACCCACGAGATGGACACATGTTTGTTGATTTGAAATTCTGCTGGGACCATTCCACCTGTTGTTCCAACCTTTGCCCATCATATATATACATCATTTCCCACAAAATAAACCCTAGAGTTCCCATTTAACATTGAGAGAAAACCTACCCATTTGTGAGAGCCTGACGCTTACCCATTCGCTCCTCTCTTTTCCTCTCAACATAGTCAAATCTATGAGAAGAGATCATTTCCATCACAATCTACACTATTCCTAAGTGTTGAAAGTTGATTGGATTTCTAGAAATCATTGGAGCACACCCATATTCATCCAAGAAGACTTGGAATATGAAATTGGAGCTCAATTGTAGAATGAAGAAAGGATTTAGAGTAGTTGGTTGCTAACTAGAGCTTAGAGGGCACAAGCATTAGAATAGCACTAGGCTTGGAGGGTTTTGTGTTTATCTTTTATTTTAGAGTCAATGTCGCGAAGAGGTTTTTTTACCAATTTTTGAGTTTTTCTCTTTTATAACATATCTGGTGATATCATGTAGTATTGTGCTCTTTATTTTGCTGCTATTGAGCTACTTTTATTGATTATCCATGCTTGCTATTGTTGTATTGTTAATTGGCTAATCATGTAAACGATTAGGCTAAAAATTGGTAGATTAGCTTAAAATTGGAATTACCTGTAATTACAACTTGGGGTCTAAATAATTACCATAATTAAAGTTTGGTAATCTCAATAGGTATCAGATCATGGTACACATGATTTGTGGATTTATTTCCTAAGTGTGATCGATGACCCTCAATTTGCCATGGATGAAGCTTTGTGTGTTTCTTTGCATGTGTTGTGATGCTATTGAATCTATGTGTGATTATTCTCATGCTTGTAATGATGTTTTACATGATTCTATGGATAATTTTAAAAATTGTTGGTAACAAGCTCTTCAAGAAAAAGTCTAAGAAATTCCAAGAGAGATTGAGCAATTTTGTTTTTTAAAACTTTAATTATAATACTTGATGAATCCAACAAGTTGGTTGAATTTTTTTTTTTTTTTAAACTGATTAAAATTGCTTGGAAATATTAAAAGTAATTGAATTTATTTGGATGCTAAGCTTGATGTAACTAACAAGTCGGTTGATGAACTTAAGTGTGAAAATGACTCTCTTAAGGTACATGTTAAGTGTTTGAAAGAAGGCATATCTTAATCAAATGCTAAATCAGAAAAAGGTTCTTATGCCAAACTTGATGTTAAGCCTGATTTTGTGCCAAGTGTGTCCTCTAACACTGAAGGCAAATTGGTATATATTTCTCCTCATAAGAGGAATCCTAGAGTGGAGATAAATGCTAATTTAGCTAGATTTGATAATGGCAAAAGGCTTATGGTGGAAGCTCATAAGTCGAAGCCCGTGTTTAGGTCTCATCGTAAGAAAATGGTTGGATCAAATTTGGTTCCCACTTACCACCATTGTGGTGTTATTAGTCATATTAGATCACATTGTTCTTTGTTGAGACAAAAACAAAATCATGTTGCTAGACTAATTCCTAGAAGAAGCCCAAGGAAACATGCTAAATGTGGAGTTTCTAGAATTGTTGATATTCCTTCTATCGCATACCAAGGTCAACTCGTGAAGAAAATTTAGTCAATCTTAAGTTCTTTGAACCTTGGTAAGTTTGGAACCAAATCTTTGTCTTTGTGTAGACAATTCCCCACTCCTAATGTTTCTTCACCCCTAAGTTGAAGATTAAAGCTATTTGGGTGAAGAAAGAAGCTCTAACTTGAGAGGTTTCTACTCCATCCTTGATCTAATTAATCTGAATTTTGTAGGACACATTTTGCATATTAGATTTTTTATTCACATGCAATATACATCCTTTTTATTAAGGAGTTATTTATCTTGTTTGCTGTTATGATCAATGCTTTTCATTTGTTTTTGTGTGAGTTTTTAAAAATCTAAAAACACAACAATAAAAAAAATAAAAAAAAAAAAATCTAAAAATTTAACCTAAATATGGTTGATCACATATTACTTGTGTTTGGCTTAGTACCTTTGTACTAATGGCATGGTGCATTGTCAAGCTAGTTATGATTTGTGAGTAGATCGAGTTCAATGTTCTAAGGATGTGAGTGGAAATACTTGATCATAATTTTCATACTTTATTTACTACAAGCTTAGATTGTCTTCTACACATGCTTAAACTGAATTATACGTTTCTATTTCACATCTAAAATTATGTATTATTACAGACACCTTATTCTGCAACCTAAATTTAATCTCATATGAAGGATAAAAAGGAAATTTCATACCTGGAGATATCATATTAATTCTATCCCTTTGATCTTCAATTGTCCCTTATCAAAATGATGTTAATGTCTTAATGATCAAAACAACTAGTCATAGGCCTCAATTGGACTTCTGGATTAAAAGTTATCATTAAATCAAATTTTAATGGCTTAGATGCATCTTCATAAATTGAGTCTAATCATACTTGAGAATGAACAAATAATTTTAATGGTCCCATGAAAACTGGCACATGTCAAGCATTTGAAAATTTGTTGGGAAAAACATTGTCTGACTTTCACCTAACCCTTGGTCAACCAAAATGGCCGGAATAGCAAAGAATTCACTCTCTTGTTGTTCATCCTTTACCCATCCTTTATAAACCTCATTTCCCACAAATTAAACTCTAATTCTCATTTGAAAGTTGAGAGAAACCAATAAATTGTGAGAGCCAAACACTAACCATTTTTCTCTACTTTCTTCCTCTCACCATAGCCAAATTCTTGAGAGGAGATTAAATTCCTCACACCCATCATCACCAGAGTGTTGTGAGCGTTGTTGGCAGCCTTGGGAATCATTGGAACTACCACAAAATCAGCCATAGAGGCTTGAAGATGCAATTGGAGCTCAATTGCATATCCGATTGCTAGAGTAGAGAAATGAGTCGAGGAATTGCTAGCAAAAGCTTACAATATTACAGTATTGCTTGGAGGGTTGTGTCATGTAATTTGTATTGCAACAATCTATTCTAGTGGATCATTTAAGTGTTCGTGCCACAAAGAGGTTTTTCTGCTTGGTTCTCGCATTTTCTCTTCGATAACACAGTTAGTGTTATCTTGTGGTATTGTGTCTTTAATTTTATGTGGGTTGCTCTTTATCGGGGATAGACCTTGGATTTCGAGTTAAGGGGAGCCAGAGTATAAGTAAAAAAAAAATCATGAAATTTTAAATAAGTATCTATTTAGTATTAACAAATAATCAACAAAGAAAAATACACCAAATTTTTGTTTCATAATACATTATAATGCAATCATCTACTAATAAAGACAAAAACACAAAATTACATTGTTTCTTAATACATTAGAGCATTTGTATCAGCTTATACAAAAATTTCCGTCTATTTTAGCATAATAACCTACTTTGTTTTTAAAATTTTATAGACTCACTATTATTTATTTTACACTACATTTCATCATAATACTACTTCCTTATCAAATTTTTATTATTATCTCAAATCATTTCTCTTTTCTTCAACCAAAAATCATTGTCCTCAATCTACATAATTTCTAAAACATTCATTTGCATAGCAATAATAATTGTGTAAATTTTTCCAATCAATCCAAAATAAACCCACATTAATCTATATATCATTGTACAAAAATACATTTGTGTTATTGTAATTGTGTAAATTTGCAAAAATACATTTGTACTATAGTAATTGTGTAAATTTGCTCAATTACTATAACACATATGTATTTTTGCACAATGATTTATAGACTGATGTGAGTATATTTGGGAGTTAATTGGACAAATTTGGGGCTTTATGCTTTTTTTACAACTAATGCAAATACTATTATAATAAAATCAACGTAAAATTCTAGTGGGAGGGGGCCTAAAATTTTAGAAAGTGGAGGCCCAAATATAAAATGGTAAAACACACACCCACACACACACGTGTATATATATATATATATGGGCCTCACCTAGTTCCGCCCCTGCTCTTTATGTATGCTCTTTATGTTTGTCCATGCTTATTTTGATGTTCAAGCACGCTATAATTGACTAATCACTTGAATTTGGTTTGAACTGTTTTTCATTTAAAAAAAAAAAAAAAAGGTTACCTTAAAAGTGATTAAGCTGTAAATTAAAATTTGGGGTCTTAATCAATACCTAGATTGGGTTAGGTATTTCTCAAAACCATTATGTATATTTTGTTCCTTTCATTTTATGTAACCTACGTTCGAAAATTCCAATTTTTTTTTAATAGTTTTATCAGCCAAAGGCTATTTATTACACAAGAAAAGAGTGTGGAGTTACCATAGTGTAGGTCAACGCGCAGCTGACAATCGTTGTGAAACAGTTTAAATAGGAACCTGCAATATACGCAACAATAACTGCTGATACGGTTGTTATGCCACCCTGAAGATTTACGATTGTTGCAGCTGTTGGCAAATAGTACTCCTGGATGGAAGTCTTGGAAGGGTCCCTCTCCCAGGTGGAAGTGAGGTAAGCAATAAACATCCCCACCACTGCCGAGTTGATCATGCTACGGCTCACAATCAATCCTGAAGTTCATTGAATTAGAAAACAATATTTTTTATTTTTACCAAAAAAAAAAGAGAGAGAGAGAGAGAAAAGAATACAAATCTATTCTCTCTCAACTCCGACATTAATGAAACTTTTACTTTATTTTCGGAAATTATTACCAAAGATGAATGGCACAGCCTTTGAGAAGAAGATATAATCGTGATACCATTTCCCGACTTTGCAGTAGATCCTTGAGAACCATTCACCACACATTACCATTATGGGTGGGAATCACAGATTCAGAGTACCGTAGGAATGAATGATTGAGTTCTTAAAAAAGCAAACACGTTTGGTTAGTGAAACTAAACATAAGTGAATAGGAAGAAAATGAAGTAGTTAACCATTTTTTTTTTTTTTTTTTTGTGAAAATGTTAAAGAATTACAAATCAATGGAGTCGATTTCGGCCGGTAAATGGATACCGGGCTGAAATAAAAATCTCCATTGTTTTGCTGTAGATTTCTAAGAAATTGAAGGTCTTTGAGGAAGAATAAAAATAGAAGAAGCAGTTGAGGTTTTTGTGAATCTTTGAAAAAAAAAATCACCTGTAGTTGCTGCTTCTTCTCATTTCTTTGATGCTACCTCACGAACTTCTTCTCCTTCTTTTACTTCTAGCAAGTTCCTTCTCCCCACTTTTTCTTTTTCTTTGTTTTATCCAGCTGTGAATCTCAATGCAAAATTTTGAACTTGTGGTCAAGGATGGGAAGTGAAAAAAAAAAAAAGCCTTTAAAGTACACTTTTTACCCATCCAAACGATCATGTCACTCACATGGACCGTAGATGTTGTATTTTTTATTCCTTTTAACCATGTCATAGTACTAGCCTTTAACTCAAAAAAAAGTACAATAGTATGAATTTTACTAACATGTGCTCGTAAGGCACACAATAATAAATTATTTTTAGAAAAATTTTTATCGAGAATTGAACAAGTTATTATAACTTTTTCAGTTTTCAATAAAATTTTTCTAAAGATGAATTTGTTAATATATATCTTAAGGTTATACATTAACCGAACTATAATAAAATTAGCTGTAATTATGAAACGGTACACCGATATTGACGGGTACTGAAATATATCGTTCTATTGGCCAAATTAATACAGCTTTCAATACGAAATTGACTCCCTTATTACAAATTATTTTACAATCTTTTTTATAAACTTTTAATATAATAAGTGGTTATTAATAAGTAAAAAATTAATATTAGTAACATGCCAAGATCAAAATAAGTAAAAATTACCTGCATTAATAATTTTTAAGAATATTAAAAAATAATTTATGACTTTAATTTTTTTATTCAAGGAAAATGTAGCAGTGAGCCTAGTGATACTGACAGTTGATGCCATTACTTGGACCTATATTTTTTCCGCAACAATAGGAAAGTGGGAAGCCGGTAAAAAATTTTCATTAGTCAACTAATCATCCGTTGAGAACGTGTTTGGAAAAAAAAATTCCTTGTGAAGTATGAACCCAGCTTGTCGCTTTTCACATACCTACAAAAAACCTCATGATGATTGATGAGAAAGGGAAATATCTCACGTAGCACTGTAGCAGTAAAGAACAGCCCTTTTGTTTGCTGTATGCGTTTGGATTGCAGCTGGCGGTTGTCCGTTTGCGTTTTTTTTTTTTTTTTTGAGCAACGCTCCATCACATGGGGTGTTATTTGTCAATAGGTCTTGTGTAATGTACACAGATCCACTACCTCTTTGACAGTAAAATTTTCACTAAAATCGTATTGTTTAGTGAGTTTCGTGCACTATTTATAAGACCTATAAACATCTTTTTTGAATAAAATTTTTATTAAAAATAGGTCTCATGATACTATTTATACATTTAAAAATTATTTTATTACAATGTTTTTAGTTTCCAGCAAAATAAGAGTATTCAAACAGACCCGATATATGTTACTTACATATGCGTGTGACATGTAAGGAACAAAACAATTGAGAAAAAGGAAACAAAACAAGGTGTAGTGGTTGGTCCATTTAAAATCCGACTTAAAACTCAAAATTTTATGCGTGTGACGTGTTTTTCACTTTCAAGTCTTTCTTACAATTCTTGTCAAAAAAAAAAAAAGTCTTTCTTACAAAGTACTTGTTACTTAATTGGTATTTTCCACTCACAAAATGTTTAGACATTTAAGGGGAGGTATTTGAGTTGTGAAATTAGCATCATATTATTGTATATATTTCTAACTAGGATCAGCCTTACTAGTGGCTAGGCAACTTAGGCAATTGCCTAAGCTTGGTACAATGGAAAATGTTAAAAATTTATTGGAAAGGATATCAAGTTTACTGACTTGTAAGTATTTCGGCTAGTATTGGTGTAAACACCCCATTTTACAACTTGAATTTAACCAACCAGTAAATCTTCAAATTTGTGATACAAAACAAATCTTGATGCTCTAACGATCATAATGGTATATCATGGGCTTTGATCGGACCACCTGATCAAAAGCTATCATACAAACAATTTTTAATGATAATGGCTCACTTACACAATGGGCTCGATCACATCTTATTTTAAACACTTAATTTTAATTGGTTCTAACCAGAATTAATTTAAAATTAATTAAGTGTGAATTTTAATTAGATTTCATTTTATTTATTCTTTATTTTTTTAATAAAAAATATTTTCCTTTATGGCATCTTATCTGCTCTTTTGAAAAACAATTTGGAGGGAAAAAGATATGATCCATGAAAAAATTCAAAAAAAAAAAAACAGAAAAAAGGCTCAAAAAACGTTATTATCTTCAGCAGAAACTTGAATCGCAATTTTGGCCTAGAAAACGTTGAAATTTGGTTTTCTCTATTTCTGGAAAAGTTGTAGAGAATCAATTTTCGTTTAAAAAAAAACCAATTATGAATCAATTGGAATTTTGAGCAGAAATTTATGGCCAAAATACGAAAAGGTGCAAAAGGTAACACAAATTCAGCATCATCTTCAATTTTCTTTCAAAATTTCAAATGAGGATCAACACCAAATCCATTCCAGCTTATTCAAACAGGTTTATCTCCTCTCTTAGCTTCAGAAGAAAGCTAATAACTTAGCTTTAGAGCTAAGCCATCCCTTCCCCTATAAATGGAGAAGCCTCTTCCATTTTTGTGACCCCGGGAATTTCCTCTAGAAAGCTAGTGAGAAAGCAAAAAAGAAAAACTGTTGTGCAACCATTGTTCTTACTTTGGTTGTAGTTTAGTACTTCCTTACTTTCTCTCTAGCCCTCTAAGTGATCACTTCTCCCTTTTAATTTATGCTCTATGCTGGTAAGTAGTTAATTATGTTCTTTAACTTTCTACACATGCTGGAATAAATGCTTACAAGTCATTATTTGCTTCTTTTATGATATGCTTGGATGAACGTGTCTATATGTCTCATTGATATTCCTTTTACGTGCTTAGATGAACACTTCTAGGCTAAAACACAATTTTCTCTTGAATGCTTAGATGAACACTTCTAAGCTAAAGCACAACTTTCCCTTGAATGCTTAGATGAATATGTCTACATAGTTGTTTTACTTTTTCTTAAATGCTTGAATGAACATGTCTAAGTATTTTGATTTCCTCTAGATGAACATGTCTAAGGGATTTTCCTTTACTTTTTTCATTATTGCTTGGATGATCAAATATGCTTAAATGTATTTTTTTTTTTTTTTCCCCTCTTTGCAATTATGTTGATGACTAATAACATGACAACTTTGTTTTTTTCTTCACATGCTTAGATGAACATGTCTAGGCTAGGAATTCTTTGTTTACATTGATTTCTTGGATGAACATGCCATTACCTTCATGCTTTCTTTACATTAAAATTTTTATCTAACAAATTTCACTTTTTGTTTCTCTTTATGTCAAATTCCCCTAAAACATATTTGTTTACAATTCTTGCAAATTAACATGTTTATATGACATATTGTTTGTGTTTGTTTGACATGACATGATATTGGCCACCTTAACCTAGGAGACTGGTTTTACCAAGTGAGATGGGTGCTTAATCCCGTCCCATCTCATAAATTAGCCTCCGAACAAAGATCAAGGGTTCTGCTCTTATATATGCAATTTTACATTTTTTAGAATGTAATTAGGAAATAAAGCAATGTAATTTACTTTTCTTAGATTGTATCTAGGACAAAAAAGCATTATAAATTTTTGTTACAAAATTGATGTAAATTGTCATTTACATTAATACAACAGAAGCATTTTTTATATTGAAGGTTTTCTTATTTTTCCATTTAAATTAAATAAGTGGCGACTCCATGTAAAACCCTCAATCTAGGGGGGAGTATATTTTACAGTGAATTCGACATTTTGAGCATCATGATCCCACCCATTCACGCGGGTTAGGCCCAGTTTGAGAAAAAATTGGCGAGCCGAGGTCGCAGTCTCTCACAATGGTGACTCCACTAGGGATGTTGAAGGCTAGACTCCAGTTTTGGTTATGGTGGCCAACCATGTCATTTGTTTGTTTATTTCTTTTAATAATATGTCATATTTGCTTGCCATAACATCATTTGCATGATTGGAATTGTGATATGAATTGTGTATGTTTCTCGGAAACCACGATAATTGTAGCCATGGATTGTGGTCCTCCTAGATTCGTGTACCCAGTGGTGAACCTGCCACCCCTTCGCCTAAGACTTGCTTGATCTTTCTCGCATTTTATAAAGGATAAACTCTACCATTTGGACCAACGCGGCATTTGTACATCACAAGTTGGGAGGTACAACATCCTAGCTTTTGGGGAACCCATTAGCCTACCTTTTACCTTCATGTAAGAAGCCATAGAACTAATCTTTAGATCAATCCCATAAAATACATTGCATCCCATGAATGTGTTTGGCCGTTGTTTGATTCATGATGTGCCTTAGTCCAATGCTTAGGCCCATCATAATTGTTTAAAATTTCTTTAAAAAAAAAAAAAAAAATCTAACTTATGCATTTTGATTGAGACCAAAGAATCTCAATCAGGGTTCAAGCCCACCAAGTTCAAAGCATAACTAAAAGCTCAAGATCATCAAGCTTAAAGACATCAAGATTAAAGCCACCAATCTTAAAGTGCAAGGCCCAAGCAAACATCAAAACCGAGGCTTCCAATTAAGAAATGGCCAACAACCAAGAAGATCGACACATGAATGATCATAGGGAATAGCTGCCTCTCACCACTCAAGATTTACTCAACACTTTGGCAGCAGGTCAAGCCCAACTCCAAAAGGACATCCAAGCATTGATCCAACAGATGGGGAACAAGAACTCTCATGAATCCTCTAGGGCCTAAAATGATAATGGACCAAAAATTCTAAAGAAAGCCATGGCTTGGTGTTGATTGAAAATAAGATGAAGATGGACCAAATGGAAAAGCTCCTAATGAGATCTAGAAGGGTTGAAGAAGCTATGGATCTACATTCACTTTCGCTCTTCCTCAAGCAAGGGCCTCGCCAAAGTTTAAAATGCTAACATTGGACAAGTTTGATGGCGTGAGCTGCCCTAAAGCCCATCTGAAAATGGACATAAGAGCATTGCAACCCTTAGGAGCTGATGAAGAGTTACTAGCCCAAATGTTTCAAAATACACTCACCAGAGCTGCCCTACGTTCCTAAATTTGGAGGATTCTCGAACTTGGACTTGGGAAGATATGTGCCATGAATTTTACAAGCAATACAAGTACAATACTGAGGTGGACATCACTCGGCGAGACCTTGAGACAACCAAGCAAGATTCCAGTGAATCTTTTCATGCATTCATCACAAGGTGGAGGACAAAAGCAGCCCAGATGACCGTTAGGCCCAATGAGGAAGAAAAATTGAACATGATTGTGAAGAATCTCCTCCCAACCTATAACAAGTATCTATTTGCTCGATACTTGCCCAACTTCAAGACCTTAATTGCTGTTGGAACCCAAATTGAAGATGCCATCAATAACGGTGGGATTATCCAAGATCTCATGGACCAACAAATCATTGGCATCTACCCATCAATCCAACTCTACTTCATGAGTTGCCAAGACATAATGGGTTTTTCAAGAACTTTTTTTTATTACAAACTTTGTCTCTTCCTTACTTGTTTCCATTTTTCTCTTATCTTAATTTCATTTCTTGTTTGATGCATTTTGTTATTCATGCTTTGTTTGATGCATGCTTTGTTTCGTGCAAAAATTAAAAAAATAAAAATAAAAACTCAAAAAAATAAAAATTAAAGAAAACTTTGGACTAGGGGCATTGGGATCTTTAGTGACATTTCTGACTCCCTTCAAAGCCTAATTGAAAATGGTTTCCTTGAGGCCTACAATTTCTGTCAAAATGGACTTGTTCATGATAATCCTTCAAAAATTACAAAAATGCTTTTCTTCATAAAGAAAAAATAATAAAATAAAATCAAGGAAAACTTTCAAAAAAAAAAAAAAGAATCTTCCAACCAGGGGCATTGGGCCCTTTAGTGGATTTTCAAAAATCATGTAAGGCTTAACCTTCTCATCAAAGCCCAGTCCGCTTGAAAAGAGTGTGAAAGGTCAAAATTTTCAAATGTTATTTTCCTCAAGTACTACGTGAGAATTCCTTTGGCAAAACTTTTGCAAATCATAATGCTTAATGGGCCAACCAATCAATGTGCACCAAAAAAGAATTAATTTCATCTGATTCATGTAAGGATCTTTATTGAATCACTTAGAACATAAGAAGAGAAGGTCCTAAAAGGCAATCAAAGAAAATCTAGTTATTAGAAAATCTCAACAAAAAGAGATTTCGCCGATCAGAAATTCTCAAACAATGTACACTCAATCCAAATCTTAGAACATTTTTTGTGTCACAATATTGGAGCATTCATAATTTTTATTCCAAGAGGAAGTTACTAAAAGAGTTCGAGTTACTGTGCTTATAAACAAGCCTTACTAGGGATAGAAGGCCATCTTTGGTTTAGCCACATTATTCCTTGACACCCATTACAAATATTATCCATTGTTAGCCCATTTAAGCTATTAAACAGTTAGCCTTTTCTTCATGAACCCATAACAACCTAAACCTAGGTTGGGAAAATGCGAGTGTGCGTACTCAAATTTTATGCTAAGGAGGACAATCTCATAGCTTCAATGAAGACATCAAGGAAAGTAGAGTCCAATAAGATTAGAAGAAACAATGGGGATCACATTTGAGAATGCATCTGATAATACTCCATCAAGGTGAGAAGACAAGAGTTCATCAAGCTGAAAGCTAAGAGATTCCATCATTTAGAAAGAGATGAGAGCTCATCAAGTTAGAAAGCAAGAAGGAACAACAAGAAAATCCCGCTAGATTGAAAACCTGAAAGGAGAGGCTAGGCAAAAATTAGGGATACAAAAAAAAAAAAAAAAAAAAAAAAAAAGATAGATTGAAAACTCGAAAGGGCGGTCCATGCAAAAGGAGAGATAAAAAATTTTGAGTGTGAGAGAGTCTGCTAGGTGGAAAACCTGAAAGGATGGCCTAGGCAAAAGTTAAGACAAAAAAATTGAACTATGGATGACTTGATCCTTCTTTTAAAAGAGGTATGTAGGCAGCTTTTTCAAGCATGGTCAGGTCAAAAAATTCATTCATTCATTTGCTGTCAAAGAAAGAGGAAAAAAAAAAAGAACAAAAGAAGTCCAATTGGTCGAAAATCGAAGAGGTGGCCTAGTCACAAGAAGAGAAAAAGAAAAGGCGACCTTATCATAGGTTTCAAAAGAAAAAAGAAAAAAGAAGAAAAAAGAAGGTCGAAAACCGAAAAGGTGGCCTAGTCACAAGTTCCAAAAGAAGATAAAAGATTTGTTAAGATGAAAGTCTAGTGTGAGAGACCGCGCCCCCGACCCCTTTTTTTTATGATGTTAGGCCAAACCCACGTGAATGGGTGAAGTCGTGTTATTGCCTCTCAAAATGGAGGTTCGACTAGTTATATTTTCCCCTTTAAATTAAGGGTTTTACAATGAAGTCGCCACTTATTTAATTGTTGGAATAAATAAGAAAACCATAATTGAAAAATTCATCATTTTATTAATTTGAAATTGAATTTACATTGAACATAGGAAATTACATGGCTTTGGTCCTAGATACAATCTAAGATAAAGTACATGGCTTTGTTTCCTAGTTACAATCTAGAAATTGAAAATTACAAGGATAAGCATTTGATCTACTAACTCTTGATCTAAGTTCGGATGCTATGTTACAAGGTGGGAAGGTGTTAGGCACCCACCTTGTCTGGTGAAACCGGTCTTCTAGACTATGGTGGCCAACATTCATATCACACCATCCAATATATTATCAATCAATTTGCATGTTAAATTTAAAGTGAGTGCATGTTATAAACCCTAATTCAATTTATTAAGCACTTCATTTGGATTGAAAAATAAATTCTAGTGAATGTGTGTGGATTGTGATATCCTAGATTCAAGGACTTGAAAAAATTATGAAACAAACATGTTTTTCATTTTTTTGATGTGGATTTAAAATCAAAACGAGTGTTTATGCATGAACATGTGATGAACAATCAAGAACATGTAAAGAACACATAAGAACATTTAAGAACATCCAAACATATTCAAGAGAACTTAAATAATCACTATCATGTTTTAATCCTAAATTCTCATCATGGCAACACAATAAACAAGTTAGGGAAAGTGATTATACCTTCATGCAGGATCCATACGGTGGAGGAGGAAACTCTTGGTGGAGGTCCTAATGGTGAAGAAAAGAAGAAATAGGAGAGGGAGAGTGAGTCTCACTCAATACCTTGAGTCTCAAAAAGACCAAGATATGATAAGATTATTCTACTTCACTAGAACTCAAGAGGAGAGAAGAGATGGGGTTTTTGGTGTCTTGGAATGAAGGAGAGGGAAGGTTTATATAGTAATGGTGGAGGGAATATGAATGGAATGCCATTTAATGAGAGTTGAAAAGGATCATGAATCTAGACTTCATTTTAGCATTGGGAAAATCTGGTGCATTAAATGGAGAGATTGGTCGGAGTGGGGAGCAAGCCAAAATTCGGTTTTCCCGTAGCTGCTGTAACAGCCTGTAGGGCCAACTTCGAAAAATCATACCTGACTCAATTCTGATCAGAATTGTCTCATTCTTGTACTCAAATTGAAGCCCTGGATGTCTAGTTTCTAGAAAAATTAACCTCATTCACAGATTCAAAATATTCTGAGAGATATCGATGAAATGGTGAGCAGATGTCATTTGTTAGAAAATGGTTTCAACACAATTAACATTAATAGGTCCCAAATTAGCTTCCAATTAACATCAAATGGCTCCAATCACTCCAATTTCAGACTTAATTAGTCTCAAATTTACTCTAATTAAAAGATAATTGTACAAATTACTCATTGAATAATTAATATTTAACTATCTAATTAATTAGGTGTATGCAACCTCACCATAAAATATAGTCATAACCAATCAAATTATGACACATCATTGATATTAAATTGATTACACTTATAACCAATTGAAATCAATTGTTCATAATCACATATAGTCGGACTCAATTTGTAATAGTGCATCTCAGCCATTAAAACTTGATTTGATGATAACTTTTAATCTGTTGGTCCGATTAGGACTTATGACCAGTGGATTTGATCGTTACAACATCAAGATCATTTTAGTGAAATGGGATTAAGGATCTAATGGCCAGAATCAAGATGCATATTTCCAAGATGAAAGTACTATTTTACCCTCTATGTGAGGTTAAATGCAAGTTGCAAAATGGGGTGTCAACATCTAGAGGTTTGAAAAACGAGCAAGAAAGAACATTCATACAATAGATCAATGAAGAAAAAGTTAGAAGAATTCAATCACTACAAAGACCTCAACACAAATTCGAATCAAAGAAGAAAATTTGAAAGCTCAAAAAAGAGTTGCCTAAGAAGAATACAAGGCAAACAAGAATGATATAACTTTGATACAAATGATCCATGATGAGTAGTAAGCAAATGACAAGAATGATCGATGAGAATTTCAGCACAATGTTAAGAAAGGGAGAAACAAGAAAATCCTTCTAATGCCTAACTTTTGAGTATTGCACACTTGAGGGGAATATCTACAGGAGATTTTGAGCCTTTTTATATCATTTCTTTCATAACCTAATCCTAGCCTACATTACAATCCATGCATAAAGACCTCCTTGAAGTTCTGCTAGTCATAGGCACACCCTTAACTCTGGCAATATTTTCTCTTGGATTAAAAAGGAAAAATGCTTGAGGTTATCAAGCCCCACTGGCAAGTAATCTCCATGACACAGTTTCTTAAATTCTCAAATGACTTAAAAGAATTCTCTAATTGAAGGCACTCCCTTTTGTTTGTTTCCAACAAATGTGACTCCTAAATTTAAGGCACTCCTCTTTGTTTCTATCCCACAAAAAAAAAAAAGTGTCTCCTGAACTTGAAGCACTCTCAAAAAAGGGAAAAAAAACATAACTCTCAAACATCTCTACATTTCATTTCTTTGATTGTCTTTGAAGACCTAATCCAACAATGTTTCAAAAGAAGAAGCAAATTTGATTACATGTATTTAATGACTTTGATCCTTTTTAGTCAAAAAGATTGACTTGACTCTTAAACAATTTGATATGCTAAAATAGTTGTAGAAGAAATCAATTTCTTTCAAAAGAAAAATTTTTCATGGTCAAGTCCATTTTGAAAATGCCATGCAAGGTTTGGTTGGAAGCCATGATCATCTTTTTGGTGGACTAGATGTCTTCCCTACAAACTTGAACTATGTCTGACCTTGTCCTCTTAAAGAAAGGTGTGTAGGCAACCTGTTAAAGGCTCTGTAAACAATAGGCACCAAATCAAGAAAATAACCCAAAGTTGTTTGCAAATAGCTTTAAACTAGGGGCATTGGCCCATTTGCTTTTTTATCTGCATTAAGCATGCCTAAATTATGAGCATTGGCCCATTAGTTTTCATATGCAAGCTTTTCATCTATTTTTCTATGCAAGCGTGTTTATACTAGGGGCATTGGTTCAAATTAACTGTGTAAGGTTAAATTTATTCAATCATGTGTTAATCTTATTCTGTGCCAAATTTGCTTGTAATTTAGCAATTAGATATTCTGTATTTAGGTGGGATTTATGTAAGGGTTGTGTGTGAGAGAGTGTGAAGAAAACTTAAGATGTGTGCAATCAAAGGAGTCTCGTGACTGGATCTCGTGACTGACTCGCGACTAGCAAGTCGTCAAAGTGGCACACGTGCGGTGTGGAGCATGCAGTGGAGCTGAAGGGTCACAACAGCTGAAGCATTTCAGGACAAAAATTTCAATCTGGCCAGGTTGTTAGCTTGCGACTCAAACTCGCGACTCGTTCTAGTCACGAGATTGAGTCGCCAGAATGCCCTGTTTGGATGAAAATTAACTTTTCGCATTCCTCATACACACTACTATAAATATCCTTATTCCCACGAAATGTAAAGAGCTTCCAAAGAGAATTTTGAGAGAGAAACCCTAGAGAAAAAAAAGATTGACTCATTCACAATCTTTATCATTTGGTTCTCCAAATTCCTTTACTCTCACCCTCTCTATTGACATATTCTTGAGAGGTACATTTGCCAAATCCTTATCTCATCATACCCATATCAGTGAGGAGATGTTTTGGTGCTTAGGAAGCAGTTTAGAGAGGACCAATTCGTTTGGTTGATGTAATGAGCTTATTGCGGGATCCGGTAAGCTAAAGAAGACAAGGTTTAGCGTAACCCTGTTGGAGCAAGAAGCTTGGAGGGCTAAGGTGCATTGGGTAGATTAGGCTTGGAGGGTCTTCTGCTATTTGTGTATCCCAACTATATTCTTTAGTGGATCATTTACTGCTTGGATGGCGGCAGAGAGGTTTTTCGCCAAGTACTTCGGTTTTCTCTTCGATAACACATCGCCATGTTATTTTTGTATTTGCATCTCTCTTTCCTTTCTCTTTACCTTTTAATTACTACTGTATTTGTAATTAATTATGGTTTGGAGTGTGTTGCCAATTTAGATATAGCTTATATATCATATTCCACACATATACTGTTTGTTTATAAGCTTGTGTTGGTATTTTTGTACTTAGGGGTCTAAACGTTAATTCATTGGTATTTTATATGCTATTTGAACTTTCAAACTGGTTTCCAACGAGCTTGTAAAAGGAAAATTTTCATCTTTGCAGGAATTAAGCAAAAATCTCTCATTCATTTCAACATTCAATAACAGCTTCAAGTCCATATCACCAAATCAGTTAAGAAGTCTCACATCTCACATGGATCAACTAAGAAGTCTCCCACATCACACAAGGCTCAACTAAGGAGTCTCTTGCATTCATTGAAGTTGACTAATATTGTCCAACATCTCAGGCTCTAGGGTTTGACAAAGTTTTTTTCTTGAAAGTCACAAAAAGGTTTTCAAAAAAATCCAACAAGATTTTCAGAAAATTCATAACCTTTTTCAAGGAAACTTGAAGGTTTTTCAAAATTCTTACAAATTTTCAACAGAACCCATCAAGGTTTTCATACTTTATTTAACAAATTTTCAAAAAAAAATGACAAGGTTTTTCAAAAAATTCTCAAAAAACCAAACAAGGTTTTCTAATAAAATTCTCAAAACCTGACAAGGTTTGTGAACAAAATTTTCCAAAAAACCCAACAAGGTTTGTCAACAATTTTTCAAAACAAGGTTTTCATGACTTTCTCGAAAAATCAAACAAAATTTTTAGCATCTTTTTCAGAAGTCAAGGAAAATCCTTCAAGATTTCAAAACATCTCTCAGAAAAAGAACACTTGACAATGTTACATAGTTTTCACAAAAACCCAACAAGGTTTTTATCAAATTTCCAAAAGACATGACAAGATCATTCCAAGAATTCCCAACATGTTTTCACAAATACAAATTTTGATAAGAATATCAAAATTTTCAGAAGAAAATTCATCAAGATTTTCAACAAGTTTTAGGTTAAATTTTTTTCAAAAAACAGACAAGTTATTAGAAAATTTGCCAAGATCTTCATAAGAAAACCCAACAAGGTTTTTATCAAATTTCCAAAAGACATAACAAGATCATTCCAAGAATGCCCAACATGTTTTCACAAACACAAATTTTGATAAGAATATCAAAAATTTCAAGAGAAAATTCAATAAGATTTTCAACAAGTTTCAAGTTCAAAAATTTTCAACAAACAGACAAGTTTTTAGAAAATTTGCCAAGATCTTTACAAGAAAACCCAACAGAGTTTTCAAATAAATAATAAAAAAAAAAAAGCCCGACAAGGTTTTTTAAAAATAATTTACAAGTTCAAAATTTTCAACAAAAAAATAATAACAAGTTTTTTTGAGAAAATTGCCAACACATTTTGGATAAAAAATTTTTGGAAACCAACAAGTTTCCAAAACTTTAACAAATTTTCATCACACATCGGTTAAATTTCAAGTTGCAAAATTTGGTGTTTTTCTTTTACATTGACATTCGCTTTTCAAGCTCTGTCAATGAGGAGCATTATGTAGACGCCACAAAACAAATCTTGATGCTCTAACGATTATAATGATATTTCATGGACTTTGATCGGACCACCTGATCAAAAGCTATCATACAAACAATTTTCAAAGATCATGGCTCACTTACACAATAGGCTCGATCACATCCTATTTTAAACACTTAATTTTGATTGGTTCCAACAAGAATTAATTTAAAATTAATTAAGTGTGAATTTTGATTAGATTTCATTTTATTTATTCTTTATTTTTTTAATAAAAAATGTTTTCCTTTATGGCATCTTATATGCTCTTTTGAAAAACAATTTGGAGGGAAAAAGATATGATCCATGAAAAAATTCAAAAACAAAAACAAAAAAAAAAACAAAAAACAGAAAAAAGGCTCAAAAAACGTTATTATCTTCAGCAGAAACTTGAATCACAATTTTGGCCTAGAAAACATTGAAATTTGGTTTTCTCTATTTCTGGAAAAGTTGTAGAGAATCGAGTTTCTTTCAAAAGACACCAATCCTGTATCAATTGTAATTTTGAGCAGAAATTTAAGGCCAAAATACGAAACAGGTGCAGAAGGTAACACAAATTCAGCATCATCTTCAATTTTCTTTCAAAATTTCAAATGAGGATCAACACCAAATCCATTCCAGCTCATTCAAACAGGTTTATCTCCTCCCTTAGCTTCAGAAGAAAGCTAATAACTTAGCTTTAAAGCTAAGCCATCCCTTCCCCTATAAATGGAGAAGACCTCTTCCATTTTCGAGACCCCTGGGAATTTCCTCTGGAGAGCTAGTGAGAAAGCAGAAAAGAAAAACTGTTGTGCAACCATTGTTCTTACTTTGGTTGTAGTTTAGTATTTCCTTGCTTTCTCCCTAGCCCTCTAAGTGATCACTTCTCCCTTTTAATTTATACTCTATGCTGGTAAGTAGTTAATTATATTCTTTAACTTTCTACACATGCTGGAATAAATGCTTACAAGTCATTATTTGCTTCTTTTATGATATTCTTGGATGAACATGCCTATATGTCTCATTGATATTCCTTTTATGTGCTTAGATGAACACTTCTAGGTTAAAACACAATTTTCTCTTGAATGCTTAGATGAACACTTCTAGGCTAAAGCACAACTTTCCCTTGAATGCTTAGATGAACATGTCTAGGTAGTTGTTTTATTTTTTTTAAAATGCTTGAATGAACATGTCTAAGTATTTTGATTTTCTCTAGATGAACATGTCTAAGGGATTTTCCTTTACTTTTTCATAATTGCTTGGATGATCAAATATGCTTAAATGTTTTTTTTTTTTTTTTTCTCTTTGCAATTATGTTAATGACAAATAACATGACAACTTTGTTTTTTTCTTCACATGCTTAGATGAACATGTCTAGGCTAGGAATTCTTTGTTTACATTGATTTCTTGGATGAACATGCCATTACCTTCATGCTTTCTTTACATTAAAATTGTTCTCTAACAAATTTCACTTTTTGTTTCTCTTTATGTCAAATTCCCCTAACACATATTTGTTTACAATTCTTGAAATTGAAGTGACACTAGTTACATTTATTAATATGAGTTTAAAAACCTTTTGAAATATATTTTTTTATTTGAGAAGACTTTTGAAATAAAATCGGTACTAAGTCTCAAATTGTTAGTATTTTATTCTATTTTGGGATATCTCAAACTATATATGGTCAATTTTAAAAAGTCGATAAATAAATTTTTTATATTACCTTTTTAAATTATTTATAAAAAAAATTATTTTACCCTTTTAATTTATTTACAAAAATTTTATTATTTTACCCTTTTTATTTATTTATAAGAAAATTATTTAAATTGTCAAAACTATTCTTTCATTGACGTTTAAATTAATATGGATAGTTTTGGAAACTTATACATATCTTTTTAATTAAAAAACAATACATTAAATAATTCTCATTTAAATAGTTGAATTTTTCTAAACATAATCAACAATTTAGAACAATAATTTAGAACAATGGAAGTATTTTTTATTATGTATTTTAAGAGTTGAAGTATCAGTAGAGCAAAATTTGTTTAACAGTTCTGTAGGATCTAATACACACACACAAATATATATATAGACACGTTATACACAAAAAAATCTTATTACAAATTTACTGTTGCAAACTTCCAATTCTTTTTAAAATCGTGTTTGTAAAATACATTTATTAAAATCGTGAGATGGTTTAAAGAAAAAGTTAACAAATAGCTTAAGGGTATTTGTTAATGATCTTTTACGTGAGCCACGGTTAATTTCACAATTGTGAGTCGGTGAGACTGTGTACACAGATTCCGTCCACACCACACACACGCTGAATAACACACCTCTCAATTTCAAAGAAGCCTCGCATCACAAAATCACATGCATGAAGAGGATTAGCCAAAGCCAAAGCCAAAGCCAATCCCTGAAAACCCTACTTACCAACGGTCTCTACCCACAAGCCCTCAAAGCTTCTCTTCCAAACCCCAAGCTTACTGACCAAACCTACGCTCTCTTCATCAAGTCCGGCCACTCCTTACACCCTTACCTCTCCACCACTCTCATTTCCCACTTCTCTAAACTCGGACATTTCTCACGCGCTTCCAAGTACCTCTTCGAAACCCATAACCCCGATACAGTCTCATTCAACGCTCTCATCTCTGGGTTCGCCAGGTTTCGCCAACCCAGACCCGTTTTCGAGCTCTTTAACAATTTAAGACATCTGGGTCTGGAACCTGATGTGTTTACGTTGAGCTCTTTGGTTAAAGCGTGTGAAAGTTTGGAGGAAAACGAGGCTGCCCATGGAGTTTGTTTCAGAATGGGGTTTGGCTCGGGAGCTTATTTGGTGAGTGGGTTTATAGAGAACTATGCGAGAGCTGGGGATGTTGAAAAGGCTGAGAAGTGTTTTGGGGAGTGTTTGGTATTGGACAATGTGGTTTGGACTGCTATGGTTTGTGGGTATGTGTGGAATGGCGAGTTTGAGAAGGGTAAGGTGGTTTTTGTGGAAATGAGAGGTTTGAGTTTGGAGCTGAATGAGTTTAGCTTGACTGGGGTGCTTGGTGCACTGTTTGATGTGAGAGAGGGGGAACAGGTTCATGGGATTGGTGTTAAGATGGGTTTGTTGTGCGGCAGTTCTATACATTTGAATAATGCTATTATGAACATGTACTGTAAGTGTGGGAATAAGGTGGCTGCAGTTAAGATGTTTGATGAAATTGCTGAACCAGATGTTGTGTCTTGGACTGAAAGGATTGGAGCTGCTTGTGATGGTTTGGAAGCTTTGGAGTTGTTTAAAGTTTTGCATTCTGGGAGTTTGGAGATGAATGAGTATACACTGATCAATGTTTTGTCTGCCATTGCAGGCCCAAGGCTGTTAACTTCCAGTAGGCAAGTCCAAGCACTTTGTCAAAAGGTGGGGTTTTTGCAAGTGATTTGTGTTAGTAATGCATTGATATCCATGTACGGGAAGTGTGGTCGGATGGATGATGCTAGACGTGTTTTTGATGATATGCTTCATCGAGATTCTGTTTCTTGGAATTCTCTGATTGCTGGGTATTCTGAGAATGGATTTAGTAGTCAGGCTTTTGAAGTGTTTTCTCAAATGCATGATCTTTCACTACAGCCAAATGAATATACTCTGGCTAGCATTCTTGAAGTTGTTTCTAACTCGAATTCTGTTATTCAGGCAATGCAAATTCATTTGCATATAATTAAATGTGGCTTTATGTTCAATGATTCTATGGTGTCTTGCTTGATAAAAACATATGGGAAATGCCATGGTATAGATGAAGCAAAAGAGATATTCTCTGAGATTGATAAGATCAATGTGGTACATTGCAATGCAATGGCTACCGCTTTTGTTTGTGCTGGTTGTCATGCTCATGCTTTAAATCTGTTCTGCACCTCAAGAAGCTCGTACCTTGAAGTGGACAGTACAATATTTAGTATTGTCCTCAAAGCTTGTGGTGCAATGACAGATTTGGTACAAGGAAGAGTAGTTCACTCACTGTGTCTTAAATTTGGATTTGATCAGGATATATTTGTGGAAAGCACTGTTATTGACATGTACTGTAAGTGTGGAAGCATTGGTGATGCACAGAAGGCTTTTAGGAATACATCTAAAGACAATTTGGCT
Organism: Quercus ilex subsp. ballota; assembly: GCA_032727855.1. Taxonomy (NCBI): domain Eukaryota; kingdom Viridiplantae; phylum Streptophyta; class Magnoliopsida; order Fagales; family Fagaceae; genus Quercus; species Quercus ilex. Next base: position 26,571,206 of record CM064919.1, read on the forward strand.
GCTTGGAATGCCATGATAATGGGATATGCTCAACATGGTTATTTTCACGAAGTTTCTGAGGTTTTTGATAAAATGTGTAAATCTGGAATAGAACCAGATGAGATAACTTTTCTTGGAGTTCTTACTTCATGCTGTCATGCAGGGCTGGTGAGAGAAGCAAATGATTACTTAAACTCTATGTTTGAACTTCATGGAGTTATCCCACATTTAGAACACTATGCCTGTATGGTTGACCTGCTTGGTCGAGTTGGACTCCTAGAAGATGCAAAGAGGACAATTGATCAAATGCCTATTCACCCTGATGCTCATATATGGCAGATTCTTCTATCAGCCTGCAACATCCATGGAAATGTCATTCTGGGGAATGTTGCTGCCAGAAAACTTCTTGAGCTGCAACCTGAAAATGAATCTGCTTATCTTCTTCTATCAAATCTCTATGCTTCTGCTGGTATGTGGAGTGATGTTGGCAAACTGAGGAAGCTAATGAAGGAAAAAGTAGTTCACAAAGAACCTGGTTCTAGTTGGATTCAAGTTGGAGGATCCATACATTACTTTTTTGCTGGCGACATGTCACATCCTGAGAGTAAAGAAATATATATGGAGCTAATAAAGTTGTATGATCAGATGCTAGTGTCACCAAAATTGGATCAAAACGATGCTTTCCTGATGAAAAGTATGAACTAAGAAGCAGATAAATTTTTTCTAATTTTTTGCGGCAATGAATTCTGCGGGGTGTTTGTGTTTCCAGAACTCATCAAGTGTCATTACATGTCGTCTAAAATCAGTTTGGCATATGAATTCCATTCAACATATGTATTACAGATGACTTCAGAAAATTTGTTTTACTAGTGGTCAGAGGTGCAAGTCTGAAAAGGCCATAAACTATGGCTTTGCAGCTGTTTGTTCCAAGTTAACTAACATGACTCTGAGAGAGAATTCCCCATAAATTGCCATTAGCCAAAATTATGACTGCACAGGTGTTCATTGCTTGATAATAACTCTGTTGTTAATCTACAGTGGCAGTATTTCTAGTCACAACTGAAAGCAATGATTGGATTCTACTTTCCATCACAGATACTGTTAACAAGTGTGGCCTTATTTTGACTGAAATCTACAACATTAGAAGGAAAAAAAGTGAGATTTTACATGTAAATCAGCATCACTGGTGCTTTTTTGGCTGCTCAAGGTGAAATTTTACATCAGAATGTGGTCATAACAAAGTTGTAGAAGTTTGCTGCTACACTGTCCCCCATGGAGAGTGTCTGCCTCTGTCCTTGACTTCATCTGATCTTATTTTCAGCTGTGGCATTCTGCTCCTGATATTTTTGCCAAGGACAGATGAAACTTTGATCAAAAAAGGAAAAATGCTTGACTGATGAGTTGGGAGTTCAGGTGAAGGTAAGCCAGTATATAGTGTTAGAATAATGATTGATTAAAATTCGAGAATCTCCTATCAGATTATGCTTTTGGGATAACTAGTAGTTTATCATATAACTTTATTAGATTCATCATCTTTTGAAATTGTTTATGGTTCTTGTGGTAGAAAGTGACCAGCGGGTGAATGAGGAATCCATGATGGATGAGGATATGGCAGAAGATATATAATAATTAGATTTAGGACTGCATATGCTTAGGATATTAGTTTTGTTTCATGTTTACAGTTTCATATTTTATGGTGTAAAAGATAGATCATGGAGGCTGCTTTACACATAGTGGCCTCTTGTCCCAGTGTGAACAAGCTTGGCTCGTGACATCTTTCTACAAAATGTAACTTATACATTTTCAAATGACTTAGTAATGAATGTTTATATGCATTGGAATTGGTTGTTATTTTAGTGATAGGTGGCATTCATCTATTTAAAATCAGTTCAAATTTGCAAGAAGTAGGATGTAATATCTTGACTTGAGTAAGCTCGAGGTGATATCAAGGGAACTGACACCTAATTTCTTGGGGACACTACATGTCAAACGGTGTTTCTACACAGAGTTTCGTATAAATTTGATTTCATGTTGTTTCAGGCCTATGCATTTTGGTTTTGCTTGGCTTTAATAATATTGTTGTGCTTTTTATTGTCCCCTTTTTGACTGATAAATACCTTAGAGTTACTTACATAATCTTTGCCAGTCATGAAATTATGCATCTATATTTCAATGCTAATATTACCATGAATATTGTAACCTTCTAATTTTTGGTGAAAGTAAAATCTATCAGCATGGAAACACTCCATCTGCAAAAGAAAAGGGGGAAAAGGAAGTAGTAGAAGAAAATTAAGTAACTACATTAATGAGATAATAATCATTGATCATACAGTGTCTAACATGGATCAATATTTTCAGTTCTTCCTCATATAAATTTTCCTGCTGGAGTGTTGGTGATCTGAAAGGGCTCTAGAGAACACAGAGACTATCGAGTGGAAAGCATTTGCTGCTATTCTTGACTTTATCTGCCCCCTTTTTGGTAGAGGCTTTCTGTCCCTCAGACTTTTGGTGATTTTAGTAGCAGGAACATCACTGATTTTGTTACTCATATTGTAATGCAAGGCAATTTCACCCTCTTCCTTCAAGCTGTTCTTGTTTGATAAATGTGGCTATATGCCCAAATAGCAATTGCTGTGAGTTTATATAGAGCTTAATGTCTGGGGTTGATTGACCCCTGGTGAGTGTAAGCTAGAAACAACCTTTCAGACTAGTGGGGGTTGGGGGGGCATGCCAGCGAGATTGTCTGACTGTACAAGATTCCTTTCAGCTCAGCTCGAGACAAATTGAATTCATAGGATGATTTGATGACTGATTGACTTAAAATATGATCCATAGTTTATTGTGCATGATGGTTTTGATTTGAGCCTGTCTGATCATGTACACGTGTGGGTTCAGGACATATATAGCAGCTCTCTTGTAAAGTTGTAAACCTTGGTGCTGGTTTCTGGATTTCTATAGTAGGTGAAGAGGATAAGAATTCCATATGGTAAGGATTTAATGATTTGCTTCTTTGGTCATTTTGACAGATAGAATTTGTTTTTTTAATGCAACTTGGGTGGGTTCTAGGGAGCAAAGCTCTTAGTTATCTCATAGTTATATATATGTGTTTTTAAATGACTGTCCTGATTTTTAGGGAGATCTTGTTGGTAATGTCAAATGTCTGAATTATTAGCATCCATTTGGATAGTGCTGAAAAGCACTGCTTTGCTTTATTATTATTATTTTTTTAATTTATTTGAGAAGCACATTTCAGCAAAATTTATGCTTTTTCAGTGAGTCTCGTGCGCTGTTTACGGGACCCACAAACCTCTTTTTTAGCAAAACTTTCATTAAAAATGGGTCTCACAGCACTATTCACACATTTAAAAATTATTTTGCTACAGTGTTTCAAATTTCAGTAATAAGTGGTATCCAAACACACCTTTATTATTCAGCTGATTTTTGCTACTATTCATGAGCTACATTGCACTTTTTGGTATTATTCATAGGTTCCTTGTACTATTTCAACTAACTTTTACCTTTATTTACCGTACTTTCAGCAAAAAGTTTTCAGTTTTAGCAAAATAAACATATCTCAAACAAACCCTTAGTATTACTACCTGCAGGTCTAGCCATCATGCTCAATTATTCGTATATTTCATGCTGAATCACATGGTCATTTAGTTTGTTTTCCAGTAATGTTTGGGTCAATTTTTTAATTTTTTTTTTCACAACTACGTGACAAGAATAACATTACTTTCACATGGGCCACTATTGACATCGCTTTTATACCAATCACACCACTTCAGGAATCGTGAAAAAATATTATGAATTTTTTTGTGCTTTTAGACTTATTATTTGTTGATGATATACAGGCCATGACGATGATGATAATGCTGACCATTGCAATGACCGTTAAGTGTTTCTTCTCTTTAATCTTGTATATATTTTTTTGCATTTCCATTAATTGTAATTTGAACATGAAATGAAAATGGTATAGCATACCACATTTAACAACTTAAGATGATTTTTGCTGTATATTGTCCACATTATGATCTATGTAGTCTTGAAAATTTCTGAAGAACTTGCAGTCATGGAAAGGAAAACTGCCCCCCTGTTTTGTGACAAATAATTTAAAATTGATCAATGCCCAACCTGGTGGTTTTGTTTCTGCCTTTGCCTTAAAAACTTTCCGTGTGTTTAGATCAAGAGTCAAAAACAAGCTGCGCCTAAACTTTTGTGCCGTACATATAAACAAACATTATAATTACCATATGATCCCAAGACCTAAAGCTCTTCTAGCCTATTGAATTGAAGCTTTTATATAAATAATTTAGCCACTCTGTCAAGCGTGCCTCCGAACACCCCACACTGGGCTAGCTAGTGATCCTATTCCAAATTTTATACTCTCCATCCAATTGGCGCTGACAAAGTAAAATTATATATATTTTTTCATCGATAGAAGGCGGCTGAATTTCATTTTTGTAAGTTCATAAATAAAAATCATTCTATCTTATTATAAATTGACATGTCACTAATTACAATATATATATATATATATATATATATATGTAAGGACTAGAATTAGACTTTCAACTCACCAATAATGAATGATGGCTCAACAAGCCCAAAATAATGTATTTGTTAGAGAGTGGATTTTACAAGAAAAGGACTTTGCAAATCAAGTATGAGCTTTAATGGATTGAATTCATGCCAAGAAGATAAGAAAACACGCTTTAATAGAAATAACACTCCTCAGTCAGATCCGAGGATGATGTGCTCTTATATTCACTCAAATTTATCTAAGTATAAAATGTTATTTCTTTCTTTTCCCTTCCTAGATTACATGCCCCATTTTTTATGGAGGCCCTCTCCTTATATAGTCCTTCCATTCTTCATCTTAGCCTTCCACTAGTTGATCTTGTAAGTAATCTATTGGATGCTTGTCCCATCCAAAACCTCCTAGAAGCCTTGTGAATAGCTGCAAATTGAGATACCACTATTCGGGTGTTATTTTCACATAAATGCGACCAGTTGGTTAGGTGCAGAGCATTTAATGTAGTGGTAGCATCTTTCTTACTAGATATTTCTTCCTTTATTGTTGGCTCCTTCCCCTAAAACTTATCCTCAAAAGAATGGTTACTTCTGGCATTGCATTCTCAAGGTGGCCGGGCTCCAACACCCCACCACCCCCCCCCCCCCCCTCTGACGCTTTCCCGAGGAAGCTCGGATCCTCGAGAGATACCACCAGTTTGTTATTATCTTTCCTTGTCCTCGACTCACTGATCCCAATATCTATCAAACCGTTTGACCATCCTTGGGCTCCTATTGTCCTCGGGTACAGCCCATGGCCCAACACTCCTGCTCGGCTCATTTACCCTCACAATACACACACACACACACACACATTCAAATATTTGTTTGTTATGTTATTGAAATGACATCAATTACATTTGTTCTTATGTTAATTTGTAAGTTTTTTCATAATAAAATTGGTAATAAATTTAACATATTAAAAGATAAAATCACGATATGATTTTTAATAATAATTGCTTAGACTACCATAGAAGTTTTGAAGTCAATTAAGAACTTTTACTAATTGAAATGACATTAATCACATTCATTATTATACAAGTTCGTAAATTTTTATCATTAAATTGGTAATAATTTTGACATTTTAAAAGGTAAAGTTAGGATATGATTTTAAGAATAAGTGCTAGACTACCTGAAAATAAATGCATAAAACACCTCAGATTCAAGGAAGATAGAGTCATGAAAAAGAGTTAATGCAGCTGCTACTGCAATGATGCTCCTATTGATCAATGGATTTAGCTTCTATAAAAAGGAATACCATTCAGATTAAAGTGAGCATGGCCGCAGCAATGGCATTTTGATTCTGTGAATCTAAAGAGCACCTTATGTCAAATAGAAAATGGCCATTGCCCCCGAAAGCAAGACCTAGATCAACTCTAGTTAGACAAAGGCTACTTTGTTTAACTTTAATCATTAATGGGTCTCAGGATGCCCTTAATTCGGTGGATTCGAATTTGACACAACAATTCTTTTTTCAGGAGTAAAAATTTCATGTATTAAATATATGCCTTCTCTCTTTCTATCATATTGTAGGAAACCTACAAACTTTAGAGGTGATCCTTATTGGGTGGGCATTATTTCTCCTTTGAAATTAAAATAAACAATAAAAATATCAGCTCTTGATTAATTCATATGGGTCGTCTGGTAAAACTTTCGTCTAGTTTTTGATTAATTCGTATGGGTCATTTGGTGAACTTTCGTCTAATTTTTTAATTTTCTTAGAGCATTCACATTTACCGTGCTAAAAAGATTTAACATGTGGATGGGGTCTGCTACTAAGGCACAAGTTTTATGTTAGTGTAGCCATTTCTATCTTCCCATATTTGCAATTCTTACGTGAGATGTCCTCCTACAAAGGGAATCACCAAGAGCAAATTCTTAGATTTCATAGCAAGAAAACAAACCATGGCAAAGCACAACAAATGAAAATTTTTCCAAATTGAGATTCCTTGGCTAAACTGAGGCAGAAGACATGTCTCTTTATTCTTTGCCCCTTTCTGTCACATTGGCACCATGTATCAATATTTAACCTCCCCCTCCTAATTTTGTCTTTCAACATGACTATGAATTAATCCTCCATTCTTAAATTATACTTTTCAATACCAAAAATAGCTTGGCCGGTCTTATAATGGCCATCGCTGCTGCTATCAATTTCTCAGGCCAGGCACCATGGCCGCGTACATGCTCCAAAGCTGTAACAAGGGGTGCCCATGGCACCTTGCCCTACAAAGAAACTTGTTATTTTAAGAACAATAGTAGGAGAATACAGAAGCATGGCCTTTCTGTTAAAAGGAAGGCTGAAAGTACATTGTTCCATGACCATGTACCTGTTATAGTAATGTCATCAAATAGCAATTCAAATTATTGGTTATCAAATAGCAACTCCCATTCCGGATCAAGTTCTCCATCAGAGACAATCAATAAATTTTACACAAGCATCAATAGCAAGGACTTGGATGACCTACGTGAAATCATATCAGAAGATTGTTATTTTGAGGAGTGCTCCTTTCTCCGTCCATTCGAGGGAAAAAAGGTCTCGTCTTCTTATCATTCTTCTTAACCAGCATTGGACAATTACTTTTGTTTCCATAACAGGGCTTAAAATGAACTATTGCAGGAAGTTATGCAATTTTTGGAAGAACTTACAGAATCCATGGGTGAGAATGTGAAGTTCAGCTTTGGACATATTTGTGAAGGAGATGAGTATACCGCTGGAGTAAAATGGCACTTGGGTATTCCTATTTATCTTATTTTGTTCAGTTGTGTGCCTTTAAGATAAATGATGACTGATAAGGATCTTATGATATCGTAGAATGGAAAAAATCACAGATACCCTTCACCAGAGGCTCCAGCTTCTTTGAGTGCTCAAAAGGAGGAGACAGAATAATTATCAAGTATAGCAAAACAATTAATCCATTAAGCCTTTTATTTGCACGGAATCAAACATTTTCTCACTAATTGGTGTTTCTTTGCAGGAAAGCACAAGTTGTGATTGAATCACCAATCAAACCAGGAAGCTTAGTTCTGGTAATTCTGCAAACCATGTTTCCTCTCAGGGGGGAAAAATCCCAATTATTTGAGCTTGACAATATAATGCTTTTCTATCAATAGAATGCACCTTATGGACATTCATGACTATTTCTATTTTCTGACCTTGGATTTTGTTATCATATGTGTTTCGATCATTAAATTCAGACCTTGTTGAAGACAGTGACATCTCTATTTGATGAGTTCCCGAAGGCTACTGAATGTATGTTAAACTTCATCTGAAATTTCAAAACTTCAGTTTATCATAAGCATCGTATCTTCATTATGAAATAGTACTGGTATATGTCTGCTGCAGGGTTCCTAAGTAGTCCCCATGTCATCCTACATTGGATAATAAAGATTTACGACAAGCTTGTGGACACTTATATCAATCCACTACTGAACAGCTACATAAAGCTATGGAGTCTCCCAGTTAAAATTTTTCTCTTTGCATTTAAGATTTTGCACAACATATTTAAATAAAGGACACTGTACATTAAAGTTCTAGTTATATATCAACTCTAGCAGTAGAGGAATGGCTTCACATAACCTGTCAGTCATCATTGCTATCACGACTTGACCATGTTTCTAACAATGAGAGAGCGACCAATGGTCCAAGAACAGGCGGGAGAGGTGGAGGCCTGCTGAAGGCAACAATAGGATCATTCTTTTCCTTTGTAACTGGTCCTTCTTCCCCAGAATTATTATTCCCTTGTTTCTTTGGAGTTGAAGTGGCCACGGTACCTGATATTAATAAAATATCATTGTAAGATAAAAAATGTTAATATACAATTACAACTTAAAGTGTATCAAAAGATTGTTGGGTAACTACCCCATGATCTTCTCAAAGGGTAGATTTGTTTAAGTTTGTATTTTGCAGGCGATAACACAGCTGTTCCACGCATGTAGGCTCTAGTATTGGGTTCCTCTTTGAGTCTATGGCAAAAAATACTTGGGTACTAAGAAACTAACCCCTGCAAAGTGGAAACGTGCAAAGCCACATCAAGATCATAATTTGGGCAAGGCATATTAATAGTAGAGTATGGACACAGAGCCACCTCTTGGAAGCATATGATTTAATCAAAATCAAAATCAAATGAAGTGAAATATAATCATGGTTTCATTGCTAATATAGCAATATCACTAGGTGCAAATAAAGTTTCCAATACATACAACAAATAACTAGGCAATATACATTAATGGGTTGAACCCCTAACCTTCAAACCTTTTAATTATTAATCTAGGACTGTAAATTGGATTCCAAATGTAATTCTAAGCAACTTCAAATGTAAGAATGAACAATAAAACAAAAATATTCAACATAACAAACATCAACAACATGCTTACACTGCAGAGTTCAAGATGTTAACTTCAAAAGAATTAGAAAAGGAAAAGTCATGGACATGTAACCTTTTAAGGCAATCTTTTTTAAAAGTAAATTGCCCAAAATGAATGTGACTTTCTTGTTAATAAACCCACTTCGAATTGAGGAATTGCTAAGAGCTTACATAAGCTTCAATCCAAAACGTTGCATTCACAGACATAGAATTACAAGCAGAGAACATATATACTTGAAACGCGAAACCAGATTAAAGAAGAACGTGAGAGAGTAAAAACTAGAAAGTCCGAGAGAGAATTACGAGTAGAGAGGAAATTGAATGAGAACAGAGCGAGTGTAACAGTACCTGTAATGGTTCGCTTCCTCTGCAACTAGCGAAAGAGACGGACAACGTTGGCAGGTTCCCTCTGATATTTGGAAAGCCAAGAAGGTTCCGGACTTTTCAAGTTCTATGTATTTTTAACTTTTTTTTAGAATGACCCTTGTTTAAATATGCCAGTTTGATTTATTTTGGTATTTTCAAGCTTATTTTTTATACAATTGAACTGAAATATAAGCTCAATTGTAAGGTAATCATTCGTTGAATAATACACTAAATGATTAAAAACCTAAAATCCTAATATTATCACACGTATGACTTGATGGTAGGAGTATTTGTTCTAGCATCTAAAGATGAGCAGTTCGAGCGATATTCCTAGCAAGGTCCATGTGGTACACATATTATTACTCATTACTGGCAATATGTCCATTTTTTGAAACTATTTAAGTTCATATCCCTATTTTAGTACTCAATTATATAAAAGTCGACTTCTACACGAAACTCAATCATACTCAAATTGGGTTCTATGTAACTCGATTTTACTATGATCGAGTTTATTTCACGCTTTTGCCCCGCTAGATTGCCACATGGCTTTTCTGCAATAAAATATTCCAGCTGGACAGTTTAAAACTCAGCAATATGAATATTGAGTTCTATGTAGAATAAAAGAAAATTTTGAATGTAACGTCTCCAAAACACTTCGTCTCCCTCAGTCCGATCAATAGCCTAATACCTCTATCTCCCTCAATCCGTTCAGTACACTGAAACCTCTCCAACGCGCCTCCTCTCCAAGTGCGCTTCCTTTCCAAGTTCTCTTCTCTCTACCAGTAGACCAAAAAGCAACCCAAACCCTAACCTAACCCTCACCTGCAACTCTCACCATCAAGCTTAGAAATTAGAGTTAAAGGATTAGAACTACATTAAGGTAATTTCTAAAATCCGAGTTCAATTTTTTTTTTTAGGTTTTCAATCTGGGTGTGAGTTGTTGTTGTTGTTAATCATAATTTATTTTGTGTTTAATTGTAGTTGTTGATGTGGGATTTAGATAAGCTTGTTGTTGTGTTTAATCGTAGTTGTTGTTTAATCTGACTTAAAGGAAGATTTACCTGTGAAAAAAAATGGAACATTTGATAAATGGAGAAATTCGAGCAAGATTGTTTCTATAGATTTGTGGGCTTTGGTTTAGGTATTAATAAAGAGGCTATGGTGTTAGATTACACTGAGTTGAAAAATGGAGCAATTCATTCGAATCCTACATTTGTGAGATTTGATCTAGGAGCCAGATTAAATGCAATCACTCTCCTAAACCCACTTGTAACTAATCATGAGCAAATCTCAGTGTAATCTAACACCAAGAAAGAACTCTGTTTTAGCTTTTATCTGTTTGGTGCTCAACTTCACTGGTTCAATATGTATCTTTTTCATACTCTAGTGTCAGATTTTTCCTTGAGTTAGCTTATCATAATGATTATAAGGATAAGGATCATGTCTAAAAATGTATCTGCATTTGCTTTGTATGTACAACTCTGATAATCTAATTTTAAAAAGTGACTCTTGGTCAATGAGACCATTTATGAAAAAGGCAGTGATTGGAGCAATCTCATACTTGGAAGACAAAATGTCCTAGAATGTTTAGTGAGACCATTCTCGTAGTTTGATAGCCTTTGATTGTAGGATTGCTACTCTTGTTGGGTCTATTGGTTTAGCTTTGGTAATTTGACTGAGATAACAATGTTGTGACATCTAGCTAAATTTGGCAACTGCAAAACAACTAAAAACTATTAGGAGAGATGCATAAAAACCATCAAAGTCCAGGGTAACTTCCCTTCCATAGAATTCATGTGTGCTTACTCTAAGCATCTCTATGTCTCTTTCTCTTATGCAAAGCATGTCAACAAGAAGGGGCTAAGTAGGCCTATTGGCATATTCTTTCTATTTGAATGATTATAGTCCATGTGGTGGTGATTTGCTCTTTAAGATATTAGAATTCAATTTTTTTTTTTTTTTTTGGAAATTTGTTTATAAAAATAAGTTCATAGTTATTTTTTTATTTTAAAAGTTTATGGGAAGACATTTGATATTTATTTCAATCCTTATCTCCTTTGAATTCACAAATTTAGAAACTTATTATTTTGAAGAAAATTGGGTTGCAATTAGTCTCAGAGGGCCGCAATCTCTTAAGATATTTCTATTTTGTTTAGGCCAAACACAGCTTGTGATCATAGTTGGTAGTTAAGAGAAAAAATAAAAATGCAAGAAAATCTTTTTATATTTGAGTATGTGGAATCAAATTATTTTACACGACATAATGATATAGGTGTTAATGTTTGTGAAGCCTCATATACACAGTTGGCTCATGTCCTACTAGCTTAAGTTTTTGTGCCAATTGGTTCTCCAACATTGAGTAACGTTAGGTCTTTGTCCTTTGCATTTTATTCTCTTTTAAGGTTATAATAGTAGTATGTCCAAACTATGTTATAGAAAGCGCTATTCTAATTTCTACCTTAGTGTAGGAACAAAAGCCTTAATACTTTAGTTGCACTCATTCTTTTCTTGATTATGATACCGGAGGCTACAAAAGATGCATGTGCGCTTCAGTTTAAATGCAATCACTCTCCCAAACTCACTTGTAACTAATCATGAGCAAATGTTAGTGTAATCTGACACCATTGGTGGGCTTTGATTGTGGTTTTATTTTTTCTGATGTGAGATAAACTGCCATTTGTTCCAAAAATTTAAACTTTAAGCTTAAGGTTTATTAACATGATTGCATGCGTGTCATTTTGTGATAGTTAAGTGTCATTTTGTTAATGTTTGCCTGAGATCAATGGTTTATTAACACGATTGCATGCATGTTAGATATGCAGCCATTGTCAAATGTGGATCTTGGACCCAAGGATGCTACACAGTTAAGGTGTCAGCCGGATCATCGATCCATGCGGCTATGGGGGAGGCCCACCGCCGGTCAGGTACATAGTTGTACTAAACTTCGGGCATTTGGAAATGGTATCTTTTTCTATCTATGGGGTTCTTTATTCATATTATTTGTAAATAAATGTTGATTATGTTTGGTCATTGTATGTTCATGTCTTTCATTTTCTCTTTTGATTTGGGCAAAATTTTATTTAATCCAAATTAAAATTTTGCATAGGTTTAATTTAACATGAATGAGCAGAGAGAAAATATGGTTGAAAACTTATGGTGGGAAACATTTTTTTATGTAAATGAAGCAGTGATTGTTTCTTGCATATTATTATTATGTAGTATTTTTATAGTTATTTCGTGTGCACTATCCTAACACAACGCTCTTCCATGTGCAGGTAGTGTCAGGCGTGCTAAAGTGTCGACGCCAATCTTGTTCGTTACCCCAGGTTGGGCTAGACCTACAGATCACCCGCTACATAACTGAGGCGGGTTTGGAAGGATTATTTAAGGTTCTAGAATTGGAAGTAGATCACGCATTGATCACATCATTGGTTGAGCGTTGGCATCAGGAGACGCACATGTTCCACTTACTTCATGGAGAAATGGGTATCACCTTACAAGATATTGAGGTGATGCTGGAGGTTCTCATGGATGGATTGCTCGTGGTTAGGAAGACAAAGTTGAAATGGAAGGAGTTGTCCACAGAGTTACTGGGTCATCAACCTCTAGACCCGATACCGCATCCTAATGAAAACAAGTCTATCCTTGCTGGGGCGAGGATAAGAGTCAGCTGGCTTGAGGCACGGTTTAGAGGTCCCCTAGCTGCGGATGCTAGTGATGCTGTAGTGCAGCAACATGCCCGCTATCACATACTGGTTTGATTGGAGTCCATATTGTTTATGGACAAGTCGGCAGAACAGTTCTTGGTGATGCCTCGACAGTTCTTGAATCTAATCAGTGATGCGAAGAAGTATAGTTGGGGTAGTGTAGCATTAGCCTGGTTGTACAGGCACATATATAAGGCATCGGACAAAAAGGCGATGCAGATTGGAGGAGCAGTGATGTTGGTGCAGCAGTGGGTGTATTCGAGGTTCCCACTGATATGCATTATTATGAGGCCATCATAACAGCTGGTGTAGGTAGGTCCTTTCGCCAGTAGGTACGTTCTTTTTTTTTTTTTTTTTTTTTTTTTTTTTTCCTATAATTTAGTTTAAGCATCTGTTAGTGAATATGCACACTGTAATGTTTCCAAGTTGCTAAAAATATGTATTACAAAATTTTGTATCACATAAATTGAAAATATAAAAACAGTTAGTAATTGTATTACTCTTAAACAGTTTGTAATATACTTTAGAATAGCCTTGCCACGTGTGTATAAATTCAATTAGCTGATACGTTAGTTAATTCAGTCAGTTTGTTAGCTGTTGGTTGTTTGTTACTTTTTATATTTAATTACTGCCATGATTTGTTACTATAAATAGCAAGACTTTAAATGGTCTAGCCTTGTAAATAGGTTTTTGATGATTTCTAATTAGTGGGATATTAAATTTTAAGAGTTTTTCTCATGAGTTTGTTGGTCTTGCATTCTCCATTATACAACTTAGTTCTTCACTGTATGAATGTTGCATCACTTGGCAATGCTCCTATTTTCTCATGATTTTAGATATTAAGGTCACATGAATAATAGCTTCACCTTAAAAATTGTCACTTATTGCAAAGCAAAAATTCCCTAAAAAGTGACCTATATATTCACTTAAGTGTCTTCAGTTTATAGGCCCTTGGCGTATGGGAAAGAAGTAATAAGCTTGTAACTAACAAAATCTATGGCTTAACTAATAACTAATACACCCATTAATTGGTTTCCTCATTAGGGAAATTTCCCTTCAATTTTTTTCTTGTTTGCATTCTCCATTAGTCAAATGTAGAGAAAAACATGGAAAAGCAGTTTTGCTTCATTCTGCAACATCATTGCAAATAGGGCTGTCCAGTGGGTAAAATACCCGACCAAACCGACTGGGTCCGACCGACCCGAGGCCCAGTGGGTGGACCCGAAGTCCTTTGTGGGTTGGATTTGGGTCCCTTTCTCATTAAACCCGAATAGTTAGTTTGGGTAGCGGGTTATTGGGTTAAAAACCCATAGAACCCGACCCGACCGATGGTTTAAGATATTAAAAAAAAAATATGTGGGTTATCTCTAGATCACGTGAAGTCTGAAGAGAGGAGTACTGCCGATTGGACTAAAAGCTGAATTGTGGAGTGCTACACGCAAGCCTACAAGAGGGATGGGACTAAAAGGCTGAAATTTCATAGCTTCCACACACAAAAATCTTCATCAAAAGATTTAGAATGCCTCTCTAACTCTCTTCAGTCTTCACTCTCTCTCTCTCTCTCTCTCTCTACCCGCCCCAATAGCTAGTCGGCTACCCTTCAAATCAAACTCAGATTTGATCTTTCCCATGCCTCTGGTCATGAATCATGGTTTAGGGTTTCAAGACTCTACTCGGCTACACTTATCAAAATCAAAATCAGATTTTCTATACTCCTCCTTACTTGGCTCAGACTCAAGGTTGAAACACTCTCAACCCTCACCTCTCTTTCTTATAAATTGGTCTTTTCTGATTGTTCTCTATTCTCTCTACTCTCTAGTGATTTCAAAATCTCTCTTTTTTATTTTGAAACAAACAAATCCCTTTACTCCTTTACATTAAAATCTTTCTAGTTTCTTTACTTCACCAGATTGTTAGTTGTTGTTGCCACCACCTCACACCCCACCTGACACCACTGCCTCACTCTGTTTCCACTTTCCACCATGGGTCTTCTCAACCTCTCAGACTCGGCTTCCTAGTCTCAGATCAGGTAAAGTTTCTTCCTTTTTCATCCCTCTTTTTCTGTATTTTGTGTTTGTGATGTGGGTTTATCATTTTGTTAGTGTTCTGAGTGTGATTTGTTAGTGCCCTATTTTATTCCTTTTTTGTTTTGTTTTGTTCCTTTTATTCCTTATTTTGTTAGTGCTCCCTGGGTTTATCATTTTCTTCATTTGATTCATTATGTTAGTGCTGTGAGTGTGATTTGTATTTGCCCTCTTTTATTTCTTGTTTTGTTTGTTTTTTTTTAATGATCAATATACTTGTATTTTCACTGTAAAAAAAGAATATGAACCCGTATTTTAACAAGATGAAATCCAAACACATTTTTATTTTCTTATCTGCCTGTTTTATTTATTTATTTTTTTTCTATGATCAATATACTTGTATCTTCACTGTAAAAAAAAAAAAGATGAACCCCTATTTTAAAAAGATGAAATCCAAACACATTCTTATTTTCTTATCTGATTGTATTTTATTGCTCATTTGTTTGATTCATTTTGCTTTCCTAGCTTAAAAATTTGAAATCCTAATTTTATACAAGAGTTGAAAGTTGTTCAAGTAGGCTTTTTGCTTCATTTTTAGGGTTGAATCCCTAATAGCTAAGAGTTCTCCGAGGTATCATTTCTTTCTCTTTTAACTTCTTGCATCCCTAATAGCTAATGCATAAATTTGATGTCTTTGGATTATGGAACCCTCAAATGATGCACCCCCTTCCCAAACAACACCTACTGCCACTGCTGAACTTGTTGCCCAAGCTGTACCTACTACCACTCCAATTAATGCTGAGGTTCCCCCACTTCCACCTAAAGGTAAAAGGCATGGTGTGTAATAATAGGAAAAAGTCTATTGCTTAGGACCATTTTGAAAAAGTAGATATTGGTGAGGGTCATTTTAAGGCTATTTGCAATTACTATCAAAAAATTTATCTAGCTGATAGTAAGGGGCATAGTACTGCTAATTTATTGAATCATACACCAATTTGTGTTAAAAACCCTAATAGAAAGACACTTAAAGGGCAACAAACCTTAGCGTTTGAACCCAAAATGGATGGGGAGGAAGGGTTTCGGCTTGTACCAACAGCCTTTACTGTTAAGGCTTCTAGAAAGGCACTCGTTGAAATGGTTATAATAGATGAGTTGCCTTTTAGGTTTGTTGAAGGGTATGGGTTTCAAAGATATGCAACAACCTTACAACCTAAGTTATGAATTAGGGATATCCCATCTCGTCAAACTGTGGCTAGGGATGTGATTGACATTTATGGTGTTGAGAGAGAGAAACTAAGGAGAGCCTTGAAGGGTTGTAGGGTGTCTTACTATGGACATATGGACTAGTATTCAAAATCTGTGTTATATGTCATTTACAAGTCATTTTATTGATGATGATTGGAAGTTACATAAGAGAATTTTGAATTTTTGTCAAGTTGAAGACCATAAGGGGGAGACTATAGGTAGAAAGATTGAGACGTGTTTGCGTGAGTGGGGTATTAATGGCATATTCACTTTAACAGTGGACAATGGTAGGTCAAATGGTGCCACTATTAAGTTTTTGGAAAATGTAACTAAAGATTGGGAGGGGACTGTTTTAGAACATGAGTTCTTACACATGAGGTGTTGTGCGCATGTCCTAAATTTGATTGTGGGGATGATATGAGAGAAATTGACTTATCCATTGCTAAGATGCATGAAGCTGTGAGGTATGTGAAGTCCTCACCAAATAGGAATCAAACTTTTGTGGGTTTTGTGGAGAGATTAGGTATTGAGTCTAAGTCACTTCTTTGTCTAGATGTACCAACTTGGTGGAACTCTACCTACCTCATGTTAGAAACCGCACAAAAATTGAGAAAGTGTTCGTACGAATGGACTTTGAGGATGATAGTTATTCTTCATACTTTATGAACAAGGAGAATAGTGGTGGTATGGGATCTCCTAGTGGTATTGATTTCCAAAATTGTATGACATTTGTGGGGTTTTTTAAGCTTTTTTACAATGCCATGAAAAAGTTTTCAGGTTCTTTGTATGTTATTGCAAACTCCTTTTTTGATGAGATTTTTGTCATTGAAGAAAATATTTCTCATTTAATTAAATCTCAAAACCACCTCTTAAAAAACATGGCAACTAAAATGGAATCTAAGTTTGATAAGTATTGGGGGAAAGGGGATAAAATGAATCATCTCTTGTATGTGGCTGTGGTTCTTGATTCGAGAAAGAAGTTAAGGTTTTTGAAGTTTTATTTTTCTGAAATTTATGGGAATGAAGTGGCTGATGTGATGGTTGAATTGGTGAGGGGTTTCTTGGTCAAGTTGTATGATTTTTACTCTCGTGTTGATTCACCAAATGTACAAGTACCAAGTGGGAGTGAGAGGACACACATAGAAGGTGAGTCAATTGGTTGTAGCGATCCATATGCGATGGTTAATTCTAGGTTTGACCGTTTCTTAGAGGCTAAGCAGTCCATAGGGTGTAGCAATGAGATTGACAAATATTTGGCTAAAAATTGTGAAAGTAGAAGGGGGGATGTGAAATTTGAGATATTGGGGTGGTGGAAGGTCAATTCAGATAGGTATCAAGTGCTGTTCAAATTGGTTAGAGATGTGCTGGTTGTACCTGTTTCTACTATTGTTTCTGAGTCAGCGTTTAGTACCAGAGGACGCATACTTGATCCATTTTAGATTTCACTTTCTCCACTCATGGTTCAAAATCTTGTTTGTGCACAAGACTGGCTTCAAGCCTTGGTTCCAGTTTCTTTTCTCAAATCAAAGGATGAGGTAGAGGAGTTGGAAGATGTATTTCATGATTTAGGTAATATGTTAACTTTTAAACTTTTTGTCTATTAAGTGCTATTAAATGTGTCTTATGCAAATGAAATTTAATCTAATAGCTTTCATTTCTTTATCTTTTCTAGTTATACGTCAAGCAGCAGCAGGTGGTGGAAGTTCAAGCTCAAGCAAAGGTATCTCAATTAGTGTTGATGACTAATCACAAACTGGGTAAGTTTCTGCCCTTACTGTTATTTCTATTGAGTTTGGTTCTGCTCTCTCTATTGTTTTTGGTTATTACTATTCTGTATTTTTTGGTCTTGTCCTTGTATTTTTTATTGATAAATATCTTTTTGTCCATTTTCTTGTAGGAGGAAGACACATTTTGTATAGGAGGCAGATTTTTGGATACATTTTGGAAGTTCTTTTGGACATAGTGCTTTTCTAATTGATAATTTATAAATCAACTCTTGCTTATAGGAAAGAAAACTTATTAAGTTCATAGGCTTTCTTTTCTATAAGTCATGGACTAAACTATAGAGTAGTTACTCTTTAATGCTTTAGAAAAGTTATTTTTTGGAAATACTTAGGTATTTCATAATTGTAACTAATTATAACTAGCTATTGCCTTGGGAGTTTACTGCCTTACACACTTGCAGTAACTACCTTTCTGCCTTCTTTGACTCTATGGAAATATTGCAAGATGCTCTTATTATCTTTTGTTGCCATACTTGTGGTGTGGCTGTGATTGAATTATTTGTTAGAATTTGTTTGCTGACTTGTGTAAGTTGTGTTACATGTATGGAATGGTTGGCACAACTTGGTAGGTTTAATAGGTTGAGATGTGCTCTATCCTTCTGTGTTTTTGTTGCCTAGGTCTTAATGCTAAGACATTTTGAAAAAAATTTCTTTTTTGTATTGTATGGTTTTAATAGGTAGTTAGAAAGTGATAGTGTGTTTTTATGTACTAGCCAGTGCCCAAGTCTTAAGGCAATGGCATTTTGAAAAATGTTTCTTTCTTGTATTGTGT
Organism: Quercus ilex subsp. ballota; assembly: GCA_032727855.1. Classification (NCBI taxonomy): domain Eukaryota; kingdom Viridiplantae; phylum Streptophyta; class Magnoliopsida; order Fagales; family Fagaceae; genus Quercus; species Quercus ilex. The sequence goes on from CM064919.1 coordinate 26,590,019, forward strand.
GGTTTTAATAGGTCGTTAGAAATTGATATTATGTGTGTTTTTTATGTGCTTGCTAATTACTCAGGTTGTTACGTGTTATTTACGGTATTTGTTGTCATTAAATGTGAGCTAGAAAATTAAATTTAAACTGATAAGGCCTGGAGGCCCAAAGGCTTCAAAGTTGTGTAATGGGCTAATGGCATACAAACTGAGCTTGAAGGCCCAATTTGAAATAAAGGATGTGAAAAGAGATCCATATGATATATATACATGGTTCAATGATATATAAATCTTTGTTAAAAGTAAGCTCATTAATTTGGGTCCAAAAGGTCTGTCAAAAATTGAGTTAAAAAAAAAATTTATGCAAATTCACAAATTTAGCCCAATTTTGGCCCAAACCCACCTAACCGACGAATCCGACCCATTCAATCGTTGACCCGAACCGTCGGGTCTAACCCACATATTAGGTCGGTTACGGGTCACATTTTTTATAACCCGATCTAGTCAGGTCGAGTCCGGGTCAGGCCCAAATTCAACCCGACCTAACCCGTGGACAGCCCTAATTGCAAACATAGATGCTTCTTGTTGAAAAAGAAAACTACTATATCTAATTTATGAAATTAATCATCTCCATCAAATTCAGGATTTAGAAAGAACACTGCAAATTTAAAAACATGAAAACCGATAAAAATCAGTAGTGTAGGAAATAGAATGATAATATTGGTCATGTTCACCTTATTTTCATTGTCTATCAATTTGTTTTGAGGCTCTATACCGCATGAAATTTAACAACTTCTTTGCACAATGATGAAAGTGAATAAATTAGTGGCATAAGGTTTGGGCTAATCAGTAAATTACAATAATTCCATGTGCTATCAGACTATTGTTTCTCATTCAATTTATACAAAATAGAGGTTAATATACTAAAATTAGGGTAAAACTTAGGTTTCAAATGCTTTCAAATTGAAAAGAACTACAAAATTGATGATATCTTTTTCAAAGACAATTAAATTCGATAATGAATAAAGTGATTCATTGGTAAACGCAATCACATGGTTAAATTTAATAAAAAACCTAAAGTGTAGCATATAAGAATAATACATAAGTTTTACCCTTAAATTACAGATAAAAAGATCAGCCATTAGTTGTGTTTAGTGTAATCATCCCCTTTTCAGCTAGCAAACATGAAAGTATTTTACATGAGCATAAAATAACTTTGCTTTATGTGAAAGGATAACAAATAAATAAATAAATAAAAACAAGATGAAAACAACACATTTCCAAGTCACATTTGGAGTCCCCACTTAAATGGTGCAGTAAGTAGTTTACCCATACGATTGCCTTACATAAAAGTTATCCAATTGACACCACATTTGAGCACATAACCAAAAATTGAAGACATTAGATCTACAATCTGCATGTATAATGGGTGTCCCTACAGATTTTTGGTTTGAACTGTATTACACAAATGGAATTCTAACACATACCTATTTTGCTACTACAAGGGCAACACCTAACTGCTCTACCCACCAGCAGCACACTTAATTGAATAACGAACAATAATTGCACAATGCAACTCCAATAAAATCTTAGTTATTCTAGGATGACCAAAAGGGTGAAACTTGTTTAGAGAGAAAATGACTTGGAGTGATTTTTGGATGAGTATTTGTGTGTACCTTTGGATTCCGTTGTTCCTTTCTTTATAATTGTTCCTTGCTTTAATAGACAATGAATTCCAGCATTTATGAGCAACGGTAGTACGTTATCAATGGGAGCTCTGAAGTGCACAGCTCACTTGTTACCGTTGCTCCGTCCGTTACGTTTCATCATCAATGCGTACAATAAATATGTAACGCTTGCTTTAATCGTCATTAATGGAAATGACGATCCTAGGTTATTTTTTGACTCATCATGTATGAATGGTGATATTCTAGATTATTTTTTATGAACTTGAATCACAATAGGGCCAATATAATTTATTGAAGTATTCAACAAGAAAGAAAAAAAAAAGTTCATAAAAAAAAGTTAATAAAAACAAAAGAAGAAAAAAAGTTGGGTCTGAAATTAGAGTGCGACAATTTGAGTGTGACTACCAAGATGTCATTTAACTCATTAAACTGTTTTCGGTTTCAAATATATATATATATATATATTAATAACTCATGTAATTGTTCTCACTAGTGTGACTGACTCCTCTCACCTAAACATTTCTGTGTGGTTGAGAAACCAAGAAAAGGAAAAGGCAATAAAGCGAAGTAGAGATTTTGAGTACTTGTCACGCTAAAACGATTGTATGCAATGCCAATATTTATTAGGATTGTAGACAACTCCAAGCTCACGCCAAAACTTTTGAATTGCACAGGAAGCTAACTCTGACTTTGACATAAATCTGCTCCTTTCTATTTTATAGGCCTTAAAAGTTTAGCTCTAGCGGTAGCTGCAGTAATCAATTGCAGAGATTCTCAACCACCAACAGTGTAGCAGTAATCAATTGCTATGGCTTCAATTGCAGTGTATCTATAGCTGAAATCCAAAAGGAGAACAATCTGATGTTACTCTGTAGGTGCAAATATCATATGCTGCAGCTTGCAGAAGAGCTGGCTACCACAACCAACAGGCAACTCACACTTGTAGAACATAATAATGTCCTTAACTACGAGGACTACTTGTCAGAATGAATACCTATGTAAGGCATCCCGTAGCTGGGTTCTATGTGATGTATGTATTATCCCTAGGATTAAGTTAATAATGTTAGTATCGTTAGTGTTCGATATACAGCGCATGCATATTGATGGCATCGTGTGTAATAATATTTAAGTTTTCTGTGTTATACGTATAATAAATTGGTCTGATATGTAGTACATGCATATTGTTGGCATCTCGTGTGAGAATATTTAAGTTTTCTGTGTTATGCGTGTAATAAATTGTCTACCTCTTCGCCCTAAGTAGTCATTCAAGATTACAAATAACGTGCATGCTCGTACCGACAATAATAAGGTTTACATTGTCCCCTGAAAGTAAACATTGTTCCCTACATAGTACGAACACAACAACAGTGACATACATACATCTAAAACATAGTTAAAGAAAATAATTATATAACAAAGTCCAATTTTCAAACTCAGGGAATTTTTGGACTTAGTTTGAAGGTTTTCTTGAATCATCATGGTTGTAGTATGAATCTGAGGACCACTACACGATTACTCTTCATCTGACATCTCCACATCTGACTGATAAATGTCTACTGCAAGAAGTGATTGCATGTATCGTTCTTGCTCGTACAACTTACACTCCACTAATTCTCGAATCTCGACTTGGGTCCGATATCAATTAAGACGTATCTACATTCAATTATTTCTTCTCTTATAAGGTTCAATGCTCTACAAAGTTCTTCTATCGTGTCTCTAGGCATCTGCGATGCGAGTTACTAAGGCACTGGCAACTTATAACTGACCAACTCACCATAAAACATTTATTATTCATTGAGTAACCAAGCCCACTCTTGCCTTATGGTATTGTGAATTCGTGCACTATTTCACAGATTAGGATCAATTGGATAGCTGAACTCATCTTCTAATACCCAGCAACGATCCATCACGGTGAACACATCGCGAGGCCTGTAGATTAAAGGGTTGCCAAAACCAGACATTGACGCTGAATACAATAACATCAAATGATCGAGTTAACAATGTACATCAACTGTTGGTAAATAATGTATAGCCGCATAAGATGGTACGCGACAAAAACATTCATAAATTTATGTAGTATTACATACTAAAAATTAAATGCTAACACTCACATGTGACCATAACATAAATATATGAATAATCGTACCCTGGTGCATAATGTATAGCACTATGTCAATTAAAGATGATGCTCTATTCAAGTATGCTGCAACTACTGCACACATGTTGAAATATCATTGTAACGTTGGGAACATGGGTAATCCTATTCATGTATTGTTTTTCTAGCCTGTATTGACATGACAAGCAATGATAACTCATATATATTATAATGCTTGGACCATGAAATGAGGTTATAAATGCACCACAATAATGACTGTTTTATTTCTACCCCAATAACTTCTTAGATTGACTAAGCTATGAGTCGCAACACCTTAAGATCAAATTGTACAGTGCGAAACAAGTTTGGATTTACTTCAACAAATGCATCATTATAAGTTCCAACCGAGCAACAACTACAAACATACACAGACCACTAGAGAGGGAAATGGATTAGAAAGAAAAGAGATTTCGTTAATGTTCCAATATACATGTACGAGAGTCTTGGAAGCGTCGAACACATCATAGTCGGCAAATATATAAAACTAAGTACAGATACTACCGTAATAGAGTTCACCACGGCAAAACCACCATGGTCAACCTTATACGAGAAGAGGTGTGAATTGGAGGTGTATTGTCGATGGCATAGATTAAGAGTTCCTAAGGCATGTTCAGCCAAGTTACCTAGAGACGAACCTGCCAACATACTTGCTCGTCTTGAACAAGAGAACAATCAAATGCAAAGGCGACTAGACTGTTTTCATGCAATCCAAAAAGTTAGGAAACATCTACAAGGGAAGGCGTAAGAGTGAGCCTTCAAGTCTATTAATGAAATTACTTCGTTAGATAATAAAAAAGATATTTCAGACTTCTCAAATTCAAGAAATGATGATTTCCAAAATTTTCTACCTACAAAGATTAGATGTTGTTGTTAATGTCTACACATTGTGTGTAATACAGAGCGTTGTTGTTAATGTCTGACAATGATGATTATGTACGTTCAAATTTTGCAAAATAAGAACTTCTACTTACTACCTACATACACCTTCGATTGCATAATGCAAATTTCTGTTTTTTAAAATTTTCATTTTTCAACATGAAGCATGAAAAGCATTAAAGATTTTCATTTTTTGTAATTAAAATTTACAACACCAAAGAACCAATATAACCTCAATGTATTTGCATGACACCCATTCAACAAAACACCAAAGCACAAGCAACACAACTTATCAAATGAAAATTCTTTTCTAATATGAAATACATTCTAATATGGGTTTTTTACCTGAGATGATAGAGAGATAACATCGAATCTAGGTATGTAAAGCTGTGGATTTGTGAGGAAATTTTGTGAGTCTGTGAATGCAGGGGTGTATAGCACCCTAACTCGATTATCTTGAGGTTGAGTATGCTTATTAAAAAATTCAGTGTACTCGATATTCATTTAATCGAGTTACATACACGACAAAAAAAATTCACGTGCAACTTGGTGATGAAAATTTCCCTCAAGAACTCAATATTAATGACATCGAGTTCTGGCTAAATTAAAAATTTGGGAAAAAGCCACGGTGGCAATCCAGTGTGGAAAAATCCCAAAATGAACTCGATCATAGTAAAATCGAGTTACATAGAACCTGATTTTAGTATAGTCGAGTATCGTGAATAAGCCAATTTTAAAAAAATCGAGTACTAAAACAAGGACACGAATCTAAATAGTTTCAAAATAAGGACATATTACTGTTATTTTTGCAAAATAAGGGCAAAAGCCCAATATCCACTGTTGAGATTGCGATTCAACTACCATTGCACCATATGGGCAAGTTTGCAAGTTCGAGTTTTAGGGCAAGTATATTTACTATTTAGGTAAGTATGTAAGTATTTCTAATTATTTCAAAAAAAAAAAGTGATTCAACTGTAGACCGGATAATGGGCTGGGCTAGCACATATACAATTATACAACCAAGCCCGGACCAGTAATCGGACTACCATTAAACCAAAGCCCAGTCATAAGAACCCAATCCCGGAAACAATGGCCACGATTTCCAAAGGCCCTCTTCTTAGCTAGGAGAATGCGTTGTGAATTTGCTAAAAAAGAAACCATTTCACTAGAGTTAAATTGATCAAATCTATTGAAAGGTGAGTAAATTTACCTTTTACAGTATAACTTATAAATTTAGTGGTCTATAAATTAAGTTTGTGATAATGTTTGGTCTCTTTTATAAAGTGAATCCAAGTTCAAAATTTCCTTCCCCAATGGTTATAAAGTTAAATTAAAACAGTGATTAAAAAAAAATCGTAGATGAGTCTTCTTCATCAGAAGGATCAGTTGCGCAATTTGAAATGTTGAATGTGATTGATTAACCAAAAGGTAAAAAAATTAAAAAGAAAAAAAAAATTGCAATTCCATTTCAAATTCAGAATCAACTTATTGGACTCCTTTTTTTATATATATTAAAAGAAAACTGTAAATTTCAAACATGAAATAAAATTTGAAATTTAACCCTCTATATATATATATATATATATATATTTTTATACAAGATAAAATTCTACTCTAACCTAATCTAAGTATATTATGTATATGTGTGTGAAACTCCCTCCTAGAGACTTGAACCTTATCCCTTTCCCCCTACACTCCACAAGCACTTATACTTATGTAGTGACCATCGCACCAAAGGTGTACGATGGTAAATTTAACCCTATATTTGAATAGAGGGAGATGAGAAAAGAGTAAATGAAAAGAGAATGGAAGATGTCTAAAATGGATTAATTTTTTTTTAATACATTCTAGCCAACTTCCCCTCGACTGATTTCCTCTCCTCTCCTTCCATCTCCTTTTTATCTAAACATACGATAAGAGATTCTATATTCAGTTTATACCCACATCAAATTCTAAATTCCAACTACAAATAAAATTACTCATGAGTATCACCATGTGATTGGGAATCTTTCTCTACTTACCTTAAATTTCTTAACCTTAATCAAACTAACATTCAATCTCAAACCTTAATATAAAAAAATAAAAAACTTTATCAGTTTGAATCAATTTCTAGAGCTGTTGAGCATCATATATAATAAGGAGTCAGGCACCATAAGTTTGAATTAAGCTCTCATGATAGGTTGTTTGAACTTTGGATGATAGTGGGTTATTTTCTAGCAGACTCGATGAATAGAGATAATAAAATGCTTTATTTTTCGTGTCCCGCTTTATCCCATGGGATTTTTTCCCCATACCTTGAAAACAAAATATTTTTTCCACTTTATAGGTGAAAATGGAAATTACCTAGTACCTAACCGTCACAAGTTTGTATATATATATATATATATATATATATATTAAAATATTTATATTTATAATTTTATTTTTGTATACATATATGATTTATAATTTTTTTTTTTGGAAGAATATACTAATTATATAACTTAATTGTTTTACACATTTTATATTTTCATTAAAAATACATATTTCTCTTTTTTTACCGTCACCTTTCCTGCTTCTATAACAACCTAATTAAGGATGATAAAATACCCACGTCAAAACCTATTTTCACTCTTGCCTCATATTGCTTGTCCCGAGTCTCGACTCTAAAAAAGAAGATGAGATGAAAACGGAACACTCATAATCCGAACCCATAGTGCTCTGTTGCTATCCCTATCCATGAGCGCTGATCGCATGGAGCTTAACTATTTAGTTTCCTTGGATGTCAATTTTTCATGACTTCCTTGATCCAATTAAAGCCTTTTTTTTGCGTGTCTTACTATCAATGAGTCTAATAAGTTGATATTTGCAAAGGGTTGTTCTTAAAGTCACTCCACTTCGAAACTTCCTTGCACGTCATCTCTTCCCAGGTGAAGTATTAACTTACTATTATTAGGACTTCAATATATTCCCCCCCACAAACATCATCATACATTAGAGAGTGAAAATGGCTTCCCTACTATCTCATGCTCCACGCAGCACAGCACAAGTTAGGTGCACATAATTGCAGTGAGACCCAATTGTGAACTATTGCCTATTAGCATTTTTTTTCTTCTTTTAATTAATTTTTTAAATAAAAAGAACTTTGAAAAAAAAAGATGGATTTTTCAGCAATAGAATAGTTGATGACAATTAAGCATATATCTACATAAAAGCAAATCAATATCTACTGTTACTTTCGCTAAGTTTGTGTATAATAAACACTATGATCTTTGACTAACACGTGTTTCAGAGAAGTACTTTATAATACCTATTCCAGATTTTTGTTTGACTCTTTTTTTGTGGAACTATGCTGAAATTCTTACTTTTGCGTGTTTCATGAGATCTGTTGTTTATTTTGTATGTAACTTTTTTTGGCTGGTTAAGATTTTAAGCGGTTAAAAAAGTTATTAAAAAAAAAAAAAAAGTAGATGTGTTTGCCACATGAGAAAAGCCATCATGCAAGATCTTGACTCATATGATCATGGCAGTGAATCACCAGCTCTGTCAAGCATCACTTTTGTAGTGACCCAGAGGGGGTCTTGCAATTCATGAAATTTTACATCGCTTAGAGAAACATATAGAGATGTGTTTATAAGAAGTGATCTTTCTTTAATGTGTAGAGACCTTTTCTCCCACTGCTGTGTGTTTTGAGAAAGAACAAAACTGTGAAGAGCATACAATTTTCCCCCACTGCTGTGCCATTACAGTTGGGTCACTACAACTTTTGTTTGGTTGTGTCTTTGTTACGGGAAATAATATATTATTCCTTAATAATGGCTATTCCTTAAATTGAGAATTACCTATTTTTTTGTAATTACTATCTCTTAGCAATTGTAAAGATTTTTAAATTTAAGATATTTTAAAAAATACAAACTTCTCATTTGCACGTGACTTTTATAAAAATTAAAAATTGAAAAAAAAAAAACTAATCTCTTTGTTTTCATATGCATAGCACTTAACTTTATTGTAATTTTAGAACTAAAATGTATGAATAGTAGTAGTTATATATATATATATATCTATATCATACCCTAAGGAAATCTCTTTCAAACTAATATAAGAGAGGCTGTGGAATGTTGACATCTTGAGAGCCAAAAGGGTGGCATGAGCTACACCAAGCTAGTCTTAAATTGCTGTGGAATATCGACACCTACTACTCTATGTTAGTTAGTCTTAAATTGCAAAGCAACACCTATATATCAAGCCGAAGAAAAAATAATATAGAAAAAATTAAATATATTGTTGAACTAAAACGTCACTAGTGACTAGTGATGACTTTAGAAAAAAGGGAAAAAAAAAAATCAGTCACTACTCACTGCACTCACTACTCACTAGTGAGATCTGAATCTGATGCTCGATACAATTGCTATAACCACAATTTTGCTCCCCATGAGTCATGACGGAAGGTATTACGCATATAATAGAGACGTATATTCTATACGGAGGAGATTTGAAATTAAATCATCACCTACACTACAAACACCCACTCTTCTATTCTATTTTATCACATATATATATATAGATATAGTATATGGAAAATGCTATACAGCGCCATGTTGGTCCAATATCATCATATATAAAACCCTAAAATAAGATGAGCACGGATTCTTAGTGTGATTTTTTGGGAAGATAAAAACCTGAGAGCTTCCTTAAGTAATTAATATAATATATAAAGACATACTTTAACTCAAAAGACCTAAGTCCAATAAATATATGCTCAATTATATTATATTAACTATTATTTTACTCAATGCCAAAAAGACCACCGTGCACTCTTGACGGCTTGACGCGGTGGTCACTCCATAAGTATAAATACTTGTGGGGTGTGAGGGGTAAGGGCCGGGATTCAAGTTTCCAGGAGAGAGCTTTACACACATATATACTTAGATTAGATTAAAATAGAATTTCTATCTTGTATGGAAAAAAAATACTAATTCTTCTCATCATTAGTCAATGGGAGACTTCGCTCACAAGTGTATATCCAACAATCTCCCTCTCACGTGTGAGTCTTTGCCTCTTTGTGGGTTTCAAGACCTCTCCATGGGCCATGAATAAGTCATACTCGCTCCCTCTTAATTAATGAGCTTTTTCCTTTACTAGTGCATCATCCATGGACCTCCACGTGTCAACCCCACATGTCTTTTATCCTCCATAAGAACCTTGCACCTTACTACTATTGGTAATATTACTCCTTTGTTGGGCCTTTTCCAATATCGTTTGTGTGGGCTTGCTTGGTGCAATGTACCATTCCCATTCCAACTACGAAAGGGCTTCAAGTACTTGCTTGGTGCAATATATCATCCCCACTCCAACTGCAAATGAGCTTCATGTACACACACCCCGTTCCCGCTTCAACCGTGAAAGGAACCTTGATGACCTTGCCCCTTACTACCATTGGCAACATTACTCCTTTGTTGGGCCTTTTCCAATATCGTTTGTGTGGGCTTGCTTGGTGCAATGTACCATTCCTGCTCCAATTGCGAAAGGGTTTCAATTACTTGCTTGGTGCAATATATCATCCCTGCTCCAACTGCGAAGGGGCTTCAAGTACACACAGTCTGTTTCCGTTTCAACTGTGAAAAGAACCTCGATGACCTTGCCACCTTTACCCCACACCACCATGGGCTCTGATACCACTTGTTAAGAAGATAAAAATTTTGGAGAGCTTCTTTGAGTAATTAATATTACATATAGAGATATACTTTAACCTAAAAGGCTTAATCCCAATAGATTTATACTCAATTATGTTCTATTAACTACTAATTTTTCTTATCATTATACAATTTGAGACTTTACTTACACATGTATATTTAACATGATTGAGTTTAGTTTATTTTCTTTCAATTAATTTTGCTTTGGTAAGCGTACAATATATCTTATCAAAGCAAATAAGCTATAATAATAAAAAGCTAGTCCATAAATAGAAAGTGCATAGTATGATGATGGCAATGTGAATCGTGTGATTAAGGTTTTGCGGTTGTGATTAGTCTCAATTCGATGGAGAAACGATGGATTTGGTAGTTAATTAACTTTCTTTTTCTTTTTCTTTTTTGCTGAATTTCAATTAAACCTACCGTGTGATCCGTTTGGATACCACTTATTTTGTTAAAAACTGAAAACTTATTACTGAAAACATTATATCAAAATAATTTTTAAACTATGAATAGTGCTTGGGACCCATGACTAACCTGCTTATGCGCGTTTTTTGAAGTTTGGTTGGGTCGAGAAACCATGGGACCCAGCCAAAAAACACAAAACGCCTAATAATCCTTAGGCAAACGTACACTTAGATTACTTTTTTTCACATGCGAGTTGACCATGAAGTAATTACTTGTGAAATGAATCTAGTTTGTTCAATTGCCATTCATGATGAATCCCTATATAGTACATCGAAACAAAATTGAAATTGCTTTAATTGGATTGTCCTACAAAGCAAAGTCATTTCGCAAAGGATTCATTTAATCAATGAAAGGAGGAGCGAGGTCATTTTCCACTCACCCAAACTCTTGTACAAATGAATCATTAGGAATGCCTTCTATAGTTTTATTCACCAAATGACAAAAGAACTAATCCATTTTTATAATTGACTATTATAATAACACTACAAGAGGGGTTTAATCACACTGGTACACTTCACTATCAAACTTTGGATTGGTTAGTCCTTCGTTGAATTTCCTTCTCCAACGCTTCTGTTCCCCCAACTTTTTCTAGTTCCTGCCATAGCATAAAAGAGAATTTAGTCACGCCTCTATTAAGTATTAACCCATCCTTATTTTGATTAACCAGTCAATCACATAAACACAAAAGAATTAGAAAGAGAGGTCACCTTTGGGCCCAAGAATAACCCATATGGCACACCATCAAATTTGTCCGAGTGATGAAGCTATTTTTCCAACCAAAAAAAGAGAAACAATGAGCAAGTGAAAGAAAGAAAAGTATTGAAAAGCAATGTTTTTATATCATTTGGGGGGAAAAAATAAAAAAAATTTATTACTTGGTGGGCTGAAGCAACTCTTTGTAAATAAGGGACATTAGCGATTGGCCCGACCGGAAATCGACGGTGAACAAGTCCATCATGCACAAACATGTAGGCCATCCCATACATTGTGAGTCCTAAACCCTGTTTTTCAAGTCCCAAAATTCCAAAACATTTTTAGAAAAAAAAGTGTAGGTAACTATCAGGGGAACGTGTCAAACAAAGAGAAGTGGTGAAAAATTGGATTGGACAGTCTTTTCAAAAAGCCAACTTTTCGTAATTAATAAAGCAAAGTAAGGTTGGCCAATAAGATTTGGCCACGACAAGGATGCTAGAAAGGCCAAAATAGAAAACGACGTCGTTGGAAGGGAGATATACTCACAAGGCCCAAACAGAGTCCTGGAACCAAACCCTGGTTAGAGAAGCCGTAAAAAATAAGAGCAATTGCTGGAACCGAGTTGATCATGGCGAAAACATCGTTGAGCTCAAAAGGACCCTCCCTTGGTCGGTGATGGGACTGTAATAATAAAGCCAAATTAACCAAATCAGCCATGGTCAACAACAATTTTAACTAAATACTTTGCAGCTCAACTACTATTTAAAAAAATAAAAAAAAGTACTGGCTTGAAATTAAACTTTCACTCTAATTAAATTAATTCAAATGTACGTATTTTTATGTGTTAATTGTAAATTAATCTTATTATTCGCGTGCACTCTAAACAAATCAAGAACTGTGCAATGATTGGATTCAATTTCTCTTTGAAAATAGTGAACTAGCCAGCTAGACTTTTTTAAGCGATTGACCTCGTGCATAGGCCACAATGAAGCATGCCACAGCGCTCTGTGAGCCCACCTTGCCCAATACTCCATTCCCACCTGAAAAATCAAGGACACCCAGAAAATTACGATTAATATTAACATAGATCTTGTTCATTTATTACTGTCAAAAATGTTTTGGGCATGAGAAAAAAATGAAGAAGAAGAAGAAGATCAGAGACTTACTGCAGCACCCACAGAGAGAGCAAATGTACTGAACATTTCCACTAATGGAATTTCTCCACCCTAATCATCAAAATTGATTAAGTTAAGCCCCATATATTTAAACGAAGGGAAAAGCAAAAAACATATAAAAAAAATATATAAAAAATGGGTTACCTCCATTTGCAAAGAAAATCTATAATAAACAGACAAAGCAGCCATTGAAGTGATTCCAAAGCTGGACATTATTGCAGCAACTAGGTACGTATATCTTTCTGATGTTTTCCTCGCTAATCTCTCTGACACAACACGTGAGGTTGTTGTTACCTCGTTCCTTATATCATTATCAACGTATTGGACAGCGTTTTCTTTCTGAACTTGACTAATCTCTGTGTTGATCTCTTCCTTGACCAAGCATAGTCTCAAGCTAAAACTCTTTCTACGGAAAAGGGTTGGTGGGGTTGATTTAAGAGAGTATGGGAATGATTTAGAAAAGGGATTTGGAACCTGGTAGTAAGTCTTATGTTTGAAACGGTGCGCTATTGAGCTTGAAGTAGTAATCGAAACTCCAGTTGCCATGGGAGTCTTTTTATTATTGAAACTATATAGTTTTCTTTGTTTCTCTTACATTAATGGATACGTTTTTATACAAAACGCACAACGTTGCTGGTCTGGCGATTTTACTAGTGTGCCCTTCTGTTTTGGGACCGCCATGAGCTCCAAGGGGTGGATCATGAGGCGAACGAATCTTCATTTTTGTTTGTTTTCCAATATTTTGACCGCCATGACGTTGATTTGTGAGAAAAATTAGCAATCAAACGTAAGGGACGACGCAGGGGTCGAGAATCTGTGAAAGTTTTAATTAACATGGAGAAGTAGCCAGTAACTACAGGAAGTGGACATAGAATATATGTCATGTATGCCAAAAATTATTAAATATTATGAGAGTAACATAAATGCATATTTTTCCTTTTCATATAAATTATGAGTGTCACTATAAATTTAATCAGTGAGATTTACAAATATATGAAAATGATGAGTATATATTTTAAGTGCTCCAAAACAAACACTCAATCAATATCTAATAAATCCAGCATATCAAAGTTTTAATGTTTTACTGATTAATCAAAGTTTTAACAACTACTCAAGAATCTGTGCAATTAATCCATGATTTGTTTAACAAAATATAATTTTTTCACTTTTATTATTTGACTAAATATAAAATTTAATTATTATTGTAATTAAAAATAACGTTTAACTTTTGATGGTATAATCTATAATAATATATTATAATTATACAATTATATTCTAATATTTAAAGAAGATATAATTTGGTAAGATTTTAATAAGAAATTTAAATATAAGTGTGGAATCCACTCCATGTGAGAGGGGTACATCATACATATTTAAAGAAGACATAATTTGGTAAGATTTTAATAAGAAATTTAAATATTAGTGTGCATGGGATCTACTCAATGTAAGAGGGGGTACATCGTACATATTTAAATATATATAATTAGGTAAGATTTTAATAAAAATTTAAATATAAGTATAGGATCTACTCCATGTGAGAGGGGGATACATACACCAAACACATAGTAAATTTTTCCATAGCCAACGGAGTATAGTACTAGAGTAGTTCTCTTCAAATATCGTACTTTAAAAAAAAAAAATATTTTGACACTTTATTTATTATTATTTTTTGAATGAATTTTGACACTTTATTTTAACCCTTCATGGAAATGAATATTTTATATTATAAAAGATCAATTGAAATACTGAAACAAATATGAATATTAAAATAAAAAATGGGAAATTACAACTTACCTACCTGTGATTTGGCTGAAATGTAAGTTACCTACTTGTGGTTTGAAATTTGATACTTTACCCACTTGAGGTTAAATCAGTTAGATTTCTGTAACCAACATCTGTTAAAAATAAGGCTAAATATGCAATTTTGCTCCACTTTTAAGTCTCTCTTCTCTAAAAATACAAAATAAAAATAAAAATACAAGATCAAATAAGATCAAAGAATTCAATGGAACACTTATATCATGATATTTTAAACCAAAGGTAGGCAATTTAAATTTCGGTCAAACTTCAGGTGGGTGAAGTGTCAAATTTTAAACCACGGATAGGCAACTTAAATTTTAGCCAAATCACAAATGGATTAGTTGTAATTTGTCCAATAAAAAATTTAAAACATTAAGGACAAATATGAAAACAAATACAGTAAAAAATAAAGAACCAAAATAAATAAATAAATTTATTTTTAAACATAAATAGCTAAAAGTGTTTAGGTAGTAAGGAACAAATTTTAAGGACAAAAAGTATTCTTTAGTGTCTGTTTGGCTAGCTTATTTTTTGTCAACTTATTTTACTATTCAGTTTATTTTTGTTACTATTTATAGATCCTACTGCACTTTTTGGTACTATTTATAAGTTCCATTGTATTATTTCAACTAATATTTACTTTTATCTACTGTACTTTCAATAAAAAAATTTCAATTTCAACAAAATAAACAGATCTCAAACATACCAGTCGGATAATAATTTTGCTTCAATGAAAATGACTTAGTCAGTCGAGAAGTGTCTTATTTAATTTGATGAGTCCGTCACATAGTAGACGCTGGTCCAAATTAAGGAACACATAGGCCATTCATTGGGGTCATACCCAACCCAAGAAGTGGTTGAAGGCATTGAGTTCGAATAGAATTCTATTCAGAGCCTAAAATATGCGTGATTTCGGCTTATACAGGCCCTCGTTCGATATGGGCCAATACCTTGTATTTCTTGGCCGTTAAAATCCCAAAACAAGAAGTCATATCAAATGAGGCGCTAGAAGAAACACAGACTTTTCTGATGTTTATATTCGTCAACTCAATTGCTTATAGAAGTTAGAACAAGGAAGTTGGCTTCAGCCCCAACTCCAAGCTGAATCCTTTGTTTTGGGCATTTTCTTATGCATTGCAGTGAAAATATGGCTCAGAATTCTAGATGGTGTGGTTAAAAAATCCCAAATCATGGCCTTAATGATTGTGAAATTACTCAATTAGTGACCTATAATCTTCATGGTTAGTACTAACTCTTTCTATTGTTTTTGCCTACCGATATATATAGTTTTGCACACCTTATGAAACCCATTTACCTTCATGGCTGCTCATAGAAAAACAAAAGTAAAAAAAACAGAAGTGGGTTTCATCTTGATTGCAATTTAGAAACGCTCAGAAGATAATCATGATTGAATGATTTTACTTTTTACCCTTCATCTTTGACCATTTCCTGTAAAGTAACTGTGTAGAGAGAGAAGGTGCGAGGAGGGAAAATTATTTACCACATGTACGAAGTCGTGTAAAAACTCCATCTAGTATTGGTCTGGGCCCAATAGTCTACTTTTATGGGTCATGTTCGCTAAAGAGGGCGCATATAAATGTCACACAAAGCTGTTTCTTTGCCCAGTATGATTCTTGTCATCATGTCTACTTTCTTTTTTTCTTTTTTTCTTTTTTTTCTTTTTTGGTAAAAAAAAAAAAAGGGGCGTTTATGGTTGTATTAAACCCCCAGGCAAGGAACCGCGTCATGAGATACTCACTTATTGTACACGTGTGAGAGTTATCTCATTTCTGAGTGCACCCCTCACTAAGTATACCCACCAACAGAAGGCCGTTGGCAGGACTCGAACTCAAGCTTGACAAGCAGGGAACGAAAGTCCTGACCAACTCAGCCAACCACCCATCGGCACTTTTTTAGTTCTATCTTGCCTAGGTCAATGAGGATTTCAATCGAATTTCATTTCGCTATCTTTATCAATATTTTGTCTTTGGGTTAATATAGGAGCTTTAGGGCAACATTATATTCAATACAAACTCCGTGGCTTTGAATTAAAATTGCACTCAGAACTTAAGTCAGTACCCTTTCTTTCTTTCCTTTTCTTCTTCCCTTTTTTTTTTTTTTTTTTTGGTTGTTGTTGTTGAGAAAAAGGTCAGACCCCTTTGTAATTTGATGGGACTTTTTTCAAATAAATTTTATGGGACTTAGATATTTAGAAATGTGGTACTTCATATGCCAAGCTACGTGTCAGAAGCTGCATCATGCATATAATCTAAAATCTATATATATCTAGGGTCCAATTGGATACAACTTATTATTGCTGAAAACTGATTGTTGTTGAAAATACTGTAGCAAAATAATTTTTAAATGTATGAATAATGCAGCAGGACCCATTTTTAATTTTTTTCCTGAACAAAGTGGCTGTGAGTCTCATGAACAGTGCGTGAACAGTGTTTTTTTTCCTACATAGTAAATTCATGTGATTTACTATTCACGCGCTAAAAAAAAAAACGCAGACGTGGGTTTGGAAATGCCGTATCCAAACCCACACCTAAAAGTTGAAACGTAGAGTTCAATGTTGCCATATTTTTGTTGAGCTACATTTACGCTGCATCATCAACTTATTTTCAATATTTTCTCTCTTTTTAAATTATGGGTCATGCTAACGAGTGCCCTTAGGGTAATGGTTAACAATCTATTTTAGGAAAATTTTGACACTAGTTTTATAGGAAATGGAAAAAACTATCAAAATATTAATTGTTTTTTTTTTCTTTTCTCATAAAATCTTTCTTTAAATGGATTATTAACCATTGACCTAAGGGCATCCATTCGCATTTCTCTTAAATTATTTCTCATTATTAATTTGCTACTTTACAATTATACATTCTTCAACATTTACTTACTTTTACCTTTTTATCTCCCCACTACTCTATACCTTAACCTAATTACAATTTCTCCATCCCTTCATCTTCCTTTTATTTTGACTCTTTTTCTCCCCAATTTTTTTACTATAAAAATTTTTATTTTCTATTCCACTCAATCCATATTTTGCTCACAGAAAAAGTAAATACTCTCTCTCTCTCTCTCTCTCTCTCTCTCTCTCTCTCTCTCTCTCATTAATTCTTTCTTGCAACTCTATTTTAGATTGATGAATTTTTTTTGTTTTGTTTTTGTTTGTTTGTTTGTTTTTTTTTTTTTTTTTTTTTTTTTTTGTATCTCTACTTTTGGATGATACACTTTGGTGGTGTGTTTTTTGAGTTATTTATCACATGTACTCTCTATCCCTCTTATAGTTTTGGTTTGAGTTAATTTTTAGATATTTTAAAAGTGAGATTATTATGTATTTGAATGTCTCTATAAATTATTTGAGTAATATCAATTGTAAATTTGTGATAAGATTTGGTTATCATGAAAATCTTCTTAAGAGAATGAAAAATTCAAATAATTAATTTTGGAATTAAAAAATTTTAGTTGTTGAAAAAAAAAATAACCATAACACACCATAGACAAGTTTGAATAATATAGATCACTTGAAAAAAGAATACTATTTCTATCTTTTATCACCAAAAAAAAAAAAAAAGAATAATATCAATCAAATGCAACTAAGTTTTTTTTTTTTTTTTTTTTAAACTCAAAATATTAGAATTATATATTTGTAGAGATGGGGAGATGAAAAATAATCTTAGAAATAATATCTCCATTACGTTTTATAGAATAAATCATATATTATACCACGTTACAAGATAGTTGTATATTCTCACGCATTGCGTGAATCTGCAACTAGTTATTAGTAAAAAGTTTACCTCTAAACCATGTGTCACAAGTTGCTTTTATGCATATGGCCTAAAATTATTAAGAAAAAGTTTACCTCTAAACCGATTTAAAGGAAAATTCTTCCAATCCATTATATGGCAATTAATAATATCATTTATGTTTGTTTTTAGTCACATAATTAATACGTCAAAGATGTTATGAGTCATCACGTAATGATTTTGAAAAAAACCTTCTGGCGTAAAACATAGTTTGTTGATGACAAATGAAACGAAAGGAAGAGGAAGAAGCATTTTAACATGGTAGTTAAGTGGCTAGGACATGTTGCAAAGAATATTTGCCATTAATTTGAATGGTCACACACCTACATCATGTACCCGTTTGGATTCAACTGAATCCACGTTTACGTTTTGCGTTTTCAAATTTTTTTTTCCCCCCTGCGCGTGAATAGAAACATCACATGAGTTCACTGTGCAGGGAACAAAAATCATTGTTCACGCATTGTTCATCACTGTTCGCAGCACTGTTCACGCACTAAAAAATATTTAAAATGGGTCCCACAGTACTATTCACACATTTAAAAATTATTTTGCTACAGTATTTTCAGTTTTCAGTTTTCAGTTTCAGCAACAATAAGTTCAATCCAAACGGACTATATGTTTAATTAGTTGCGGAATATCATTTTCAACTAACAACATATGATAGTGCTGGACCCAAAGTTAGGCCATGACTTGTGGTACTGAATCTTCAATTTATCTTGTTGTCTAGTTAAGATAATGTCATGCCACACTTGCCAAATCAAGTTTGTGATCTGATCCTCTATGATCTTTTTCTGGGCATTGGTTTCTTGCGTCTTTATATATATGTTCAGTCTCTTTCTAGCTCATCAATGCTACTCAAAATAACGTTTGGATATGGAAGCTCAAGCTTTCCTCTTATAATTGTAAGGCATGCATTTGAGGTTATAATCAATAAGAGAGAATTGTTTGCTTTTCTTGTTTCCCTGATAAAGTTATGACTCGAAAGCAATTGTCAGGGGGGTTTTGTTTGGTCAGAAATGTAAATACCAATTTAAAGAGCATGGCATATGACAAAATCCCTAGCTGGCACTTCTAAGGGGATTATTGGGTTCTGAAAAAGGCTTGGAGAGCTTTGATTCCTGATTTCTTATCACATCCAACTTGAGTTGAGAGCACTGAATTCCCCTTAGGACGACAGACTTGATTGTTACAGCCATGTCAAGCTGATGAGGACTTGCCCCACTGAAGATCTTTTCAGTATCCTCAATAAACATTGGTTGGCACTTCTATGTCATTTGGGCTATAGCCATCATGCTTGCTTCATCACCTACTGCAAAAAGATTCAGACTCTATGCACTAAATTCCTCATTAGCCCTCGACATTTTCATGACTAGTTCAATCTCTGCTAACTTTTTGGGACCTGATGAGTTTAAAATCTTCTGCATATTTAACTCATCAATATATGTATCTTTCCTCGATCTCTTACTGTGTGAGTCTCGTAACTATATGATGCACACATGTTGTGAGAAAAATGATATATGCATAAAATACCTTTTAATTATAACATAGTTTACTAGAACATAACCGTTTTTTGAAGCATGTCTTCCAACCACCAGTACTATACTAAGAACATGTTTTGAGGGCTTGCAACTATTTCTTATCTAAAAGTGGACAGGTGTCATACTAACAAAGTAGTTAGTTTGAAGGATTACTTTGTCCTACAGACCAACCTATATATATGTCTATCTGTATATTAACCTAGTTGTTTACTACTTTTTGTGAGGAGTAGTCATGAATTGGGGTCCATTTGAAACACACCTGGCCAACCAAGCTATAATTTTTCGCTTTTTGGTATTTCCTGTTAAAGTCACCCATTAACTTGATATAACCCTCCATTTCAATATTACTTTAGGTCTCAAAATAATGTGGTTGAGGGCCAAAGCCACCAGTCCCTGTCGTGAATCGTGATCGATTACAGTTATAAACTTATTATAATATAGATTACAGTAAAAATCCCAGGTCTCAAAATATGTTTCTTGTACCTTTTACGGTGATGTATCATCACATTTGTACGATCACTTCTAAATGGATCGTAAGCTGCATGATTGCCAAGTTACTCGCACTTGCCATCCCAAGGGGCCCTACATGTAAGCGCTCGTCTTGGAGAACTTATTTTTGTTCATTTCTTGGGTTTAAAACATAATTAAGTTGGGCAAAAGTACAGTTGCATTTAAAAGAAGTATAGACAAGTTTTAAATATATTGAATAATTTAATAACAAAATGAATTACAACAAAAAGTTGTAGGAGCTGAGTTTTGTTAAGTACTGAATTTTCGAGATCGAGCCAAACTTACAAATAATATTTGAGCTCAAACTCATCAGAAAGTTAAAAAAAAATAAAAATAAAAATAAACTTGGCTCATAATTGAACTCTAAATCAAGTTTTATACTTGAGATTCAACACAAATATATTATCAAGCTCATATCCGACTTATTATCGAGCATATTTATTTTGGACGAGTGTTCTCATAAACTCCATGTTAATTAAAATCTTAATAAGATATGAGTTTATATGCCAAGCTTCATATCAAGCTTATTACAAAGCTCATACATGAGACTTGACTTAGCTATTGTTTTGTATCGAGTCCTAATGTTCTAGTATGAACAATTTTTTTTGCTTAGACTCAGCTCGTTTATAAAACAAGTCGGCTCAAATTTGACTTATTTATAAACAAACAAACATAAATGAAGTTTTTATACAGCCAAGCCCGAATGGTTTATACAGATTGGTTCATTTAAAACCCTAGTACTACTAACAATTGGGCATTAGGTAGTAATCTTTTATGCCAATATTTTATTTTAAGAAAAAAAAAAGGAAAGAAAAAAAGAGAGAGCGTAATTACCAGTCGGCTGGGAAAACTTCCTTAAACAAGATTAATAGCGCTAACTGTGCTTATCAACATTATGGAATCAAAGACCACTACTAATCCAAAATTGTGGTTAATTGCTAAGCTAGCCCACCTGATTTTGACATTCAACCAACTTATTATTCTGTCTACTACGCAAAGCTGACTATTGTTGCAGAGTCATTAACAAATAAATACATCTGATATGCCACAACTATGTTAGGTAGTAACATAGTAGGTGGATAATTAAGTATAGTGTATAGACATTAAAAACAACTATTTACTTGATTCTTTCTTTGAAATATTTCATGGTATGCATTGTAGAGATTCATGAAGTATTACTAGATATATAATAAATCCTAAATAGTTTGAGAAAGTGAAGTGAAGTAGTTTGCCTTTTTGTTCTGAGGAACAACAGCTGCCAAAGCTTCCATAGATCAGTCACAGCTTTGGAGGGTGAGTTCCAAAAAGTAACTTAATTGAAGAGTAGTGAAACTTTTATAAAGTAATAATTATATCAAAGGAGGTGATAAACTAATGTAATTTCATGGTTTGTTACACAACTTTTTGTGATTAATGACTTTCATTTTCGTCCGCGTGATGAAAGCATATTCACAAGATATTAACCATCGGTTCGTATCATGACTATTGTCTACAATGATAAATTAGTCCAAGACAATGGCATGCATACACTTAAGCATGCATCAAGTTAATTAATCCATTGGATTACCAATGTAGCACTGAAACTACAGTGCAACGTCATGCTCAAAGTTGGTTTCACTGTTTAATTATGAACATAATTAGGACCACTTGGGAAAAGTGCCTATCATCATTAGCAACACATCAACATTAAAGCATATATACATACATACATACACAAAACGAAAGGAGAACACAATATATATATTAGGGTTCTCTGGCCTTGTTCCCCTTATTAATTTGTAATTACTTGATTAACAGATCTTAGAGTCAGCCATGAGTAGAGGCGGAAGCTATGGCGGCGGGCAGAGTTCCTTGGGCTACCTCTTTGGCTCTGATGAGCAACCAAATACCGCTTCTCCTCCACCACGGCCAGTTAACCCTCCTCCATATGGTATTGATAGTACTACTACTACTACCACCACAAAGAAGCCTCCTGACAGTCGTTCTCCTACAGAGAAACAAAAAGTTTCGAACAACTATCACCGTGCTCAAGGCCAAAATTCAGGAAACTTCATAACTGTAAGTTGTTGTTGTTGTTTTTTATTATTATTATTATTATTATTTAATTTATGAATGATCTATGCATAAGCATTTGTACCTTATCTTACATACAATTTATTTTATTTAATTTTTTTGCAAAACACTTCAGGATCGTCCATCAACAAAAGTGAAATCAGTTCCTGGAGGAGATTCATCTCTCAGTTACTTGTTTGGAGATAAGTAATATATATCTTTTTCTCCAAAAACTCTAGCTCTAATATGGGATGATTTGGTGCAGCTGTTTTGTGGGTTTTGATTGCTATGTAAAATAAGGGACTCAGTTCCCATCAGTGTTGGAGTTGAGAATTAATATGGTGTTTGAATTTCTAATAATATGTGTGTGAATTTTCTAATGATGCAGATAGGGCAGTCTGTATATGAAAGTAGTGAGTTCATGTCCTACGGTCTATAATAAGGGAAAAGTTCTTGTCAGTGTGTGAATTTTCAGATACTTCAATTATAATAACACTGTGATGAACTTTGTTGATGGCCATATTTGGAAACAATAAAGTGAACTTTCCATTTTAGCTTCCTGTTGATACCTCTTTCCAGATGTAGACATATTATTTATTTAAGGAGTTCTTACTCTTTTATTTTTTTTAATCCTTTCTGTATTGTTTACTCTTTCCAAGACATTTGTCTATGGATTTGTCTGATCATATATGATGCCAACCAGTTAAAGCATGTGCTAGCTAGCTGTTTGTGTGTGAATTAAACACATACTTTCAATGAATCGTTTGTGTATGTTACATGGCCATAGAACCATTTAACTGTTTTTTAAATGGAATAGAACCAATTAATTAACACTTCAATTTGAGTCTCAACCACTTTTACTCTTTGGCTTATAGTAAGAACCTTTCTTTTTTGGGAAAAGAAAATAGTAAGAACTAATTTTGGAACTGAGCTTGGAGGTTTTATATATTTTCTTTTCCTTTACCCTTTCTTTATTGTTATTAAAGAAACTGAAGACTTGTGACATGAAATAGTTGCATATGATTCCAAAAAAAGAAAAAGAAAAAAAGAAATAGTTGCATATATAGGCTTGCCAATCAAAAATTTAATAGGTGAAGTTCATGCATTCAATTGCATATATAGGCTTGCCAATCAGAAATTTAATAGGTGAAGTGCAGTTGATGCATTCACTAAAATAGTTGAGTTGCTTCTTTTGATTTAGTTTGTACTATATATTTTCTATTGCCATTGTTCTGGAGTTCAATTTTGGTCTACACCAAAACTAATTGGCGTCTTAATCTAATAATAATGAGTAATTATCATAAACGGACGTCATAAACTAAAACTATCTCTCAAAAAAAAGTTATCATCAAAATCAATATGATATTTAACTTAACGTAATTATGTTATAAATTTCCTATAATATTCCACATAAGTGTAGTACTTCATCGTGGTCAATGAGATATGTCAATAAAATGACATTTGATACATTCTATATTTGACCATAAACATTAGGAACTAATTTAATTAGTCCATTATCATACCAATGAATAAAATCATCAAAACCCATATATAAAATATGCAAATAATCAGATGAACATGATCAATCAGGAAAAAGTGCTAAAATTTTTCAATAAATTCATAAATAAAAAAATGTTTATATTCTATATGTTTGTTATTTAGTTTGTTGGGATAATAGTTTTAAATGATTAAATTCATCATTTTTTTTTTTATTATCAGTTTAAGCCTTATGGACTAATAGTAATTTATTAGAACTCACAATCAACTTATGATTAAGAATCGATTGTATATGTTATTATTCAACTGGCTGCAATAAGGATTGTGGTCAAGAAAATGAAATTTTTGATGTTCTGGTCTAATATCTTTCATAGAACTATCAGATTGGATTTGTTTGCACACAAAATCACTGCTTTTTTTTGGGAGTTCAGAAGTAAAATAGATGTGAACAAATTCTTTTGAAAAGAAAAGAAGAAAACGATACACTGCAGCCAACAAGAGCTATCCCAATTCCCATGCATTAGATGAGCTATATATCCCAATTCCCAACTGGTATGGTTAACACCATGGAGGTTTGCAATCATGATATGAGGTCTCATTATGTGGTTGCTACCACTATGCCAACAGTCATTTGCTGTTAGCTTTTGTTTCCCACACAATCAACCGATTGTTTCACAAGTTAGTTATATTACAAATAAGTTAAAAAGTTACAATAATGAAGTAAGAGCTGTCAAGAGTAAAGCCTCATATCCGAGCATATTAGCTTAAGTTCATGTATATACACAAGCATGCAGACTTATTTAATGCTTATACCTGATCAAAGATTCAATAGGGACAAGTACTACAATAAATACACTGATGTAACTGCGTAACCAGGGCTTTAGCAGTAATTATTTTCATCTATAACGGCAATAGAGCTGTTTGATATGAAAACGACCTGATGCCTCTTAAAATATGGACCTATTCTACTATGGTTAGAGCTTGGATGTTTTAAATGTGTATAGTTCCAAGAAGACATACTCATTTCAGCAATTTTAAAGGAAATTTTATAGAAAACTATAAGACTAGTTATACTTTATGGTATGATATAAGGTTTTTAAGAAGTGGAACGTAGCTGAAATTAGAATATTACTAATAGTGATTAGTGAGAAGACAAAAAAATAAGATTAAAGATTGAAATCATCTACTTGTAGTTTGGTTTGGGGTAACTTCTATTGAGGAAAAGATATCATAGAAATGCGTAAGATGGTTTGATCACGTGTAATAAAGACGGATTGGTACTAGAAATTGTCTCAAATTTCTTGGTGTGGAAGAAAGTGAATTTTCCTTCATATAAAAAGAAAATTTTAAAGAAGAAGTAGTTGAATATTTATCTTATCTATAAGAATAAATTAAAGCCTTATAAATAGGCATTGCAAAGTGTTTAGTGGCTTTAGCCTAATGGTCCTCCCATATGGAGAGAGGAGAAAATTCCTAAAAGAATATAAAGTGAGTTTCTTTGAAAAGTAATTTGAGTGTCTGTCTATTTTTGTATGAGAGTTGTTGGGCGTATTAAGAATTTGGGATTGTGAGTTTGTGTGCATGAGGTTTATGAATTCGTTTGTATTTGTGAGGGGTTTTATTTATTTTTTAGAGGATTATGAGTGTTATGTGTGAGTATGGAGTTTGGTTAATATGTCAGGTTTGGTTGTGTGTGGATGCAATCTATATTATTAATAGTAGATTTTGGTTGATGTTGAACGTTGGTATAGACTTGGAGTTGGCTAAATCACATTAAATATTGTTGTCTTATGTGAACATATTCGTGTGAAAATATTCTTTGTAGTCTCAAATCATAACAATTAGTAGGTCAGTAAAAGTAAGTGATTTAATTAAGATGAAGGAATAAAAAGAGGTAGAGAGAGGCTAGCTTAAAATAGTTAAGGGCAGAATTATTGAGGAAAGATTTATTAATTAAAGAAGTATGTATATAGATCAGATGTAATGAGGATAAATGGTATATATTCCGATTAGTTTATGTGAATTACTGACCCGAATTTGATTGGGATTAAAGTTGAGTTGAGATGCTATTTGACTGAAAAGAGCAACTGTCGACCTTTCTTGAAATCTCTTTCATAATCATCCTTTAGAATAATACTTACTGTACGTATACTCTGCATGCAGTAGATGGGTTAAAGCACCATAATAATTAAACTGAAAATTTTTGTTAATAATTTGTTAAACACAAATGTTTTGTATCCTTCTCGGAACGAAAAGATATGGTTCTGGATACTGCATATGGTTTAGGATAACAATGTTCTTAGTAATCAGAATAAGCTTTTTTTTTTCCTTTTCTTTTTGAAGTGACATGAATATGTGCTTAGATACAACAAATGCTTCACAATATATGTAGAGGAAAGGCTCATTCCTTGCCAGTGTCAAATTCAAAAGTGTGCAATGTTCTTAATTAAGTTACTTTTGTTGTTAACGACTACATTTATGTGTTCATGGGAGGCTGCTTCCATTGCTTTAGTGATGTTAAGCATGAGATAAATTAGGTTAAGGACACAATTCTCTGTGGTTAACATGCTTAGCTGTTGATAGGGCAGTAGTTTGGGGCTCTCGTGGAGTCTCGTCAGCCACTGAAAAGTTTAATCGTGCCAGACCAAGTAATCAAATGGTATTCATCAAATGGTAGATTGACAAGAAAATTAAACCTGCAACAGCAAGAGAAAGTGTCATGGTGTCTCTCTTGGCTTTGAACGTTAATAAATCCTTCTTGTTTATATCTTAAATGGTGCCTTAGCACCTGATTGATAATGCATAACACAATCAAGGTTGTGTTTAGAACCTCTATTCAGAATGCATTACACGAGTAGTCATTCCAAACGCAAATTTATTGGCAGTGCTGCTGACCAAGTAATCATATGCAGTTGATTAGAGTGAATATTCAATATTCAAGAGAAAAATGAAATGGGCACCACCAAGAGTAAGCGACATATCGTGGCTCTCTGGACTCTGATACCTTAATCAATGGCACCCCACCATCTGTAGAGCTTGGCATGAAGAGATTCTATTGCCAATTGAAAACTTCCAATGGCATTGAAGCCTACATATATGGCTGCATTTGACATAGAATCTTATACCTAGAATCTCGTGCTTGTCATTGGAAGATTCTTTTATTTTATGTTTGTAATTTTCGGTATTTTAAAAAATATGGTATGAGTCCCTTGTTTGGGAGTGCTTTTAGAAAGTATGTTCAGTCAAAATTGAGTAAAAATGTTTTAAAAATGCTTTTACAATTTTAATTAATTAAAATTGTTTTTAAAATGTTTTTCCTTGTGAAGCAGGTGTTACTGTTGGCTTTATAAAGCTTTGACTTAAAATTCAACAAAGTACTCACAAGAAAGAGAGGAATGAAAATTTTATTAGAGTACTTCAAACTCACAATCAAAGAGATTAGGCTACTGTTTTGAGAGCTCACTACAACTTTTTTCTCTCACACACTTTCACATCATACATCTATCCCCTTTTTATAGGGTGAAGTTACAAGAGCTATCACTATTGTCATGACTCTTTGTTTCATAACAAAAAATTCTAGAATGTGGAAGTCTCAAAGACACAAACAGTTATGGAAAAACAAAAAACACAAACAGTTATGGAAAAACAAAAGACACAAATTGTTATGAAATATCAAGATGTACCTTTTGATTTACCACTTCCAACACTCCCCCTTAAACCAAAAGCATCTTCACACTAAGCATTGTTCTTAATCTTCTAAATCTATCAACTGGTAAGGCTTTGGTAAAAATGTCTATTACTTGCTCTTTTGTATTGCAATACCGGAGCTTTACAACTTTCTGTTTCACATAATCTCTCAAGAAATGATACTTCATGTCAATATGTTTGCTACTTCCATGTTGAACTGGATTTTTAGAAAGTTCTATGGCAGACTTGTTATCCACATAATAATTATGGATTCTTCTTGTGGATGATCAAATTCTTTTAATAAATTCTTCAACCATATTGCTTCACAAACAGAAGAGGATGCTGCCACATATTCCGCTTCACATGTTGACAAAGCTACAATACTCTGCTTTTTGGACATCCAAGTGAAAGCTGTTGATCCAAGATAGAAAACATAACCAGTAGTATTTTTCCTTTCATCTTGATCACCTCCCCAATCACTATATGAATATCCATATAATGTGGCATCATTATTATATAAATATAAAATACCAAAATCCATGGTACCTTTTATATATCTTAGGATCCTCTTTGCTGCAAGCCAGTGAGATTCCTTTGGTTTCTCCATATATCTGCTCAAAAGACCAACACTATAAACAATGTCTGGCCTTGTGATTGAGAGGTACTTTAAACTTCCAATCAAACTCCTAAATAGAGTTGGATCTATAATTTTCCCTTCTCATTCTCTTGTCAATTTTAGATCCACTGCAACAGGTGTATTGACAGCATTGCAATTTTTCATATTAAATTTGTCAAGCAATTCCTTTGCATATTTTTTTTTGACATATGAAAATGTCATCTGGTTGCTGTCGTACCTCAATCCCAATGACATAAGTCCAGAGTCGGTCATCTTGAACTCCTTGAACATAGCTTGTTTAAACTCATGAAACATTTGCTGATTGCTACCTGTGAATAACAAATCATCAACATAAAGGCAAGCTTTAAGAATTTCATCATGGGCATTCTTCTTGATGTAGACTGCATGCTCATAAGGACACTTGACAAAACCACTTCCTTGAAAATAGCTATCAATACGAGAATTCCAAGCTCGAGGAGCTTGCTTTAGCCCATATAAAGCTTTCTTCAAACGATACACCTTGTCTTCTTCTCCTTCAACCACAAAACCTTCAAGCTGCTCTACATACACCTCTTCTTCAGGTATGCCATTTAAGAATGCCGATTTAACATCTAATTGGTATATTTTCCAACTATGATGTGCTGCAAGAGAAATCAACATCCTCACTGTGTCAAGTCTTTGCTACTTGAAATTGACTTTCAAGAAGTAAAACAGAAAATAAATCCAATCTATCATCAATCAAAGATGTCATTAGAGTTAGTTAAGAAGTGTAATAGTTAATAGGAAAGAAAATGGTAAGATGAATTTTCTATTCACTATGTAGCATGCATATATCAATTTCTATTCACTGCATATTACATGCACAAAGATACAAGGAAATAAATCCAAATATATATAATTATAATTATAATTAACCTAGTTCCTAAATATAACTATATAAGCAGTTGATTATGTACATCTAATTCAAATTAATTAATATGAATTTTAAATCAATTTTCCTTTAAACATGAAATTGATCTGGAAATCTAATTTAATTTATTTTAAATTTCAACACAATTTATATTTATATTTTATAATACTCTTACAATAATACTCTTCAACACAATTGATCTGGAACTTTAATTACTTAATAAAAGCAGTTAAAGAGTTCTGTACAAAAACGAGGGGTCATAATCTACTAGTGCCTGTTCCCCTTATATTATTTTCAAAAGCCTGCCTAGCAAACATTGGATAGTGCTAATATTCCTTCACTCGTTCCTCCTGCATTTTGGAGGATTAATACATAATCATTTATCACACAGTATAATAATCAATATGGGTAAGTGAATATTAAAATTAAGGTTGGTTTTTTCATGGCTTAACTTTCATAGACTTGGGACATATCGAGTGAGCAAATCTGCGGGTTTGACACACATAGCATTTTGAGCAAGAACCAATGAGTAGGTGAGAAGATAGGACAAGTCGAGTGGTGCACTTTGTGGGTTTTTTTTTTTTTTTTTTTTTTTTAATGGTTGTTTGTAAGCTTAAGAGCTTTTGAGTTTGTGGAAGATGGGATGTGGAAAATTTGTGGAGGGATGGTCGAACTTCAAAGTCCAGTTTTGTGAGTCACAGTAGTCGTGATGCCTTGATAGATTTTGTGACCACTGAAACCTTTCTGCTTTCTGTGGTAGCCACTCTTGCTTTGTTTCATGTACTGAAACCTCATCCAGGCTAATGTTTAGGCTTGAGCCTTTGTTTTTTCTCTCATGGTCATGGACCCCTTGTCCCTTGATTTGGGCTTTATCGATTTGATGTGGCCTAATAGGAAAAAAATCAAAAATCATGTCGGAACACTTTACTAACCTTGTAATTGTTCAACTGGATTCTTGCGATACAAACAAATTGCTCCCTCAAACCAAATCTTCAACTGGACTCTTAATTGTTCAACTAATTTGTGTGGCAAATAGACTCTTTTTTTTTTAAAGAAATATGAAGATATCACTTACAAACCCAACTAAATAATAAATAAATCTAAAGACCCCATTTTATAATCGGGAAAAAAAAAATTCAATTTCTACTTTCTAGTATTAAGGCTAAAATTGTCATTTCACAAAACCAAAGAAAGAAAAAGGTCTTTTTTTTTTTTTTTTGAGCAAAGAAAAAGGTCATTTCATGCCACTAAAAGAAATCGGGAGTTTGACGTAAAAGACAACTCAAATTTCTAAGGGCAAAATGGTCACTTCCCACACAAAAATTGGGGGCTCGACTTGAAAAAAAAAAAAAAAAAGTCCCACAAACACCAAAACTCTTAATGGTGTGTTTAAATGACATGATTTGGACATTTGAATTTAGATTTTGGTGATTAAAATTTAAATAACTTGTTTGAGAAGTTTAATAAAGATAAAGAATTTGGATTTAACGAATCCACCAAGGATTTAAAACTTTTGAAATGTTTAGATTTGAAATAACTCCTAAAATCAAAAGATTTGAAATCAATGCATTTCAAATCTATTAATTTCAAATCTAAATTCAAATCCAAATTTAAGTTTCCAAACACAACCTATGAGACTTTGGCGGGCTTATAATCATCACCAAGAAAACTCTCTTCACTCTTGGAAGGAAGTCACCCCTACAACCCTTAGACTCCTGCGGGCTAAGTTTGAACTAAATGAGAATTAGACTTTCTCCTCAAGAGAACAAACTGGCTACTAAGAGAGGGAAGGACTCTCGCCTAACCAAAGGAGTTCACGAGGAATCAACTTCACATAGTGAAGCAAGGCCTTAAACATCAAACTATATCTTATTGAATAATCTAACTGAAATTCTTTCCCAAGGATATTGAGGGGGATGTCTTATCATTTTCACATCTAATTACTATCTTTTCATCAAGCTTCCAACCATTTGATGATCCTCATGAAAACATGAGTCCCAAAACCCTTCAAAATTGTCTTTCACTACATATTTTTTGAACCATAAAATTCAAGTCACTAAATTTCTTCTCTCTGACCAGAATCCACATCAACAAAATCACTCCTTGAAAATGACTTTCGACTGTCATCAAGCTGAGACATCAGAGTCCTAGTTCCTCTAGGCAATTTTTTTTTATGAATAATCACCCCAATTTATTAGAATTTTTGGTTTTGATAAAAACTTGATCATATATGATTTTCTTTCTCCATGTATTTTAAAGCTATTTTATTATTTTACTTATGTAATCTATTTTATTTTTGAATTTTAATTGTGTTATTAAAATATTTTCTTTGGCTTACAATTTACAAATGTTGTTTAATTATTAGCCTATGCATTGCACCGGTATACTATTACTATAATATTGTGTGAGTATATGTACCAATTATATATATACACACACACAATTCAACCTCTATTAGATTTTACTCTTAAAAAATTGGGGAAATTACACTTTTTGCTCACTTGTAATTTGCCTGAAAAACACTCTGCCAACCTGTAATTTAAAAATTGACATTTTACCCATCTGAGGTAAACTCTATTTGTCTCCAATTATCCACCTCTATTAAAAATATTGGTAAATTTGTATTTATTTACTACTCTTTTATGTTTTTCTCCTCTCAAAACATAAAAAACTAAAATATCAAAACAAAAAAAAAAATTTAAAAACTAGGTTTTGTAAAAATTAAACACATTCAACCAAAACAATCATTTCCGATTTCTGTATTCCATTCTTTTTTTTTTTTTTTTGTCTTTCTTTTATTCTATCAGTGTTGTTTTGGAAGGTTTTTTTATGTTATATTAATAAGAAGTTGGCTTTGACAGCTAGAGATATTCGGGCATGGGAACATGTACCTCTCGGTCCTTTCTGGGAAAGAGTTTTGGTAAAATTTTGGAATTTGACTGCTTCATTTTTCAAATGCTATTTCTCAAAGTTGAAGTCAGGATGCGTGCACTTCACTCACTGATAATTGCCCATACATTTTGCTTGCAAGTGATTCTTTTGAATGGAAGATATAGCAGAAACTTGCAAGTGATTCTTTATCCTAAACAAAACTGAAGGCTTTTTTTTTTTTTTTTGTTGTCTTGTGCTTTTTAGGTACTACAGTATCCCCATGGATTGTAACACTAGATGCTATTGAACCTTTTGCTTGTGATGCTTCCAAACAGGTAGCTTATCATCTTAATCACACATAACATGACAGTTTTTACTTTTTAGGTTCATTATGTCGTTCCCAAATTTCTTGCCTCGAACTATTTCTGACGTGGCAAGATGCTATACAATGTGTGGTTAAATTGCAGAACTCTCCTCCATTGCCATATCTTGCTGAAAAGATATCCAAGAACTATGACATTTCATTGGAGGTAGTATTTAAATGCTGTATATATGTACAGTAAAATTGTTTTTTATACTTTGTAAATTGCATCATTGAAAGATAGAATACAAGAATATAATAGAAAAGAGCAAAAAGAATAAAAGAAAGACAAAATAAAAATAAAAAATGGAACACAGAAATCAGAAATGATTGCTTTGGTTAAATGTTTTTAATCTTTACAAAACCTAACTTTTAGATCTTCATTTCTTTTGATTTTTTAGTTTTTTATGTTTTGAGAGAAGAGACATAAAAGAGTAGCAAAAATACAAATTTACCCATATTTTTAACAGATGTGGATAATTGGAGACAAACAGAGCTTACTTCAGGTGGGTAAAGTGTCAATTTTTAAATCACAAGTATGCAAAATGTTTTTCGGACAAACTACAGGTGAGCAAAATATAGTTTCTCCTAAAAAATTTCATGGGCACAAACTTAGACAAATGCATAATATGACTTTGAGTTTCAACTCTAAGGTTTTATAAGATCTATAGGTCCTGAGTTTTCAAAACTCTTAACTAACATAATAGGGTTATCTAAGGGATAATTTATTGTAATTATTTGGTGTGCGTAGGAAGGAAAACTATAACATCTTTGAGATTCAAGATCTAAAGATAGGTCTAAAGCTAGAAGTCTCGATATTATAGAAATTAAAATTTGGATGACTCCTTGTCATATGATACGAACCATTTACAAATTACCCTGAGGAAAATCTAAAAAAAGTTGCTATGGAATGTACTTTAGAGACAATATTCGAGTCCAACAATTAAACGTCACTAGGAAACAAAAAAGAGATATGATAATCATATAGTAGTCGGTTTACCTTATATTTTACTCGTGGTTCTTGTCTTCCGAGTTAATTTATGCCAATTATTTGAAATTAGTCATTGGATAGACCTATTTTTATTTCTTATACATATGTTTTTAAGTCTCTCATTTTATGATGATTTCGAACCAGGCACGTGAACTCCAATCCAATGTGCTATTCAGCGACATAGACTAGTTGATGCGTGTAGTATATGCATCTTGTGATAGAACTGTGTCTGGGCTTTCCCTCCACAACCAAGGTTTGCCCGTGAATGGTGTGAGTGTGAGTGTGAGATAAGAATTTATTCACGGGATGCCAATGGAGTGCAAGATCTGACAACGTACCGTGACCATATGGAAACCCACTATTTTTGTTCCTACATCATTCTCTGTCAAATTTAGCTAGGGCCATCATATGATATGATATGGAAGTAATTTTTTTTTTTCGTATTTTTTTTTTATAAATATAATAATATTTTAATATATAGTTTCTACTTCATAATACTTGCTCTTCATTATTAAGTCAAGATACCAATTGACAAAATAAAATTAGGCTAAATTGCAAACTATACCCCTAAAGTTTAAGAGTGTTTGGATTTTATATCATGAAATTTCAGAATTTGAATTTTACCCTTTTGAAGTTTGGAGGTATTTGGATTTTACCCTATAAAATTTGAGGGTATTTGGATTTTACACCCTAAAGTTTCAAATTTTAGATTTTATCTCCTAAAGTTTTATTCTATTTGTGTCAACAGCCCCTCTATCTATATTTTCTATTAAATACCACATAAACTTGTCTCGCGTGTCTAGTTTATCTAATAAAATGATGGCACGTCATTTTTGTAACCTTAAAAACATTAAATAATTAAAAATTGCATAGCATAATAAAAATGACATGACATCATTTTATTGGATGAATTAAACATGCGTGACAAGTGGGTAAACTTGTCATGAAGGGGCTGTTAATGCAAACAGAATAAAATTTTAGGAGGTAAAATGCTTATACTTTTGATGATCGGAGAGGCCTTTGTTTGATGATTTGATTGGCGTGGTTTGATGACCAGCATGGTTTCATGATCGGCGATCGGCGTGGTTTGATGATCGGCGATCGGCGTGGCTTGATGATTTATCGGCAGCAAGTAAAAGATGATTGGTAGCAATGGAGGATGATTTGATCAAATGAAGAAAGGGAGAGTGAGATGAAATGTGTATGACCCAAAGACAATGAGAGAATAAATTATTAAAATAATAAATAGAAGAGCACAGTAACCGTGTAAATATACACGGTTACTGTAGCAAGTGAATAATTATACACATTTTTGCACATTTTTAGAAGCACTGATGTTGAGCATTTTTGAGACAAAATATGTAAAAATTGTGTCTTTTTCTATTATATTTTACATCCACTGATGTGGATGCTCTTAGAGCATCTCTAGCAATACATGTATAACCAAAATATTAGCTATAATAGAAAATAGGATCCAAAAAAACTACTCCAGCAGCTTCTCAATACCCAAATCTTTTTTTGGATTATGAACAGTAGCCCATCAAGTCTGATGGGCTACTATACATTAGCTATTAAATTTGTTGGATTAAAATATTGCCAATAGTTCTATTATATTAATTCTTTCTCTCTCCTCCTCTGGATTTTTTTTTCTCTCCTTCTCTCCGTTGCTTCTTCTTCTTTTTTCTTTTCTTTTTTTCTCTCATTCTCTCATTCTCTCTATTGCTGTTGCTTCTTTTTTTCTCACAAACCAAATGAAATCAGAAAAAAAGAAAAAAAAAAGAAAAGAAAAAAGAGAAAGATCTGTTCATAAGCAAAAGAATTAATCCAAACACAAAACAAAATCCAATTTTTAAAATAAAGTTGAATCAGAACAAGCAAATATGAAAAAAAAAAAAAAAAAAAAAAAGAAGAAGAACAAGAACAAGAACAAGAAGATCTGACTCAAGCCGATTGGTGGGGAGGACAACAAGTGGTAATGGAGATGCTGGAGTGGTGGCTGAGATGCTGGAGCGGCAGTAGAGGCCCAAGCCTCTCTCTCTCTCTCTCTCTCTCTCTCTCTCTCTCTCTCTCTCTCTCTCTCTCTCTCTCTCTCTCTCTCTCTCTCTCTCTCTCTGATGTTAAGAGTAGATGTTGCTAGAAGGTTTTTGAGGAGAAAAAGAAATAAAAAATAAAAAATTCTAATTGAGAAATTCTACCACAATATTTTTACAATATTTCACAATAAATTTTAAATAACAGATTGTTATTAGTTAATATTGGCGAGAAAAAAAAATTTCAGTAGTGAGTTCAAATTATAACTAATAACAACTTTCCACATAAATTTTGTTGTGAAAGTATTGCGTAAAATGTTATGAATGTAACACTTCTTATTTAAAAATATAATTGTTAAAAAAATGATGATAAAAAAAAAATAAATGATGATAAAAAAAATAAAGAATGAATAAAAAAATAATATTTAAATGAAATAAAAATTGAGATAAAAAATTTGTTAGAAGTATATTTAAAAAAATTGATAAATAAAAACTAAATATTACCTTTTATTTTCCAAACAATATAAAAATGTGCTGAAACAACTGGGCATGCTATTGAGGACCTCAAAACAACTAGTTAATATATTTCTGACAAGTCTGCCATTGTATAAAGTTTCTGCAAAACCCTCGTACACTCATACTGGATTCCAATTCATTCATCCGTACCAGCATGCACCGGCCTTATTCATTAAAATAAAAAAAGTATGCACTGACCTTTGTGTGTAAGTGGAATTTCCTTTTTCATTTTTTTTTTGATAAAATGTAAGTGGAATTTCTGAAACTATACCGAACGATTTTTGTGATGGAGAAAAGTAGAGAAAGAGTGAAGAAAGCATGAAAAATTGTGGGGCCACTCCCAGTGGTAGGTGCCAAAAACAGGTATGAGCCATGTGTTCTTCGCACATGAAATTTCCTGTGGCGTTTGAATTCTTAAAATTTTGCGCCTGCCTAAAATTGGAGTTATACAAAGATAATGTTAGAAACACATAAAATGGATTTATACCCAAAAAAAAAACACATAAAATGGACTAATTTTGTGTCATGTGTATGTGATAAGTTGTGAGTAATAAAATTATATGTCTTCCATAGACCCATCACATCTTTACTATTTTTAATTCATTACGTAAGGAGAGAGATGAAAGTATAGGATAGGGGTAACTAAAACACTAGTGCTAGT
Organism: Quercus ilex subsp. ballota; assembly: GCA_032727855.1. NCBI lineage: Eukaryota > Viridiplantae > Streptophyta > Magnoliopsida > Fagales > Fagaceae > Quercus > Quercus ilex. Next base: position 26,626,574 of record CM064919.1, read on the forward strand.
GGGGGATGCTTTCTATAGTGGGTCTATATTTCTATTCGCTATACCATATCTTCAAATTTGTTCATCATATCATATCCATGGCTCCTCGATTTGGGAAAATCATCATCAATGCGTCACTACTACTCACTACTCACACAGGTCAACTTGGATTAATTAAGGAGCAGCGCAAAGTAAATTGAGATCAAGTGCAATAGTTATAAATAATTATGATTTAAAGTTTTAAAAAAAACTTTAAATTCCAACTGTGGGGGACGAAAAGCCCAACCTAACTTGGGCCCAAGGCCCCATTTAAGGAACACTGTTAGTCCGAGGAGATGAAAACATTTAATCAGAGGCCCATGTAAAGGGAGCATGTCTGGAGAGGAGCGCGGGCAATATCCGAGGAGTTATTTATTTGTCCGAGGAGTCCAATGCCCTCGGATTCGAGGGATCTTTGCCTGACAGATACGGGAAGTTCAAGTTCTCCATCTGACAAGTATAAGGAGGGAAGTAAACCTCGGACACACATGAAGATAACAAGAACAGGGAAATATCTAGGAGACAGGCTTCAACCACCGCATTAAATGCACTACACCTACCTTCCTGGCCGCATTTATGTGGAGGGGACCTCTGAACAGTGCATTCTCAGTTACCGCCACTCACACAAAGCTAAAGAGAGTATGATGGGACATGCACTCAAGTGGGCGTCTGGATGATGAACAAGTGGACGGTAAAGATGGAGGAAGAGGGGTACTATATAAGAGAGGGATGCCCCTGAAGGAGAGGGAGGATGAATACATTTTGATTACGGTAGCTCCAAGAATTGTAACCTTAGATTATCAATGAAAAGCACCTCTTCGGACATGGCATTCATATCAGTCCGAGGACATATTACTCTAAATCCTCCCATTGGTGTCGCCGTTTAATACTGTTATTTTCATTATTAGCCTAGCTCTTTCCCCCACTCTCTACAAAATTTATTGTTTTGGGCTCAGTGAGCTCCGAATCCATATTTCCTTGGGCTTGGGCAGCAAAAACTGACCCTACAATTGGCGCCGTCTGTGGGGAGAGCTTGTGCGAGGGTGAAAACGACAGCTGATGATGGCAGGACAAGGTGAACAACAAGCAGAATCTAGGGCATCCCAACAAGTGGACCCTTTCGTAAACTTAGAGAGGAGACAAAATCGTGAGGGCAGCGTACACACTCTGCGCCTTAGCCAGGGCCAGTCACCGGGCGAAAGTCATATGTCCCATGCAGAGAAGAATCGTGACTTACAACTGGAAGTGGAAAAACTGAAGAGACAGTTGCGCCATGCAAAAAGGAAACGAGCTTCCTCATATTCTGAGGAGGACCTTGATGACGAGCAGGATGTCTCTTACCAACATAATTCTAGGACACCAGCCAGTGAGTCCTACACCTATGAAGAGGAGTCCTGTCGCCAAAGACAACTAAGAAGCCCATCACATGAGGACGTGGAGAATGATGCCATGAACAGGGCTCTGAATCAGATATCTAGGTCACCCTTCACGCGCAGGATTGAGGAGGCCAAACTTCCTCGGCGCTTCAACCAACCAACGTTCACCATCTACAATGGTAAAACTGACCCCGTGGAGCACGTGAGTCATTTTAACCAGAGGATGGCGGTCTACTCCAGAGACGAAACTCTGATGTGCAAGGTTTTCCCTTCCAGTCTTGGACCTACTGCCATGAGGTGGTTTGACGGTTTGAGAGCAGGCTCCATCAACTCTTTCAAAAAACTCACTCAGGCATTCGGCTCCCGTTTTGTCACATGCCGAAGAGTGTCCAGGCCTTTCTCTTCACTGTTATCCTTGTCCATGCAGGAAGGCGAATCCTTGAAGGCGTATTCAGACAGGTACTGGGAGATGTTCAACGATATGGAGGGCAACAACGATGCAATGGCCCTCAGCACTTTCAAGCTCGGCCTCCCTATTGACCACAGTTTGAGGACATCCTTATCTGGCAAACCGGTCACCAACGTGCGTCAATTGATGGACCGCATAGAAAAGTATAAGAGAGTTGAAGAAGATCAGCGGCAGGGCCAGGGAAAGGACAAGGTTATCCCTCAGGAGAGGAGGGATTTCAGGTCGGACCGTTATAACCATAGTAAACCGCGGAGGGATTTTGTGGGGCAATCAGGATCGATGAATCCTCAAGCGGTCAACCCCGTGTTCAAAGAACCAGTGCACCAGGTCTTGGAAAAGATCAAGAACGAATCATTCTTCAGATGGCCGAACAAGATGGTAGGAAACCCCGAGAGGCGCAACCATAATCTCTACTGCCAATACCATCAAGATCATGGGCACACCACGGAAGACTGTAGGAGCTTGTGGGATCACTTGGACCAACTGGTTCGCGATGGTAGACTGAAACACCTCTTGCACCCCTCCAGCGGCCGAGGGGACCAGACAGGCTCAGGGCCACGAAGGGATGACCCCTCGAAGCCACCGCTTGGGACTATAAACGTTGTCTTCGCTGCGCCGGGGAGGACAGGATCCTGGCCATTGAAAGTTATGTCGGTAGGCCGACCATCAACAGGGGAGTCAAGCCGAGGTCTGAAGAGAGTCAAGTCTGGGGCCCCGCTGCAGATAGGGTTCTCGAACGAAGACATGGTGGGCACCATTCAACCCCACGACGATGCATTAGTCATCACCCTCAGAATAGCTGGGTATGATGTGAAGAGGGTGATGGTGGACCAAGGCAGTGCCGTGGAGATAATGTACCCAGACCTATACAAGGGGCTGGGCCTGAGACCCCAGGACCTGACGCCCTACAATTCCCCTCTCATAAGCTTTGAAGGAAGGCCTGTCACCCCGAAAGGCCGGATACGTCTACCCGTGCAGGCCGGTTCCGAAGTGGTGGAGCTGGATTTTATAGTTGTGGATGTATATTCCCCCTACACGGCGCTTGTAGGCAGACCTTGGATTCATGCACTTGGGGCTGTCCCCTCTACATTGCACCAGAAGGTCAAATACCCATCCGAAGGGCAGATCCAAGAGATCCGAGGGGATCAGCCCGCAGCCCGACAGTGCCTGGTTGCTGCCATTCAACATGAGACCCAATCCGAGATTTCAGCCATATCCGAAGGGAGTTTATAGCAGCTACAGTCTCGGGAACAGCCCGTCGAAGATTCAGATGAAGGCAATCGATGTGAGGATCTGACGAAAGTGGTTATCGGAGATGACCCCGATAGGTTCTTCCAAGTTGGATCTCAGCTGCCTCCTCAAGAGAGGGAAGAGCTAATAGAGTTCCTCAAACGAAATCTTGATGTGTTCGCCTGGAGCGCTTATGAAGCCCCAGGGGTAGATCCGGAGTTTATATGTCACCATTTGAAGGTGAATCCCCTTGTCACCCCCAAGAAACAGCCTATTCGGCGCCCGTCCAAGGAACATGCGGACGCAGTGAGAGAGGAGGTAACGAAACTCAAACAGGCTGGGGCTATCAAAGAAGTCTTTTATCCTGAGTGGCTAGCAAATACCGTCGTGGTAAAGAAGAAAAGCGGGAAATGGCGAGTGTGCGTAGACTTCACCGATTTAAACAAGGCTTGCCCCAAAGACCCTTTCCCTATGCCGAAAATTGATCAGTTGGTAGATGCCACTGTTGGCCACCCTCGGATGAGCTTCCTAGACGCCTTCCAAGGCTACCACCAGATACCATTAGCCCCGGACGACCAGAAGAAGACCGCATTTGTCACCCCTATTGGCAATTACCACTATAAAGTAATGCCGTTTGGCTTGAAGAACGCGGGAGCTACCTACAAGAGGATGATGACGAGGATGTTCTAGCCACAGCTGGGCAAGAATATCGAGGTTTACATAGATGACATGGTGGTGAAGAGCAAAGTTATTGCCGAGCATGTGAAGGACCTTGAAAGTACCTTTGAGATTCTACGAAAGCACAAGTTACGATTGAATGCTTCTAAGTGCTCGTTTGGGGTAGGGTCCGGAAAATTCTTAGGATACATGGTCACGCACAGAGGAATCGAAGTCAACCCCGACCAGATAAAGGCCGTCAACGATCTACGAGCTCCTCGGAACCCGAAGGAGGTTCAGAAGCTAACCGGAATGACCGCGGCCCTCAATCGGTTCATCTCTAGATCAGCAGACAGGTGTCGTCCCTTTTTCTCCCTACTCAACAAGTGGAAGGGATTCGAATGGACTGAGGAATGTGCTTCTGCATTCCAGCAACTCAAGGATTATCTGGCTCGGCCACCTATCATGTCCAGTCTTGAGCCTGATAAGGTACTGTTCGCCTACATAGCTGTAGCTCCCTATGCAGTGAGCCTGGTGTTGATACGATCAGATTCTGGTGTGCAAAGGCCTGTTTATTACGTAAGCAAGTCGCTGCATGAGGCCGAGATACGCTACTTGCCTCTGGAGAAGGCTATCCTAGCGGTAGTGCTGGGCACATGGAAGCTACCCCACTACTTCCAAGCCCACACGGTCATCGTTCTCACACAACTCCCACTCAAAGCTATACTCCGAAGTGCTGACTACACCGGTCGGATTGCCAAGTGGGGTACAATCTTAGGGGCTTTCGATATAAGATATATGCCCCGCACATCGGTCAAGGGACAGGTCCTCGCAGATTTGGTGGCTGAGTTCACGAAGCCCCAGTTAGAAGAAGTAGAGCCCACGCCAGGCATGGATGAAAAATCAGTTGGCCTGATCTCCCAACAGATCCCTCCCATTGGGAAGTGTACGTTGACGGCGCGGCAAACCAAAAAGGATCTGGAGTTGGGCTGGTACTGATATCCCCCGAGAAAATCACCATCGAGAAGTCATTAAGGCTGGACTTCTCGGCAACGAATAATGAGGCGGAGTATGAGGCCCTACTGATGGGGATGACAATGGTCCGTAAAATGGGGGGGAAGTCCGTGGAATTGTTCTCGGACTCAAGATTGGTAGTAGGACAAGTACAAGGCGAGTTTGAGGCAAAGGACGAAAGAATGCAGGGCTACCTGGGTCGTGTTAAACAGCTGCAATCAGGGTTCGACTTTTTCAGTTTGCTGCACATCCCTAGGAGTGGCAACTCACATGCTGACTCCCTGGCGACGCTTGCCACCTCTTCGGCACAAGACCTTCCGAGGGTCATCCTCGTCGAGGACTTGCACAGGCCTACAGAGGCGAAGTCAGGGGCAGTTCAGGTTCACCAGGTCAGAGCCGGGCCGTGCTGGATGGACCCTCTAGTCAGATTTCTCAAAGAAGATGTATTGCCTGAAGACAGGGGAGAAGCTGATAAAATTCGAAGGAAGGCGACTAAGTTCTGGTTATCTGAGGACCAGAAACTGTACAGACGCTCCTACTCGGGGCCATACTTGTTATGCATGCATCCCGAGGCAACTGAGACGTTGCTAGAAGAGCTGCACGAAGGAATCTGTGGGAGCCACACTGGAGGCAGGTCCTTGGCTCACCGAGCCCTCACCCAAGGCTATTGGTGGCCTAACATGCAAAAGGAGGCACAAGAATACGTTAAAAAGTGTGATCAATGTCAGCGCTTCGCTCCAAACATTCACCAGCCGGGGGGAAAACTTAATCCGCTATCTAGCCCATGGCCTTTCGCCCAATGGGGTTTGGATATTGTGGGACCCTTCCCCAAAGCTGCAGGAAACAAGAAGTACCTCCTGGTCAGCACAGACTATTTTACCAAGTGGGTTGAAGCCGAACCTCTCGCCAATATCAGAGACGTGGATGTGCAAAAGTTCGTATGGAAGAATATTGTCACTCGATTTGGAATTCCTCACACTCTCATCTCGGACAATGGCCTACAGTTTGATAGCAAGGCATTTAGGAATTATTGCAGCGAGCTGGGAATTGTAAACAGATATTCTACTCCTGCCTACCCTCAGGGTAATGGGCAAGCAGAGGCTGCCAACAAGGTCATATTGAACGGCTTAAAGAAAAGGCTGGATGATGCAAAAGGCAAATGGGTGGAAGAATTGCCGCATGTGCTGTGGACTTACAGAACTACGCCCCGTAGATCTACGGGCGAGACCCCCTTCTCAATGACCTACGGGGCTGAGGCTGTCATTCCTCTAGAGTCCGGGTTTCCGACGTTGAAAAGTAGCTCGTTCAGTCCAGCCGACAACAGTGAGCAACTACAGAAGAGCTTGGACCTGATTGAGGAAAGGAGGGAAAATGCAATGGTTCGGCTAGCACATTACCAACAGAAACTCAGGCAAGGCTATGATGCTAACGTAAAGCTGAGGCCTCTGGAGCCTGGTGATCTAGTGCTGAGGAAAGTTGTGGGCACCGCAAAAAATCCAGCTTGGGGAAAACTGGGACCCAATTGGGAAGGACCATATCGCATCACTTCAGCAGCAGGCATTGGGGCATATTTCTTGGAAGACCTGGATGGTCATGTAATACCACGTCCGTGGAATGTAAATAACCTTAAGAGGTACTTTTATTAATCAAGCTTATTTTTCGACCGATGCGCCAATTCACTGCCTAAAGTCTTCTATAGTGTTTAAACTTAAATCCTATCATGCCTGTAGTCCTCGGACCAGATGATTTGGATTAGTTAACACTCCTTTACAGTTCCTTTAAGTGTTTAAACTTAAATCCTATCATGCCTGTAGTCCTCGGATCAGATGATTTGGATTAGTTAACACTCCTTTACAGTTCCTTTAAGTGTTTAAACTTAAATCCTATCATGCCTGTAGTCCTCGGACCAAATGATTTGGATTAGTTAACACTCCTTTACAGTTCCTTTAAGTGTTTAAACTTAAATCCTATCATGCCTGTAGTCCTCGGACCAGATGATTTGGATTAGTTAACACTCCTTTACAGTTCCTTTAAGTGTTTAAACTTAAATCCTATCATGCCTGTAGTCCTCGGACCAGATGATTTGGATTAGTTAACACTCCTTTACAGTTCCTTTAAGTGTTTAAACTTAAATCCTATCATGCCTGTAGTCCTCGGACCAGATGATTTGGATTAGTTAACACTCCTTTACAGTTCCTTTAAGTGTTTAAACTTAAATCCTATCATGCCTGTAGTCCTCGGACCAGATGATTTGGATTAGTTAACACTCCTTTACAGTTCCTTTAAGTGTTTAAACTTAAATCCTATCATGCCTGTAGTCCTCGGACCAGATGATTTGGATTAGTTAACACTCCTTTACAGTTCCTTTAAGTGTTTAAACTTAAATCCTATCATGTCTGTAGTCCTCGGACCAGATGATTTGGATTAGTTAACACTCCTTTACAGTTCCTTCTAAGTGTTTAAACTTAAATCCTATCATGCCTGTAGTCCTCGGACCAGATGATTTGGATTAGTTAACACTCCTTTACAGTTCCTTCTAAGTGTTTAAACTTAAATCCTATCATGCCTGTAGTCCTCGGACCAGATGATTTGGGTTAGTTAACACTTCGTTACGGTTCTTTTAAAGTGTTTAAACTTAAATTCTATCATGCCTGTAGTCCTCGGACCAGATGATTTGGATTAGTTAACACCTTTACAGTTCTTTTAAAGTGTTTAATCTTAAATCCTATCATGCCTGTAGTCTTCGGACCAGATGATTTGGATTAGTTAACACCTTTACAGTTCCTTTAAGTGTTTAAACTTAAATCCTATCATGCCTGTAGTCCTCGGACCTAATAATTTGGATTAGTTAACACTCCCTACAGTTTCTTTCAATTGTTTAAACTTAAAACCTGCCATGCCTGTAGTCCTTGGACCAGATGATGTAGGTTCGATAACACCCCAATCATGCCTGTTTAAATCTAAAATTAATGCAACTGCTATGGCTGAGACATCATTCCATGATGATCCATGATTGAAACTGCTAAGTGTATCTAAATTATTCCTATCTCATGATGCCTTTTCATTGATAGCTCCCATACATTCTGCTTATTTTTAGTAACACCTATAATCATGCACGCTAATAAAGTGATATTGGGGTCTCGTAGCGTTGAAATATGAGATTAGACAATCAAAGTAAAAGAAAAATTACTTCATTGATCGAAAAAGAGTAGCTTACAAATCTCTCTTAAAAAAAAAAAAAAAAAAAAAAAAAAAAAAAAAAAAAAAAACAAATAATAATAGAAGAAAAATCCCATGTTTATTCTTTGGTCGAGGGGATCACGTTATCAGCAGCCTGGCCCTTCCGAGCAGCAGCATCTGGGGATTGACCTTTGGGCTCCTCTGAAGTTTTCTGTCCCTCCAACCCTTTGCCCTTGTCCTTCTCCTGATCAGTGGGTTTATCCTTATCACCTGGCTGACCAGTTTCTTTGGTGGCGCCAAGGGTAGAGGGAGGAGCTTGGTTGGCCAAGTTTTGCTCTGAGATCTCCGGAAGCTGAGGGGTAGGAGGGTGAGGACCTGGAAGCTCTCGGATTTCGGGGTCATAGTATATGCTCCCTGGTAGCCTCAGGGGGGAATCCGAGGGAACCCCAGCCGCGTCCAACGCCTTTTGCCAGGTTATGTCGCAGTAATCACGACTAACCAAGGCAAACTGTTCGGTAAGCTGCTGCCCGGTCTCCTCCACCCCCAACTGATATGCTGCTCTCTTTTCAGCTTCAATTGACTCCTTGGTCAGTTGAGCCTTCTGTTCGGCCGATAGGGCGCGCTCTTTGGCTTTTTTGAGCTCATCTCTGAGGCCCTTCACCATCTCCCTTTCAGTCTCCAGGTTGATCTCTGTCATGTGCAACTTTTTGCGCTGCTCCTCGGCTTGGGCCTCGGCGTTCTTCAGGCCGGCCTTGAAGCTGTTCCTTTGACTGGTCATATCTTTTAGCTGCTCTGACATTTTAGCATAGTCATCCTTCAGCTGACCCAGAGACTTTTCGGCTTCAGATTGAGACTGCGCTGCTGCTTGAGCTTCGAGGAAGGACTTCTTGTTCCATTCCTCGGCTACGTATATCTGCTGAGTAATCTGCATGACAGCATGTTCAACATCAAATGGAGAAGTGAATTAAAGCCAACTGCAAATAAAATCTGAATTGAAAATGAATATTCACCATGGCCACGTCCCTCTTAAGGGACAGGAAAAGCTCCTTCTGGTTGAAGCGCTTATAGGAGTCCATATCGTGAGGGAGGAGGAGTGGCTGCTGCAGAGCCTCAGCTACATACCCTGCCCTTCCCCTATCATAGTTGCGGAGGGAAGTGTCCCAAGCAAAAGGAGCGCCATCCAGCTCTAACCTCGGTGACCAAATACGAGTTCCCCCTCCTCAGCGAACTTCAACCCCTCCCAAGTCCTCTCGGCTCTCGGTGGAGGAGGCCCTCTTACCCCGATGGTCTCGTATCACTTTTTGCTGTTTATTAGTTTTGGTGGGCACAACTCCCTCCCTCTCCTCAGGCTCGTATAGCCTCTTCTTCTGAGGGTTTGGGATGGGCTTCGAACCCGGATCAGAGACCTGGGTAGGCACTGGGGGCAGAGAGGACACCACTTTTGACGTCCCAGCGTCCTTTTGCTCGGTCTTTTGGACCCTCTTCTTCATCAAATTCTTTAGGTCCATGTCTTCGTCCGATGAGTCTTCAGGGCCGGCAATCACAACAGGCTGAACACTTGAATGCCTGTCAATCTCTTCCTCGGCGTCCGAGACCTCTACCACTTGTTCTCCTGGAGCGTCCCCCTCGAAGTGGAACTGGTCTATCTGCTCTTTAAGAGATGAACCAGAGGATCCAACTATTTCACCCTCAACCTCTTGTCCGAGGGGAACTTGCTGGAGGGGTTGGACGAGAGGAGGTATGTGCTGAGGGCGTGGGTGTGGTACGGGCGGAAGGTCGTACGGTGCCAAAAAACCCTTCCAAGATACGTCGATGCGGTTGAGACGGCGATCTCCCTGAACAATCGCGTTGCCGACTGGTTGAAAACTCTTCGGTTTTCCTGTGTATCCCAGAATGAGTGGTGCCGATCGGAGCTGTCCGTCCTCACTCACGAATATCTCCGATCTCAATAGAAAATTGAGTGCGGCGAAGTTCGTAAGGCTGAGCCGAGGAGCAACGAAATTTTTATCTGTTACATTGCAGCGAAATCATGTTAGAGTCTCACAAATGGCGACATAAGGAGAACCAAAAACCACTAAAAGACAAGGTCCCTAAACCTATTGTTAGTGTGCCTAAATCTAGCATGCCCCACCTGGCTCTCCAAGCTTGGTTGGGCAATGATGGCCGTCATGCCATGCGCCCGAGACGATCACGTAGTCGTCCTTCATCTCTTTATTGGATTTTGGGAGGCAGGAGATAAGTCTGACAACGTCCGATCGGGATTTTAAGTAATACCCCGCATCTTGCTGGCTGTGGCACTCGTACATATGTACTACGTCGCGCCAGGTTAGTCCCAATCCTAAGTGAAGGTTGAGGTCCTCAATCGCCCCTAAAATCCTAAACATATTGGGCGCGCATTGCCAGGGAGTGAGCCTATGGTTCCGAAGGTAGTTAGTGGTGATGGGACCCATGGGGATTGTCATTCCCCCCTCTATGAATGCGATAAGAGGGATAACGACTTCTCCCGTCTTTCGGTCTGTTAGTATCTTTTCCGGGGGGCAATATCTCACCCCCACGTTTGGGGGTATGCGGTACGTGGCCCTGAACGCCTCCATCTGCTCAGGGCTATCCACCAAGTACTGAAGCTTTCCCATGGTACTTAACTAAATGTATGGCCGAAGAGGAAACTAGAGGATTCGGTGGACGATTACTTACGAGGATGAGGCCGGAAAAGGGATTGCAAGCTCGTGGAGGGATTCGTGAAGATTCTGAGGAAGACTGAAACCGGTGGTTGAAAGATTTGGACGGAGTCACGCGCTTGTTCTTGCTGGAGCGTCTGAAGGTTCGTAGAGTGAAGAAAAATAACTCCCTCTGAGGTTTTATAGAGAGTCAAACGAAGAGTCAGGGGCACTCCCGCCCAAATCTTGAAGAACAAACCACGGTCGTTGGATCAATCAACCATCGTTGCGTACGAAGGACAAAGCGCCACCTGGCGCAGTTAATGCAACGCCTTGGGAATGTGGAAGCAGCAGCGGCATTAAAAGAGCGTCAGTTCCTATGCCTACGCACGTGCCAGCTCGAATTTGCCTGTTTATCAGCTTTTGCTCCGGGGCAAGTCAAAATCTTACTTTTTCTCCTCGGACGCGAGGGAAAAACTACAATTTTGAGGGGCTATTGTGGGGGACGAAAAGCCCAACCTAACTTGGGCCCAAGGCCCCATTTAAGGAACACTGTTAGTCCGAGGAGATGAAAACATTTAATCAGAGGCCCATGTAAAGGGAGCATGTCTGGAGAGGAGCGCGGGCAATATCCGATGAGTTATTTATTTGTCCGAGGAGTCCAATGCCCTCGGATCCGAGGGATCTTTGCCTGACAGATACGAGAAGTTCAAGTTCTCCATCTGACAAGTATAAGGAGGGAAGTAAACCTCGGACACACATGAAGATAACAAGAACAGGGAAATATCTAGGAGACAGGCTTCAACCACCGCATTAAATGCACTGCACCTACCTTCCTGGCCGCATTTATGTGGAGGGGACCTCTAAACAGTGCATTCTCAGTTACCGCCACTCACACAAAGCTAAAGAGAGTATGATGGGACATGCACTCAAGTGGGCGTCTGGATGATGAACAAGTGGACGGTAAAGATGGAGGAAGGGGGGTACTATATAAGAGAGGGATGCCCCTGAAGGAGAGGGAGGATGAATACATTTTGATTACGGTAGCTCCAAGAATTGTAACCTTAGATTATCAATGAAAAGCACCTCTTCGGACATGGCATTCATATCAGTCCGAGGACATATTACTCTAAATCCTCCCATTGGTGTCGCCGTTTAATACTGTTATTTTCATTATTAGCCTAGCTCTTTCCCCCACTCTCTACAAAATTTATTGTTTTGGGCTCAGTGAGCTCCGAATCCATATTTCCTTGGGCTTGGGCAGCAAAAACTGACCCTACACCAACCACTAAATAAAAAAAGTTAAACTTTTTTATTTATTTATTTATTTATTTATTTATTATTATTATTATTTTGACAAGAGAGAGGAGAAAATTGCACCAAATCTTGGTGCAAAGTAGATTGTCAATTTGGGAAAATCATCATTAGTGTCACTATTACTCACTACTCACACTAGTCAACTCGGATTAAGTAAGAAGCAACAAAGTAAATTGAGATTAGGTGCAATAGTTATAAATGATTAAGATTTAAAGTTGAAAAAAGTAACTTTAAATTTCAACTATTGAATAAAAAAAAGTTTAAAAAGTTAAAAAATTATAAAGTTCTTTTTTTTTTTCTTTTTTTTTTTTTTTGACAAGAGAGAGAGGAGTTAATTGCACCGGATCGTGGTGCAAAGTAGATTAACAATCAAATTTTTAAAGTATAGTCAAATTTAAGTCTTTTTGTAAATTGTAATACAATAAATAAATATCATACAAGATATGGTTAATACAATGATATATATATATATATATATATATATTCAATAGTTAAAGGAGAGAAGATTTGAATTTAGAATGTCATGATTTATTCTTTTAAATATAAAATACATATACTTTGCAAATATTTTTATTTTTTTCAAGAAATAAGTGGGTTTTTTTAATTAAAAAAAAATTGAATATAAGTGTAACATACGGAATAGTATGTGCATCTAATTAATTAAGCTTGAGGCGAAATGTTTTTTTACAACTTAGTGAATATATATATATATATATATATATATATAAGTTGGACTGCCTCTTGATTTATCCGACTTTGCTATAAGAACATTGATACAGTGATGTTATTCTTGAAATTTTATGCTACTGCTGCCAAGGGCTTGTTCAATATACAATTTAGATGCAAAATAATCATTAAATCTTTTAAACCTAGAGGCCTTGTTTGTTTTATACGGCTCATAACATTAAATAAGGAAAAAAAAATGACAATCATACTTTATCACAATCAATAAGATTGAAATTAGCTTACAAGTTACAACATTTTTCTCCTATGATAGTCAATGTTTTCAAACATCCTTCTTTTTTTTTCTTTTTTTTTTTTTTTTTTTTTTTTTTTTTTTGAGAAGCGTTTTCAAACATCTTCTATATAATTTTCAAGACACAAGTCAATTACATGATTAAATATTTATTGACTTTTTTTAATCACATGAAAGAAATAAAAAAATGAAATCTTTTATTAAATTGTAACTTTCTTTTATATTTACAGTTACACCCTTATTTAGGAGAGATTATTAAATCCATCAGGAGGATTGTTGAAATTGTCATCTCAACCAATGAAATAATGTCACATATATAAGTGTGTGAGTCAACTTTCTAATCTGCATAAGAAAATATAAAATAATAAACTACCAAATGACGTCAACCTTATATAAATAACAACATTTTATTTGTTAGGAGGACTAAGGAGGACCATTTTAGTCATCCTCGGGTAAACCTAATAATTTCCCCTTAATCAACGGCAAAACTGGTAAAAAAATATAAATTAATTTATTCACTTACATATAGTGCACAAACTCACTGTCTATATATAGTTATGTACTCACTGTCTCTACTACCAACCAAAAGCCCCACTGCCTCTTGTACAATGGAGTTCTGGACAATTCCGAGAACAACTCAGGTTCCAATTATATCTTTCCTATTTACACCATAAACTCTTGAAAATGTCATCGTTATAAGCATCTTTTTGGTTGTATGCCAAACATGCATTAGGCAACAACCGATTAGCCCACTATTCTTTCTTCCAAATATGTTTTATATATATTTACATTTATTTCTGGCTTTGATGCCAGAATTCTCTCACTTCAATGCATTCTAAACCCCAAAAAAATGAACTTTTATCTTCTCTTACTCTCATCTACACACTATTGGTTCTCTTTTGTGTCACATAAAAATTAACCCATTAAAAATCTCTCTTTGGTATTCTTACAGGTAACTGAAGTTATAGCAGTGCTGACTCTCCTAGTTTTACTTAGCACAAATGGTGTTGAAAGCCGAAAAGCTCTGGTTAATGACTACTTTGAGTACTCAGCTATAAGTTGTAGAACTCATAGTGCTTCATTGACAGACTTTGGAGGAGTTGGTGATGGAACTACATCAAACACCAAGGCCTTTCAGGCAGCTATCAATCAGTTAAGCCAGTATGCATCTGATGGTGGGTCACAACTCTTTGTTCCAGCAGGAAAATGGTTGACTGGAAGCTTCAATCTCACTAGCCATTTCACACTCTTTCTCCATAAAGATGCAGTTCTTCTTGCTTCTCAGGTCAGTAAAACTCCCAAGACTTAAACTAGCTATAGTTCTCAACTATTAATAAATCTGTCTTATTCTTTTTACCTTTGCTTTATTTTGCATTTAAGGGAAGAAAAAATTGTCTTGACTGTAAAATTTATCAAGTTAAGAGCTATTTGGCATTAAAGAAACATAGATACCTCCTAAAGCCTCATTGCTTTGATGATTTCTATATATTTTTATAATAATATTGGTCAAAAAGTTTCAGTATTTTCTAGACCCAAAAAAGTTCATAGGATAGATGTAACGTCATTCATTCCCTAAATTCAATGGTGCTTTGAATAATTGAGCTAACTTTCGGCTAGAATTCAATTTTAGGTGGTTAACCACTCAAATTGATGTGACGGTTGCTAATAGTAACTTTGAATTACAGAACTAATTAGACTATACACAAATGAAAGGAATCAGTAAATTACGGAAGCAAAGAAATGTTTCACACTTCCACTAAGCTAGTCTTCAATTCCATGATTCTCACAGCAGGCTAAGCCAAGTGAAGAAGTCATTTCGGTTCTGAATTTGGACGGTCCACAGTAAATGCAAACCCATAATTGATATAGATGACCCTGCTAATCTAGGCCATCCCAATCCAAGTCACTCTAGCCATGAAGCTTGTGGGCCTAGCTTGAAAGGTGCATCTTCAAGTTTTGTTAAGCTAGATAGGCCTAACCCAGAAAACGACTGGGTTCACGAGCATAACACTTCCACCACCCGATCCGAACGGGGCCCACCACCAAAAAAAAAAAATTTTTAAGTACTTTACTAAAGAGAAAAGGAGAGACTAGAATTAAAGATGAAGATGCTAAAGTAATAAATGGAAAATTAAAATTTGCTGCTATACCTAATTACCTATGAGCTTAAAGGGATTGGATTTTACCAAAATTAAGTGTTCTTTTTTACTAAGAGAATTAAGGTTTAAATTCCCTCCAATCTATAAAGACTATATAGAATATTTGTCTATATCTATATAATATTTACATCAGCATAGTATTTCAGTTTATTTTGGTTCATTTCGATCTATATCAATTCAATTCAGTACATTTACTTAAAATTAAGAAAAGATAAGTTTGGATTGAGAATGCCTATTCTAAACCCGAATTTATTAAAAAATATAGATCTTAAACTCATTCCAAATTCAATTAAATTTTATGCAATTTAAATCTCAAATTTGTTTCACATATATTTAATGAAAATAAGCAAAGAATTATTCTTAACGATGTAGGATTTGAATTTTATTATATTTTGTCTTTTTTTTTTTAATAATTCAATAGTTATAATAGAAAAGAGATAATTTAAATCCTAGATGTTTCTATTGAACACACAAAAAAAAAATGATAATTGAATTACAAGACACTTAGCAATTAGCATATATAGTTCAAAAAAATTTCAATTGAGTTATAAAACACTTGACATATGTAATCCAATTTTTTTAAGTCCCATATGTCGTAGTTTCTTCTTCTTCTTCTTCTTCTTCTTCTTTTATTTTATTTTATTTTATTTTTTGGGTGAGGAAGTAGTATTATTTATATTGCTTACTAGCCAATGTTCTCAAGGTCGACCTTCATGTTCACTCATTTTCATTTTCTTAAAAAACATACAAACAAACCGAAGGACCCACTAGCCTAGTGATTGTCATGAACGCGGGGGGGGGGGGGGGGGGGGGGGGGGGGGGGGTGAATATATATATATATATATACACACATATATATTAATTATACACTGATGCAAAAATGTAAAATTTAAAGATTTGTAATTTGTTTATTTCAAAAGGGCAGGGTTTTTAATTTTATTAATCCTAAATTTTGACAATTGGATTAGGAGGAGAGTGAATGGGCTGTAATTGATCCACTGCCATCCTATGGTCGAGGAAGGGATACAGATGGTGGAAGGTTCATCAGTCTTATTTTTGGAACCAACCTCACTGATGTTGTAATAACAGGTATATCAAGCATACCATTTTTTTGCAACTCAATAATCAACTGCAAGGAAAAATTTTATAGGCTAAATTATTCATTCTTTGGTCCCTTGAAATTTAAAATTTGGTTTCATTTTAGTTCCTTAAATTTGAGAATTTTCATTTTGATTCCGATAAAAAAAATGGTCTTTCCATCAAGGTCCCCAGGGGAGTGAAGACATCATTTTGTTGGCACTTACTAACAAGACGAAAAGACCATTTTGAATATGGAGTCAAACTTGATTGATCAAAATGAAAATTCTCAAACTTAAAATATCGAAATGAAAACAATCCAAAATTGCGTAATTTATTAGTCAAAGTTATAATACCTTCTTGATTGTGAGTGAACGAGGTCTCTTTTTCTTATTTTATTTTTAAAAAAAAAATCAGGGAACAATGGCACTATTGATGGTCAAGGTGCTCTCTGGTGGGAAAAATTCCACAAGGGAAAGCTGAAGTACACCCGTCCTTACCTGATTGAAATAATGTACACTGATAAAGTTCAAATATCCAATCTCACTTTGCTCAATTCTCCATCATGGAACGTCCATCCTGTTTACAGCAGGTGAGATTCTCAACAATTTTGCATTTGCTTGGTTCTGTTTTGCATTTCATACTTCTTGGAATAAATAAATAAAAAGTTTTAGAAAATACTTCCACATTTAGCATGTCATTGTGGTAGACAAAATTTCATCATCCTTGTTTTAAGATTGTTGATCTGATAAAAGCTAATGAAATGCAGCAATGTCCTTGTTCAAGGCATTACAATTCTTGCACCAGTGACTTCTCCAAATACTGATGGGATCAACCCAGGTAGGCATGTGGATAAATATCAAAGGCTAAATATATTGAAGGAGAATAGTGCATGAGACCCATTTAAACATAATCCGGAGCATGTGCATATACAAATTGCTCAAAGAAAGCATGTATGAATAATGTTGGGTAAAACTTAGATACAATTTCTCACAAGTTGTACCTTATGTTTCTCAGTTAACTTCAACCATATGGTTACATTAGCCAATAAACCACATGGTTGAATTTAATTGTCTCTGGAGGAAGATAACATGGTTTGTGTGGGATTGGTCATTATAGGCATGTGGTTGAATTTAATTGGGAACCTAAGGTATAACACCTGAGGAACTATACCTAAGTTTTACATAATAATTTTTGTATTCTTAGGTTCATGTAGATAGTGAACTTGTAAGTCTATCCAAGTGACGCTAAAAGAGAGTTTTCACTAGCTGATATGAGGATTAATAGACAAACTAAAGTACCACTGCATAATATCGATATACAATCATCATGATAACAACTTGATTTGGCTTTTTGCCTTGTACAGACTCTTGCACAAATACCAGAATTGAGGACTGTTACATTGTGTCTGGGGATGATTGCGTAGCTGTTAAGAGTGGTTGGGATGAGTATGGTATTGCTTATGGAATGCCTACCAAGCAGCTGGTAATCAGACGGCTTACATGCATTTCTCCAACCAGTGCAGTGATTGCATTGGGCAGTGAAATGTCTGGTGGGATCCAAGATGTAAGGGCTGAAGACATTGTAGCCATCAATTCAGAATCGGGAGTGAGGATCAAAACTGCAGTAGGAAGAGGAGGTTTTGTAAAAGACATATATGTCAGAGGGATGACCATGAACACCATGAAATGGGCCTTTTGGATGACAGGGAATTATGGCTCTCATGCGGATAACAACTATGATCCTAATGCACTTCCTGTAATCCAGAATGTTAATTATCGTGATGTGATTGCCGAGAATGTAACAATGGCAGCAAGATTGGAGGGAATTTCCGGTGATCCATTTACAGGAATTTGCATATCTAATGTCACAATTAAACTGGCTAAGAAGGCAAAGAAAGTTCTATGGAACTGTACTGATGTTGCTGGGATTTCAAGTGTTGTGGTTCCTCGGCCATGTGATTTGTTGCCAGACCAAGGAGTAGGGAAGATAACATCATGTAATTTCCCAGAAGAGAGCCTGCCAATCGATAATGTTCAACTTCAGATGTGTGGTTACCAGAGGAAGTATTTTTGAGTCTATAGCACTTAACTAAAGCTTCTATATATTGGAAGTTACTTTCTGTATGCAATGATTGTTGTACCGGTAAAACACACATTTTTTGGAAGGATAAAACCTGTTACACACATTTTTTGAATTGAACTTGTGAGTTGAAGACATAATTTCAGTTTTGAAAACAAGTCTTCAACTCACGATTTCAGTTTAAAGAATAGGTGTGTAACAGTATGTGTATAACAAGGTGTGTGTAACAAACAGTACACTTTTTTGGAAATGCTCATAACATTTATAAATTAAAAGAATAGTATCATGGATTATGTCACAACCCAAGAAAAATGTTAGTCATATTTACGTTATACCTAAAAAAAAAAACTAGTTGCTTTCACTTATAAAGTCCAATTTGACCTAGTACACATTTGGGTGGAACTCAGTACACACCCAGGTGATAGTAATACACAATCATACAATAATGTAATACAATACACACAATCCAGGGTATCACAGATTATGTAGTTCTTCTAAAATTTCTGAGATTTAAACAACAGACAGACACGGACAGAGATCTTCATATTAATATAGCATTGATTTTTATTCAATAGGTAAATATCTTCAGATCCATGCAATACAACATCCATAATCTTTCTTGCAATCATTACTCCTAGTTATCATGAGAAGATCTACACCATCTTTTTTTTTTACCAAACTCGCTTCAACTTGGCTTTGGAGTCCATCAGCTCATATAGGAACTAGAGTGACTGTCCTCTTGGGGCTTTTGCTGAAATTTGGGGGACCTAAAATCCCTTACAAGTAAATGAGAAGAGGTGCTTCAGCTCCACGCATGTTAGTTGACTTCAAGTAACAAGTAAATGAACTCTGATGCTATTCTATCTACTCTAGAAGATGTGATGAAATTATACATGTATTCAGGGTAACAAAGTTTTTCCATTACATCTCTGCTGCATACGCAAACCATTTCTCCTAATAGGTTGGGTCCGGATTAAACTTCACTGACTCCCTCCAGATGAGCTCTTTGATTTGTTCTTCAGTACATGTTGGTTGCTCAAAATCAAAACTGAACGGCCTGGCAGAGACAGGCTCATCATTCGTATCATGGAGAGATGACAAGTATGGGTGACAAAGTGCCTCTTCAACTGCAAGTGACTCAAAGTTATAAATACAAAAGAGAGAGGGGGACAAAAGATTTGAAACAATAGCCAGTTAGAGTTTACGTAAAAATTTGAACTCTTTTCTTGTACCTGTAATCCGTTTGGTGGGATCAAAGACAAGCATTTTCTCTAGAAGATCTAAAGCCCCAGGAGACATACTAGGGAATCTAGCAGAAAGTTGTTGCTTCCGGCATTGTGGAAGCTGTCTAACATATCTTCGAGCATTATCACTTCGGAGAAATCCAAGGCTGGCGTCATCAGGTGAACCTAGTAACTTTGGGAGAAAAAAGAAAAAGTTCAGCACATGTATGAGTCACATCTTACAAGAATGAATATAAAGAGAAATTTGCTTTCTAGGATGAGTTGTCCTTCATTCTCATTATAAGATTCACATAATTCAAGCATATTGTACAACCTTTTCTTTTGGCTGAAGGGATATTTTAAGGCCTTTTACTAAAGAGGAAGAATGAGAATAAAGAGGAATCCCACACAGTATGCAAGATGATACGTATACACAACCCTCAAAACCAAAGTTGGGTCCAATAAGATGCTAAAGATCTATAGCAGTGGTGCCAACAGTTGGACCCTTGATATTATAAATTTTTTAGTGTCAATAACCCACGAGTGCCACAATTTAATTATTTATGTATGTCAACATTTAAAACATCATGACATTTTGAGCACCAAGGTACATTCTGTCTGCCTAGGATATAATGAGAGATATGTAGTTGCTTCATTGTTCTAGTATATAATGGTATCTGTGAGCACCCATTATATTAGATATATGGAAATCAAATCTGACTGGGCACCTCCACCTCCCCAGGGTGGTTACGCCATCCAGCAAAATCAAGTAGACTGAGTGTTTTTAAAGGTGAAAGGAAAGATATGTGCTTGATTACAACCTTGCTTAAGCTATAATCAGAGTGAAAATTTCCATGCGCAAACACACAGACAGACCAAATCAGGATAACTCAAAGAAAAGGGAAGAGGGGAGGGGAGGGGTTTAGACAAAATATGAACCACATTGGCCTAGACTCTCTCTCTCTCTCTCTCTGTGTATTAATTTATCAATAACGATAGGAAATATTATAATAAATCAATTAAAAAAGTAGAAAACAACTAATGATGCTTTAGCAGATATTAACTACTATAAAATCCCAAAAAACCCAAACCTCCGTGATAAGCCTCAGCTGATGAACATAATCTTTCCCAGGGAACAGAGGTTCTCTAGTCACAATTTCACCAAGTATGCAACCTACGGACCATACATCAATTGCAGCAGTGTACTCTGAACAATTAAGAAGCAACTCTGGTGCTCGGTACCAACGAGTGACAACATATTCAGTCATAAAATCTGTCTCAGAAGTCGTCCTTGCCAATCCAAAGTCTCCAATTTTAAGGTCACAATTAGCATTCAGAAGCAAATTACTGGGCTTAAGATCACGGTGCAGAACATTGGCTGAGTGTACATATTTCAGTCCTCGTAACAGCTGATACAAGAAGTACTGCAAAATTTTCATGATATATCAATTCCATGCACAGTTATTCAATATTAAGCAATGTACTGAAACCACAGAGTTGAACTGTATACTTAAAATGACAAAGTATAAAGCCTTGGTATCGAACCTGACAATGATCATCTGTCAGTGGTTGGTCAGAACGAATAATATGATGAAGATCAGTGTCCATCAGTTCATAAACAATGTACACATCATTGAAGGTCTCCTTCTTTGGTGGTCGTATGAGATCCTTTATGGAAATAACCTGCAGAAAAGAAAAAATCTGAAAAATAATTCCAAGTACTCTCTAGTAAAATGAGAGATTATGTAGAGCCACTACAAAACAAGCACATCAGCCTACAAACTAATCCAAGGGAAAGTAAACTGATAAAAGCATATGAATTAATTGGTCCTGACAAAATAATATAGTAATCCACCCATGAACAAAACAAACACAATAAAAATATACAAAGAGAAATACGAAAGACAGGGAAAAATGCTGAATCAGATTAGAGATATTATGTATTAAAACATTCGACAAATTTTCACTGTGCAAATCCAGGGGAAAAAAGCATCATGGAAATTTGAGAAAACCAGAAACATAAAAATTAAAATTTTAGGATTTATAAAGGTAACCATACTTACGTTTTCATGGTCCATGTGGCAGAGAAGCTTGATTTCTCTCAACGTCCTTTTGGCATCTATTATGTTGTCAAATGCATTACCAATCTTCTTTATGGCAACCTCCTCATGTCTTTCTGAATTCACAGCAGCACTGGAAAGGGAAAAAAATTGTTATCAACCACTCCCTCAATCAAACATCAAACTTATTAAGTAAATGAACAATAAAAACCCCTCTTTTGGAGTTTCTAAAGCATCCCCTTAGACATATACTATAGAACACATGAAGGGTGTGAGCAGGGCATGGAAGCCACACTTAAACGAAGTTCCAACTTCCAAGACACAAGTAACACAAAAGATAATATATCAAAATAGGATTTACTATGTATAGAATGCAAGAAGATTGACCAGTAAGTATTGATCAAACTAGCAACTATGACTGGCTAAATTGGTACCAACAAAATTCGAAAATATATCAAGGAATCGTCGCTTACTAAGCCCAAATGTATGCCTTCAACCTCGAGTAATACACAAATATTGACAAAATCACAAGTGACAAAACTATAAGAGACAGAGAGAACTAGACAGATTCATACATATTTTCTTTATAACAACACAAATTGGGCATAACATGCACTTGTCTTTGCTACTTTACAACAAGCAAAGTTCCTCTCTATCATTGTTCAACTTCTACACCAGATTAATAGAAACATGCTCCCTTGACCATGTATTCACTTCATTAGTCAACAAAACAAAAAATTTCATAAATCCCACCACACAGTGCCATAAACCTCCAAAACCCACATAAAATCAAAAAGCATAAGTATTCCATAGAAACCTCAAACCAAGCCAGCCTTGACCCTTATCAACCAAAAACACAAACTTTACAACACCAAAAGATTTAGAACCGAAAAAAGAGAGTAACCCAGGTTAAAAAATGGAATCAAAGTTCAATATTTCTTACCAGACAATACCATAAGCTCCTCTACCAATTGGGCGAATGGGAGGCACGTACTTTGAAGAGACCTCAAACAAGTTTCCGTACACATTGTACTGCACATATCTACCACCATGAGTGAGCACCCTTTTGATTTTATTGTCCCCTGAAGAAGCAGCGCCAGAGCTTGAGTCCTTGTGGGTAGCCATGATCAAAGTGTCAAATGAAGCTACACCTCTATAACTTTCTTGTTTTTCTCCAAAAACTCACAAGTGGGTTTTGGTTTTGATGGCCTTTCGGTATAGTTATTTTTTTTGAGAATGGCCTTTCGGTATAGTTGGTGGCTAAAATTTGGCTAAGTGTGAGTGCAATGCATAAATGCAAAGTTTTTCTTTACTCAAGCTTTCCATCCGAAAATGGTCTGAAAATCCGTGAAGTGAAAAGGAAAGACAATTTCAAATATAATATATAGTAGTTATTTATAAATAATCAAATAATAATAAATTTAAGGTACTAACTACTGAGCTAATATCCGTGGAAAAATTGTCACGCATCCAATAGGAGCATGCATTTTCTAAACCGCGTTTTTCGATAACCTGTTGAATTTTCTCTCATTTTTTCTGACAATGATTTTCAGCTCTTGGTCAGGTCAGCTACGACACGTTTGGCATGGCTTGAGTTGAATACATCAACTAGTCAACTAAGCTTTGTAAAGGGGTCCACCAGCGTTGATCGGAGTTTGAATGTGCATAATAGAATTAACGTTAGGGATATAAAAAAAATTTCACAATTTTTATCATAATTCGTTATGTGATGAACTTTGACAATAGTTATGAGATTTATTTTATCTCTAACATTTTTCACATAATAAATACATTTAAATTATAGTGAAATGGGTTGAAGCAAAAAAAAAAAAAAATATATATATATATATAGTGAAATGGGATTACGTAGATTTTAATTTCAAACAATTATTTTGGAATAAAAAGTAAAAAAGTATATGTAACAGTAAAACCACAAATCACTCTTTATACATCTATTTAAAAAGGAGTAGATTGGATTTTGTTATGTCCTCAATATTATATTATTATTTTTATCTTTTTTTTTTTTAGGAAATAGATAATTTTGGGGTGGATTAAAAAAAAAAAAAAAAAACTAGGGCTCGTCTTAGGCTTTGACTTATTTTTAATTTTACTATTTTAAAGCCTGAACCTTTCTCTTTGTCTTTTTCTTTTTTCCCTTTTTTGAGAATGCAAACTTTGTAATCTATGACAATATAAATTCTAAAAAATCACTGACAAAGCAATTTAATTGGTGGAAGAAAAAATTGTCTTGTCATCCACTACACATAGAAATAACACTTTGTTGCACACTAGATTAGAGTTGGTTTAATTTATCAATAAAGTCTTGTCTTTTAAATAAGAAATTTGAAATTAAATCTCACCTTACACACAAAAAAAAAAAAAAAAACCAATTAAATTTACAAAGTAATATTGTGGTTGGCATTTTAATTTATTTATTGCTAAGTAGTGGTTGGCCTTTCTAAAATACTATTTAATGAAATATTCAGTTGATTACTTAATTCAAAGAAGAGGAAGTTGTGGTGTCTGTTTCACATTTTCATTGACTATTAATTGCACACTTTCAGACGGAACTTAAGTTAGAATAACCTTTCTTTAATCTAATTTCACAGCCTTCAGTGCCACAAGTTTTTATGTATACCAATTTTTTTTATAAACAAATCTTATAAAAAAATTAAGAATCAGTTAAATATGAAGAAGAGGAATGTGGTTATGGAACAATTCTTGGCTATTATATACATCCTAACACAGAGTTATGGATTTTCACATTCCCTTTTGACTATTATACATTCATTCAGCTTTTGGAACAACCTTTTACAGTCTTGAATGCCATGATCTACAATATATTACCAGTCTCTCTCAAACTTTATCATATTTTCCAAGCCCATGAAACCCATGATATTTTAATAGAAGCAAGTAGCTAACTATGACAAATTCTCTGCTTCAAGCTCCTTCTCACCACTTTATTTCTCATGAATACAGAAGTTTGTGCCACATGCCTCAGTGTTTTCTTTGATCTCTACTTTTTAAAGTGTGCCATTCTTCATTGTTGAAAATGAGTGAGTTTGAACTAACCAAGACTAGATTATTCCACAATTATTCAAAAGAAACAGTACTATATGATGTACTCCATTTATCAACTTGATGCTTTTTGTTTACCTTTTTTTCTTTTAGGCAGAGACTCAAACTAATGCAATTCATGTGTAATTGCTTGGCCAGCTTCATAGATAGATACAACTAATAATAAATAGGATATTCCTAACATCACTATACATTGCTCTGGAAGTAAACGAGCTTTATCCATGGCTCACCCCTTTTTAAAGTTGGTGGTTGCGGTCACGAGACTTTTTTTTTTGTCACTTTCTCTCATGTGTTTTGAGTCAAGCTAATTTAATGCCAGGCTTCTTTTTTGATGGGCAGGTGGCATTATTTTAGTGGTATTGTATTGCTGGATGGTAACACACTCTGTAGGATGGGCTTGAACGTTCCTGATAAGTTTAATATTTTAAAACCATTTCAACTTTTAGAAAACATAGGGTACGTCATACCAATAGTTACTGGTTACACATAGATGCATGTGTGCTGAGCACAACAATTCTTGTGACACTCATTCGATGATTGTTGTCTCCCTCGTCCCTATAGTTATTGGTGCTTTGGGTGGAATTGAGATCAGTATATGGCTCAAATCACTTTAACATTGATTTCTCAGTAAGTAAAGGAGTTGTTAATATGATGACACCAGATAGGATAGTCAGACTGGTCTTTTTACTCTTTTTTATTCAAATGAAAAAAATAAAAAGAAAAAAGACACATGATTTGATTATGAACCAAAAATTTACTAGGTATAAAAGATAGTCATTTTCATATCTGTATTAAGAGCCAAAATTATTTTCACATGGACATAAATTTTCTTAAGGTGTCAGAGTATTTATGACGTTAATAATGTTTCAGTTATTAAAATAGTCCAATGATAATAATATCTTTTGTGGTGCCTCAAGCTCTCATAAATGTATTTCGTTCTTCACCTTTCTCTACACCACTTTGTGATAGATAGATATAATTTTTGTAACACATTGCTTCAAGAACATTACAGAAAAACTCTATTAAGCTGGGTTTAATTTGTAAAGACAGACTTTTGTCGTCCTAATACTTCTCAAAAACAATTTTAAAGGTCATGAGTTTGAAAAGCCTTGATTTTACGTCTGTTTTTCCAGAGATAATTTCACTATTTTATAAGGCAATCCAGATTGCTAAATAGCCCAAAAATTTTGTTCTATCACAGAGTTTCCAGTTTTACAATTATGTACGTGGGCATTTTTGAGTTTGAGGTAAGCGTACATGTCTTACATAATTTGGTACCACCCAAGAATACGTAACCCATCACACCTGAAGAGCATACCACACAAGAAGGCTGTATTATCTCAATGACAATCATGAATCTGACATTGTGATTCACATACTTAGAAGTTAGAACTTCTATTAAGTGACCTGATGAATTCACATGAACATATGCTGTGCCAAGTAAACAATACGTATGTAATGCACAACAGTATGAAATAATATAATAAAGAAACAAATAAACAAAGTAATATTATGGCCAATAAGAAGAGTCAATTGCAGAAAAGTAATTCAATTGACTAAGCCAGAACTGAATATTTGAGGTTTATACTCTTAAAGAGAAACTAGTAAGTTTAGTAAGTGTACAAATAATTTTGTGATATTTTATGTAAGACTGTTTTAGAAAATGTTGTACATATATATTTTGAGATATAAAAAATTAGTTTAGTAATTGATCACTGCATATTTGTAACATGAAAATCAACTAATTTGTATTGTATTTGCATATTGCATACCAAAAAATGAAAATATGCTCAACTCTTTCACCGTCTTCCACTCATCAATAGTGCGACATTAAGACATGATGTGGGGAAGTGCGTTTGCATGTGTCTTATAGATGATTTAAAACCATTGTAGAAATGTAGAATAAGGTTTTACATTGCGCACCAAATATTTTCTCTACTTATATACCCAAAATAAAAACAATCCAACCAAATTACCCAAACCTAAATCATATTTAAGCCCCTAATTTAAAAAGAAAAAAGAAAAAAAAATTACTTGTAGGGGTTTTGGCCGCTTGATGGTGGTGGGAGGCTAGTTTGACGGAGGTGGAGGCCCCTCAGGTTCATCTCTCTCTCTTACAAATGTTTTGCCAATCTCAGGTATTTTATTTTGGTAATAGTGAAACAGTACGTTTTATTTAACAATCAACAACATTTTTGTATTTCTTTATCTCTCCTTAGGGACTTATTTGATTTTTTTTTTTGGCTTCAAATTAGTTATTATTATTAGTCCTTAATTATTATTATTTTTTATTTTGTTTTTAATACCAAAACAGTGGGTATGCTAAAGACATGAAGAACTGAGAAATGTGTGGTATAAACTTAGGCAATTAATGAGATAACAGTAAAAATAAGTTAATGTGAACTTTTGGGTAGTAGTAAAAAAAGATTAATGAAAAGAGATTTTTTTTTTAAAAAAACTAAATGCAAAATTAGAGCGCCATATGACAGAATCTCATGCTCTCCCGTATGAGTTATCTATTTTATATATACACAAGAATGTCGGACCAAACTAATATTGTATCTCATGTATGAAAAAACTAATTATGTAGAGCTATGTGCTCATGATTACCAAAAAAGAAAGAGCTATGTGCTCATTAAAGCTTTATGCTTATTCCAAAATATGAAAATTCGCCCCTCTTGGCATTACCTTTTAATCTTTTATTGATAATGTTGCTTTTGTTTGTAATTGTATGGCTTCTAGCAGTTCAGTTCTTAAGGCATTATAGATGTACTACCTTCACTATTACGCAGGCTTCGTTGTGCTTGTGCCCATTACATTGTGGCCCATGGAAATGCAATCTCCCAGTGTGGCCTATACGACTTTTTGAGCAAATTTTCTCGTTATTCACGAGTTGGTTTATTTAGTTATATGATTTCCATTTTAAGTCCGAACTTCAAAATAGTGCTGCATATGTTATGGCAACTAATATGATATCCAGATTGTCTAGATTGGTATTGGACTGGTAAACCAAAGTAGACCAAATGGACTGAATATGACCAAAGTAGACAAAATAGACCGAATAAGACTGATGTGGACAGAATGGACCGAATATGACCAAAGTGAACAAAATAGACTGAATAGAACCAAAGTGGACTGAATATGACTAGATTGGACCGAATAAGACCAAATTGGACCGAATAATACAAATTAGACCGAATACGACCGAAGTGAACAGAATGGACCGAAATGGATTGATTAGGCCAAATAAGATCAAATTGGACGAAAGTAGACCGAATAAGACTGAATAGACCGAAAGGACCAAATTGGAAAAATGAACCGAATAAGACCGAATGGACCGAATAGGATCAAATAGGACCAAATCGAATTAAATAGGATTGAAGTGGACTGAATAGGACTAATGTAGACCAAATAGCACCGAATAGAACCAAAATGGACTGAAGTACACAACAAAAATATAAGAGAAACACATTTGTAGTGGTAAAATTTGGTTTAAAAATCAAATAAATAAAATAATGATGTTGTGAAGCCTTCAAAGTGAGGTAGCAAATATAGATATAGAATATATATATATATATGGGTTGGGTTCAAGTTACACCTAGTGTAACTCTAAGTAATATTACACCACTCAATATTTTTTAATTGGATGCGAATATTGATAAATCCACTGTTAGATTACATTATCTTCATATATTCTTCATACTTACAAAATTTCAAGGTAATCAAATATTAATAGCCATGTCATCAATCAATTACTAAAATTCAAATTTTTATAGTTTAAAATAATGAATAAAATATGAGTTTATGGATCAAATGGTAAATAACATCCGATTAATATGAAAATTGTCATGCATGTTAAGAACATATAGAACATATAATTCAACAGTTGAATTTTCAAAATATTAATTAAATAACAAGTTATTGGGTAGTGTAACATTGTTTAGAGTTACACTAGATGTAACTTGAACCCAACCCTATTTATATATATGTGTGTGTGTGTGTGTGATATTAAGTTTTATTTATTCATTCTTATTTAATCATGCAATTCATGCATCATAAATTAATATAGGACACTCATTGTTTGGCATCTTATAGTCAATCGATGTATTTGGAATCAT
The DNA here is from genome assembly GCA_032727855.1 of Quercus ilex subsp. ballota. Classification (NCBI taxonomy): domain Eukaryota; kingdom Viridiplantae; phylum Streptophyta; class Magnoliopsida; order Fagales; family Fagaceae; genus Quercus; species Quercus ilex. The sequence continues at coordinate 26,655,265 of CM064919.1, forward strand.
AAAAAAGGGTGCTCATAATTGATATTGTAATTGAATTTATGGTTTGATTGCATGGGCTCTACTCATATTTGGCATGTGAAGATTGGATAATCCTATTGTACTTGGTCATGGTGTGTTTCTTCTTCTATATGTCTCGCTGATGTTTCCAGCATGGGTTTCCCATGGCTTGAAAGTTGAAATTAGTCAAATTACAACTACAATGTTGTTTAATTTTTCTACAAGAGCTTGCTTCTTATATAGATGTATGGGTCGAGCTTAGCCTAATTCTATTAATCATATTTTATTTATAGGAGAGTAAGTCAGCTACACATCCTTTACTGTGAAGGAATTTGCATTGCATGCAAACATGCATTGGAAGCAAGTCAAAGACTTGCATGTCACTCTAAGAAAAACAATTCCTAATGGGAATATAAATACATGTTACGAATTGGATATTAAAAGGAGTGGTTGACATTTGATTAGTTTTTGTTAAATAAATAAGAAATTTTTAAAAAAAAAATCATGTGAAAAATTGTAAGGCTGCCAAAACTTATGTGACATAATATGGAACACTCCAAAAAAAGTCAAACGTCTTCGGCTATTATATATTAATATAGATATTGATGTGTTATACAATATGACTGGAAAAAGATTTAACTGTGTTGTACAACATTAGCTAATGCTTTTGATGTGATGTATGATTAACAAAATTTAAAACTGTGGAGGAAGCATTCATGGGCAAGTAATTGATGCTGGGCCATGATGAAATAAAATTCTTATTCATCAAAATAGAAATTGATGCTGGGAGAATTGAACTTGTTGCAGGTCACTCTCAACTTGACTTCTTCATTGATTCGTCAAGTGCATTCAATCTTTCAACAAGCGGGGGATGAGAATAACGATAAGCTGAGTACCATGGATCTGTGTCCACAACTGACAAGTTACAGTCCTGAAAGCATAGTTGCAAAAACTTTCAATTACTAGGAAGTAACTCAATAAGAATGATCACACATTCACTAAGCTAATGAAGATCAAGTGCTTTGTGTTATTGTTGGTCATATGATACCAATCTTTGATCACTGAGCCATCCTTTGGGCCATTATGTGCATTATTAAAGTTTAACCCACCTGAAGTTTTATAAGACCTGCTCGGAGTGCTCTTCCGTAACCTAAGTTCTTGGCAAAAGCATCAGCCTGAGTCCACAATAAACCAAATAGATGGTACAAGTTAGCACCAAAATAGAATTGAGAAAAAGAAAAAGATTCTCAGAAATAATTGAGATATGTAAGATGCAAGAAAGGCAGTAACTCTGCAATAAAACTGTCATTTACCTTAAATTCAGATGATCTGCTTAAAAGATTCATGCAGAATTCAAGAAGGCGCTGGACAGGCATCACAATGTGCTATTAAAAAGAAACAATTACATAAGATAATTAGTTCCTCAATTGAAAATTGGCAATAGTTCAATAATGCAATATATTTATTGCAACTAACTAAAACACCATGGCCTATATTCTACACGTCTATGAACTTTCAAAAGACTAACTTTCCCATGTATTTTTCCCCACCATTATATTCTATCCAAATAAAAACGTACAAAATATTTACATCACTGCATTTCTATATTCAAACCTGATAGATGTAGAACCCAATAACTACAGGCTGTGTATCAAATCCAAATATTTGAAACAAAGCATTTGACTGCCTCACGAAGAAAAATAATCCTAATTGCAGGAGTGCAGGTACCTGAATGCATTTATATGAAAAACAAAATCAGATCAACCATTAGATCTCTCAGCTTCATTAGTTAAAGCATCTCAATAAAATTAAGGACGCAAGGACTAAGACAAGTAGAGAGAAATTCCATGAGCAAACCTGCATTGCCACAAATGCATAAATTGTATGATTGAGTTTCCAGTGTCCCATTTCGTGGGCAATTATTGCAGTAATTTCATCTGTGCCCCTACACTGCAAAAATTTTGTTTGCTTAGCCAGGTGAACCATACCTTTAAGTTCCATTATAACTATCACACACTCAATTTTCCTGAAGCTTCTAAAACAAATATCACAATGACTTCCCGAGTCAAAGAATGACTTTAGAAATTGTTGTGACATATGACTAGTATTAATCAACAGCATAGAGCTCTTGAGGATGATTTAAAAGTTCCCAAATTACGACTTTGAGTCTTATCTATTTCAAGCCATAAACTCTTTTCACAGATGTCCTGGAATTACAGTATGAAAAGTACGGAGAAGCACATTCTGTATCCTTAAACCCATTGTACCATATCCATAGAGAATTAAAGATATAACATTCAACATTGAGAGAAACATGATAAAATTGGAAAACAAATTAACACAAAAGGGATGCTTTTCTTACTAGGGACAATTTAGAGGAAAAGAAGAAGAGGATTTTATGTTCTCCAGTAGGCTATGCTCACAAACCTGCTTAAATAATGTGTTATTGAGGACGATGCTCTTCTTTTGAACTCCAAACATATATGCCTGCACACATTGATTAAAAAAAAGACTAATATCACGTCTGCAGCATATAAATAAATGAAAGTGCAAAATGAAGACATTCATGACCCAAAACTATGGAATACATTTTTATGAGCTTATATGTAAGGATGAATGAATTTTCTGTCGTTGTAGTGCCCTCAAGCCATATGGCGTTATTATATACTCAAAATGACTAGTCAATTTATAATTAGGCTTCTCATAATCAGTTATATAACCCAGCTCAACCTAGTAAACATCTGATATGAGACTCACACATCCACACAACGCATACTTTTCCAATCCAATACGCATATTCCAGGGTATGACATTATGAGTTGCCATTCCAAAGTGCTTCATGTAAACAACTTTCAACATTTGTTATGGACTAGGTAACCGAATTAAATAATAATAATCATCCTGTCCAACTAGAGATATCATATTATTTGTACAATTATAACATATAAAAAACACATGATAGTGTGATGTTTTGTGAGTCATGTTTGGAATAAAAAGCTACAAAAGAAAGTAAGAAGAATAAGTATGGAGTTGAATTCTCACATGGCTGTGTGTTGTCCTCCCGGATCCATCCTCAACAAATATCTTTTCCAATGGAAAATTTAGGGAGGCTGCAAGATTCACAATTTTCCTTCTGAGCTCCCCATTTGGAAGCTGTTTAAGGAAAATGGTTAGGAAAAGTGTAAAAGGGAAAAGCTAAGCAACAATTTAGAAGGAACACTTATATTGCAATGATACATTGCAGATGTTAATGAATGTTAGTAGGAGTTTTTTTTTTTCTTCTCACAATAGGCAGCTACAGATACTCACTGGGGTGAACTTGTTGAAAAGAGGAGCTATAAAACGAGGATACAGAGTTGTTGTTGCAACAGAACCAAGGAGTGAAAATAACCAAAAGTAGATAACCAAGTAGGAACCTCCATTCTGCAGCATGCCAAAAAAATGTGAGTAAATGCTGTATTAGAAAAATGTATTTAGTACTTAGGAGTAGCATTTATTTGAAGGAAAGTACCTGTACTATTCCTATAGTTGCAGCAACAATTGGAGCTCCAAGTAGCAAACTAATGCATTGTCCTAGTAACCACTCCTTTGAGAATTGCCCTATTGTTTTCTGATATTTTCAGGAAAATATCTTAGGACCTTGCCCAATAAATTTGGGAAAATAATTATAATGTATGTGACGCTTGACAATGTAATTTGAGGCTGAAACAAAAGAGAAGTATGCTTACTTCATTGGAACCATGGCGGGCTTCAATTACAAAGGTGGAGTACAGAGAAAATGGAAATTCAAAAAACTGCACGAGAAATTACAATAAATCACCATCATCAATTTCTTAAAACAAAGGTTAGAGCTAATTGAATATGCTTATATTCTATTCTATAATCCTATACCTAATAAGAATCTGCGATTTAATTACTTAAAGCGCCCTCAAAGAGAAAGTAAACAAAACATGGGCTAATTTGAAGTGTTCTTAAATTTTGTTATAGGCTTATAGCGTTATATTTCTATCAAATGTGTCACATGTATTTTCTCGCCTAGCAAAATGGTGATTTGTGGTCACTTCACTCAAGTATTTTATGGCATTTGGTGAGGCAAAAAAGGACAGTCCAAAACCATAATGGTGACGAGGGATTTGAATCCTAAATGATTTAAAGTGTACTAAATGTAGGGTACAGATTGTGCCAGCTCATTTAAAATTTAACTGTTTCAATTTTAAGATTTACTGTACTTTAAATTTCACTTGGAAAATAGAGAGAATCCTTATCCATGAGTTAGGGTCTTAAGAGTTGTGCAGCCCTCCTCGCTCATCCACTACTCCGGCCCATATCAACCTGTGCAAGTTTATTACGTGTGGTGGTGCGGGTTGGCAGTTTTGACATCAAAATATCAAATCGATTTGACTTATAGGTTGAGATTTTTCTAAAACACGAGAACCGACCCCCTACCTCTATGAATAAAATAAATGTTGGCAATATTAGAAAAGATGAGGTATCTTTGGTGTGATAAGCTCATAGTTACAAATTGTTATGGTTAAAGAATGTTGACCAAAGCGAAGCAAGATCTATTCATGTTAAGGAATGTTAAAAATATACATCATGTGCCAACTCCACACAACCCTTCTAGTTGAAACTGCATAGATTTTCAATCGACCAGCCGGTTGTAGAGATTGGTTGTAAATTTAAATTTTTCCAACTCATGAATAGTGGTTTGGTTAAAAATATTGGCTTTTAACCCACCTAATCCAACCTGTGCCCAATCCTAAATTGATGACAAAAATACCCCATCCTAACCAATTTTGCTTGTCTTATCCCAAGTATATACATAAAAAAAATTTAATTTTTATACATAGTTTATTATCATCCCCAAACATTAATATCTTTCATTATTCTCACTGTCAACCCTTCCTTGCCTCTCTTGTCTCTATATCATCAATATTAGAGTCCCTATATTAGAGATGGCAAAATGCCTATATCTCGTTCCACACCTTGACTGGTACTGTTCCTGCCTAGATTTTTCATGCCCCAAAGCGGGTAGGGGTAAGGACGAGACACCCATGATTTGAAGTCCTGTTCATGCATTACTATCCCTAGACCATAACACTATATTTGGCAGTTTGTAAAGGAATGGAATTTACAAGCAGTAAGCAAATTTGTATCAGACCTGAGACAACAAGGTCATGGCTGCTAAGAATGAAAGGGTGTGAAGGATTTCATTCTCTGCATTAAGACCAATACACAACACCAAACTTCCTGACCTCTGCAACAACAAAAAAACAAAAATAAGAGGCATGTTTGAATGCAGCTTATTTTGTTGAAACTAAAAAATTATTGTTGAAATTACGGTAGATAAAGGTAAAAATTAGTTGAAATAGTAAAGTGGGGCTCATAAATAGTGTCAAAAAGTGCAGTGGGCCCATGAATAATAGCAAAAATAAACTGAATAGTGAAATAATTTTAATTTATAATTTCTTTCCAAACACGGGCTAAGATTCAATCAAACTGTTTTTCCCCCTTTCACTGTAGCAGTATAGCACCCACTAATAACTTATACCTTCCACAGCCAAGGCAGTATATTATGCAGCAATATCATGCAGTCCGCCAGTGTGGTTGCAAATTCATGAACAAAGTAGAGACGGCTGTGTAAAGTGTAAACCAGGACAAACGTGTTAAAAAACAATATTATTCCACATGTGATTCACAAAGGCTAAAACCATAATAAGAAGAAGATGAAAGCAGAGTTGATATGCAACCTTTTATCAATACTATGAGCTCTGAACTTCCTGAACCTTTCCGGGCTTATCACGCCTTGGGAAATCAGGGGAAGCGTTGGCAGTTTTAGTACTGCATATTGCCTCAGGTCTAGATATGTTTCAAAAAGGTACAGCAAGGTCATAAAGCCTATGAAAACAGGTTGTGTTATTGAATTTGTTAGTTAAAATAATCAAATATGACTCTAAATGGTTAAAAACTTCAGAGAGAAAGAAACAGGTTTTAAAGATAAAAAAGAAACATATATACATTGAAGAAAGAGACAGAAAATGCAAAAAAAAAAAAAAAAAAATGGTGTTGAACACATGGTTTTAACTTTAAATCAGCTATAAGGATTCATAAAACGAACTACAACATATAAAAAAAAGGACATGCAGACGAAATTTGAGAGTGACTTAGGAACAAGATGAAAGAAAAGGACTTTACCCACTACAGCTTCGATAACCAAGGATTCCATTGCGTGCAAGTTCAGAGATGAACAATACAATGAAGGAAGGAAATGAGATTTTCAGGCACAGGCTAAAGCAAATACTGTGAATCTTTTTATAGAGAAAAATGGTGTACAACGAAGGTTTGTGAATTTGAAAATACTGTAGGAGGGAAAAGTGAGAGATTTGCTATATTAAGTAAGTAAGGTTGGATATAATTTGATTAATTGTATCCTGAAAAATAAATAAACAAAAATAGTTATAAAATACAGTCCGCATTTTTTTTTTTTTTTCCTTCTTCTTCTTCTTTTTGCTGAATTCAGGCACTTGGGTAAAATTGACTCAGTTTTACCCACAAGGGCCTAGCCCAACTTATATGCTCTATTTCAACCTGTGATTGGCCCAATTCTCTTCTCTAAAATACTGCTATAAACTCTAAAAAATGAATTTAGCTCTTGCTTACTTACCAAAAAGAATTTAACACTTACCAATCATTTCATTTTTCAGGAAAAATGAAAAAAGAAAAAGAAGTTATCAATGAAAATAAATGATGTTGTTTAAAAAAATCAAGCCGTTTGAAAGAATGTTTTCAATCTAATATGACAAATTATGAATTGAGATATTTTGACGTCATTCATACGTTACAAAACGTTAACCTTACGTTTATGCCTACCAAAATATCAGATAAACTCAATCAGCTTGATTAATTAGGTAATGTTTGTGAAGAATAACGCATAATCTAGTGAAAATCTATTTTTTTTAGTTTATGAGATAAAATCCATCCGCATTTATTTTTTGGGTAAGTAGGTTGTAAATATAAATTTTAACCAAATTTCACTAACCCGCACTCGTGGACTGTTTACCGCTTTCTTCATTTAAAATTTGATAATTGATTTTTAAGTAAATTGAAAATATTTATTTCAATCAAATTTCACACCTATGAATTTTTTACATCTCTCTTCGTTTAGAATATGATAATTGCTATTTTAGTAAGTTTAGAAATATTTATTTCAACCAAATTTTACTAATCTGCACCCATTCCACTTTTCATTTAAATTTGATAATTTCTTTTTTAAGTAAGTTGAAAATATTTATTTCAACCAAATTTCACTAACCCGTGCCCATGGATTTTTACCACTTTCTTCATTTAAAATTTGATAAATTTTTTTTAGTAAGTTTGAAATGTTTATTTCAACTAAATTTCACTAACCAGCACCTAAGATTTATAATTTATTTTACCGCTTACTTCATTTAAATTTGATAATTGTTTTTTAGTAAGTTTGGAATGTTTATTTCAACTAAATTTTACTAACCAATGTTGTATATAAATGTATATACAAGGATAGGTTATAATAATGAAATAAGATTGGAGAGTATTCATTTGTAAAATGAATAATATTGTATTTCGAAATCTGGAATTTTCTTTGTGAAAATTCAAGTTTCAGGTTGTTCGATCGGTCAAAACTTTTGTTCAACCGATCGAATTGATCAAGAAAATTGATCTGAAGTTTTTGCCTGACTCAATTGATGCTCGATACATGATCGATCGATCGAAAAGAGCCTTCAATTGATGCTAGATTCCTCTCGATTGATCAAGCCTCATGAAAACTGTTTTTTGCAAAATTTTCTGTAGAATTGTGAAAACCATTCTGAACGTTAGGAAAGTTTGTAAATCTTGTAAACGTTTTTTTGAGACATCATAACTCTCCATACATACCTTTTGAAGGGTTATAACCCTATGGGTATAAATAGAGATTAATGTTAACTTGAAAATATGACTCTCTCCCCAAAATAGGAAGTTGAGGAGATAGTAAGTTACAAAGAAATACAAAAAATCCTGTAGGTATTCTTCAAAATTGTTATTTGTAGAACCCAATAAACTTGGTTGTATAGCAACTTGCGTATGGGCACAAATATTGTCTAAGGATAACATTCAATTGTGCCTCCAAGTCAATCACTAATTTCTATTTGCTTGATATGTTCTTTTGTTCTCTCATTGTCACTCCTTGATTTGGTAAAATCCCCAACAACCAATGCTCATGATTTATAATTTATTTTACCGCTTACTTCATTTAAAATTTGATAATTGCTTTTTCAATATATAATTTAAATTTATTTCTCTAACTTATTTTTGCATTAATTAAATACCAGAAATGGATTGTGTTGGCCCATGTGTGGGGTAGGTTAGAAGTGGTGCGTAAGGGGTGAACCATTTTGAGGAAAACACTCGATGAAAGCCTAGGTATTGAAAAAAAAATGTTTTGACGGCTTAATTTTGGGATATAATTGGGTTTTTTAGTGAGGAAATTGGTAATTTTAGGATTATACTCGTTGTGGTTCCTAAAAATCGAGCTTTAGGCTTAAAAATCTCACGTATTAGGGAAATGTTGGTAAACAAATTTTCTAAAACTACCAAAAGCCATGAAAAAATCCTTTAAACCTATTATATGATCCTGTTAAAAAAATCCCTTGATTTGGTAAGGTAGTATGCTCCGCTCTCTCGCGACCCCAACTCTAATCAAAATACTAAATGCCACTATCATAGATTGGCCTTGTAATTCAATGATATTATTTAGTCTCTTTTATAAGGAAAATCAGGACTCAAATTCCATTTTCCACTTATTATAAGATTTGATTAATAATAATAACAATAATAATAATAAATTAAAAATCCTTACAGGCCTAATCGTGGGGTACATGAAAATCACAATGAATTAAATTGGAGCCTTTTGGCCCAAAATCAAATAGCCCCAAACAAACATTTGAGGCCTTGCTGGCCAAAACAAACAGCACACTGATGTGGCTCCAAGAAAATTCATGATCATCATTTCATCCCGCGCAAAACGATGCGGTTCAACTCAACAAGGCCAAAAAGAGTGAATAAATTCCTTCATAGTTCCCAACCAATACAACATTCAAGAAAAATGAAGAAGCCTCTGGACTACGCAATATTATTACACAGTAGATTCCAATTGTCCTTCCACTATTCCAACTCACTCTCGAATTAACACTACTTACTTTGCCGGCAAACTCAGAAGCCCCCAGAACCTCCTCTCTCTATCTCCCTCTCACTCTCTCACTCTTTTACACTGACACGTACATATATATATATATATATATAGCTACTCCTTGGCGTTCTATTTCCACGAGAAAGACGAAAACAAAATTCCTCACTCGGTTTTGTGAATTTGATTACTTGCACTTGCTGGTCGCTTTGCTTAAGCAATGGCTGACGTTCAAATGGGAGACAGAGACACAGAGACCTTCGCGTTTCAGGCAGAGATCAACCAGCTTTTGAGTCTCATCATCAACACCTTCTATAGCAACAAGGAAATCTTCCTTCGTGAGCTCATCAGCAATGCTTCTGATGTACGTAAAATCACACACACAAGCACACAAAACCTTTCTTAATTTTCTCGTGTATTATCGTATAAATTTTCCTAGTATGTTGTTATTTATGGTTTCTTTTGATGGTTGAAGTCGAAGTTAACAGGAACCCCAGAAAAGAGAGTAGGAAAATTTGATTTATACAATATAAAAAAAATTACAAGCTTTACAACTTTTACTTGAGATGGTTTCTGTTTCAGGATTGAGACTGAATTTTTTTTTTTTTTTGTTTGGTTTTTCTCTTGTAGGCGTTGGATAAGATCAGATATGAGAGCTTGAGAGACAAGAGCAAGCTTGAGAGTCAACCCGAGCTCTTCATTAGGATTGTACCAGACAAAGTCAACAAGCCCCTCTCAATCATAGACAGCGGTATAGGCATGACTAAAGCAGGTACATAATTATAAGCATCCCAGTTTTCTCACTCTTCTCTGTTTCTTTTCTTTTAATAGTTTTTGGTTTTTGGGTTCTGATTGGATAAGTCTAAAATGGGTTCTTGTTGTTGTTAGATTTGGTGAACAACTTGGGAACAATAGCAAGGTCAGGAACCAAGGAGTTCATGGAGGCGTTGCAGGCTGGGGGTGATGTGAGCATGATTGGGCAGTTTGGTGTTGGATTTTACTCGGCTTACCTTGTTGCTGACAGGGTTATTGTGACTAGTAAGCACAATGATGACGAGCAGTACATCTGGGAGTCTCAGGCTGGTGGCTCTTTCACTATCACCAGGGATGTCAATGGCGAGCCCTTGGGTAGAGGAACAAAGGTCACTCTTTTCCTCAAGGAAGACCAGGCAAGAATAAACAAGCCCCATTTAAAGATGACTGTTTTTGTTGTTGCTGTTGTTGTCCTTTTTAAATTATGCTATGGGGGGACTTGATGCTAGTATGCAGGCTATCAATGTAGCTTTCGTGGTTTCAATCTAACAACGCTAAACTATATTGTCCATTAGTTTAGCTTTAATTTTGTAGTTATCCCTCACCTCAACTATTAATTGTGTCGATTTCATCCCTCAATGCAATAATTTTTAACAATAAAATTGACTTAATTTTAGAAGTAGAGGAACAAAATTGACATAATTAATAGTTGGACCTTGCTAATGATCGAGTAAGTATTCTTGATGGTAGTTTTTGGATAGTTTTGGATACTAGGAGAAAATGAACCAAAGTTTTTGGATAGTTTTGTCAATGGCCTTATCCCAAATCTAAGAATGAGATATGTCCTATGCCTTTTTGTGCGTGATCTTGAATTTTGATTAACTGCCTTGGTATTGAAATGAATGTACTCCTAATTTATTTTGTAGTTGGAGTACTTGGAGGAGAGGAAATTGAAGGACCTTGTGAAGAAGCACTCAGAGTTCATCAGCTACCCCATATACCTCTGGACTGAGAAGACCATTGAGAAAGAGCTCAGTGATGATGAAGATGATGAAACCAGGAAGGAAGAGGAGGGTGACGTAGAGGATGTTGTTGAGGAAAAGGAAAAGAAGTCTAAGAAGAAAAAGGTTAAGGAGGTGACCCACGAGTGGCAGCTTGTCAACAAGCAGAAACCAATTTGGCTGCGAAAGCCCGAGGAGATCACCAAGGAAGAGTATGCCTCTTTCTACAAGAGCCTCACCAATGACTGGGAGGATCACCTTGCTGTGAAGCACTTCTCTGTTGAAGGGCAACTTGAGTTCAAAGCCATCCTTTTCGTTCCTAAGAGAGCCCCATTTGATCTATTTGACACGAGGAAGAAGTTGAACAATATCAAGCTCTATGTGAGGAGGGTGTTTATCATGGATAACTGTGAAGAACTCATTCCTGAGTATCTCAGCTTTGTGAAGGGTGTGGTGGATTCTGATGATCTCCCACTCAATATTTCCCGTGAAACGCTACAACAAAACAAGATTCTCAAGGTCATTAGGAAGAACCTGGTGAAGAAGTGCATTGAGATGTTCAATGAGATTGCAGACAACAAGGAGGACTATGCCAAATTCTATGAAGCTTTCTCCAAGAATATTAAGTTGGGAATCCACGAAGATAGCCAGAACAGGACTAAACTGGCTGACCTGCTTAGGTACTACTCAACTAAAAGTGGTGATGAAATGACCAGCTTGAAGGACTATGTAGCAAGAATGAAGGAGGGTCAGAAAGATATCTATTACATAACTGGTGAGAGCAAAAAGGCTGTTGAGAACTCACCTTTCCTTGAGAAGCTGAAGAAGAAGGGCTATGAAGTCCTCTTCATGACTGATGCCATTGATGAGTATGTTGTTGGGCAGTTGAAGGAATATGATGGGAAGAAGCTTGTAGCTGCCACAAAGGAAGGGCTTAAGATAGAGGATGACTCTGAGGAAGAGAAAAGGAAAAGGGAGGAAAAGAAGAAATCATTTGAGAACCTGTGCAAGACAATTAAAGAGATTCTTGGGGACAGGGTGGAGAAAGTGGTGGTGTCTGATAGGGTTGTAGATTCACCTTGCTGCTTGGTCACTGGGGAATATGGATGGACAGCTAACATGGAAAGGATCATGAAAGCACAGGCTCTAAGGGACAACAGCATGAGTTCTTACATGTCAAGCAAGAAGACAATGGAGATTAACCCAGATAATGGCATTATGGAAGAGTTAAGGAAAAGGGCTGAGGTTGACAAGAATGACAAGTCTGTGAAGGACCTAGTGTTGCTGCTCTATGAGACTGCCCTCTTGACTTCTGGGTTCAGCCTTGACGAACCCAACACATTCGCCTCAAGAATTCACAGGATGCTGAAGCTGGGTCTGAGCATTGAGGAGGATAAGAGTACTGGTGAGGATGCTGAAATGCCTACATTGGAGGAGGATGGCAATGAGGAGAGCAAGATGGAGGAAGTCGACTGAAAGAGACGAAGTGGCATCTTTTGGTGAAATAACATTAAGTCTGCTAAGAAAGGACTCAAAATCATCAGTGGGTTTCTGTTATTTGTTGTTGTGGAGTGATGGTTTTTTTTTGGTTTTCAGTTTTTGCTTTTTCTTGCCTTTTAGTTTCTAGCTTTTGTTTAGGGTAGCTGGATGGTTGTAATTGTCATTATCTACTATGTTGCTCTTAGTGTCTTGTAGTCTTGTAATATGTTTTCAAGATATGTATATATATATATATAATTCTACCGTATTACTCTTTTAAGTTCCATAGTAATCAATCATCCAAAAGAAAAAACTAGTTCCATAGTAACACTTACTTAAAGATGAGAAGGTATACGAGAGAGTGAGGCAATCCTAATCCCAAACTGCAGCTAAAATTTTGGTAACTTGTCATGCTCGAGAGTAACCTAGTTGTAATCATCCTCTTGTTATGCTGAGCAGAAAAGGGGGGAAACGCTGATACTGAAAATTATACAATCGATGCAAAAATTCCACCCACAGCTCCGAAGAATGTTATATATGAGCCGTGGACTTTTACTTCCGGATGTTCTTCGAGTCGAGAATGACTAACCTTTTTTTTTATTTGAGAAAGGAGAATGACTAACCTAGAAACAACATTTACCAAAATCTTCTAAAATTGCAATAAACTATAGAGGATCTTAATCCTTCAAATTTAAAAAACATTCACCAAAATCATTTTTGTATTGCAAATTTTGAGAATGTCCACTTAAGAAGATTTGCAACTCTAAATACTACGTTCAATGGAATTAATTAAAACGATTTTAGTTTTTAATTTAAATAAAGTATCAAACAATGAAAATATCAACTATCTACCAATTAAATTGATAGGTTAGTCATATTATTTGAAGATTATATATTACTTAATTTCAAAACACATGGTTTTATTGGAGCAAAATCCAATTCAAGAATTTATACCAAATAATTTGTGACAAAAATTACTTTAAAAAATATGCTCTAAGATTTTCAAATAAGTTGATTAATCTGTTTAAAGTCACTTTCAGAGTCGCCTTTAAGCAAATAAAGCATGGATACCTAAAGCAATGAAAACACAACAGCCAAAAACTGAACATAATATGATGACGAATTGAGAAAATGTAGTTATTAAAAGAACAGGAAAAATAAATAGTAACTATCTCAAAACCATCAGCTAATATTCTCAAACACTAGAGCAATGAAAACAAACTGCTATTTAATTCCCATGTGCAGCCAGTCAAATTCACTCTTTACTCGGCTAGAAAACTTTTAATGTCAAAACCATTCAAAATAGTAGGAACAATCACACTCAAGGAAGATTCGAGCTAGCTGCGCCCCCACCAAAACCACCAGCACCACGCCCAAAGCCTGGCCTTCCACTAGGACCCTGCAAGTCAGTAGCAAAAAAGAGTGAATCGCTGTATAAAAGAAACCCAAACTATAATCCCACATGTTCTTGATACACAATCACATTAAAATACAAAAAGTGCCTTAATAGGCAAGCAAATCATCCCCAACTGTCTGACAGCATAGAACACCAGTAATGCAACCCTTAGCGAAATAAAAATATTGCAGTTGTTTATCCATAGTATTATGTTCATCTCATATAATCACTCATTTCTATTTAGAATAATTCTAGATAAGTATTTAAACAGAAGCATAGAACTTTTGAAAGCCAGAGTTGAAGACATCAAAACGAATAGAGAGTCACACATAGCACTAATGCATTTTTTCAGAGATGCTAACTCCACAATTAAACTAGAACTTCCAACATTTCCACGATTCAAATTTATTAAGTTTATACACTTCGCACCGTCAGTTTTTAGCTCAAATAAATCTTTTAGCAAATAACCATAATCGTTTAAAACATCAATATCCAAATCCCTCCTTTCCCACAAGACAAGTCCAGAAGCTTCCCATTGTAATGGAAAGAGTTATGACTCAGCTCTACTCATGAAAAGCAACAAAAACTTGTCAAAACCATATAAACAGCCGTGAATGTCAGAAGCAACCCCACTAATGAAAAGAACATTTACTGGTATCCCTCTCAACAGACTGACCAACCTCATCCAACCTAAGCTATATTAATCATATAAAAAGAAAAGGAACAATGCTAGAAACTATTTAGAAGAAACATTTTGCTATCAAATAGATTTGTATGTTCCCCCACAACCCTCTAACCATTACCATAAAAAATAAAGAGTGATATAAAACAGGAAAAAAAAAATCATTTTAAAATAACATAATATACTGAAAGAAAGCACTAAAAGAAGATAAAGTAATATTACCCCAAAGCTAGGTTTGTAGTCAGCAGGAGCTCCACCTTTGTCACCAAAGTCACCACCAGGTGCACGGGGACCGGCACGGTACCCATCTCGGTCACCAAATCTCCGCTCTCCATCAAAACGAGGTGGGCCACTAATTCAAAGCCATCAACAATAAAAAACCCAATCAAAAACACAATCCCAACAACAACAAATGCAACAACAATCTCATATCACATTACAATCTATTGAGAAACCACAATATAACACCACCAACCCAATAACCTAAATTAACAGCAACAACCCCATTCACATTGCATTCAATTGAAGAACCACAATCAACCAATCAATAATAGCAAATTCTACAACAAACCCATATCAAATTACAATCTGTTAAAAACCCACAATATATCAACAACCCAATAGCATAAAAAACAACAGCAAAAAATGTAAACAAATCAAAGAGAATTACCGGGAGCGATCGCCAGATGGGCCAAAGGGGCGGCCAGCAGGCTTGGCCTGTTTCTTCAAAGTGGCAGGGACAATTTCGGAAGGGAGGTTGAGGTAAGTTCTGAGGAACTCAATGCCATCGTTTGTGAGGTACCAGTAGTAGTGCATCCAAGCAAAGGTCTCACGCACATAAGCCTTTGACTTGAAGCTCTGCATTAGCTTAATCACCTGCAAGTTCGGCACATCGATCTCTGGGTGCTTTGCCAGATTATAGTCCTTCTTGGCATAGCAAACTCCCTCTGAAACCCCAGAAAATTCGAAATCTAAATCCGACAAATAAAGCATCTAAATACATATATATACATAATGTGTGTGAATTTGAATGTACCTTGGAAGAGGTACTTGGAGATTTCACGACGGTTCTTCTCGGAAATGATCTGGATAGGGAATTAAATAGACGAGTCAGAAATTAAATGATAAAAAAAAAACTGCTTGGATGCCGAGAAAATGTGGGAAAGGAAAAAGACAAAAGAAATTAATTTCTTGCAGCTGTGTAGATCGATTAGAAGCCTAAAACCCTAGTTAACAGCTGTAACTGATACAACATCTAGATTATAAAACATGCCTAAGAGTTTCAGTTTCTATTATTTTCCTATGGTTTCTCAGCAACCAAACAGAGCAAAAGAAAGAAAATTAAATATGAGAGAGAGAGAATGGTACCATGGTTGCGAGAGAGATTGAGGAAGCGACGGCGAGAGGGGGCGGCAACAAGCTGATTGTTATTGTAAGAGCTCTCTCTCTCTAATCGCTTTGCAGCAGTAAACCCTAGATTCATGTAGCCTGGGTTTTATAGCCCATTGTTGCTGCGGGGTTAGCGTAGTTTCATTTGGGCTTCATTTTGGGCCTCTGTGGTTTACTCTATACGGCCTAATTGATTACAATGATCCGGAGTATAATGGGCCTTCAATTAAATAATAATATTAATAATATACTAGCCCCGTCACACATGATAAGGCTTTTTTTTTTTTTTTTTTTCTTTTTTTCTTTTTTTAAGTGTCATGAGGCTAGTTTCAAAAAATGAACAAATATTGCACATTTATTTTGTAGCAAAAAAAAATTGTTTTTTTTTTTATTTTGAAAATCTAATTTATAAGTGAATAAAGCAATTTGAAAATCAACAAGAGAATGACTCTATTTTTTAGACAATGTTTTAGTGGGCGTTAAAGTTGTACTTTACTGGATTGTCCTTTAATTCCGTCTCTACTTAAACATAGAGGAGTAGAGGCATTTTTGAACCCAAAAAAAATGAAGATCTTAAATAAGAGAAACCCCTTAAATAGTAGTATAGATAATATCTGTTTATTAATAAAGGCCTAAACCTTAACATTCTCTATTTGGTATCCCATAGTTTTTTTTTTTTTTTTTTTTTTTAATGAGTTAAGTTAACTAGAACCTACAATATCTTGTAAGCTTCTAAACATGAGACCAAAAATATAGTTTTTACTTTTTAGTGGCTTTAATGCTAAATATGTGATAAAAAAGATAACAACTAGCTTTAAAAATAAAATAAAAGTATAACTAAAACTATTGTAGTGCTTTGATCTTACCCCTATAGTGCTTTGACTCTTTGTCTGATTCATCTCACCCTTATCGTGCTTTGATCTCTAATTGCAAGTCCCTTATCTAGTTTTTTTGAAAAAACCCACATCCACACCTTCCACGAAAAGAATCAATGCATAAACCTTTTGGCTAAAGAAAGGTTTTCTCTTAGTGAGAGTATTCACATTAGTGGAGCTATAATTTTAGCTATTTAATACTACAAAAATTTACTTTATCTATTTTACCTTCTCACTTTACATAATATCCAACATCAGCGATTTTATTTTAGCTTTCAACACAATAAAATAATATATCTATTACAATAAAATAATATATACACTACAACATTCTCTTCCATCATATAATCTAGCTAGGTTCACGTTCCACACAAAGACAATCTAAACTCTTCCTTAAAAGATTCTATAGAATATGCCATCTACCATTTAAAATCCTAACCATCCATTATTCAATTAACCTCTCCACATTTTCAGTCCTTCTCTTTAATTAGTTAATTCAGCCGCATTCCCTTCCATCAACACCTCAGTGTTCTTTTGATGTGGGTTTTGTGCTGTTAAAGAGTTTTGAAAGGTGATCTAGAAGAAATAGAGAATTATGGTCCAAATGGAGATTAAGAAGAAATGTTTGATGGTAGTGAAGGACAGCAGCTCAAGTGAGAGTTTTTTTTTTTTTTCTTTTGAGAATGAGAGAGAGGTGAGAGTTGTTAGTTGAGAGTTTTTTTTTTTTTTGAGAATTAGAGAAAGGTGAGAGTTGAGAATGGAGAGTGAGTGAAATGGAGGAAAAGAGAAAGAGAAAAAAGTGAAAGAAGGAAATATTATTTTAATGAGAGGTGGGAATAAAAAACATTATTTAATTTTAGCTTTCAGCTACAATGTATAGGCATATATAGCTATGCACTGTAGCAATGTAGGTAAAAAATTTACCTATATCACCACTATTGCAACACTTTTTTTTTTGTATATAGTGGTGCTAAAAATAGCTTTTTAGCTTTTTAACACCACTTTTTTTTGTATTTGCATACCCCTTCCTTTATTTTGTACTAGTTGATGCTTGAGGTGTTTCTTGTTCTAGACTTTGTAATATTTTGTTTTGTTTAATTAAACCTCCTTTTCACCCAAAAATAATAAGAATTAATACATACATACATATATATATATATATATATATATATATATATAATAAAAGATTACAATAAAAATTTAAAGTAAATAAGCTTAAAATAAAACACTTACAAGAAATAATAGTAGAAACAAGATTGAGCAAGAAATGGGAAAAAAATTACAAGATTAGGACCTGCCTAGAGATCAGGGACGGACCCAGGTGCAGGGGAAAGGGGGCCCGGGCCCCCCCTGGGTCCAAAAAAAAAAAATTTTAGTATGTAAAATTTAAAAAAAATAGGTTTGAGCCCCTTGGTTTTTAGCTTAGGCCCCCCTTGATTTTTAGCTCAGGCCCCCCAGCCAGCCAACCCAAGAGTTTTCAAAAGCCCATGAAAACCTTAAAAAAAATATATATTGTATAAATCTATTTATAATAATAATAATATAATATATAATAATGTGGTTTACATTAGAATATTAGATTATCTATTTATATTTGATAATAGTAGGAGGACAAATAATTTTTTAATTGTTTGATTTGATCTAATTGCACTTAAATAGTAATTTGCACTTCATTGTTCACACTTTTTTTTAACAAAAATTATTGTATAAATCTTCAAAATTTTATACCTATTAATCAATTTTTTTATCCTAAATGCTGAAACATTAGATGTAACTCCTTAGAAAAGCTCTAAAATGTAAAAAGGTAAGTTCAAACCTATTAACCTAAGTACAAATAATTTAGTACAGTGAAAAAAAATGTAGGCACAAGTTTACTTAAAGTTAGTTTGTGAAATAAAGTAATTTAATTTTGGCCATAATTTGGGCCAAATTAACTTGAGTTTTTTGCATTTTGAGCCAACGTAGGCTTAACCTATTAACACAATGTAGGCATAACTAACTTGCTCCTCCTAAGAAAATTTCCTGGCTCCGCCAATGACTATATGGATGTGCGTTTGATTTTTTTTTTTTTTTTTTTCGCTTATCTCCGGCCCCCCCTAGTTTGAAATCCTGCGTCTGTCCCTGCTAGAGATTATAGGAAAATTCAAAGCTAGTAACATTTAAATTCTAGGTTCGAATTCTGCCTTTCAAATGAAGAGTAGCAAGCCTTTTATAGGCAAAATAGGCACTATTTGCATAGTGGGTAGCAGCGGAAATCAACCGTTTCGGGGAGTAGCAAGAATTATTACTATTTGCATAATAGCAAGAATTACCTTTTACTATTCATCTGTCATCCAAAAGTAGTCGAAAGCAGAAAAGCAAAGCATTACTTGCCTAGTGGAAAACATCAGGAAAGTTCATTTCACATAAACCAAACTTATATATATATATATATATATATAAAAGGCAAAAAGCAAACTAATTTTCCTACAAGTGCATCTGTACCACAATTGACTTCCCTAAATACACGGTTAATTGTCGCTTGTGGTATATTTACAACAACTCTCTGGAATTAAAAAGAAGTTTAGACTACACTCTGTTTGTTTATTGTTGATTGTTTAATAAATCAACAAGAAATTTAGCATCTAATTCCCATCCACAACATTTAGACCAAGTATGGCCATCGAGTAGTACATGAGGCTACTAATAATTTAAATGCCAAGCTATCCACTATTATAGATCATCAAAGCTGGTCCAGAGTCCTGACTGCCTGCTAGATCTGAAAATCATGTTATTATACTGAGTTAAGCTTCCTGATGTGGTTTTAGATGAGTCTGATTAGGAGATGTCAGATGTGTGTGCCTGGAAAATCTTGATGTTACTCTTATGCATCAGCTTGGGATATAGTCAGAAACAAAGCTGAAAGCTCCGTGGTGACTCGGTGAAAACTAATTTGGAATCCACAAATGGTTTCTAAACATTATATGCCTTCATATATATTCAGGCCGGCCCAAGACCTAGGCCACTTAGACCTAGGCCTAAAAGCCCGCACTACATAAAGCTCTATCCCTTCATAAAAAAAGCCCGTTATAAAATAAAAACCCAAAATTTTATAATAAATCAATTTTTTGAGGTGGCTGGGCACTTTCTTCAAGGGAGTGAAATTAATTATACCACAAATTTTACTATAGGCTTACAAATTAATATATCCCCAATAACAAAAAAATTAATTTAAACATTTGTTAGTTATAATTTGTTGAAGTTCATCAATTACAATTTGTAGTAAAATTTGTAGTAATTTAGCATTTTACTTTTCTCGTCTCTAATAAGTCTTCCAAAATAGAAGACCAATTGAAACCCTAATAGATTGTCATGTCAACATTAATCACCTAATCTTCCACATACATACCAAAAAAACTTCTCTTTTTCACTCTTAATACTAAGTTATAAAATTTAAAAATAAAATAAAATAAAAAATTAGTTTACAACTTTAAAGTAAGCCTATGCATCACTTTATATCCAAGATAAAGTAAGCCTTTTTTATTATAATAATAATAATAATAATAAATTTTCATTTTTTTGTTGAATTTTATGCTTTTTTTTAGAACCAAATTATATGCTTCAACTAAGACATTCAATTCTCCATATGAAATTAACCTTAGTTTGGTTAATATTATTTCATCAAATTATATATTTAATTAATACATCAATTTAACCTTGATTTGGTTAATTTTTAATAGATTTATTTAATTAATGTAGGGTTTGCTTTTGCGGCCCAGAGCCCAAAAGGTATGGGTCAAGGGCCCATCGAACCCACAACAATGAATTTGTAGAGAGTGGTTCGAAGGTCCAGGCGCTGGCCGGCGTTTCACGAGGCGTGAACGCCGTTCTCTTTTTATTGAAGAAATACTTAGAGCATCTTTACAGTTGGGGGCCGAGGAGGCTTTCTTCCCTTTTGTTTCGCCCCCCCTCCAGGAGGGATTTCCTTACATTATATACTCTTTACCTAACCAATTCTAGCCCTACACGTGTTGGGTGATTTGGACAATACTCAGATGCTTGTCCCATCAGCCGCCTTCTCAGTCTCTTTGAGAGTCGCGGCAACCAAGGTGACGTTGGTGCAGGGTCCTTTCATCATTAATGTGGCCAGGGCGGTAGTCAGGTACATTTAATGTGGAGGTGACTGCTTGTCACGAGCTTGTCCCTCGAGTTCTCGGTCGTCCGACGATGGGGTCATCCTCGGACTTAGGGTGCCTCCTCGGCCCGGGCCTTCGGCCCAGGAACGAAGTGGGCTGGGCCGTAGGGTTCTTTGGCCCCACAATAGCCCCTCAAAATCTTTGCTGTTCGCATCCTTGGGCGGAGAGGAAGATTTTGATGTCCTCGGTTCTGCCACGCGTTCCATTGAGTATGGTCCTCTGTCAGTACTGGAGCCTTTTCATCTACCCCAGACGCGTTAATGGCGCCTCGAAGCGCGCAATGCGCCTTTCATTAAATCATGACGGCTCCGTGCCCCCCACGTCCAACGGGAGGATGATAATCCAACGGTGGGGATTCGCCTAGCAGTTAGGGACGGGAAAACCCGCCCGGTTCCTTGATTTGGGGTATAAATACCCATTCGAAAGCCCGGTTTCTCTGTTCACTCGCACTCAAGAGTCTACATCTCCAGCATAAAAAGCCTGTCCGAGGAGCTTCTACTCATTTCTGTAAGTCACTCTATCTCTCTTCGAACTTTTTCCTTCTCCATCTCTGCCTCTTTTTCATTTGCTCTCTCTTAGCTCGCTTAGGCATCATTTGGGATGGGTATATTTAAGAAGCATGTATTCACTGAGGAGGCGATGGAGAAATTCTTCGCCGATTATAAGATACCGGCTAACGTGGGCTTGAGGTATTGTGCGGAGGGCGAGTGGCGCTTTCGGAGGCAGGAGGGTGAGGTGGTGATTCCCATCGTTGCCTTCGTTGAAGGTGGCATAAGGATACCCATGGGGCCGGTGATGAGGGACTACCTGATGCACTTCCGGCTAGCCCCCACCCAGTGTGCCATCAACGTCTTTAGGATTCTGGGCTGTGTGGATGCCTTAAATGAGAAGATGGGACTGAGATTGACCCACCATGACGTCAACTGGTGTTATAACCTCCAGTGCCTGAAGGGCGAAACTTACTACCTGAAGACCAGGGATGACAGGGTCCGGCTCATTCAGTGCCTTCCTGAGTCTAGCAAGGGGTTGAACAAAGACTTCCTCATCGTGTCTAGAGAGTGGCATGATGGCCTTCACTGCCCGACGACGGAGGGGACCCCAAGTGGGGCAATGGGAATATGGAGAGAGAGTTCTAGGACCTTAATCAGTTCCATCCTCTCATTCGTCCATTTCTTTTTGCACCGTCTGGTTTCTGATATGAATGTGTTTCCTCTTGTAGATCCGCAAGCCTTCACGCGCCATTTCAGCCTAATCAACCGGGAGGACTTGCAAAAGGCGCTGAGGGCAGAGGTTTTCGTGAACGAGGCCGACAATCAGGTTAGGGCCGCTCACCAGATCTTGAAATACGACCCGACTCACAAGTCATTTGCGGCGCCGAAGTACGTGATTAGAGCAAAGGATCCTCGACTTCGAAAAATAACAGTGACCGAGGACGGGTTTCGGTTCCCTGTGGTGCCCTCCACATCAGAAGGCGTAACACCTGCGGGTCCTTCCTCCTCCTTTAGACTCTCGGAGCCCGCCGAAGTAGGCCTAGAGAGGGAAGTGGAAGTTGCAGACTTTGGCCCCGCCAAGGACGAATTTGACGTTTTTGAACAAGCTCACCAGTCCGAGGACCCTCCAGGAGACTTGGGTGACCCTCGTCTGACTGAAGCAGACTTCTCAGCGTCCAAGTCCTCTTCCCGGCACGAGATGGGTTACAAGAAGAGGCCCCAACCTAGCCTGTCGGACTTGATTGAAGGCCAGCCGGGGAAATCAAAGTCAGAGCTTCCCCCTCCTCCTCCAAAAACTCATTCTGTTCAGGGTAGGTCGGCCTCTACCCAGTCAAGGCTTCCTCCTTCTCCGTCCAAGACGAGTCTGCCTTCTAGGCATGAGCCCTCTGATCCCAAGCAGAAAAAGGATAAGGATAAGGGCAAAAGGCCGGCTGATGAAAAGTCCGGGTCCCCACGGGAGGGGGATGATACTCGGCGGCCATCCAAGCAGCTGAAGATAGGCTCCCAAGGTCAGGAAAAGCAGGTTGACGCCGAGCCCGAGCCGCAGGCCTGGCTTCCTGCCCCAATGCTCCATGGGGGGCCGCTGAGGTAAGACTCTTCCCTCAGGGATTTCAGAGAGGGTGAGGGCGCGTACGTGGCCGACGCGCTGGAAAGGTGCCTGCTACTCCCCGCTGACATGGCGGAACTGGGGACTATGAGGAGCAGGGAGGTCTTCCTCTGCCTCAAGAGGTACTTGGGAATGGTAAGTCTCTCGTCATTTATGACTTATTCGAGTTGTAGCTTCTCTCTTCCCCTTTTCTGGGCTCAGCTAACCGTGTACTTGTTTTGTTGGGCAGGCCATTCAGGCTACTTATAGGTTGGAGGACGTGGCCCATGACCAGGGGAGAGCCATGGACGTGGAGCGCGAGAAACGCCTGGAGGCCACTCGGGTCCTTAAGAACTCTGAGGCTGACCTTGCCAAGGCCCGGGAGGAGCTGAGTGCAATGACCAGTGCTCGGGATACTGCCCTGTCGGGTTTCGTCGGCTTCCAGAAGCTGGCCGAAAATTACTCAAAGCGCCTGGCTGAGGCAGAGGAGTAGCTGAAGACTGCAAAGGAGCTGCTTGCTGATCTGCCAAAGAAGTTGACTGCTGCCGAATCGGACAAGCGGGCAGCTGAGTGGGCGAGGGACGAGGCCGTGAGGGCCAAGTTTGAGGCCGACCAGGGCAGGGAGGAAGCCCTGGCCACTATGCAGGAAGCCGAGGAGGAGGCTTATGCTACGGGGATGGCAGAGACAGAAGCAGCCTTTAAGGCTCAAGTCCCCGGGTTGTGCAGGCGCTACTCTGCCGAGCTTTGGAGGGAGGCCCTCAGACAGGCTGGGGTCGAGGCCACGTCCGATTTGTGGAAGGAGGAGAATGTGTACTACCCTCCTGCCATCCGCGAGGCAACTCCAAGTGGCGCTGAGGCCGAGGAGGCTGCAGAGGAAGCCGGTACTGCTACGGGTGAGGACACCTCGATTGCTGAGCCCGTGGGGGGGCTCGTCCAAGGAAGTGACCCTCCTAAGGTAGCAGAATCAGGTGAAGGCCCCGTTGAGGAGGCGCCCTAGGAGGTTGCGAAGTCTACCTCTGAAGCTGAGGTTCCTGCTGCTGAGGAGGCAGCCATTCCTGCCGCGCCTTCGCAGGCTGTCCCTTCTGGCCAAAGCTCAGAAGGCCTTGAAGCTGCTATAGTCCAGCCCCCAGCTGAGGGAGGAAAATAAGTGGGCAGGGCAGGCCCCTCGACGCTGTCGTCTCTCTTGTCTTTTGCATTTTTTTTTTTTTGTTGTTTTTTTTTTTTTAGATTGTAATGTAATTCCTATTGTGTAACTCTTTTTGGGCTTAATGAAATACGAGTTTTCTTTCTTTTCCTGCTGGTTGTGGGCGCTTGCTTGCTTGCACGCTATTCGTTTTTTCTTTACTTGTATGGTTTTAACTTCAATCGCATCTCGGCCAATCGCGGCATCAGTTATTATAGCGAGGGCGTGTATGCTTGGGTGGACCCATCGTTCTCTAAGAGCCAGGTAGGAAATGCTTTGGGTAGACACTTAGGATCCCCTTGAAGTAGTTGGCTTCCCCACAGGCTTGAGTTCGAGGACCATACAGTGCTTTTGGTTCTGTCTAACACTTAGAATCCTCTGAAGGAGTTAGTTTTCCCATAAGTCTGAGTCCTGGGACCATGCAGTGCTTTTGGTTCTGTCTAACACTTAGAATCCTCTGAAGGAGTTAGTTTTCCCAAAGGTCTGAGTCCTGGGACCATGCAGTGCTTTTGGTTCTATCTAACACCTTGAATCCTCTGAAGGAGTTAGTTTCCCCATAGGCCTGAGTCCTGGGACCATGCAGTGCCTTAGTTCTGTCTAACACTTAGGATCATCGGAGGTGGTTAGTTTCCCCGTGAGCCTGAGTCCGAGGACCATGCAGAGCCTTGGTTCTGTCTAACACTTAGGATCATCTGAGGTGGTTAGTTTCCCCGTGAGCCTGGGTTCGAGGACCATGCAGAGCCTTGGTTCTGTCTAACACTTGGTCTTTGAAGTCGTTAGTTTCCCCAGAGGCCTGAGTCCGAGGACCATGCAGAGCCTTGGTTCTGTCTAACACTTAGGATCATCTGAGGTGGTTAGTTTCCCCGTGAGCCTGGGTCCGAGGACCATGCAGAGCCCGGGTTCTGTCTAAAACTTGGTCTTTGAAGTCGTTAGTTTCCCCAAAGGCCTGAGTCCGAGGACTATGCAGAGACTTGGTTCTGTCTAACGCTTATCCTTCTGGAGCGGTTAGTTTCCCCATAGGCCTGAATCCGAAAACCATGCAGTGCCTTGGTTCTGTCTAACGCTTGTCCTTCTGGAGCGGTTAGTTTCAACATAGGCCTGAGTCCGAGGACCATGCAGAGCCTTGGTTCTGTCTATAACTTGGTCTTTGAAGTCGTTAGTTTCCCCAGAGGCCTAAGTCCGAGGACCATGCAGAGCCTTGGTTCTGTCTAACACTTAGGATCATCTGAGGTGGTTAGTTTCCCCATGAGCCTGGGTCCGAGGACCATGTAGAGCCTTGGTTCTGTTTAACACTGGGTCTTTGAAGTGGTTAGTTTCCCCATAGGCCTGAGTCCGAGGACCATGCAGAGCCTTGGTTCTGTTTAACACTTGTTCGTCTGAAGTGGTTAGTTTCCCCAGAGGCCTGAGTCCGAGGACCATGCAAAGCCTTGGTTCTGCCTAACACTTGGTCTTTGAAGTCGTTAGTTTCCCCAGAGGCCTGAGTCCGAGGACCATGCAGAGCCTTGGTTCTGTCTAACGCTTGTCCTTTTGGAGCGGTTAGTTTCCCCATAGGCCTGAGTCCGAGGACCATGCAGTGCCTTGGTTCTGTCTAACGCATGTCCTTCTGGAGCGGTTAGTTTCCCCATAGGCCTGAGTCCGAGGACCATGCAGAGCCTTGGTTCTGTCTAACACTTGGTCTTTAAAGTCGTTAGTTTCCCAGAGGCCTGAGTCCGAGGACCATGCAGAGCCTTGGTTCTGTCTAACACTTAGGATCATCTGAGGTGGTTAGTTTCCCCATAGGCCTGGGTCCGAGGACCATGCAGAGCCTTGGTTCTGTCTAACACTTGGTCTTTGAAGTCATTAGTTTCCCCAGAGGCCTGAGTCCGAGAACCATGCAGAGCCTTGGTTCTGTCTAACGCTTGTCCTTCTGGAGCGGTTAGTTTCCCCATAGGCCTGAGTCCGAGGACCATACAGAGACTTGGTTCTGTCTAACACTTGGTCTTTGAAGTTATTTGTTTCCTCAGAGGCCTGAGTCCGAGGACCATGCAGAGCCTTGGTTCTGTGTAACGCTTGTCCTTCTGGAGCGGTTAGTTTCCCCATAGGCCTGAGTCCGAGGACCATGCAGTGCCTTGGTTCTGTCTAACGCTTGTCCTTCTGGAGCGGTTAGTTTCCCCATAGGCCTGAGTCCGAGGACCATGCAGAGCCTTGGTTCTGTCTAACACTTGGTCTTTGAAGTGGTTAGTTTCCCCATAGGCCTGAGTCCGAGGACCATGCAGAGCCTTGGTTCTGTCTAACACTTGTTCGTCTGAAGTGGTTAGTTTCCCCATAGGCCTGAGTCCGAAGACCATGCAGAGCCTTGGTTCTGTCTAACACTTGGTCTTTGAAGTGGTTAGTTTCCCCATAGGCCTGAGTCCGAGGACCACGCAGAGCCTTGGTTCTGTCTAACACTTGTTCGTCTGAAGTGGTTAGTTTCCCCAGAGGCCTGAGTCCGAGGACCATGCAGAGCCTTGGTTCTGTCTAACACTTGGTCTTTGAAGTGGTTAGTTTCCCCATAGGCCTGAGTCCGAGGACCATGCAGAGCCTTGGTTCTGTCTAACACTTGGTCTTTGAATTGGTTAGTTTCCCCATAGGCCTGAGTCCAAGGACCATGCAGAGCCTTGGTTCTGTCTAACACTTGGTCTTTGAAGAGGTTAGTTTCCCCATAGGCCTGAGTCCGAGGACCATGCAGAGCCTTGGTTCTGTCTAACGCTTGTCCTTCTGGAGCGGTTAGTTTCCCCATAGGCCTGAGTCCGAGGACCATGCAGTGCCTTGGTTCTGTCTAACGCTTGTCCTTCTGGAGCGGTTAGTTTCCCCATAGGCCTGAGTCCGAGGACCATGCAGTGCCTTGGTTCTGTCTAACGCTTGTCCTTCTGGAGCAGTTAGTCTCCCCATAGGCCTGAGTCCGAGGACCATGCAGTGCCCTGGTTCTGTCTAACGCTTGTCTTTCTGGAGCGGTTAGTTTCCCCATAGGCCTGAGTCCGAGGACCATGCAGTGCCTTGGTTCTGTCTAACGCTTGTCCTTTTGGAGCGGTTAGTTTTCCCGTAGGCTTAAGTCCGAGGACCATGCAGTGCCTTGGTTCTGTCGAACGCTTGTCCTTCTGGAGCGATTAGTTTCCCCATAGGCCTGAGTCCGAGGACCATGCAGAGCCTTGGTTCTGTCTAACGCTTGTCCTTCTGGAGCGGTTAGTTTCCCCATAGGCCTGAGTCCGAGGACCATGTAGTGCCTTGGTTCTGTCTAACGCTTGTCCCTCTGGAGCGGTTAGTTTCCCCATAGGCCTGAGTCCGAGGACCATGCAGTGCCTTGGTTTTGTCTAACGCTTGTCCTTCTGAAGCAGTTAGTTTCCCTATAGGCCTGAGTCCGAGGACCATGCAGTGCCTTGGTTCTGTCTAACGCTTGGCCTTCTAGGGCGGTTAGTTTCCCCATAGGCCCGAGTCCGAGGACCATGCAGTGCCTTGGTTCTGTCTAACACTTGTCCTCGGATCGCTTTACTGGGGACGATTCCTCCTTCGGACGGATCATGATCTTACACGTGGCGTTGGTCTCGCCTCCGGCTCGAGCCCCCATCTCTTTCATTTGCGAGGCGTCTCTTGGCCGTTCGTGTTCCGCGCCTGACGCTTCGGTATGCAAGACACGCCTTCATTAATAGCCTCGTAAATCAACATAAGTCCAACTGCCTGCGGCCCCCTTGGAATCTGGCAGCCTCATTATTATCCAACGCTTCGGTAACACTCTTTTCGAATTCTGCGTGAATTAATTCTCACCAACCCTCATCCTCTATATAAGGCTTTCGGGGGGGATGGTTTCTCCATACTCCATGAACCTCCCAACACAAACAGAAAGAACACACCCTTTCAGCTCCCCAAGCCTCTTCAATAAGCCCGCCGGAATTGCGACCGGAGTTAGGAGATATGGGGCGGCTTTGGACGGATGTGAGGATATCTGTGCCAAGAGCCGTTGTGGCCGCAGCCCCCACTGGGCTTCCGGTGCGGCAGAGTCTAGGCGTAACCCCGATGGCGCCATGCACGGTGGCCCGGAGGGATGTCGTTGAAGTACCTAACATCTCTCCTCTGAGCGCACCCCCGACGGAGGAGACATGCGAACTCACATCATGGGCGGTGCTCGAGTGTTGCCGTCTCCAACGGCCAACGCTCGTGGGGGTTGGAGAAAATCAAGGGAACATCATGGGGAGGGCGTCCTGGAGCCCCTGTATCTGCTCCTCGGTTTGTTTAAGCTCCGCCGCTCCGAGAAAGGAGTCGTTGGTGGCCTTGGAACGAGCTAGCCCCAGCCCCCTTCCACCCGCTTATTGTCAAGTTCTCCCATTCTCTTGATGCCAATAAGAGCACGGGTTGACACTTCCCTCTAGCTAGTTTTAGGACGGGTCCGCCTGGGCCTCTGATTGTAGGACTAGCTGGTAGGAATAGTTGTAAAACATGCCTGCCTGAGCCTCTGATTGTAATCTGTAACCCTTTTTCTTTTTATGAAATAATATAAAGTCTCTTTTTTTTTCGCTGTTGAATTTTCTGTCTCGAGCTTTTATCTTTCTGCAATGTTTGCTTGGTAGTTCTCTTTCTTTTTTTTGCATCACCGCCGATCTTCTATAGAATATCTATTTAGAACAGTCGCCTGTTTCGTCGGCCGGCGCACTAATCCTTCCCACAGACGGCGCCAATTGTAGGGTCTGTTTTTGCGGCCCAGAGCCCAAAGGGTATGGGTCAAGGGCCCATCGAACCCACAACAATGAATTTGCAGAGAGTGGTTCGAAGGTCTAGGCGCTGGCCGACGTTTCACGAGGCGTGAACGCCGTTCTCTTTTTATTGAAAAAATACTTAGAGCATCTTTACAGTTGGGGGATGCTCCTCGGCCGTGGGCCGAGGAGGCTTTCTTCCCTTTTGTTTCGCCCCCCCTCCCGGAGGGATTTCCTTACATTATATACTCTTTACCTAGCCAATTCTAGCCCTACACGTGTTGGGTGATTTGGACAATACTCAGATGCTTGTCCCATCAGCCGCCTTCTCAGTCTCTTTGAGAGTCGCGGCAACCAAGGTGACGTTGGTGCAGGGTCCTTTCATCATTAATGCGGCCAGGGCGGTAGTCAGGTACATTTAATGTGGAGGTGACTGCTTGTCATGAGCTTGTCCCTCGAGTTCTCGGTCGTCCGACGATGGGGTCATCCTCGGACTTAGGGTGCCTCCTCGGCCCGGGCCTTCGGCCCAGGAACGAAGTGGGCTGGGCCGTAGGGTTCTTTGACCCCACAGAAACCAACTTTAATACTCATCTAAGTGTAATGAGATTAAGCATTCTGCACATGCCAAATAGCCAAATAAATTACTCGCTTAACAAAGAGTTGGCTCATCTAATGATCCCTTCTCCGATCCGTGTTGCAGATCACAAATCTTGTGCCGGAACTCCTCTTAGTTCTGTCCTTGAACCTTGATTTCTCACATAAAGACCCAAATCTCCTTTGATGACATCAAAGAAGGCAAACTCTTATGAAGATACAAATGTGAATGAACTGGAATCATCAATCTCCGTTGTTGATTCATTTGAGGAGAGCGCTTTGGTAAGTTCATTCTTCAAGCCAAGGAAAGTATTGCAGAAGAGGA
The DNA here is from genome assembly GCA_032727855.1 of Quercus ilex subsp. ballota. NCBI lineage: Eukaryota > Viridiplantae > Streptophyta > Magnoliopsida > Fagales > Fagaceae > Quercus > Quercus ilex. Next base: position 26,685,095 of record CM064919.1, read on the forward strand.
AAGGCATACCTCACACGCTGACACGCCGATTGTCCTTGGAGTTAGCCGAAGAAAGAGTTATAGCCGAGAGAAGCAATGGCTGCGGAGCTTCAGAACAATGACAAGATCGAGGAAGAGCTCATCCACACAAACCACAACATTGAAACAGACAATATTATTAAAAGTTTTTGTTCTGTTTGATCTGTTTTGGGTTTTGTTTTTGATGAGTTATGTGTTAGAGTAACGTCTGAAAGGGAGGTGAGTTATGGAGTAGTAACGGAGGCAAGCACAGGAGGGTAAAGTGTCAAAAATGAAACCACGGGTGGGTAAGTTAAATTCAGGCTAAACCACAGATGGGTAATCTGTAATTATCCCATATCTTTTTATTGGAAGTGAATTTTGATAAATCCACCATTGGATTACATCTTTCTCTTATATCTTCTATGCTTGCAAAATTTCTAAAAAATTAAAGATCAATAGCTATGTCATCATTAAATTGTTTAAATTGCAAGTTTTTGTAGTTTAAAATTATGCATAATATATAAGCTTATAGATGATATAGTAAATAATATCCGATTGATATAAATTTTGGCATGTGTAATAAGAGCATGTAGAACATGCAATTCAACGGTTAGATTTTCAAAATATGTAGTAATATTTATTTTATTAAGTAAAGTTGTAGCCTTAAGCTACAACAAGTTTCGTAACTAAATTTTGTCCTTTTTCTTTTCTCTCTAAACTAAATAAGCACCACTTTAGACTTTAGTTACATTTAAAAAAATAAATTAATTAAGCGGGCCACATATGGTCTTTCTCCATTTACCATCTAATGTAAAGTTATGAAACATGTTAATCATTTATCATTCACAATAGTTACAAACAAGTCTTATTCTAGTTCTTCACCATCTAACGTTGATATAAAAATTGTACTTTAAACAGTTGTTGAAGTTATAGACAAAGAAGGATGAATGGATGGATTTAATTATGTAAAATTGTAATTTGAATAATGGCTAATTATAGGTGGGACTAGAAGCACATTAAAATGAGTGTGCTATTTTCTTATTTTTGTTTACTTGATTTTTAAAGATTTAAGCATTTGATTATATAATTTTGTTGGGTCTCAAACTCAAAAACTTGACTTGAGCTCGAGCTTTAACTTGATATTAAACTCAAGCTTAGCTTGACTAATTAATCAAGCCAAGCCAAGCTAAGGTCAAGCCTTTTGGCTTTCCCACGAGTTCAAGCTCAAACATTATTTTAGGCTTGCCTCAAGCTAAAGCCAAGTTTGAGCTTTTGACTTTTATTGACGAGCCAAGACATGCACTATTCTAGCTACAAAGCTCGATTCATTTACAACTTTAAATATAAAATTCAAACACTTTCAAACTTTAAAAACGTAGTTTACACTTTAGCCTTCTTTTTACCTTCACATAATATCAAAGCTACGTTTCCACAACTTAAAAATAAAAAAGAAGACTGTATCAAAAAATATATATATATATATATATATATAAAAGAAGACCCTCTCTCACGGCCCGCCTTTTAGCGATAACACTACCCACAAGCACCCACATACATTTTGCTCAATAAATAAATAAAAAAGTACCCACATGCCCATTGACCTTGATAGTATAAATTGAATGCATTTCTTCTTAGAGATTCGTACCGTTAGTGTTCATAAGATTATGTTAACTATTTTCTTTAGACCTATTTTCCAAAAAAAAAAAAACTATGTTGAGATAATTTGATCCAAGAAAAATCCTTTAATATCAAACTTCCCTTGAAATATAAATATGACAGAAACATCCAGACTCTCACAAAGGTAAAAATATATTCTCTGATTAGTGGATGAATGAAATCATGAAACTTCGTCCCTTGTCAATGATTGGGGAAGAGGGTCACCTCATGCTTCTTAGTCATTGAATTAATGGTCCTCCATTTGGCTAACAAAAGTAAACTGTTAATCATTTTCACTGGTACATAGTAAAACTTTAAATGTTGGAAAATAATTAATCATTTTCCATATGTTACATGATAACAATTGAAATGTTGGATCAAGATTGGTTAGTATCAGACACGAAATCATGGAAATCATTTACCGATGAAAAAGCTGAGGAAAAGTTGGAAATCAAGATGAGTGGAAGATATTGATATGCACTTATGCAGAAGAGTAGTTGGACAGTTGTCACAATTCAAATAGACGAAATTTGCCGGCCCAATCTTTGCTATGTACGTTGTTTGTGTGTAACTTAAGTTTAAACTTTCCTCAAAAAAAAAAAAAAAAAAAAAATTAAGTTTAAACATTTGCAGTTACTTCATTGATTTTGAGTTAATAGGTTAACATGACATGAGCATGAGCTTTGTCAAACTAGAAATAGTTTGTTTAAACTTTAAACCTGAGAATAGGGCCGGGGTTAGTGTTAAGTCATTGATTGTCCCAAAAGTTTAAACTACTGGGACATGGTACATTTAATCATTTAACCAATATTTCTAACCATCTCCCTCGCGTATGAGTCGAAACTACCTTTTAATAGGTGAGGTCTAACATGTGAGAATTTAAATGAAAGGTAGAGTGAAAGAGATAATAATTAAATTTAGGATTTTATACTCTAATACTATGTTAAATTATTGATTGTCCCAAAAGTTTAAACTATTGAAATATAGTAAATTTAATCATTTAACCAATACTTCTAATAGTTAGAGCTAGGATTAGCTAGTATTAGTGCATTGCCATATGGACACTGTTTGAGAAATGCAAACGTTCAACACTTAAAGATTTTTACATTGTGCTTATATAAATAAGATGTTAGCTGGGAAGTACAAACATGAATACAAGTATGACACAATGATACAAACAATTTTTGAAAAATTATAATATGAAACAACCTGTATGACATAAGTACCGTACTCTAAATAAAATGTTCGAACTTCCTAAGACGTCAAATAAGGGGGTGAATAAACTCTATGCATATGATGGCAGCCAAAATTTTACATGGCTATTTGATTTAAGATTGAATTTCAAGCTTGACACAAGCAACACTTGAAGTTTTTTTTTTTTTTTTTTGTGAGAAGGAAGCAACACTTGAAGTTCAATTGACATAGTTACACTCTCAAATCTCAATGTAGACATGAAGTGCGTATATAAACTACAATTATTATTTGTTTAAACGTTCTAAAACAATAATCTGTTCATAAAATTGACTATGAGATAGATTACACTCACTTGTCATGAGAAACATCAAGGCAGAGTGGTCAATTTTATCTTAACCATTTACTTTTCTCTTTTTATATTTATTTTATAATTGGGAACAAATTTTATACGATTGGTCTATTTATTGCTTCTTCCCGACCCCACTTCCAAAACTAACGAAAGAGAAAAAATATATATCATTTCATTTCATTCACACAACAAAAGGAGGGAAAAAACAATCATTCGGGGATAAAATTTAGGAGTTCCCTAATTTGGGAAATGCATCCATTATTCCATTTTCAATAAATTCTTGTCTCTTTCATTTGTATCTATATGACTATGCCCTTCCATGTTATAAATCCATTTGCAGAGAACCTCTCAGTCATATATGATTTGGCTATTGTACCTATTGAGAAAAGTTATCATGACGTACATACGACGGGTACAAATGGATAGGCCCAAAAAACAACAGATCGAATAAACAGCTAGCATATTTTTTTTTTTTATATATAAAAAAAAAAAAAAAAAAAAGAAGTGTTTGTGGTTGAAATTTTAAGAGAAAATTTTGGAACACAAAGAACCTAGATGTTTAAAGTTAATTCCCTTTGGTGAGCAGAACATAACCGTGATGTAATATTCATCTGTTTGCATTGATCTGATGTATCATATTGCTTAAAACACAGGGAAAGTTTAGTGCACATAACAGAGACTCTTCCTCTCTTTTCCAAAACACACTTTTTCGAATTACAGAACGAACTTATCAAATTAGATAAATCCCCAAATAATTGAATTGCATTTTGAGTTAGATGATACTAGATATATAGCCATCATTGAAAGATTGATTAAAGCATTACAAACCTGTCTTAGGTGGGAACATGCATTGCAGTCATATTAAGATGTGATTTTAGATTGGTGGCCGACCAATGGTACATTGGTTCATCTAAATCAGCCTTAGCCACTTAGTGGACTCTCATAGGGCTAATGAGCGTTTTTTTCCGTGGCTGTCAAACCTTTTGGGTTCTTGTCTTCTTAGAATTGGGCCCATTTCGAATGTAGGAAGGTTTTTGTTTGACATTTATTTAAAAAAATCACCATGCCCCACTTAATATTATTATTGTTATCAATTTATCATGGAAAATTTAGGTACATTTCCATAATTATTACGGTAGCTAGGTTTTATATTTCTTAATTTAAGTTTAATCATATTGTTGTATTACCTATGTAGCCCAAAAGTGTTATCTTCCTCCTCATTGGCCAATGTGGTCACCTATATGGTTGAATTAAATTAGAAAAGTTAAGATACAATGCATAAAGAATTGTATTTAGCTAGTAGAGTTGAGTTAACTGATTAACTAGTAAAGTCTCTTATCATCGAATAAAATATTTGAAATTCAAACCCTACTTAGCTACACCATAAACCATTTAGTGTTTTGGTCTAATGATGAAGAACAATCATCATGTATAGATTGGCCAAAAAGTTAAAATTCTATCTTATTTATGAAAAAAAAAATTGAATTGTGTCTAAAAAATTTTCATTATTATCTTATGCAACGCTGTCTTAGAGAGGTAGATAGATGAAGGAAATATTAATTCAAGCAACCAATTAAGGACAAGTCCATGAAATTATCGTACAGGTACAGCTAGAGAAGAAATTGTTTTTCCTTTAAGAGTTAGTTCATGATCAATTACAATAATGATAAAGAACAATCATCATGTATAGAGTGAACGCCAAAAAGTTAAAATTCTATCTAATCTATGAAAAAAAAATTGAATTGTATCTAAAAATTTTCATTAATTATTATCTTATACAACACGGTCTTATAGAAAGGTATATAGATGAAGGAAATATTAATTCAAGCAACCAATAAAGGACAAGTCCATGAAATTGTCGTACAGGTACAGCTAGCGAAGAAATTGTTTTTCCTTTAAGACTTTGTTCATGATCAATTACAATAATTTTCAATGATGCTGACACACTGTGCAAGAAATCATCATCAGTTTTAGAAACTTTAAATGCCATTAGATTGAATTTGGCCTCCTTCAACAAGATTCTACTTCGAACTTCAATACAATTAATCTTCAAAATACCATCTATGTGTTTAAAAAGTCATCATTTTTGGGTGTTACTGATATTGGCAGTCGTGATCAATGAGATGGCAGTGGCAACCTGCTTGGCCAATTGTAAAGCAAGTTTTCGAAAGCTTCCGACCATATAATTTTCCATGTGGGAATTGTTTGATAGAATTGACAAATTACCGTACAGCAAAAAAAAAAAAAAAACACCAAAATATTCCTTTGATCCCACACAATATTTGCTATATTTTTCCTTTTTCAGAGTTTGTTGTTTTTATTGTTTGTTTTGTTCCTTTTCTAAAGCATGTATGAAGAAGTGAGAGCTAGCTAGGGAGTAATCTAGGTTTTTTATTCAAAAGATAAAATGAAAAAAACAAAGCAACCAAGACTATCATTCAAATTTCAAGTCCATGACATAGCCAAGAAACAAAGGGAATCTCATCATAGTATCAAACTTTGCAGCTTGTTGCATTGCCTTTTATTATTTTCTCTTCCATTTCCAAACACCAAATAAACATTAGTGGCATGCATTCTTATGTTGCATTTTTACTCACAAGTCACAATTCACAATCTCACCCAAAAAAAAATAAAAAAAAAAAAAAAAACCCCAAAAAGAAAAAATAAAACAAAACAAACTGTTTCAAAAGCCTGGATCATTTGAAAGCTCTTCCTAGAGAGAGAGACATTAAGGGTACGGTCGAGAAGGCAAATTTGCAAAGTGGGGTTCAGTGATCACAATTATTGTTATCTCATAGAGATGAAGGAAAAGCAGTCAGTGTATTAGCTCCCACATTTGATGAAGCTGGTGCAATTTCTTCCCCACCGAGTGGTCCTTGATCATCAACATTGTCCCAGAAAAGAAAATTTGAACATTGTTGCTGGGATTCAACCCATTCATTCAACTCTTGCCTCTGCAAGCACTCCAACCCTATCTCTCCCTCGTCATCCATGCTACAAGATTGTACTTCAAGGGGTACCATGTTTTCCATGTTCTCTATCAATGGTGGCAAATAATTTGTATCCATACCCGATGTAAAAGCAGTTGGATGAGCAAGAATTTGAGCTTGAGCTTGAACTTGAATTTGAGCTTGATGATGATGATGATGTTGGTTCACATTCCATGTCTCCGTGTTCAAATTCATCGCGTCATGAAAATAATCTGAGCGTAAATTGTTTTCTTGAGCCCCATCAAGTGAACTAGTGTCGAACATAAATAAAGGGCATGGAGAAGAAAATAGGGTTTCATGAACTTGAGGCTTTGGCGTCAATTCATGATTCACAAAATCTAGTTGGTTCGCATTGTACACCATTTGGGAATGCTCCGTAGTACTTGTTGTGGTAGTGGTTGGAGATGTTGAAGGCTTTCGTATCTTTTTTTTGATCCATGAATTCCAATAGTTCTTTATCTCATTGTCAGTTCTACCAGGCAAATGACTTGCTATATGAGCCCATCTACAATTCCATGGTGCAATACATATATGTTAGAAAACAAAACTACTAATAAAAAAAGATGTAATAAATAACAATTAAGGGAGATACAAAACAACTAGTGCACGCAAGATTAACCTTAATGAGTGTTTCTGGAAGCCATTTATTCAGACATAGATGTTTTGAATATTTAAATATTCAATTATTAATATTAAAACCTTTAGAGAAAGATGAAAGGAAACTATTGAATGAAGAAAAAGGTCCAAGTGTGTGAGGATATACAGTGCATAGACATGGAATTTTGGACTGAAAACTTCAGTTTCAACCACTGAAATTGGCTTCTTAACGACTCGCAATTTGTAGCTGATAGCTACTTTGGGAACTACTAATTTATACAGTGAGATTGCTTATGGCTGCTATTTAAGGCACATATATATAATCTGATTAAAACTTATTCAAAGACTTTTTGTTCAAGTTTGTTTAAAATATTAAGTTGAAGGATTATTTTTCAGTCAAGTTGTATTCATTAAAAAAATACAAGCCCGCAGGTAACACACACACATTCATGTTTCACGCACTCGATCGCAGCATGTTTCACAAAAAAAACCAGGCCTGCGTAGTTTCAGTGCAACAAGTATTATACAAGAAAAAGTAATAAAAAAAATGAAAACAAAATTATTTAATTTTTTATTTTAAGAGGAAAAAAAAAAGTGAAATGTATATGATATATAGATTATAGAGTGAGTTTAAAAATGAACCTGTTTCCTACAACTCCATGAAGACTTATGATTAATTTCTCTTCCTCTGGAGTAAACCTTCCTCTTCTGATATCAGGCCTCAAATAATTTATCCATCTCAAACGACAGCTTTTTCCACACCTTTGAAGCCCTGATCAAAATGTTAATATATTTCATCAGCAACTATATAGTCTATATAAATTGGTGCATGTCTTTGTGAGATTGTTGTGTGTGAGTGAGTGACAGGTAGAGAGAAATGGAAAGAGAGAAAAAAAAAAATGACCAGCTTTTTCTGGGACTTCACTCCAACAGCCATAGCCATGAGTGTTAATGTATCTGATGAGCTTTTCATCTTCTTCTGGAGACCAAAGTCCACGCTTAACCTTTTGTTGATTACAGCAAGAATGGTGACCCATATTCCTCAAACACACACACAAAATCTCTAGCAAATATATATATATATATATATAAGCTACTATAATTTATGATCTTAAAAAAAAAAAAAAAAAAGTTGTTCTTGTGCTTTTGGCTTGGTTTGGTTTTGTTCTTGCTGTAGTGTTTTGTTTGGGGGAAAATGGGTGGCTATGTGTGCTAAGAGTTTGGCCTTTCTCTCTACCTCTTTTAAGAGTATATGAAGAAGTACAACTCAGCCGACATTTACAACCGGATGGGGTCCCCATATTGATGGGACCCACATTTCCATCTAACCCTAAAACGACATGCCATCAACTTTATTCCAACGTCACCGTTTTCTACGTACATTTGTAGTATTACGTAACCAACTTGCACGTAGCTCAAAAAAACTGTGCCGGTGGTTTCAGTTTCACACTCTTTGTCTCTGTTTCTGCAACCAATTAACAATTAATTTATGTCTAAATCCCCAGTGAACTTGTGACACGTTATACTATACAGAAAATTATTTGGAGAAATGGACCGCTTTTCCCTTTGTTTTTCTCTTCAATTTTTTTTTTTTTTTGAAAGCTTTCTCTTCAATTATTATAACTCCCCTCTTTGGCTTTCTTTTTTTTTTTTTTTTGAAAGAAAAATAAAATTCAACTTTTTAAATAAAGGAACACGAACATATCATTTAATATATTAGCTGTTAAATAAGAAACATTCAAGTTTATAAAAATACTATTTCTAATTTAAACTTGAATTAATTAATTGAAAATTTATTGAATTTTCAAATAAAATAAAAAATTTATTTAAAATTATGATATGTTCGTTCAATTTTCATAAAGAACAATATATTGTAAGCCAACTAATCTGAATGAAAAAAAAAAAAAACCCCAACGAAAAGGGGTGGAGTTAGTTTGGCATTAGCTTTTTTCATGTACATATTAATTTATAAATTATTTGTTCAAATATGTTTTTAGAGCCTTATTTTTCTTAAATACAACCATATTTTAATAAACTTTTAATCAGCAAAATATCAAACAAGTTGATGCCAGATGACCATTTAATGAATTTTATTTTTTAAATGGGTAATTTGATAACATTTCAATAATAATATCCACCATTTTAGGGAATATTTGAACCAGTAAGGGACAACTTTTTCTCTAGTTTGGAGAATTCATAAGCAATTTCAATCCAATAACCAAATATTCATCTTTTTTTTTTTTTTGAGAAGAGTTCATCTTATTTGTTTAAATCACTTAATGAGTTACAGTGGCTAAATACAGTTATATAAACATTTAAGGCATGTGTGATACTCAGTTTTAGATCTTATAATTTTTTTTAGAGAGTTTTAACATATAGCGTCCACTCCTGATAATAGGTTTTTATCATCAGACCAAGATACTAATAAGTTTTTGATGTAGGCAGTAATTGAACCCTAAATCTCTTATACAACTATCAGAAACTTTAGCAGTTGAGTTAACTATAACCCACATTTGTGATCCTATAATGGATTATCTATTTTTATGTAATTAATATTCAGCTATTTGCTTATTTAGTTACTTTTCTTCTTCTTTTTATTTAATATGGCTTAGTTACATTTTCATTATAGAGAATAATTATTTCTTCCTTAAAATAAGGAATAGTTGTTTTCTTCTTTCTAAAATGGCTATAATAATTAATTTTTTAATGTGCGTAATTACTTTTAGAATTTATTATACTTCTAAAAATAAAATGAAAATTCACAAAAAAATCACTCCCTCTCTCTCACTCTCACTCTCTATGTGTGCCTATGCACGCTATAAGGATGCAAAATTTCTTCGTAACTTTTTATTTTAAAATTTTGATATGTGTATTGATTTGGAAAAAAAAAAGCAATATTAACTTTAAAATATTCAATTTTTAGGATAATTTAATTTCACAACAAGTGTAAATATAATTGTATAAGTAAAGCCAAGACAAGAGTATTGTATAGTTCAATTAATATTTTCTACTTTTATTTGTTTTTCAAACATTCAAGGTGCAAATCTTCCCTCACCTATTAATTGTAACACTGTGTTATCAAATATAATATATATATATATATATATATGTAAAAGATATTTTAGTGTTCCAAAACTATCTTGTATCCTTAATTATCATATAATGGTTTGGACTTCAATCCACTTTGAAGAAAAATTAATTCTATCCCCAAAATGGTGATTCCGTCAACAATAAACTCTCAAAAAAAAGTCACACATAAAAAAAAGCATCTTCAGAGTTCAGATGCCTCTGGAACAAAAGTGTTCGATCACGTCATGAAATGATGGGTTCATGATAATTAATGGTATTTAGAAGTTAGAACAAGTGGCATCATCCTACTTATGATTGAAAGTTTACGTTGTGATCATAAATCCAATTGCACAGGTTTAGAGGACAATTTAGAAAGAAATATAATTATCTTGGATCTAATCAAGCAAATAGAAGTATTCAAATCACATATTAATTTAGTTTTTTTTTTTTTTTTTTGAGAATGACATATTAATTTAGTTGATTATCTTACTAATCACTATTTCAATATTTTTCATATCATTAATATTGTGTGTTCTTCTCCTATCATAGTTTGTTTTGAATAATTTAATAGTTAGAAATAGAGGATTTAAACCTTAAATATCTCTTCTAAAAAACACCAAAAATTACCTATTGAGTTACAAGACTCTTATCTCACATCACCTTGCTTTACTAAGATCCACAATGATATGACCAAAAAAAAAGTAGAGTTTTATGTTTCTATATTTTTCCCAATGATTATTAATATTAAGGGTCCGTTTGGATACAGCTGAAAACTGAAAACTGAAAACTGAAAAACATTATAGCAAATAATTTTTAAATGTGTAAATAGTACTGTGAGACCAATTTTTAATGAAAAAGTTGCTGAAAAGTGAAATTTGTAGGTTCATAAACAGTGAAATTTGTGCTGAAAAGTCAATTATTGCAGCTATTGTTCATTAAACAGTAGTCGCTACAGTGCTGCTACAGTAAAAAAGCGGCTGGGAAAGCTGAAAAGTAAAAAAAAAAAAACACAAACGTAGACGTGATTCAGAAAACATGCCAGCCAAACGATACCTAAAAAACGTACACGTTTCTTGTATCAGAATTACAACCAAAATCATTCAAGTTTTGACAATATACTATAAATATAGGAGAAAAGTCATATGCCTATAGTCTACATAGCATGTGGTGAATGAAAATTTATATGTAAAATAAATCAAGCTTAGGTTTAAAAGTCCCACCATAACTTACTCTTTATAGAACACAGTACGGAGTTTTTAGCAGGATTTTTTAATGTAACCACAAGGTATTCACATCTTATTAGGGGACATTTGGAGACCTCGATCAATTGATCATTTTTCTTAATAATACTTAAATGTCTTCATTCATACTATTCAAGACACCGTACCATATTAAAACATTGATTACTATGATTTTGATATGGCAGTGGTGACGATTGCCTAACGTAAATCATAAAATTAGCTTCATGTTTAGATCAATATTATGCCATTTCAGTTTTCTCATGGCTTTCAAAAGAATACTTGTTCGTGAGAAGGACCCCAAAAAATATCAGTTTGTTTGTTGCTGTATATGATTTAAGTAATACAGTGAGCCCAGTAGCCTTAATTAGTTTGACTAAAATAAGTTTTCGCTTAATTCACAAGGTATAGTCTGGTTTTATTGTGTAGGAATAACGTCTAAATACGTTGTAGCAGCATGTTTGATGTCATATCCAACGAATTGGTTGTTTAATCTACAAGGATTAATCCTAAATGAGACCCGATATATAACGTATATACCTTAGAAATCAATCAAAGATATGGTCTCGTTTTTCATATGAATATGAATCTATTTCCTTTTTCTTTTTTTTTGGCAAAAAAACATTTAGCTTCAATTATTAGTGTACCATTTAAGTTTAACAACCTGGGCCGATTTTGAAGGACTTAGATAAGTTTATTGAACCTGGAATTGAGTTTGAATTCGACATGATGAATTGGACTTCTTCTAGTAGCCACAATCTTTAATTCTAGATGAACTCAGCCATGGAGATTGTTAAATGTTCTATCATTAATACATCTCTCTTTTTTGTTTTGCTTTAAATTTTTATATATATATATATATATATCTTTTTTTTTTTTTTTTGAATATGATATATATATATATATATATGATATTTCTATTCTCACCTTTGTCTTTTTTCCTTTGTTTTTTGGTGCTGAGTTATCCTCACGTAATAATAACTTACTCATTTTATCGTTGAGTACTTTGTGTTGCATAAGAGGTAAGTACCAAGTAGTTCAGTTTTCTGATTCTTTCCACTTTGCGAAAATTTCTTTCTTTCTTTTGCTTTTTTTTTTTTCACCCCTAAACGGGCCACCCACTTATCCAAGAGGAAATTAAAATTTATAATTGAAAATCACACGTTTTTAATTTGGATATTTATTTTGGTACTTTTTTTGTTTGTTTGTTTGTTATTTTAGTCTTTAAACTTTAACATTTTTGTGATTCTATCAAGTTGATTCCTATGTTCACTATTAGTTATAAAACTGTAATTAAATCCAATAATATAATATCGCATCACATGTTTGAAGTGTTGAAGTATTATAGATAGCAACAGAAGGAAGAACCAATTTAACAAGAATGTTAAAGTTATAGAATTGAAATAATATATAAAATAAACGTTTTGAACAAAAAATGACAAAGCAACCAAAGTTAAAAGGTGAAATTTGGATATTCATATACCCAAATATGTATCAGAAAGTGTTTATATTATATAATTCATATATTGATTCACCACAGAATATATTTACCAGGCTTAAATTATACTCAGCTTTGGAGGGTCCCTCGTGTCGATTTTGTACAGGATATGTCGGCCTACAGATTAAAGTGTCAAATTATCATCTTTTTCTATTTGGCCCTCAGTTTGCATCACCACGTTAGCCAAGCACATTGAACAAACCAGTCGGCTGTATTAAGCCAATTTGAAAAAAAATGCCAAATTGCTCTTAAAACTCACTTATTGTTTGCTTGATTTTATATTATCAATTTAAAAAGGTTCTCTTATCATCTCTGACCTGCAAAAGCGGTTCCTTTTTTTAATTTCTTCTTGCCCCTTTGATTGTGCCAAGATTAGTGCTGTCTCTAGCTAGCACCCATGTCCAATATTAATCATCCCAATAAGTACTTCATAAATGAATTTACACACAGAAAGCTGCAAGAAAACAAGGTCTTTGTCTTGCTTATAATTAATGAAGGATTAGTTAACCGAACATGGAACGTTGTAACTAGCTATAGGCTATATCCAGAGATATTACTATATGTATCGTTTAAACTTGGGCATTTAACACGTTTGTATACGTAGAGAGCTAGTTTTATAAAAATGGAAAGAGATGTAGTGATCAAGTGAAAGCAATGGGGTCTGTTGATTGATGTGAATCATTTACCACATTCGATGTGAAGACTGGAAGTGATTTTTGCTTGGATGGATCGCAAGCTGAAACTTTGAAAGTAATATACAAATCATTTTTAAAAAAGACCTTTGGGATGAACCGATGAAAAGGAGAAATGATTATACTTAGCTTTAAGGAGGAGCAATGGAGTACCATTTGGGCCTACCATTTGGGATTTTAAGTACTGATTAGCGAGAAATACTTGGCCTTAAAAAGAATTGGTTGGTTAAGTTATTAAGTCATGGATGAAATGTCCCTACCATAAGCTCTTTACTTAATTGTGGTCCCTTTAGCAAAAAATTTAATACTTAATTATGGTCCTCAAATCCTCACAAGTCATCTTTATAAATAAATAAATGAATTTGTGGCGTGCAGACACAATAATTTTCACAAATATTTTTACAACTATGAACTCAGTATGTTATAATTAGCGCATGTTTGAGGTGGTACGGTATTAATTATATGATGTAAAAATTATGTTTTTTAATTACAATTTATCATCTTAATAATTTGTGAAAAATATTGCGAAAAGAACTATATCTTTTTGGATTACTTAAAAAAGGAAAAAGAAAAAGAAAAAAACCCTATCCATCCCACTTTTCTCGAATCTTTATATGGATCCATTTTCCTTCTTTGGAGGTCACTCACTCACTCTTACCCTATAAGGAATCCTCATATGGTCCATCCTTTCGTCCAATGAAAGCCTCGCTTATCGATCCCCACACAAGCATTATTAGTGAGACAAAGTAGGTTTGATATGATAGAAAACAAGGTTTCAATTCTATTAAAGGTTTTAAGTTCATTTAGTTGAGCTAATTAATATTTGCTTAGGATTCCAACAAATCCAGATTGGAGTTGATGCCTACATCAAATTGTCGTAGGTTAGCTACAAAAAATATGTAAACTTTTGTAAAAATTTGAGGAACTTTTTTATAAATAAATTTAAAAAAATTATGAAGATTAGACAAGAGGGGAATATATAATCAAATCAAGGATCCCCCACTAGTCACTACAAAGGTTTTATTCTAATTTGATGAATGTAAACTGATATCCAATGCTTGATTTAATAAACCCACTTGCGAGATGATAAATAAACATCTTAGCTAGGCCATATTATATATATATATATATATATATATAGTTTTCCGCTAGTTCACAAGTATTTTGGTTTAGTGTAAGTTATTGGGAAATAAATAAATAAATCTAAAGACACAATTTTTTTTTTATCAAAACTATTATTATATGTGTCATATTATAATTAGCACATAATAAAATAGTGTCATAATAAGCTCATATGAACAATTTTGTATCTTTTAACATATCAAGTATTGCTTTGTTTTCCTGTCAAAAAAAAAAAGTATTGCTTTGTTTTGCTCTGGTTATTCATTTTGTGGAAATGGCATTGATGGAACTTTAGGGTAGGAGCCAGGTTTCAATTCTATATTGGGTTGGCCGGCCAACCCATTTACATTACAACTCACACTTGCATTAATGTTCCCCTCATAAAACCACCGTACCAAGGCTATGTAGCTTTTCTGAAGTGTCATTGTCCTTTGAGGCCCAAATCACTGTTTGAGAAAGCCAAGCCCATCCCCATTAAAGCTTTTATCAGCATCCCATGATTCCATGCAAATACAAATATATGAATTTTTAAATAAATAAAAACCTAATAAACATACAAGAGCATTTGATGCATGTGGAAAGCCACAAAAATGAAAAATACGTTTGTCTCAAAGAAAATAACCATTGAATTCACAAGGAGTTTCTTGAATCTTAAACAGAGTTCTTTACATTCACTAAAAAAATAAAAAAGAGAGAGAGAATCTGTTTAATTTTTTTTTTCAACAAAATCTGAATGCCTAGTGGCTTTCAACCACTAATGTAAAGAAAGAAGTCCTTTAGTAGTAGAGTTTTAACTTATAACATCCGCTCCTGATGATAACTCTTTATCATCAGACCAAAACACTAATCCGTTTATGGCGTAAGTGAGGATTGAATCCTAGATCTCTTATTCAACCATCAAAGACTTTACCAGTTGAACTAACTGGAACCTACCACCCACACATATAAATATAGTTGTCTAAAACAACTGAAATGAACGACCAATGGATAAATGCCTTAAATTGAAATAATTTCACAATTTTCTGATTTCAATGGACAAAATTAAAAATGTGTGGCCTAATCCAAAATATTATCTAGATTTTGGCCATTCGTATGTAATTTTTCAAGTAAAAAAACAACGTAAAACTACTAGTTTCAAATCTAAGATGGTATTATAAGCTATAAGTTTATACTTTTTTTTTTTTTTTTCATGAACTATGTTTATACTTTATACTTTACCAGAAGCTATATGTTTATAGTTTATAGGACATGCGAAGCAACTCAAGCAAATGACCAATTAAGCTCACGTCTTAGATGGAATCAATACACAGTTTGACGTTTGACTCAAACCATTTGGACCTTTCTGCACCATCAAGTCAATATTTTGTCAGTTAATCATGACAAAATACAAATTGACAATTCCTTAAACCTACCCTGCTAAGCTCCAAAAAAAAAAGCCACACTTCTCTATTCTAATTGGTGGATGACCAATTCGTTGCAAACTTCTCGATGTATATATGCCTTATTTAATTGTTACGCATATAAAATATATAGTGCATGTCTCAGTGAAATTGACCCCCAGCAAGAACAAGAATGGATTTAAGCAATTTAGTCACTCTTCATTATTGTTTGGTATGACTCTGATCAGATCATCAACAACCCTGATTGTAAATCCAAGTGAAGATCGTGATACAGGGTTGTCACTTATGTGATATTTCATTTGCTGAAAATGAAAACGCATTGTTGCACTTTTTTTGGTAGAATAATAACATTTAACTGCATCTTCATTTGGTGCTGATTGGTCGAGATTTGAAGTAGTTAAAACTTAGAAAGTGAGTACTTCACAAGCATAGAATAGTGTTTGGGGTTGAAAATTTTTACAGCCCAATACAATAAGCCCAGATAAATGAGCTTCGCACAGTTTGGACCTAAAGATCAATGAAGGCTCAATCGTCAGAGTTCGGTGAAACAGATCCAAAGTCTCGAAATCTTAACTCATGCTTTTCCATCCACAAGGCCATTATCAAGGCCCAAACTCAAGCAATTTCTTTTACGTTTTTCCAAACTGTGGTCCAATTCCACAAAGAAATCCCAAGAAAAAAAAAGTATGGGAATTGTGATTTGGAGGGTAAGTAAGAGAGGATTATTATTATTTATTTTTTTTCTTTTCTTTTCCTTAGGCTCTAGGGAAAGTTTTGAAAATGGGTTTGGGGTATTACAAAGCCCATAATCCTATGAAAGGTGTGCTACACAGAGGCCCAATACATAGGAAACACTTTGCACTTGCTGGAAGTAT
Organism: Quercus ilex subsp. ballota; assembly: GCA_032727855.1. Taxonomy (NCBI): domain Eukaryota; kingdom Viridiplantae; phylum Streptophyta; class Magnoliopsida; order Fagales; family Fagaceae; genus Quercus; species Quercus ilex. The sequence continues at coordinate 26,701,775 of CM064919.1, forward strand.
GTTCACACTTCACTCTTGGTAACCTTAAATGCTAGCATAATCATAATTAATACTTGATGCCATGAACACACAAATTTAAACAGTTTCAAAAGAAATTAATCCCCCTTATATTAACAAACGAAACTGAACTAGGCTGATCAGATTACTCTACTCAGCACACTATTCACTACATTTAGCAAGAGCGAGACTAGTTTTCCTTTCAATTTGGCAGCACCAAGCAAGATGTTCTCTTCTCCCCAAGCTCTCACCTAACCTTTGCTTTTTTCTTATTCTTTTTTTCAAATTAATAATGTAGATTAATATTCATGATTGGTTTGTTTTTTCCTCTCTTTGCTAACATTTTTAGAGTATTTGTATCAGCTCATGAAAAAAAAATTATATATTTTAGAATAAAAACCTATTTTTCTACTTACATAACTATTTCTAAAAACGACAATATCATAATTATTTATGTTACACTATATTTCATTAAAATATTATTTATAAATTAATTATTTATTAATATTCCAAATCATCTTTTTCTTTGAGTGAAGAAAATATTAAAAAAATAGACTTGTATATGAATGGTAACTATATATGTAAGGGTCAGATTTGAATTCCTAGCCCAAGATACGAATGGACTTAGGCCTAAAAAGCCTAAAACAATGAATTTGTAGAGAATGAGTTAGAAAACTGGGTTTTAGTTAATCAAACAAGTTAGGTAGGCGTGATGACAAAAGAGTGAAAATAAACAAATTTAAACTAAAGAAAAATGTTCTCGGCAAAATCCGAGAAGACTGGTTCTTATATAATGCTTTTAAGTATGGTTACAAGTCTGGTTCTAGATTGCTGCAATGTTTCTTTCTTAATTTCCCGATCTCATTCCCTCCAGGAGTCTCTTACATTATATATCTCCCTCTTAATGATCTTGGCCCTTCATTTGTTGGTCATCCAAGTCACTACTTGAGTGATTGTCCTATCGGACACCCTTTTTAGCTCTCTGTGAGTTGGGATAGCCAAAACAGTACTCTTCAGAGGTTTTTTCCACATAAATGCAGCTAAAAAGTTAGCTACAAAACATTTAATGCACTGACAGTAACTTTTCCTTAAATATTTCTGAGCTTCCATCCCTCGTGCGTTCACAATACACGTCCCTATCAGTAGAACATCCTAGAAGATCACCTTGAATGATAGGACATGTATTTGATCTGTGCTTTGCTCATCTGAGGAGGTGAGCCTCCTCAGACTACCTTTCTCATTCTCTCTGTTTACATCTCATTCATGGGACTCGGAATTTGATATTCTCACTACTGTTTATTGGTCCTTGGACCAGTCAACCTCCTTAGACAAAGCCCAAGACTCAATATATAATTTTTGAGCCCTTAACCCTACAATATATATTTACACAATTGCTATAATTTTTGCACAATTTTACATAAATTGCCATAGATAATGTTTTAAGGTTGGTGGGCAAATTGTAGGACACAATACTATTTTAAATGGACTATAAGCTCACAAGGTAGAGTTAAGTAACACATTAATATCCGTCAATTCACGTCAGTAGTGAACTCGACCTCCCTGATTTGAAACCAATCCAAAGACAAGCCCATCAAATTCAAAAGACACATGGCAGAATAACAAAAAGAACCTCTACATAAATAAAAAAAAATACAAAAAATAAAAAATAAAAAATAAAAAAGAAGAGAGAGAGAGAGAGAAGGTATTCATGGATTTTTTTTTTTTTTTTTTTTTTTTTGAGAAAGTATTCATAGATTAGACTAGTATTAATTAATTCAAGACGAAAATGCACTTTTGGTCCCTACATTTTGGGCCAATTCACATTTTGATCCCTAAATTAATTTTGTTCCTATTGTTGTCCCTATTTTTAAAAAATCGTTTCTATTTTAGTCTCTGCCGTCATCCAAGTAACGGAACCCTATTACGTGGCAAACGGAGTGCCCCGGTTGCTGACATGGTGCTGATGTGGCACTGACATGGCATTAAAATATTATTTAAAAAAATTATTTGGCTTTTTCAATGCCACGTCAGTATTTTAATTTTTTTTTAATTTCTGATAAAAAATTTTCAATTTAAACTGAAAATATTAAAAAAAAAAAAAAAAAAACTTTACCGTTTTAAAGAATGAGAAAAAAAATTTTAGAGCAATTATTTCAATTTTTCTTGAACTTTTTTAAGAAACAAACAGTAAAGTAACACTATTCACGCCCTATGTTGGCGTTTTTGTGTTTGTGTTTGTGTTTGTATCTATTTCATTTTCTTCTTTCTTTTAAGTTAAAACAAACACTATTCACACTATTCACGCTCTTAGTCTCTATCTCTCTGGATCTAAGACGACTTGCTCTCAGATTGGGTTAGTTGAAAAATATCTCAAACCACGGCTGAGAAAAAGAAGAGGGAAGAAGATCGGCCCAGAAGAATTAGAAGAGGAGATCTGTGGTAGTGGGTTTGGTGATTGAAACTGTCTGTGGGTTTCGTGGCTGAGATTGGTAGAATCAGAAAAAAGAAACTGTGGCTGTTTGGACTGACGCAGTGGGTTTCATGGTGGTGGCTCCCGAAATGGAGGTCCTCCGACGGGCTTGGGTGGCGTGACATCAGGTTTGATATGGGTTTCAGGCCGTGGGAGTTATGCGCAGTGCCGGCTCAAGGCCTAGGCCTAAGGACCCACCAAAAAACAAAATTTCCCTTAAGAAAAAAGGCCCCACTTTCCATAGTTAAAACCCAAATTTTTATGAAGGTTGTACATTTTTTTATTAGTAATGTTAAGAATACTACAAATTTTACTATTGATTTACAAATTGTCATGTTATTAATCACAAAAAAGTGATATAAACATTCATTAGTTAAATTGATAAAGTTCATCAATGAGAGACAATATCACATTATATTTTGAACATTTTATAGTACTTTTAATTAGCGCATTTTTCTTTTTCATTTCTATTAAGACTCTTAAAGTACGAGACTAATAGAACCTTAACTCAATTGAAACCCTAAAATATTTCAAAAAGATGTTGCAAATGTGTTAAATCATCAATTATAGATTAATCTCTCATAATAGTTTGAAACTTTGATTTTTGTAAAATAATATCCTACAAATCCACACACCAAATAATATCTATCTCTCTCTCTTAAAATCAAAATTAAAAATTAAAAATTAGATTACAACTTTATTTAACTATGCATCGTCTTATATTCAAAATAAAGTATATTTTTCAATCGCAATATATTTTTATTTCTTTTTATTAATATTTATAGGATCAACTATAATATTCAATTCTATATATGAAATTAACATTAATTTAGTTGATATTATTTATGTATTTAATGTATCAAATTAACCTTAATTTGATTAGTATTAAATAATTTTGTTTAATTAATATTTACATATTAAAGGCCCCGTATAAATTTTTCGCTTTAGGCCCCAAATTATGTTGGGCCGCCCCTGGTTGTGCGATGGGTTTCAGGTTTCTGTCACGGGTTAGAACCTGGGTTCATGGGTTTCAGGTTTATGTTCCAACGGGCTTCAGGTTGTTGATGATTTTTTTGGATTCATGGGTTTGATTTTTCTAGGTTCATGGGTTTCAAGTTTCTGTCCTGACGGGCTTCGGGTTGTTGATGATTTTTTTGGGTTCATGGGTTTGATTTTTCTGGGTTTGGGTTGTTGATGATTTTTGTGGGTTCATGGGTTCATGGGTTTGATTAATTTTCTGGGCAAGTTTTCATCTTCTTTTATGTAGAACATGAAGAACAGTTCTGGGTTCACTTGCACTGTTTTGGGTTTGCATTTGTTCTGGGTTTGCTCTTGATTCTGGGTTTTATTTCTTGTTTTTCTAGATTTGATGGAGATTAGATTTGGTTGCTGGATTTGGATTTGGGTTTGCTAGAGATTGGATTGGTTGCTGGGTTTATTTCTTGAATTTGGGAAGAACATGAAGAACTAGATGTTATGTTCTTATGGGAAAATATAATGAAAGTAATAATAATAATAATAATAATAATATTAGATTTAAGGCCAAAAATAATAATATGAAAGTAAAAAATTAAAATGCTGACGTAGCATTGAAAAAGCCAAAAAAAAATTTTAAATAATATTTTAATGCCATGTCAGTGCCATGTCATCAACCGGGGCACTCCGCCTGCCACGTAATAGGGTTCCGTTACTTGGATGATGGCAGGGACTAAAATAGAAACGATTTTTTAAAAATAGAGATGACAATAGGAACGAAATCAATTTAGGGACCAAAATGTGAATTGGCCCAAAATATAGTGACCAAAAGTACATTTTCGCCTTAATTCAAACAAAAAAGGTGTCCCATTATCTCACTTCTTGTTAAAGCAAATGAAACCCAAAGTGCTAACTGCATATTATCGCCTTTGATTCAAAATTTGCTACTACGGCGGAACTGGTGGTAATAAAAAAGTGAGTGCTTCACAAGCATATAATAGGCCTCCTATGAGGAGTAACACATGGATTAACAAATAGACTAAACATGTGTCCGAATCTTAATGTGTCCAATGCATTGAAAATAAACTTAGCTCTTAACAAATTCATACAAAAAGTGTGATTTAGTATGCGTTTGGATTGACCTTTTTGTTGAGCGTTTGTGCGTTTGCGTTTTCTTTTTCTTTTTTTTCTTTTTTTTTTTAGAACAGTGTTTTCATGTGGGATGTTGTCTGCCAGTGGGTCCCGTGCACAGGACACACTACCTCTTTGACTAGCAAAATTTTCACTAAAATGTGTCTGTCAGTGGGTCTGTGCACTGTTCACAGGACCTACAAATCTTTTTTTTCAACAAAACTTTCATTAAAAATAAGTCCTACGATACTAGTCATACATTTAAAAATTATTTTACTACAGTATTTTCAGTTTTCAGCAAAATAAGTGGTATCCAAACGGGCCCTCAATGTCTCATTATCACTTGTTAAAGCCATATAGAGTAATGATTAAGGTGGTCAATATCATACCGGTATCAGCCGGTATGTATCGTACTAGTACATGTACCGGTATCGAAACGCCAACGTTTAGTATCAGTTCAAATACAGGGCATACCGGCCAATTTTGGGTGTACCGGCCAGTACAGAAAAAAGCTTTTTTTTTAGTTTTGTCATTTTTGAATTTTTGTAAAAGCAGAATAGTAACTTATTTACATTAACTTATTAATATTATTTGTTTTCTAAGTATGCAATGAACAATTAAGCTTTCTGTCCTTTATATTGTGTTTTTTTTTTTCCTCTTCTTTTTATTGATGCTAAAGTCTAAAACCATGAATAATTTATTCTAAATTGAGGTAATATTTTATGGTAAATGTAAGAACCAGATTTGGATTCCTCGCCCAAGGTATGAATGGACTTAGGTCCAAAAAGTCCAAAACAATTAATTTATTGAGAATGTGTTAGAAAACTAGGTTTTAGTTTACCAAACAATAAATTAGGTAGGCTTGATGATAAAAGAGTGAAAAATAAACAAGTTTAAACTGAAGAAAAATATCATCGACAAAGTCTGAGGAGACTAGTTCTTCTATAATGTTCTTAAGTACGGTTACAAGTCTGGTTCTAGATTGCTACAGTGTTTCTTTCTTGATTCTTCGATCTATTAGTCTCATTGTCTCCTCCTTCTTTTATACTGTTTTTCATTTTCATCCCTACCTTCCATATGCATGCCAGATGGTTGGTGTTGATACTTGTCCCATTAGCACCTTCCATAAGTCTTCATGCAGTAGTTGTAAGGCTGAAAGCCACTGTTCAGGTATCACCTCCACATTAATGTGGCCAGAGAGTTAGCTGCGAAGCATTTAATTCGGTGGTAGCAGCTTTCTCCTAAAATATTTTAGGGCACTTTCCTGTCCTAAACTCTCATAGTGCTTATCTGTATCAGTTGAGTGTTTCTGTGACGTTCCTCTGGACGGCAGACCACCTCTACGGACCTCGGCCTTGGTTAGCCGAAGAGGCTCTTATCCTCAGCACAACCCCTGGGCCGTTATGATCTAAACTGACTTCTCCGTTTGCCAACATGGGCTCTTTTGATAACGTTTACTCCTCTCGGAAGCCTTCAGTCCTCAACTTGGGCCTTAAGTCCATTATATACATAAATAATGAGTTCCGAGGCCCAATACCCCTATAGTAAACTTTTATATTTATTATAATATATGTGGGAGGAAACTTAATCTCGAACCCCAAGTGCTTATAAGGCAAGGGTGGGAGGCGTCTCTCCTCGATGTGTGATTGAGCAAAACCTTGAGGATTAGGTCTGCGCTCTGCGCCGCTAATTCTGAAGAGGACAATACTTTATTGGGATTCAAGATTAAGTTTCCTCCCACAATATATATATATATATATATATATGAAATAACGGTAAGCTCGAAACGATACATCAGTATTGACCGGTACTGAAATATATCGTTCCACTGGTCAAACAGTATAGCTTCCAGTACGAGATTGACTCCCTTGGTAATAATAGACAACATTTGAGTTGAAAATATATAGACATATACGCACAGATACAAAATACTATAAAAATACCCATCCTTATAAAAATGCCATCCCTATTGTTTTATTTGTTAATTTTTTGTTAAATCATTCCTATTGTTCTATTGCAAGACCTGTAATAGTCACCATTTAAGTGACCATGCATGTTGCATTGGCAGGATGATTTATTCACATGGATTAATGGTCAGTATCAGTTGAATCAGTCTTTTGCTTCCACGTCTTACATCTTACACATTATAGTCATTACTATGACATGCGTTTTCATGTGACATGTTTTTTTTTTTCTCATTTTTACAGTTGTTCATGTGACGCAATGAAAGTCAGACACACAACATCATAACATTAGCCCAATGCAATATTAGAAGTGTTGTAGTTTTCACGCTGCATATATATATATATATATATATATGATACTTCATAAATCTGTAATTAGAAGCCACACCCTTTTTTTTTCTTGGGGCTAAAAGGAATCTCTGTAATTAGAAAATTATAGCTAGCTTAAAAACAGACGTAGATTCTTAATTGGAATATTAGAGTTCTAATTGAACGAACCACTTTAGGTACTCAAGCAACTAAATTAATACTTTAATATTCTCGGATACAAGGAGATAGGGAAAGTCCATTGCTTTTGTTACTTTGTCTCTCTTTTTTTATCCCTTATTTTTCTTTATTTTTTACTCTTTCCTGTTAAGATGACTGTGATGGAAAGAGAAATGTTGCCAATATTAATTATCCTCGAATATTCTGGCTATGACGAAAATGGCATTAGAGTGAGACAACAGTAACTGGTCCCAGTTAGAACCAATCGATATGATAAGAAATTGGAAAATATATATATATATATATATATATATATATATTATTAAACACTGAAGGAAGACTTTTCTTGAAGTTTAATTAAAGCTTTGCCCATCCACATCCAAATTTTATTATGCTTGACCTCACCAAAGCATGTAAAGCTTGGATCAGCATCAACAAACAAGGTTTGGACCGAGCCTATTGTCAGTATATGCATCATCATTTCATGTGGATAATACATGTTCCATGTGTCTTAAGTCTTAACTACCTATCTTTTGATTCGTTTACAGTTTACTCTCATTTTATGCTACTATTACGGCTCTAATGCTCTGAATTATGGGTGACACTGTCACATGATGTAGATTAGACACTATTTTAATCTACTTTTTTGGATTTTTTTTTTTCCGTAGACCATTTCAAGTTAGGCCGGCACAATCTCTTGTAATCAAAATTCTTTGCCAGATGGGTTTAGCTTTGACAACACTCTAACTTGCTTCTGTGTATGTATATATATATATATGTTGTTGACATTCTTAATTCAAAAACTTTGACACAAAAATATTTTACAATTAACAAGTTGTTAATAATAAATGGTAAAGTAATTTTAGTAATAGGCCTAGATGAGAATCAACAAAAGCCTACTAACTCAATTCTTGTGAAAAATATCATGAAATTTGTTGTGAATGGATTATGTAACACTACTTTTCTTAATATGTGTCTTATTTTTCTTTCATTATTGTATCATTTGATTATATATTTCCTTAATAAATTAAACTCAATATTCTTTTGTAACTTATCATCTATATTGTTAGATAGACATATGTGAGTGAAATTCCACATTGAATAATAATAAGAAGAATGAATCGTTAATATAACGTAATTAGGCTCAAACTCATTGGCTTAAACTTTTAGATTAAATTGTGTCTATGTATTTATATTAACTACTCAATTGGAGATCTATCATTTATGTGAGAGAATGAAATACTACAACACCATTCTCTAACAAAACTTAAGTATAAACACTGAAAATAAAATATTTTTATTTGATTCATACTATCAAACATATAAGAAAACACTACTGCTCGCCAACAACGCTATTTGTTTTCTTGATCTCATTAAGATGGTTAAAACTCAAAATACCAAATAAATTCACATGGCCAAACAGACCATTATAGCTTGTTTTAAGGGAAAAGGAATACCGAGGAATAGAAATAGGGGGAAGACCCTTTCCAAATAACAATAAATACCAAAAAATTTAGTTAGTTGTCACGTTTCAAAACAATGCTGAAAACTAGCATCTCGAGTGTCTAAAATTCGAGTTCCAAGATAAAACTCGAGTTTTTAAGTCTCGATTTGCAGGAAAACGCCGCTATAGAGCTTTAAAACGTCGCTATAGGGCTTAAAAAGACCACTATAGGGCTCCCTGTAGATCACACTTAAAAAATTTTTTGCAGGAAAATGCCCCTATAGAACTTTAAAACATCACTATAGGACTTAAAAACGTCATTATAGGGCTCCCTAAACCTTGTATTGGGAATTTTTTTTTGCATGGAACTCAAGTCTTAAAGACTCAAGATCTATGTGGCATTTTCAGTACTTGCAAAGCGAGTCTTTGAGACTCGAGTTTTAATATGAATCTCGAGTTTCTAAAACTCGAAATGCTATTTTTCTTAAAATTTTGAAACGTTGCCTAACTTACTACATAGAACCCCCTCATCAGTCTACTCTGTAAATTCCCTCGAAATAGGGGGGGGGGGGAATTTTAGAATACCATCTTGTTTGGGAGTTTAATTGGAGAAATTTTATTCCTTTCCCTCTTAAACTCTTTTTTATTTTATTTTATCACTATGAAATTAGGAGGAATTAGGGGAAGTTCTAGCTAACTTAACTAATTCACTAGTCTGAATTCGGCTAATACCAAGAATTAATCGGTGTCATTATTTGATAGCAAAAACAGTTATCATGGAGTGGATGTTGTAGTTTACAAGTTCAAATTCTATCGTATCTAAAAATAATAATGAAATTAGTAAAGTATATTATCATCAAATAAATAAATTCTACCTAAAAAAATCATTGGTATTTTGGTCAAATGATAAAGAATAATTATCATAGCTATCAATATATATGTGAATTTTTATCTAAAACCTCCAATATTATTTATTAATTCCTATGCCTTATTTTTACTAATGGAGTGACGTAAAGAGATAATTGTACACTTTGATAGTATTTCTTAACTTCCCATATCAATCACTTTCGACTCATTTAATTCATTTATAAACTCTCCACTATAGTGTATTAATTTTTTTTTTTTTTTAAGAGAGAGTTTTAATCTATAGCGTTCGCTATTGATAATAGCTCTTTATTATCAAACCAATACACCAGTCGATTTTTAGTGTAAGCAGGATAAAAAATTAAATCTCTTATTCAACTATTAGAGAATTTATCAATTGAGTTAACTGTAACTTATTAAGGTGCTAAGATATAAGTACAACTATGCATGTGCTAATATAGCAATATTCTATTAGTATAAAGAACTACTATCTTTCTTCTAAAACAAAAAAGGGTATAATACTATGAATTGTAACTCCTGAACTCAAATTGTTAGTCTTGTAACTGGTTGTGGTGGTATTGTAACTATCGTTTGCTCTTGTTCATCGGAAGAACCAAATCGAATGTGTAATAATTTATAGAAAACAAACAAACAAACAAAAAAAATCCAAGCCGTAAGATTCTCCAGATAAATAGTGGGGCCGACCATGATATCATAGGTAGACGGGCGTTGTCGCCGGCCTGAATGGCCAAACGAGCTTGTTGGGAGTTGTGGGACCCATTGAAAGATCAGAAAATCAAGCGGTGGATAATGCGGACGCGTCGCAGGGAATCAAGAGAAGTACGAGGACCCGGTCAAAGCGAGGCCTTAGTTTTTCTTTAGCTCTGACGATGGACCCCACTAGTGGGGAGAGTGGGGACTCTCTCTAGAGAAAAAGAGAACAGAACAACACAAACTCAACAGCAACGCGTGCAAAACCGCGATGAATTTCGTGTCTTGAGCTGACTCGGCAACACACCATTTTCCTTTTACCAGCTCTACCCTTGTTCTTCTTTTAAACCACCTAATTGCCATTCTTTTTTCTTTTCTATTTTTAATCCCAATGCATCATTTCTTTTTGTATTCACTAGTCAGAAAATAGAATTTATTGCTCTATATTTTCACATAAATTTGCTGTCACATTATTATTCTTAATTTATTTTAGCATTTTTTTTTATTTAGGGCTTGTTCATAAATAAATCTGACAGGCTGTTGAATCGAGACGATAGAGAGAGAAAGCTTTGCATAAAGTTTTGAGTTGGTTAATTAGGTGGAACGCTAAATTTTATCAACGGCTTTCATTTTTCTTTGCTTTGTTGATATCTAGATAACGAAAAAAGAAAAGCAAAGATGAACAAAGAACTTTAAATTGATATGGTTTGAGATTTTAATTGGAAATTTTCTAAGCCCGATACCTAATATGATAAAAACAAAAAACAAAAGAAAAAAATCTAAGCTATTTTATGTAATTTATTCATTTAAGTACAAATTACATGAAAGGCTCAAGTTTATCTTTGCTATTACATAGAAAAAAACTCCTTTGTGTTTGGATGAGTTTGTTTTGTTTTAAAAAATAAGCAGGGCATAAATAAGATGTATTAAAAAATGTGAGTTTTAAAATTTTTTACATGAGTTATATAAGTTAGTTCAAACATTGTCAAATACCTTGTAGCTGAATTGACATCTTTCTATGTACAAAGTGCTTAGAGGGTCTGGGGGGAAAGGGTTCAAGCTGCGGGGTTAAGTTATAAATTTAAAAAAAAAACTAAAAAATAAGTTTTGTTCTTAACAAAATTGAGGGGAACAATATTGTGTGTGTGTGTGTTTTTTTTTTTTTTTGGATATTGTATTTATTACTAAAAAAACCTAATTTGTTTAATTCATGTTAAGCTCAGGTTCTATCTCCAATTAAAATTTCCCTCTCTTCTTCCCCTCGGGAGGAAAGATGGCCTTATTTCAGTTGTTTGTTCTTATTTTTCCAACATTTTGCGAATAAATTCCAGCTCACCAAAAAAACATAAAAAAGGAACTAGGAATTAAGAATTCCAAATATAAATTTGTAAGTTTCTTTTACAAGGATTAAACATTAGTATCCTTCCTTCAAAAACCTAAGTTTTTGTGTAGATTATTTGGACATGGAATAGAGTAATTTAAATGCCGAATGCATATAATAATCAGCCATATATAAATACAATAATGCAAATTATTGTGGCATTAAGAGTAAATGCAATACCATCTAAAAAAACCCCCCCAAAAAGAAAATCATAAACAGAGAAGAGGACATCCACTCTTTGTAAGATTAAAAAACTAAACAAATTAAACAAATGCATGCATTCTTCGTTTTAGTGAGGGATGCAAGCCATTTTTAGAAGTCAAAATTTATTATAATAGATCAAAATCACTAAAAAAAATAGAAAAGTAAGAAATTCTTTTGTAACAAAATTAAGAATCTGTAAGGTGTGGAGAGAAGGCAAACAAAAATATGGAAATTTTCAGGGAAAATTACACTTTACCACCCTAAACTATACTTTAGATTACAATAAACACCCTAAACTTTTCAAATGCACGTTTGACACCTTAAACTATGACTCTTATTACACTTTGCACCCTGATGTTAAGTTTGCCGTTAACTTAAATGGAAATATAATGTTTATGGTGCAAAGTGTATTTAAGAGTATAATTTAAGCTGGTAAAATGCAATTTCTTCTTTGTTTTTAATGGATTGAGAAGAAGGGCAATTGAGTTATTTCACATGATATCATACTTTTCCATCCAAGTTAACAGCAAACTTAACCCCAAGATGCAAAATGTAATAAGGTTATAGTTTAGGGTGCAAAATGTGTATTCAAAAAATTTATGGTGTAAAGTGTAATCTGAGGTTAGTTTAGGGTGGTAAAGCGTAATTCTCCTGAAATTTCAACCATTGATAATTTATTCTGTGAAGGATTGTCACTGTAATTACTAAACAGGTTGGGTCGCTTGTAATTCTCCCAAATTTTCAACCATTGATAATTTATTCCGTGAAAGATTGTTACTGTAATTACTAAACATGTTGGGTCGCTTGTAATCGGTAAGACTCCACAAAAAGTCAATCACATCTTTTGTTTGTCTAGATTTTACCTTCTTCTTCTTCTTTTTATTTTTTTATTTTTTTATTTTTTTTGCAAATAGAAAAAAACCGCTTCTTTTCAAAGTTCCAAAAAAGAAAAAACCGATTCAAACAAAAGGAGTATGTTTTACAATTTTTGGGAGCAATGTAGACAACTTTCAAATGTGAAAAAATCTACTAGTAGTTTAGAACAAAACATTTTTTTAAACATAAATGTTACATTTGGATATTTGAATTTGAATTTTAAATAAATGAATTTGAAATGTCTTGATTTTGAATCTACAAATTTTAAAATTTCTTATTTGGACGTATATTATACCTCGAAGGAGTTGAAACTACAAAATTTAAAATCTATTGAATTATGGCTAATGAATTCTAAAATTTTATGAGTTAGATGCTATTTCAAATTCAAGGATTTTAATGTTAAAATTTCCTTGTGGTTTGTCCAAATCCAAATATTAATCTAACCTTTTCTTTCTTTCTTTTAAAACTTAATCTTTGACATTTTTAAACTATCCAAACAAGATATTTACATTTTAATCACTTAAATTCAAATTCACTTTGGTGCATCAGAAAAGTGGGAAATTTTGGGTAACAAAATCAATAACCTACAAGGAGGAAATATAAAAATATTAATTAACGTGCAAATCTTCGCGCAAAAAAAGAAAATCAAAATCAAAATATACTGAATATGAATAAAAATGGAACATTCCAACAATTTCATTTATGTTCATGGAATTTGTGTTATAAAATAGGTATTACTTAATGTCATGTAATTTTTTTCAAAAATGTTATGTTCACAACATTTTCAAAATAAATTCTACGTGACAGATTGTTATTGACTATTATTGGTAGACGAAAAAATAATTTAAGTGGTAAGTTTAAATTAGAACCGTAACAACTAATCGTTTATGATTTTTTTTTTTTTAAATACTATGTCCAACACATTTTCAAAATAAATTCTATGTGACAGATTATTATTAACTATTATCGGTAAATGAAAAAGTAATTTAAGTGGTGAGTTTAAATTAGAATCATAACAACTAACCGTTTAGGATTTATTATAACAATGTTGTGAAAGTAGTACTTTTTATTTTGTTATGGTATCGAGTAGTATGATATTTTAAGAGAAGTATTACGTTTACAACATTTTTACAACAAAATCATAGGTGGTAAGTTATTATTGGCTCTAATTTGAACCTACCATTGATTTTTTTTTCCACCAATAATAACCCCTAAGGCTCTAGCAACATATTACTTAAAATTTGTTGTGAAAATATTATAAATATAATATTTCTCAAAATTAAAACATAAAACATTTGAAAATACAGTACATGATTGAGATCAAACAGATAAGGACTGTCTTATCCTTTTTTTTTTTTTTTTTTTTTTTGGGGTGGTAAGAATGCAGGACTATCTTATCCTAAAAAGCACAAAGAATATAGCATTTTGGGATAAAGATTCCCTTCAATTTTTTATTATTTTAAAAAAGAAGATCCCATTCCATTAATTCTCTCCCATTTATAGCTTTTTTATATATAAATACCAATTTTTAGCTTTTTTTTTTTTTTTTGAGAACAAATACCAATTTTTAGCTAGATATAAAACACACGTCATTTATTTGATCTGTTATTATTGTTATAAAACATGACATTTATTTGACATATGTCATTATTTTTTGTGTGGTTTAAACTTTAAATTGAAATGAATATTTTTAAGATTGTTAAAAGTTTAAATAACACGTGCTTACATCTTGATTAAAATTAAAAAAAAGGGTTAAAATGAAATGGGATCCTTTTCCTATCCTAAAATTTGTCCTCACTCAATTGCTCACTTTGAATGTTATTTAATAATAATGTTTTATGTTCTCTGGTGCATGAATAATAAATCTCACCAATAATCTAACTAGTAAATACTCCAATCATCATCATAGCACTTGTGTGTTTGTAATTTAGTTTTGTGGTGGAGGGTAATATGGGAAGCAGAAGCCGAGTCAGCGTCCACGAAATGAAAGAGAGAAGCGGTCTCGACTCTGAGAAAGCCCTGACCATCTATTTCGCTCGTATATATACCATATAAAACATTCATTCCAAGCCAACCCTTTATCCTTACACTGTTGTCTTCTACACCTCTCTTTCTGACTTGTTCTTCCTCAATCTCCGTTTCAGATTTTTTGCCTTCTCTCTGTTCCTCTTTTTTTTCCTCTTTCTCTCTCACTTTTAAGCCAAAGAAAACAATTTTATTATTCCACTCTGTCACTTTCTTCATCCAATTTTTTTTTTTTTTTTTTCCATCAGCAATGCCTGCAACAGATAATCAAGGTTCATTTCTGAATCGAATCAGTATCCGTCGAAACCAAGTGGTTTCGATGGATGGGAACCATGAACAAGAGCTGGAGGACCTCGAGCTTTTTCAGAAACATGTGGCGGATAGGTTCGCCGATCTATTGTCTCAATCCGAGGACACTTTAGGCGATGGGCTCCTGTCCATCTCGTGGCTACGCAAACTCCTCGACGTGTTTCTGTGCTGCGAGGCTGAGTACAAGGCCATTTTGTTATTGGGTCGGGACCCTTCTCAGATTTCGAAGCCCCCACTTGATAAACTCGTCCCTGAGTTCCACGATCGAGTGGTGAAAGCTCTCGATGTTTGTAATGCTGTGTCTCACGCCGTCGAGACCGTGAGGAATTACCAGAAGCTGGCTGAGATTGCTGTGACCGCGTTGGAGCAAAGGCCAATTGGAGATGGACAGGTTCGTCGAGCGAAGAAGGCTTTGAATTCTCTGATGATATTGCTCGAAGAAAAAGAGGGCAGCAACCATAAATCGACGGAGCGAGCTTGGTCTTTTGGTCGAAGAAGTACAAGCGCGACGACATCGAGTAGCAAAGACCGTGCGACCTCGGCGAGTCAATTCAGGTCCTTGTCGTGGAGCATGTCGAGGGGTTGGTCTGCCGCGAAGCAAATCCAAGCCATGTCCTCCAATCTCGTCGCGCCGCGTGGCGGCGAGTCGTCGAGCCCGGCTCTGCCGGTCTACATAATGAGCACCATCACGGTGTTTGTGATGTGGGCTTTGGTGGCAGCGATACCTTGCCAAGAGAGAAACGGTTTGCTCACTCATTTCCCTGTGCCTAAGCAATTGGGTTGGGCCCAATCGATAATTGCGTTGCAAGAGAAGATCGCAGAGGAGTGGAAGAAAAAGAAAGAGAAGAATCGATTGGCTGGGCTATTAGAAGAGACACAAAGGATAGAGAAGTTGGGAGTGTCTTTGATCGAATTTGCTGATTCGTTTCAGTTTCCTCCGGAGGCTGATCGATTGGAGGAAGTGGCGGTTCAGGTGGCTGAATTGGGCGAGACTTGTAAGAAAATGGAAGAGGGATTGGTGCCTTTGCAGCAACAAATCAGAGAGGTGTTCCATAGGATTGTGAGGAGCAGGACTGAGGTGCTTGATTTACTCGATCAAGGTGGGAAAGTGACTGCACCCGTTATGTAAATTCGACACACACTCCTAATGTCCCAAAAAAAAAAAAAAAAAATTTGAATCTTTTTTCTTTTTTGAGGTAATTTTGTTGATCCCAGGTTCAATTTGTTCATGGGTGTGTTTTAAATTTATGGTCTTGGCCTGTGAACAGAGAGGAAGATTTGAACCTAATAGTGTGGATCGGTATAGGAGTCCTTTTTCAATGAGTATATAGCATTATAGCTTCAGCCCAGCTGAGCTGCTGAGGTTGTGAAGAGGTATTATTATGCATTGCTTAATGCGAAATGTACTCTTTTTAGTTTTTGTTGTAATTGGTAACTTTGTTGTTCTTTTTTGGGTACAGAAGCTTTTTGATTGGAAAGAATTGTATATACCCAATAATTTTTTTTTTCCTGGTATTAAAAGGGCTGTTCAGAATGGTTGGCTTATTTGCATGTTAACTGCTGAGAATTTGTTGAAGCATTCAAATTTTGATTTGTTTCTGTAGGTGTTTAATATTGTTTCACATAATTTCAAAACCCTCTGTAGGTGTTTGATATTGTTTCACATAAATGGAGTCAATTGACAATGCGAATGCAAATTTGGAAGTCTTTTTGGTGTTGCATAATTACATTTCCATGTAAATTGAGTGTCATATTCTGCTGGAAATTATAGGGAGGTTTTAGTTTGTTCCATACTTGCAAATCCATGGAAATAGAGTGTCTAGTCTGCTGAAAATGTAGGAAAGTTTGGTTAGCATCACTATGTTCCACCAGGACTTCATCCTTTTAAAGTTTTAATGACCAAAACGTGTTCATGTGAATCGAATTGATGACCCATGAATGTCTGAAGTTGGTGAATCGTGATGTCAGATTCATGATTGTTACTGACATAGTACACAACTTTAATCAGCAAGTGGCTGAAGAACCCAAATTACATTAACTTTTATTTTTTCCCTTTCAAAACGGCAGAGAATTAGGGAACTTTTTGACTCTCTGATTCACACTTTGAGGTTCTCTGAATTATTTTATCACTTTGTTCCATCTCGCTACTAGAAAGAAAAGATAGTTTAGGCGTGGTCTTTTAGAATTGACGGGTTGAATCGAAAGGCGAACAGTCCAAAAGAGAGCCAATGTGAACAACGCACAACCATATTCTATTTATAGGCGTGGTAACCAGATTATGATCCACCGGTAAATAAACTTTTGGGTAAATTATAAATCACCCCTTTAAAGTTTTTGGGGATTAGATTTTACTTTCTGAAGTTTTAAAATTTAAATTTTACTTTTAATGTTTATAAGTGTTTGGATTTTATACCATTACGTTTCAGAATTTGAATTTTAGTTCTTATATTTTAGAGATGTTTGGATTTTGCCTTCTAAAGTTTGAGGGTATTTAGGTTTTACCCTTTGAAGTTTAGAGGTGTAAAATTCAAACACTCACAAATTTTGAGGGTAAACTCCAAATTTTGAAACGTTAGGGTATAAAATTCAAATTATGAAATTTTAAGGTATAAAATCCAATCACTTCCAAAGTTTAGGGGTGCAATTTGCAATTTACCTTAAAATTTTATATCAAATTTAACCCTTTTTAAGTTAAGAGTAGTTTTGGGCATTTATTTAACCAGCATTATGTGAGGTGTTACAAATAGATTTCTCAAAGTCGGTTGGGCCATTTGGCATTTGCTTAAGCCACAAATGCTGGTTTTAGATAGACGCCCCATAGTACATACAAATGGGGCAACTTGCTTAGATTATGCAAAAAATTTGACTAACTTTTTTCATGCCTATTGAGTCAGTATAAGGTCTCACTGATTCCACCACTAAAATCTTTTTTTTTTTTTTTAACTGCTAACAATATGCCGTATCGACACTATCCGTTTGGATAGCACTTATTGTTGCTGAAAGTTGATAAAAACTGATTGTTGCTGAAAATATTGTAGCAAAATAATTTTTAAATGTATGAAAAGTGTTGTGGAACCTACTTTTAATATTAAATATTATGTGAACAGTGCACACACAGTATACGCACAGTAAATTTTGTCCTCCAAAGTCAAAAAAGCCGGCAAAAAAAAAAAGAAAAAAAAAGAGAAAAAACGCAACAAGTGAAACGCAACGCAACTTTACTAGCTATCCAAACCGGCACTAAGGAGGTTTCATTTTTTTTTTTTGATCTTTCTGTTTATAGACTTTTTCCGTCGTCAAATTCTAATGTCAATGATATTCATTAGGCCATGTTGCAGACGTGAGTCCCATCTTACCAACCATAAATATGCTCCAATGGTTTAGTGGGACCCTCGGAAGACATGTGTCAAGCAGTTACATACTTTAGTCTTCTCACCTTTTCTGACTGAAAACACTACCATCCCACAAAGAAACAGGCCCAATTGTGGGTACTTATTAAAGCAGCTTAATTGTGATATCTGGTGAAAAAGTGATCATCCAACCGAATTGTTAGCTTAAGGGGGCCGATTGAACGGACCGGATTGAATGAACGAACTCATCATCTTGAAATAAGGGGTGTTAGTGTAACTCGACTGAGAGAATAACTCAATAACCCTAATGACTGAACAATATTGTTGGGAGAAGAAGGGATCTCATGACATTGTATCAAGAGAATATTATCTCACAATATGTGTGGATTTCAGGTGTGTGAGTTTTATATACCATAAGAGAGTGGTCTAATGAACTATCTCCTAAAATATTCTTTTCTTTGAAAAAATAAGACCTCCATAAAAGAGAAAATGCGATATTTAAGAATACGTGAGCTATATTCACAAGAATTAACAATAAGAGGCTAAGATTCACGCTATATTTAAGGAAATTCCCCTAATCTTGCTGTGTGGTAAAATCTACGTCCATTCCAATCACAATCCAGATAATGACTGAAATTAAAGAGCAACATGTGTAACCATTAAACATATAAATCACCCTATAAAAATAAAAATAAAACATATAAATCACAGGCACTATCCACTAGGGAGAGGTATGAAAAAATTGCTATTAGATGTGTAGTTACTGATTCATCATCATAATTGATTCTTAGTATCAAGAAGGTATGCATTGAATTACATGACCTACTTTGTGAGTTCTAATGGGTCAATGATACCTACATGACCTGTAGTTACTGATATATATATATATATATATATATTTTAAATCTTGTTGTGTCTATATAAACAAAAATAATCTATTTATTTTATCATTGACCCATTTGATATAGTTTCTTTTTGTTTTGGCTCCCTTTTGTCCTGCCATATAGTGCCTTTTCCAAGATTGGACATTGTTTCATTTTAGGTTTCAAAATTGCTCGAGGCAAAAGAATTAGGGCAAAGTTTTCCTCTAGTGTTTTAATGGTGTTAGAAATACTGAATAATTGTATTATATTTTTCACTGAAAAAATATACACGAGTGCCTTTATATAGGAGGCATCTGAGTGCAGTACAAGTAAGAGTGTAGTACAAGAATGTGTGTTATACAAGTAATCTAGTTGGGCCAAAAGCCCACAACACTATACACGTTAACAGCCCCCCTCAAACTCAAGGTGGATGTGATACTAACTTGAGGTTGTCAACCAAAATACGAAAGCGCCCCTTAGGATGTGACTTGGTGAAGTATCTGCAAGTTGATCTTTAGAGGAAACTGAGATCAGCTTGAGAGCACCATGGACAAGATGATAACGAATAAAATGACAATCGATTTCGATGTGTTTAGTCCGTTCATGGAAGACATTATTGTGAGCAATATGAATGACACTCTGGTTGTCACAATAAAGAGGAGTAGCAGATGATGTAGACACACCTAAGTCTTTGAGAAGCCATCATAGCCAAAGGAGCTCAGATGTGGTATCAGTAAGGGCACGATATTCTGCCTCAGTACTGGAGCGGGCCACATGAGTTTGTTTCTTGCTTTTCCAAGAAATTAGAGAAGAACCAAGAAGAAAGCAATAACCAGTGGTGAACCTGCAATCAATGGGATCTCCTATCCAATCAGCATCAGAAAATGCACAGAAAATAAGAGGAGACTGAGTAGAGTAGAAAAGACCATGAAATAGAGTGCCCTTTAGGTATCGAAGAATGCGCAAAACAGTAGCATAATGAGTCAATCGTGGAGCAGACAGATACTGGCTCACCTAATGAACAGCATAGAAAATGTCTGGACGAGTGACAGTGAGGTAAACTAGGCTACCAACCAAGCGTCTGTAAAGATAGGGATTAGACAATGGTTTCCCCTCTGAGGGAGTGAGATGCGCATTAAGCTCAACTGGAGTGTCAACAGTTTTGCTATCAGTAAGTCCAGCTCGAGACAAAAGTTCAGAAGCATACTTGGCTTGAGTAATATAAAATCCA
The DNA here is from genome assembly GCA_032727855.1 of Quercus ilex subsp. ballota. Classification (NCBI taxonomy): domain Eukaryota; kingdom Viridiplantae; phylum Streptophyta; class Magnoliopsida; order Fagales; family Fagaceae; genus Quercus; species Quercus ilex. The sequence continues at coordinate 26,722,056 of CM064919.1, forward strand.
TCTGTAGAATGAGTGATTTCAAACCCAAGAAGTAGTTGAGATGTCCAAGATCTTTCATCTCAAACTGCTGACTGAGAAAATCCTTGAGTTCTTGAATGCCACTAAGATCATCACCAGTTATGATTGTTAAGGACATATTTTATGTAATTGGCTAATCTTTTGACAAAACGCACTTTACTTGTAATTGGGTAAATCTAAGATGTGTTTAATACTTCAAGAAACATGTTGTTCAAGTCTAGTATTAAAGCCATGAAGATTGGACCAAGAAACAAGTGAAGAAAAGGTGTTCAATAAAGTTGGACAGATAGCTCGACACCTGCGGATAGATAGCTCGACAGCTTCTTGACACCTCTCGACAGCTGGCTATCTATCGAGCTCTTCAGTTGATTGTTATCGCAATCTCGACACCTTCTCGACAGCTGGTGGATCAATCGAGAAAGCTCATGTCCCCTCGACACCTGCTATCTATCGAGGTTACAGAAATCAGAATTTTCAAATCTGATTTTTGGGCCAGGCTTTTGTATTTGTATAAGGTTTCTTTTCTCACAACCCTAGACCTATATAAGGCTTATTTTAGAGGCCGTCACATAAGAGAATACAATAAGAACATATGCAAAAGGTGATCAAAGCCTTATTCTCTCTGAAAGAAGCTACTGCGTCTTCACGCCTTAGGGTTTTGTAACCAAGTGCTTCTTGATCTTCATTGTTGATGAAGTGAAGAACTTTGCAACCAACATTCTTCTTCTTCTAGTTGGTGATTAAGTCGCGTACTGGGATTCGCACAATTGGTTAGCCACGTACTGGGATTCGTGCATTATCAAAGGGTGGCGTTCATATATTGAAGAGTTCAGAGGTTCTGAAGCGGTAGAAGGTTTCTGCTGTGAGTTCATCTACGAAGATTGTAGAGTCTAGGGACAAAGGTTTTGTACTGGATCTGAAACTTTTCTTTACTATAGTGGATTGCTTTTTGGGAAGGTTTCCCCCCAGGTTTTTTACTGTGAAACAAGTTTGTTTCATTAGTTTTCTTGGGTCATCATATCTTGTCTTATTTACTTTTCCGCTGCATTCATGATTTTGACATGATATTGATGTTTGTTTGTTTTAACAAGTTTTATTCATAATAAATTTAATTAATAATTTGGGTTTAAAACTTGTTAATTCTATCAACCGGGGTCTAAATTTTCCAACAATGATCATATCATCCACATACAGGAGAAGTAAAATAGTGCCCATCGAATGTGACAAACCTTGTTTGAGTCAACAGAGAGACCAGGAGGAGGTTGCATATAAACTTCTTCACTTTACAGACGCTTGGTTGGCAGCCTAGTTTATCTCACTGTCACTCATCCAGACATTTCCAATGTTGTTCACCAGGTGAGCCAGTATCTGTCTGCTCCACGATCGACTCACTATGCTGTTGTTCTGTGCATTCTTCAATACCTAAAGGGTACTCTATTCCATGGTCTTTTCTACTTTGCTCAGTCTCCTCTTATTCTTCGTGCATTTTCTTCCCTTAAATCCCCATTAAGGAATGCATTTTTGACATCCATCTAAAAAATGTCTCATTTACTGGCAGCAGCAACAGTTAAGAGGGCACGAACAGATGAGATACGAGCAACCGGAGCAAAGGTCCCTTCATAATCAATCCCATACTCTTGTGTAAAACCTTTTGCAATAAGATGAGCTTTGTAGCGCTCAATAGACCCATCAGAGTGAGTCTTAATCTTGTAGATTCACTTACAACCAACCACAGATTTCCTAGGAGGGAGTGTTACCAAATTTCAAGTATGGTTTTTAGATAATGTATCAAATTACTCTTTCATTGTAATCTGCCATAAAGGGTCAGTGGAAGCCTCACGATAGGTGTGAGGCTCGTGTAGTGTAGCAAGGTCAATGTAACAATGATAGTCAAGTAAATGTGCAGGAATAGATCTTACCCGAGTTGAGTAACGAGGTGGAATGTCTTGTACAAGATCTTCAGGCGGAGTAGGAGCAGGGGACCTAAGCTTAGGGTTGGGGTTGGGTAGCTCGTCTTCGACCTATTCATCTTCCACCTATTTATTAAAGGGTGAACTAGGAAAGGGATCAGTGATATTTGGTGGTTGGACAGAGAAGTATACAAGAGAATCAAGAGCAACTACAAGAGGATCAGAAGCAGTTACAGAAGGAATATGTGCTTCATTTGGAAAAAGATCTAAGACAGAGGAGGAAGACAGGGAGACATGGAAATGAGAGAGCTCGACAAAGAGGCGATGTTCCCAAAAGACAACATTGCGGGAGATACGAAGACGATGAGAGACAGGATCATAACATCGATACCCCTTTTGAGTTTCGTCATACCTAAGAAAACAACATAGCCTTGACCGAGGCTCAAGTTTGTTATGCTCATGTGGCTGAAGAAGAACGAAACAAGTAAAACCGAAGGAGCGAAGGTAGTGATAGTCTGGAGGTGACCCAAAAAGGCGCTCGTATGGAGTTTGATTTTGGATAATAGGACTTGGAATGCGATTAATTGCATGAACAGCATGAAGAGCAGTTTCACCCCAAAAAGGAGCAGGAACTTTGGCAGAGAGAAAGAGAGCATGAACAGTGTCAAGAATATGAGAAATTTTCGTTTGGCTCTACCATTGCTGAAAGGTACCTAGACAAGTTAGTTGATGAACAGTGCCATAGGAATGCAAAACAGCTTGGAAAGCATATTGAGTGTATTCAAGAGCATTATCAGATCGAAAAATTTTGATGCATCTAGAAAACTAAGTTTCAACCATTTTTGCAAAATTAGAATATACTTCCAATAATTCAGAATGATATTTCGTATTAAAAATCCAACTATAGCGAGAGTAATCATCAACAAAGACAACAAAATATCAAGACCAAAGACCCCCAAACATCAGAATGAATAAGGTCAAAGATATCAGTGGATATTGATTCACTAGTATTGAAAGGCAAAACTGGTTGTTTTCCTAATTGACATGAAACACAATCAAAATTTTCTGTAGACACTGAACCTAACAAACCTCTAGAAGCCAATTGTTGTACCCAAGAGGAAGATGCGTGACCAAGTCAAGCATGCCAAAGTGCAAGGGAAGGAATTGAAGAAATTGTAGCAGCTGCAGCAACAGAAACAGGAGCAACATGTGGAAGACGAAGGTTGTCCACGGGAAATATACGCCTAATTCTAGGACCGGTCCCAAGCTCCTGTCTCATCCTCGGATCCTGCACAATACACCCAGAATAATCAAATATAATGCGATAACCCAACTCAGCTAATTGTCCCACAAAAAATAAATTGTAAGAAAGGTCAGGAACATTAAAGACTGCAGGAACCAAGAGGTTGGAGGTCAAAACAGAACCTATATTATGGCCAGACATTATGGAATTATTTGCTGTGCGAATATTAAGAGGGTGTGGTGCAGGTTTGTGACCAAAACGTTTGCAAAAATTGCAAAAATGTTTGCTGGATTGTCGGCTACGATTATTGCAATAAGAAGAAGACCTGTCCTTATTCTTCATTTAGAAGAAAAATATGCAAAAAGGGACTACAAAAATGAAATCTATGCGAAAAACTGAGTAATGAGCACCTGGACTGTAAAAGTCAACCCTAAGAAAAAGTCAACTCAACGATCAAAGTCAAAAAAGTCAATGGTGTGGTCAACTCTTGTGATGACGTCAGCAAGATGAAGTAAGATGATGACATTAGCTAGGGCTTACGTGGATGCTGACGTGGCAGTGATGATGTCAGTAAGTGACCTAGTGGCCCGTGGTTTAATCTTCGCCGAAGCTTTGGATGGCGCATGAGGGCGCGTGAGGAGTTCAATGAGGCCGATTCTTTTCCAATGATGTAGATCGAAGAAGGACGATTCTAATGACGGCGGCAATGAGATGATCGGAGCAATACTGAAGGCGTATGAGGCTCGTGGAAAAAACTGCCGAATTTTTGACCGGAGCGTGGCGGTTCGTGGAGGGTCAGATGATGATGATTTCGGCGGCTTTGTGTAGATCGGTTGAAAATCTACACGTTGATATGTCTTATGTCTTAATCGGAGGTCCGATGTGGAAGATCCGACAGAGGCAATGATCTTGGTGGCGGTGATTGAGCTTCTGACGGTGAAAATTCAACCTTGGGCACCTTTGACGGCAGTGGAGAAGTTAGGAGATGGCACAAAAAAGGTTTACTGACCGAAGAAGTCGAGGTAGCGAAAAATACCAACAAAGATAAGACTACAAGACACAAGAAATTAGAGCAATGGCTTTGATACCATGTTAGAAATACTAAATAATTGTACTGTATTTCTCACTGAAAAAATATACACGAGTGCCTTTATATAGAAGATATATGAGTGCCGTACAAGTAAGAGTGTAGTACAAGAATATGTGCTATACAAGTAATCTAGTTGGGCCTAAAGCTCACAACACTATACACGTTAACAAATGGGACATATAGTGTGCATGTATTTTGTGATTCTTGACTAGTATACAAAAACATTAGACATAAACCAAGTCCAAATTCTACAATGACTTTTAAGTCCTCCCAAAGGTATGCTAATTTAAATAAAGGTTTTGATTACAAAATTAGTCATTGACCTTTATTCCATATTTCAAAGTGGTTTTTTTATTGTTTTAAATGTTTCACTTAAATCCTTATACTTTCAAGTTTGTGTCAAAAATATATTTGCCCTAAATTCTTGATTTGATTTTGAGTTGAGATTGTTCAATAAAATCACAGGGATTTTGATTATTCAAATACTTTGTTCGATTCTTTTATGCTCGTTTGGAGATAGAGAACATAAACAATGGTTAACGAATGGACCTTTTTGACACAAACTTAGAACAAGGACTAAAACAAAACATAAGAAAAGATTAGAGGACTAAGTGTGTAATTAAACTTTAAATAAATAAATATAAAGTTATATGAAAATTGTATTACGCAAAATTGTAGAGGGAAGTTGACTGTACAACATCAAACTTAGTCTTGAGAATTATCTCTAGTAATGTCAATTAACAAGTTTCTGATTTTTTTTTTTTTCCCTTCTTAAAAAAAAAGAAAGAAGAAGTTTCTGACTTTAGACTAAATGAATTGAAAGGAATTGCAAGGCCCAATAATGAGTTTAACTACTTTTAATTTTGCACCAATCACAACCCAACGCCGAAGCCCAATTCTAGCTACTTCCTCTCTTTTGACTCTTTCGTTCAAACTTACACAGTACACGCCACCGCCACGCGTCCTGACCCTCCGACCTCCTATACTACCACCCATCACCACTTCCTCACTACTCGGTCTTCAGACAAGTGCTCATAGTTACAAATGTCTTCAGGTTCTACTTTCTATCAACATCTCTATTTTGCTTTCTTTATTTTTATTATCTTTTTTTATTTTAATCTCCTCTATTTCTGTTCTTTTACAATCCACAGTTTGTAGATTAATGGTGACCCTATCGTTGCCACGTACGCACGGGCTCTCTCTGTGGTCTCCACAATCTTCTTCGATCGGATTCAGAAGCTTCCGGAGAAGCTACGTGGCCGCCTCCTCGTCTGCTTTCGCTAACGAGAACCGAGAGTCGGTTTCTGATTTCATTTTTCTTTGTTTGTTTAACTTTGAATTTGAATTTGAGGTAGAAATTGATGATGTTTCTCAATTTTTGGTGATTTTTTTTTTGTTTTGGTGAAGATTTGTGATCGTTGGAGGTGGCAATGCCGCAGGCTATGCAGCTCGGACTTTCGTCGAACATGACATGGCCAATGGACGCCTCTGTATTGTGTCTAAAGAGGTCCATTTATTTATTTTTAGCTTTTGCAAATTTAGTTTGCTTGGTCACTAATCACTATGTCTTAAACTACCACATATCCAAAAAGCTTAAGCTGATAGGATCAGACTGAATTTAATCAGTGAGGGACGGGAAGCTAAGGTTATTGCAAATTAATCGTGCTACAGTTACTACAAATTTTATTATGTGTCGACTTTTAAAATACAAAACAAAAGAAAAATGATTATGAAGTTTATTTATTGCATTGTTCATTTTCATTGTCACGTCAGTTTGTAAGTTTTATGTACTAAAATTGGTTGTAGCTTTAATTAGCCAAAATGTGGGCTAGACTCCTTATTAAGTGGAGTTTATATCATGGAATTTTTAACTTTTAAATGGGAGGCAGTGTATGAATTTAGGATTAGTTGTGTTGTTTTCATGTTAAATTATTGATTATTCCAAGAAATAGTGAATATTATCACTTAATTATTCTAGAACTAAATGCACGCAAAAAATTTGAACGAAACCCTTTTGATCTGAAATTTACTATTTTTTTGAGGTTATAAGCATGTTGATTTTGCAGGCGTATGCACCTTATGAGCGTCCGGCTTTGACTAAAGGTTACTTGTTTCCTCTAGATAAGAAGCCAGCACGCTTGCCTGTAAGAATGATTTACTTCATAATGCATTAGTTAATGTAACTCAAAATTTGTGATTCAGAGTGTTTATTTGCTTTTAATTCTTACTATATAGGCTTAATTAGTGTGTTTATCATAGTAGTATTTTTGGACTTGAGGAGCTCAAATGAATGCATATTGGCAACTATTATAAAGATGTGATTTTATTTATTTATTTTTCTAATAATGCTGGTAATGGTAGGAACTGTTCTGCTTTATTAAATTTCATGTAGGGGTTTCATACCTGTGTTGGATCTGGTGGGGAAAGGCAAACTCCTGATTGGTATAAAGAGAAAGGGATAGAGGTATTCTTTACATTGAAACCCCTTTTCTTACACTATAATTTTTTAATTAAATTTGGATGGGGAAAAAAAAAATGTATGCTTGACACTTACCTGTGATTGTGAAAGTTTGGAAGATACACACCTTATTTGACAGAGCAAATATGATTCTTTTCTCATCTATCTTGAGGTGTACATTCATGATTGTTTTGTGAAATGGTATCTTTAATTTTGTCCTTTCCATCTTTTTGCGTAGATGTTTTATGAAGATCCAGTAACGGGTATTGATATTGAGAAGCAAACATTGACAACAAATTCAGGCAAGCAACTTAAATATGGATCACTTATAATAGCTACAGGATGCACAGCCTCGAGGTATGCTTGGCTTTTGAATTAGTAATTAATAAGAGCTTTTAGGTTACGCATACAAATGGATCAAGCAAAGCTGCATTCTTAGTTATCTATTTCAGATTTCCTGATAAAATTGGAGGAAACCTATCTGGTGTTCACTACGTCCGGGACGTTGCAGATGCTGATTCACTAATATCATCGTTGGTAATTTAATTTTCATCTGGTTGTTGTCAACTTGCTTTCACATTTTTTTTTGGTTATAATATGCTAAGGAATGAGCTTATGCTCCTTAAATCTTTGTAGCTGTATAAATATTGCATGAGATTTTTGGGAAATTCCATTTCATCTCTATGGGTGTTTACATTCTGAGTTATAAGGAGGTTTGAATAAAATAGCTTTCTATTAAAAAGCATTATCACATTCGACTTTAATGTTTTAAGCTATTCTATATTGAGTGGAATGGTGAATACAACTAGTATGTCATATACCATCTTTCTTTAGTGTTATTAATTTTGTAAGTTTTCAAAATGAAAATTAGAAATTCTACAAAATTTGCCAGAACAAAGTATACTTTTAAGCCTTTTAAATATTTTATTATCTCAAAAGCTGCCTACAACAATTACGTGGACCTAGAGGAGAGAATTATTCTGCTCTAGGAAATTCAGATGTCAGCTCTGTTTCTAGATTATATGCGAGCCATTGGGCTTTGACAAGCTATAATTTTGATAAATCAATTTCCAGAGACCATCTCGTGAGCTGCATATTCTCAAGGATTGCCTAATAGATTGAAGCTTCCAATTCATTGTTTTAAATGAACTCCCCTTTTGAATTTTTAGGAGAAGGCAAGGAAGGTGGTTGTTGTTGGTGGTGGTTATATTGGCATGGAGATTGCTGCAGCAGCCGTTGGTTGGAAACTTGATACAACAGTATGTGTTCTGTTCAATCTGTTTCTTCTACAATAGTTGAATGGACTTAATTAATGAAAGTGAAGAATATTGGAATTTTCACCACTTTTTTTCATCCCTATATTTGTTGGGGCATATTGTTGTTTGGTGTATATGAGACTGCTCGAATAGCCCCTGGCATCTCTAGTGCATTGCACTGTTTTTCAGAAGTTTTATTCTCTCATTCATAGGATCCTTAATACATGATTAAACTATGCTCATGGCAATGTTGTTGTTGTTGTTGTTTTTTATTTTATTTTTTTACTGTTTGGTACACATATCATAAAGCAGTTTTATATGTAAGCAACTTGTAACGATTTTCCTTAAACATGAATGGGAAAACTTGATGACATGATGCTTAAGAAGAACCTTTACTTTGTCCATCTTACTTATAATTCTGTAACCAGAATTATTTAAATTTCTCCCACCTATTTTTAAGCAAAGCAAAGGCTATTTACTCTTTTGACATGGAGATAACTAACACTTTTTTCTCCTAAAAAATAAAGATCATATTTCCAGAGAAGCATCTCTTGCCAAGACTATTTACTCCTTCTCTATCTAAGAGATATGAAGAGCTGTATCAAGAGAATGGTGTCAAATTCTTAAAGGTAGTCTCCCTCTCTCTCTCTCTCCCCACACACACACACACACACACGTGCGTCATTTGTGTAAACTTGGTATCTGTTTTGCTAGCAAACAGCTTCATTTAATTATAGCCATACAGGCTGACTTTCTTAACTAGTTTAATTGTTCTCCAGGGTGCCTTCATAAAAAACTTAGAAGCAGGTTCTGGTGGACGCATAGCTGCTGTCAAACTTGAGGATGGATCTGCCATAGAAGCGGACACAGTAATGTTCTTCTGATGTTTGTGCATTATATTCAACACTTTTTCATATATAGGGACAAGTTTTCTCTTCTTGCACCATATGTTTTATAATTTAATGAAACTGAAATTATGGTCTGCATGTTTGAACATAAGAAGGCAAGATGGAGAAGTTGATGATACAGCAAATGCTCTTCTCCTTTTGCAGGTAATTATTGGTATTGGAGCAAAACCTGCAGTTGGTCCCTTTGAAAGGCTAGGTTTAAACACTAATGTTGGTGGAATACAGGTGCGCTTGATTGGAAACTAATTTTAGGTACATAAAAATGAATGGAAGCTTTGGCTTGAAACTCTGGTAATATTTGGTTCCAACCTAGAGCCATTGAAATAAAATCCATGTTTTTTTAACAGATCTTGATAAGAAGTTTGTAGTAACTTTGGCAGTTGGAATATTAAGCCTACTTTAGGGAGAGGGGAAAAATAAAATATCGTCAAGACTTGACATATATGTAATACCAAATCCCAGGTTGATGGTCAGTTCCGGACAAGTGCTCCTGGAATCTTTGCAATTGGAGATGTTGCAGCTTTCCCATTAAAGGTATGTTTTTCTCTATTAAGCAGCAAGATTCTTGCTTAATCTGAATGTACAAGTGGTTCACACTGAACAGATGTATGACCGCGTAGCACGAGTTGAACATGTTGATCATGCTCGTCGGTCAGCACAGCATTGCATCAAAGCATTACTAAGTGCCCAAACTCACACGTATGCCAGACTTTCTTTTCTTCTAATTAATTTCTAGAGATGTTAACATGATTATCACTGTATTTGTCTCCCTTCTTAGTGATCCTACATGTTGATTTGCATCACTTCATGTCTTCCAGGTATGATTATCTTCCATATTTTTATTCAAGGGTATTTGAGTATGAAGGTAGCCCAAGAAAAGTGTGGTGGCAATTTTTTGGGGATAATGGTAAGAATCTTTAATGCTGTTTTAGTTTCATCAAATTTTAGATATTTTTTCTTATACTAGGCAATAATTGAGATGAGTTTTTTGAACAGTTGGAGAGACGATTGAAATTGGCAATTTTGATCCTAAGATAGCTACTTTCTGGGTAGATTCTGGTACTGTAATCTGTTTGAAACACTCTCTCTCTCTCTCTCTCCATTTGTACATGCATCTTTAATTTTTTTTCATTGAAATAAAATGATTGGTTTATTCTTGGCTCGCAGGTAAATTAAAAGGTGTTCTTCTTGAAAGTGGAAGTACCGAGGTAACTTTTTATTCCCCAACTTCTAAATACCATTTATGGCAGAGTAGCCCACAAACCAAAATATAGAAATATTGATTTAGCTGCCAAATTGAAGTAAGATAAATTTGTGGCATTTTTGTGAATCTTGAAAAATTTCAGAAAATTTTGGGATGTTAGAATCTATAGGTCACTAATGCTAAAAATTGATTCTTTCGTCACAAGATAACTTGTGGCCAATGAGTTTGCTTTTATAGGTCTCATGTCATAAGCCTTGGTTTGTTATTTATTAAATATTTTTAAAATATCATCAAACTATAATTGTAAAATATACAATGTGGACATAGTCCTCACCTATTCCCAATCCCTAGAAGACCTCTCCATTATTGAAGGGGAGAGAAAGCACCTGGCTACAAAGGTCAGTGGTCATAGAAATCTTAATTCACATTGGTATGTAATGCATCTACTAGCGTATGTCTTCACATGTTTCCAGTTCCCAAAGTATGCTATAGCATTAGCAATTTTCAAAAGCATAAGCTTTACATCTTGGTCAGACTTAAAATGTTAATTATTGCGAATGCAGAAGTGGTAAATCCTCATTAGTGTTGGGAATAATTTCAGTCCTGAATGCCATCGACACTAGATTTCGTTTTTTCTTTAAATTGCTTTCAGATTTATTTATATAAAGCAGACTTTAGAGTTATCGAGCTATCCTTTTTGCATTGGGCTCAGTAGGCTAAAAAACTGACGCCTTATTATGTTGTTTAAGGAATTTGAACTCCTGCCTAAACTTGCGAGGAGCCAGCCTGCTGTTGATAAAGCCAAGCTTCAGAATGCATCTTCAGTAGAGGAGGCCCTGAACATTGCTCGAACATCCTCACAAGTATAGTACACTACAGAATAGTGCAGAAGACATGTTAATCATCAACTGAGATTGCTTCATTTTCGGATTTTTTAGTTAATAATCTTCATTAGTACTTAGTAAGAGAAATAATAATAATGATGATGATGATGTTTCGTTGGGGATTATTTTTCCTCATTGTCATGTTTGATAACTTGAATATTTTATTGATCTTATTGATGTTCCTCTCTCGTTTTATTGATCTTATTGAAAGTATGCAGAGAGAGAGTGATGCTTTTGTATATATGGCAATCATATGGTACAAATGTTGACATATGTACGTATGGCTTTTGTTTCTTATGTGAAGTCAACTGATGCTTGTGGTTATTTAATGATAAATGTAGCAGTCCATTGTTTCTTTACAAAATCCTTGGGCTTGGCTATAACTAGTTTCTGTTTATAATATATTAGAAAAGGTTATCTTTAATATCTTAGAAGGGTTTTCGATGATAACAACATATGACTATTTAATATATAGGACAAAACTTAAGTACAATACTTTAGGTGTTGTTCCTTAAGTTCCTCTCTTCATATTTAGTCATGTGACTATTTAACTAAAAAATACACTTCCAACACATTAGAAAAAATTCACATGGCAGAATTTGAAGAAGGGAACTTAAGAAACAACACTTAAGTACTATACTTAAGTTTTGCTTTAATATATATCTTTATTTGATGCCTTATAATGCCGTGTTGTTTATTATCATTATTATTGTTATTAATACTTTGGTTGGAGAGAGGATAACATACATACAACCTCGAACAGTAGAAATTGATAATAATAATTTCATTGCTAACAGTCAAGCATAGTAATCTACTTCTGTTTCATGTTCTACATCATATTTTTATAATATGTTTTTATGAAGTTCCAAGATGGTAGAGGAATGGAAGTGATAACAAAATTTTTTTTCTCTCCATACTCCCACTAATACTTTCTCCCCCTCACCTTTACCCTAACCTAGCAACCCTGTTTGCTATCTCCTGTCCTCCTTCCTCCACCTGCGTCCTCCTTCAACCACCATATCCTACAATATCCTCCCCACACAAAGCTATCATCTCCATCCCAGATCCATCATGGAGGTCTCTGACCTCATATCACGCACAGAAAAAGTTACCTGTGAAGAAGCCAGAATAGAGCTCCCTCCAAGCCAAGCTCCCATAACCTCACCAAACCTCATCCTCTTTGTCAAACTTATCACCAACAAAGACATAGGACTCACCTACGTCAAGGACGTGGCCCTTAAAGCATGGAACCTGATCTATCCCTTGGAGGTGAAATGCATAGATAAAAACATTTTCATGTTTTCATTCCATCACGAAGTAGACGCGCACAGAGCCTATCACAGACGACCATGGTCTTGCAAGGGTGGACACCTTATCCTTAAAAAATGGAGCCCAAACATCACTTGGCAAGAGGTTGACTTTTCCTCATCAACCTTATAGGTTCCAGTCCATGGCCTCCTCGCCTTGTGAAATATAGAGGACAACCTGAGAAGGATAGGCACGCAGCTGGGAGAAGTTACAGAAGTGGATCTAGTTGGTGAACCAGGCGGTGCATGGAAAAAATTTCTAAGAATTCACGTAGACATCCCAATAGAGAAGCCACTTCTACCAAGTTTCTTCCTCCCCCGCCCAAATAATAGTGATTCATGGATCAGACTAAAATACGAGAAACTCGCAGACATCTGCTGTAAGTGTGGGGTTATCGGACATGACAAAAGGTCGTGCATGAGCACCCTTTTCCAGCTCTGTAAACCCAACAATGCTAGATTCAAGGCTACTAGACCATGGCTCCAACCTAAACATGACAACTTACCACATGGAGTTTTTGAGCACCCAATCGGTGCCTCCAACGTGGTCACAGCTTCACCCGAAAATCCACTGGAGAATAACAGCAGCTTCGTACATGACACTGTACCTAGGGTGGCACCGCCAACAACGTACAATCCAGGGCACAGTACTAGGCCATTACCTACACAGAATACGTGGCACCCCCATAACATTTCCACCTCCACTACATCAGTAAGTACGGATAGTACTGCCCCAACGACACACAACTAATCTGCTGAAAACAGTACTGGGGACAGCTGTACCCCACCATGTCTTATCCATTAGGACCAACTCCCAAGTGGGCCCTTCAGTCAAAGTATCACCTTGAGGCCTCCAAAACTTGATCTGTCTAACCTTAGTGCAAGTGGACTTAAGACCCATAGAAGAGTAGGCACCCCTTTCATCAGCCCACGACCCAAACAGCCCAGTCAACACTTCTATCAAAATCCATCCACAATCTCCTAAAGACACCTCTGATCCTTAATTATCCAATCTCTTATATACCCCACACCTCTGAGTTCCATCGCCGCTGAAGCCAACTAAGAGCTCCCAACCCAGTACCTTACCCTACCACATGCAATACCACCCTCACCAAATCCTTTGAAAAGGAAAGTTACAGAAAAAGAACTCAGCTTCTTTGCCAAACGTCTAAGAAAGGTAGCTGGTAGACTAGAGCCAGTATATTTTAACCCGGAGACCGTTGCTTTTGTCCCAGAGTCGAGCTTGGAATATTTCATTCTTAAGGAAAGACCGAAAGCAGAAGATGAAGCTCATAATCGTAAGTCTTTCTACCATTTACTATCTAAAGTTTGTTCATGCCCTAATGCTAACCCCAATTCATCTACTTCTACGGCCGAGGAGGCGGGCCTTATTAAGCCCCTACCTACCCCATGAACTACTCGGTTGGAATTGTCGAGGCATCTGCAACGCCTCGATAGTTCAAGCCTTAAAAGCTCAAATAAAAGGGGCTAGGCTCGATTTAATTTTCCTATCTGAAACTAAAGCTACTGTTAATAGAACAGAGTTTGTTAAAAGCTCCATCAAGTTTGATCATCTGTTAGTTGTTGAAGCAAGAGGTAAAGTAGGCGAGCTCTGTGTTCTGTGGAAAGCCAGGCTATTTGTTAAGGAAGTAGAATACAAGAAAAATCTCATTGTAGTCAAAATCAGTGACCTTGCCTGCAAATGGCTCATGGTTGGCTTTTACGGCCCCTCGTACTTCTCAAAAAAGAAAAAAGCATAGGAGAATCTTCTGGCTCTGCTTGAATCCCATCAAGGACCTTGAATCTCATTGCAGTCAAAATCAACGACCTTGCCTGCAAATGGCTCATGGTTGGCTTTTACGGCCCATTGTACTTCTCAAAAGAGGAAAAAAGCATAGGAGAATCTTCTGGCTCTGCTTGAATCCCATCAAGGACCCTGGATGTGTTTTGGAGATTTCAACTTTGTGCTAAATGAAGATGAAGCCTTAGGAGGTAAAAAAGGCAGCTCCTCAACCAACTATCTCAAGGAAGTGATGTTCGAAGTTGGAGCCATTGATCTTGGATACTCTAGTGTTAAAATATACTTGGGCAAAGGGAAAATGGGGAAATACCACAATCAAGAAAAGATTGGATAAAGGAATAACTAATATATCATGGAGGTTAGCATACCTGAAAGCAACAATGACCCACCTGGGCGCCATTAGCTCTGATCACACTCCAATCGTACTTAACACTAACCCTCTATCTCGCTTTGCTCACTGACCTTTCAGATTTGAGGCTGCCTGGCTAAGGGATGACTGCTGCTACTCTATTATTAACAACGCCTGGAATGAGGAACCTCGTGGCTCAGACTTCATCAAGTTATGCAAAAAATAAGCTGCCACCAGGGATGTGCTCAAGAAGTGGAATAAGGAAGTGTTCGGATGATGCCAAGACAAGATTAATTCCTTGATCCAACGCATCAATGCCATCCAGAAAGAGCCTTCTACAAACCATTAAGGGGATTTAAAAGCACCCCTTTAAGCTGAACTCTTAGAATGGCTCCTTCGGAGCTAAACTTTATAGTGCCAAAAATCACAACAGCTCTGGCAGAAGCTAGGAGACAAAAACACCAAATTCTTCCATCTTTCCACAATTATCAGAAGGAAAAGAAACAACATTGATGCGATACAGGATGATAATGGCTTATGGATCACTGAAGGCAACTCCATTAAAACTGCGTTCCTTGAGCACTTCAAGAACCTTTTTCAGCAAAGCAAGACTGACTTTCCCCCTCATCTCGAGCATCTTGTCCTCCCATGTATCACAGAAGACGAAAATTTTGAGCTCTGCAGAATTCCCACGACTGATGAGATTTCTTTTCAGCATACAAGACCTCAAAGCCCTTGGTCCGGACGGCTTCCCTGCTATTTTCTATAAGCAGTGATGGCCTACCGTCAGCGACACTGTTACCTGTGCAGTCACTTCCTTCTTTATCAGAGGGACCATGCCAAGGGAGGTAAACTGTTCTCTCATTGTCCTTATTCCCAAAATTTCTAACTCCTCTACTGTAAATCATTTCAAACCTAAAATCCTTTGCAACATGGTATACAAGATTATCTCTAAGCTATTAATGGTGAAGCTCAGACCTCATCTTGACAAAATTATCTCCCTGGCGCAATTCGCATTCATCCCCAACAAGTGGATAGCCGAGAATTAAGTCATTGTTCAAGAGATCCTTCACAGCTTCAAGTCTTGAAAACCCAAACCAGGTCTCATGGCTATTAAAATTGATCTCCAAAAGGCATATGACAGGGTTAGCTGGAATTTCATTCACGCGGTCCTTCTCCACCTTGGTTTCAACGAGGTTTTCTCAAATTGAAGTCTTAACTGCATAACCTCGGTGTCATTTGAAGTACTAGTCAATGGGGGTAAATCTGAAAGCTTCAAGCAAAACAAAGGGCTTAGGCAATTAGAGCCGCTATCCTCCTATCTTTTCATTTTGGGGCAAGAAATACTCTTTAGAATGTTGGACCAGGAGCTAAGGCGAAAAAGCATCAGCGGAATTAGAACTAGTAGAAGGGGCTCCATAATCACACACGTGATGTATGCGGACGACATCATACTGTTCTCCAAATCCTCAAAAAAAAAAATGCCACAGCAATTGCTTGAATCCTAAGTACTGCCTTTGGTCCAGTCAACAAGTCAACAGAGAGAAGTCTGGCATCCTTTTCTCGTAACACACCCAAAGTGCTACACGTAGAACATTAAAGAGCACTTTTCAGATGAAGTCCCTCAAAAAAGTTGCTATCTACTTAGGTGCTCCGCTCCTTCTGTCCAGAGCACTTGTAAAGGACTTCTCATACCTCCAATCCAAGCTTGATGCCAAACTCACAGAATGAAGGAGCAAATGCCTTTCATGGGCTAGAAGAAGAACACTCATATGCTCGGTTGCCTAGACCATTCCTAATTACACTATGTCCACTTTCAACATCCCTAAAAAAGTGTGTGACAACCTTGACTCACTTAGCAGAAGATTCTGGTGGAATCCCAAGAAACTAGAAGGTAACTTTCTCGCTTGGAGATCATGGGACAAACTTACTTGGATGATTGCCTCCAAAAGGAATAGTCTATGCATGAGAGCAAAATACAAAGTATCCAAGGATTGGTTGTACTCTGATCCTCCCAACCGTGCCTTCCCCATTTGGAAAGCTATTGAGCATGCAAAGGTCATTATTAAAGGAGTGTGCTACACCATTGGCAATGGTACCTTCATTAATGTTTGGAAAGACCCTTGGGTTCCCTGGATAGAGGGTTTCATCCCTACCCCTAAAGAAGAGGAGTATACTCAGCTTCCTATCCTTGTAAGTCAGCTGATTGACCCTGACCTCCATTGTTGGAAGCATCATTTAGTCAAGAAGCTGTTTAACCCCCCATCTGCACAAGCCATCCTCTCCATCCCCATCCCTTCCAGACCTCTCCCTGATAGACTCATATGGATATCGGACTCCAAAGGGCGCTTCTCAATCAAATCATCATATCACACCTCTCGCACTCACCTCCCCTCCTTACCCCCCACTGGTATCAGTTGGAATAAACTATGGAACTTGAATGCACCTAAAAGACTGAAAATGCTACTTTGGAGGATCGGTGTCAACTCTCTCCCTACAAGGGAAAATATCTTGGCCCGCCTCCAAGTAAGTGACCCTTTCTGCCTCTTCTGTAAGGATAGCATCGAATCCTCATGTCACCTCTTCTTCAACTACCCCGCCTCGAGATCCCTTTGGTTCTCAATTTGTTGGGGCCTTAGAACTGAGCTCTTATCTATTTCTTAACTCGAGGACATTGTCAAGTTTGTGCTGAACCCCCCAAGTTTTCCTAACGATGCTGCTGATAAAGGTCAAGTGTCCCTACTCTTAGTGTTAACGCTAGAAGAGATTTGGAGGGCAAGGAATTCTTCCCTCCATCATAACTACAATCGGGATGTCTCCTCATCCATTAGTCTGATCCAATCCAGATGTATTGAATACTATGCAATCTCAGCCCCACTGATAGCTCCCCACCCACCTCCACTCGTGCATTCATGGTCCCTACCACCCACAGATAGCATTAAGATCAATGTAGATGCTGCCATTTCAGACTCTCAAGCAACTATCGCTGTGGTGGCTCGTGATCATCTTGGTGTACCCCTCAAAGTCTGGGCAATGTTGATAAAGAGAACATCTCCCCTTCAAGCGGAAACTAACGCTTTGCTATGGGCAGTTCAGCTTGCAAAAGTGGAAAAATGGAGCCAAGTGATTTTGGAAATGGACGCCAAGATCTGCTTCAACGCCATCAACACCTCGAACCATCCTTACCCCTGGAGCATTCACACCACATTGCTTAACATCCTTGCTTTAGTAGAGTGTTTTATTTCTTTTTCTTTTGTTTAGGTTAGTAGGACCTGTAATGGTGTGGCACACTACATAGCTATATTTTCTTTAGAATCTCATTTGGCTTTCTTCTTCTTTTTGGATAACCTGCCCCTTGCTTCGTGGATGTTTGTAAGGCAGATTATCCCCCTTGTTCCGTGTTTTTTTAGTAATGCATTGCAGATTATTAAAAAAAAAAAAAAAAAAAGATGGTAGAGTATATTGTTGGATTCGATTAGCTTAACTTGTAAATTTTTTTTTTCTCGAATAAGATATTTAAATTAGCTCAACTAGTAAAGTTTTTTTGTCATCGAATAAAAAATCTAATATTTTATCCTGACATATAATAAAAATTATTTGGTGTCTTAGTCTGATTGTAAAAAGCAATTATCAAGTTATCACTATATAATATATATTGAAATTCTATCTTATCTTGGTTCTAAAAAAAAAGAAATTCTATCCTATCTTCAAAAAAAAAAATTAAAAAATTGTAGACTACACAAGGAAACCGAACCTTTCCTTTTCAAGTACAGGTATGACGCAATTCCAAAATGTAATAATAACAGATTTTATCAACTGGGTTGGTTTGGTGAAGTTTATTTTATTTATTTGGTCAGCTACAATTTTTTTTTAATTGGACATTTTCTAAAGCGCAATTGTATATTTATTAATTTTTTGAGCTCTACAATTGTATTTTTATATAACTTATTTTTAAAACAAAATAAACATTTTTTAAGGGAACAAAACAAAATAAACTAATAACAAAAAAAAGCCCATCCAAATAGTACTGAATTATGGATTAAAGGATATCAACAATACCCCTAAACTAGTTGGAATCTATAATCTTTATTAGTTGAATTTAAATAAGAGTTCTGTTAACTAGTACTCTTAAACAATTTATTAATGAATTATTTTTAAAAAGTTTTGATACTTTTTTTTATAAAATATGTAAAAAATTATTTAAAAATCAATTATCTAGTCATATTTTTTCAAATAAATATTTGTTTATCAATAAAAGAAAATAAAGATAAAAGAAGAATGCCAATGACATGAGCAAAGATAATGATTGAGTTCGTCACTGTGTGGACGTAAGCATGTTTGAACAGTTGGCTTAAATGTGGACCGGTGAGGAAGGTCGGCAATTGAGAGCAATCCAATTCCGACATCAAATCAAAACCTTAAAAGAGTTCACAAATGACAAAATGTACAGATCAGGCTGGCAGAGGCGTACTTATTACGTAAGACATAACCATCAGTATTGGCGGTGCCATTAGTGGTTTTAACATTTGAGTTACAGTGCCCTTTAGCTCTACTATTACAGTCCTAATTTTATAGTTTATGGTAATTTTTTAGCAACATCTAACCATTTATAGAATTTCATATGCATGATATAAACTTTACAATATTTATCAAAAAAAGAAAAGAAAAAAATAAATGACAATATTTAATTGTCATGTGATAAATAAAATTATTAGGTAGCTGTTATGTTCACGTAAATAGAATTGAATTACTTTAATATCTAAATTGCGTAACCCTTCACACAACCTTATTCACTCCTTTAGTTTGGGACCCAACACCTCTGGTCTCAGCCTCAGTAAAAATAAATAAATATAAAAAGAGCTAGTCTCATCTACCTCGTGTTAATACGTTGATTTGTCCACTATGTGGAGTTAATATTTAGTATGCCCCTTGCCCTTGGGTTAAAGAGCACCTCCACCCATAATAGATGGGTAGCCCACACATCTCAAAAAAAAAAAAAAAAAAAAAATCTAGTCTCATCCATTTCTATTTCTGCTCAAAACATTTATTTATCTCTTTCATTCACTTAGCAAAATAGGACAAACAAAAAACCAAATACACATTTATTTATCTCTCTCTCCCCTTTTTTATTTTGTTTTTTATTTACATTAAAATATTTTTTTAAAATCATATTATCAAATTGAAAATAATATGATATTCTTCAATATTTAACCTAATGTCTATTGCAAATTTGCAATTGTTAATGAGGAATCAAGAGGATCACATTCACACTTCATTTAGAAAGTAGTAAAAGCAAACAAACAAATACACATTTAATTTTTTATTATTATTTATAATTTAATAGTTACAAGGGGGTGAGAGATTTAAACATGAAAACTGTATACCTCTATTCAAATTAAAAGCTGTATACTTCTATTCTTCTCCTCTCCCTTTTCCCAATCTAATGTAATATGAAAATTTTAATCAATATTAATTAATAAGTAGTAAAATATGCTCAATTAATATGAAAAATATATCTAGCTGAATTTGGACTTTAAATATTGGTTTTGTAGAATTAATGAAAGAGAGATGCTACATCCACAATATTTTTACAACATTTTCACAACAACTCATAGGTGGTTAGTTGTTATTGGTTCAAATTTGAATGTAATACTAAGATTAATTTTTTATCCCAACAATAACAACCAGTAACAACCTGCCACTTTAGATTTGTTGTAAAAATATTGTAAAAATGTTATGGACATATCATTTCTCTTAAGGAAATCACATTAGTCCAAGTTTAGAACGTAGCATCATTCTCATATTTTCTTGTGATTTATTATTCTGTTTAAAATACAATTTCTTTTTATCTCAACCATCATATATAACTGACTATTATGTATGCTTCTATTTCATTATGTTTTTTCAAAAGCTTCTAAGCACAGTATAAACTACATTTCTAGACTTTTCTTAGCAATCAATCAAAATAAGCTAGAACTATGCATCATGTATGGGGAAAAAAAACTCTACATCAATTTCAAGGTAAACAAACACCTTATTTGAAATGCATCCAAATTTACAATGATGTCTTAAGTTGTGAAATCATAAAACGTTCAAAACCAGATTTCTTTCTAAGCATCATTAACCTATAGATTTCCAACTTTATGCAAATGTAATCGACAAAGAAGTATACATAACCAAGTCAGATCAGCCAAAACAATACAATAATCGTGATATTTATCATGGCAGCAAAATTTCAAAAAAACTGTTTCTCATGAATTTATTTGGCTTAAGTCCAATACGTTAGGATAATGACACGTAATTAAAAGCGAACATGTGTCATTATTATGACGGGTTCAGTGCAATTGGACATTGATCCAATCTTTGCTCCTCATGAATAACCATGAGAAACAATATTAAAAGGGAAATAGACACAACGAAATATGAACGTACAAGTCAAAACCTGAAAATGAACTTCTAGTTTCCTAAAAAAAGAATCGATGTTACTAATTTAAGTACCAGTGAGTATTGGTGGTCGGCATTCGGAATCACAATGATGTCCTTAACTTTTATCATATTTACAGGAATTCGTTCTCATGTCAACCGAGCAATTAATTGTAACATACTAACATGACAACTCTTTAGGAAAAATAATTTGTGAATCCTACAATAATTGAAGCATTTAACATTAAGAGTTTGGAACACACATTTTCTCTTTCTTTCTTCCTAATTTAAGAAATAATATAAATAATAGGTAATGATTTCCATGAAGGTTATTTTAGGATTACAACTAATTCCATGCTTATTTCCACAATTATCAGACTGTGATTGACAATTTGTTACTTTTATATGGACCTATTACTTTTCTTTCCATTACTCACAGTTGGCCATAAAATATAATTGTAAAAATGGGCATGAAATTAATTGTGGTGTTATAATTTTTCTCATTCTTTTCCTCCATTTCATTTAACTAAACATCGTAAATGTTTATCCTTCCATTTTTTTTCCCTTTTCCCTTTATTAAATATGATATAAGGCTCTTAAATCTTAACTATCAAAAACTAATTATAGACTGGACTCAATTTATTTATTTTTGGAAAAACTGTATCTAAATGAGTTTGGACCAAGGGAGTCAATACCGTACCGGAGGCTATACCGGTTTGGCTAGCGGTACGATATATTTCGGCTACTGGCCAATACCGGTATACCGTTTCGGGTTTACCGCTATTTTTTATATTTATAAATAAATATATATATATATATATATATATATATATGTGTGTGTGTGTGTGTGTGTGTGTGTGTGTGTGTGTATTATAATAAATATAAAAGTTTATCATAAAACATTTCCTCAATTCAAAATTAATTATTCATGGTTTTAGACTTTAGTATCAATTAAAAGAAAAAAAAAACACAATATAAAAAATAAAAAAGGTGAAAAGTTACCATTGCATACTAAGAAAACAAATAATACTAATAAGTTAATGCAAATAAGTTACCATTTTGTCCTAACAAAAATTCAAAAATTACAAAACTTAAAAAATAAAAAATAAATTAAAAAAAATCTTTTTTCTGTACCGGCCGGTATTGCCCGAAATTGGCCGATATGGCCGGTACGAAGCCGGTACGGCCGGTATTTTTTTCGGTATGAAATAGAGGGGTATTCTGTACCGGATTACTGGTCGGTACGGTATATTCCGGCTGTACCGGCCGGTACGGTACGAAATTCACTTCCTTTGTTTGGACTTTGAAAATCAGCGTAGCATCTTTCTCAAATAAAATAAAATAAAATAAAAAATCGGCGTAGCATAATTTATAAAAAGCCAATTAATACAAATTACAAATTGAAGATCATCCACATATTTCTCATGAAAAAGGCAACTTTTTGTTTTCAATGCCACACTTCGGAGAGTTTTCCTAGCAATCAAAAATTTAGGACCACACAGCAGCGGCAGTCACAGCTAGAAGCGTATAAAGTATAAACTCCTTGGAAAAAACAAGGCACCGATTTCAAGTTATTGTCTACCTTTTTTTTTTTTTTTTTTTTGAGAGGGCAGTTATTGTCTACTTGGGAATGAAATGTCTTTACTTTTGCATCGCAAATTACCACCGGCCTTGTAGCCTAAAAAATTTTTAGGCTACAAAGATGTCTCTAATTGGAAAATCATTAAAAGATTGATGTAATGCTAGTAAGTACAAAAGTGCTTCAATTAAAGTAAGTTGAAATTTGCTGTTTGCTGATGTAGATGCTTGGAGTAATTGTTTCTCAAAAAAAAAAAAGATGCTTGGAGTAATTTTTACTTAGGATTTGTACTGTTTAATTATTAATCTACCTTTTCACCAAATAAAAAAAAAAGTAGGTTGAAGTCTCAAAATTATTTAGTGGTCCGTTTGGATGGCAAGATTTAAGCATGTAGATTTGAATTTTGAAGATTAAAATTCAAATATTCTTTTTTGGATGGTTTAAAAAATGTCAAGGATTTTGATTTGATAAATATACAAAAAATTTTAAACTTTAAAATTCTTGGATTTGAAATAACTTATAAACCCATATTTTAGAAATCCTTAAGACATACTGCAGTAAATTTTAAATTTTATAATATCAAATCATCATAGGTACAAAATGCATTCAAACAAGAAATTTTAAATTTTGAACATTTGGAATCAAAGCATTTCAAATCCATTACTGTAAAATTCAAATTCAAGAATCCATACGCAACCTAGAAGCAATATTAACATGTGGATTGCATTTCTTTAATCAATTGGCAAAAATCTTGAAAATGTAAAAGCTCCAATGAAGTGAAGCTTCCTTAGTCAACCTCTCATTTGGTCCATTCGTGCGCAAATACAACTTATACAAGTTTAGTAAATCTAGTTACAGGTCGTGGTGTGTAACTAGAAAGATCAGACTTCTACAATTTGATCAACCACAATGATGAAATATTGAATTTTGAGCTCTTAAGGTTGTTAATTTGTGAAATTTGTTCATCTAGCATTAGGTATTCATTGACTTATTAGTGGCCAAACGCGTAATACATACGGAATGAAGACAAGTTCAATTGTAGGAAAGTAGTATTAATCAATAGTTGCTTAACTTTCTCAGTCAAAAAAATAGTTGCTTAACTTCCCATTAAAAAAAATACTTGCTTAAGCATAACTGATTAAATAATGATTGCCTAAAAAAGACACTAATAAGTCTGATTATCACAACATTATTAACTCTAAATTTCAAAGCTTTTTTTTTTTTTTTAATCTTTACAACAAATCATAGGTGGTTAGTTGTTATTAGTTCAAGTTTAAAACTAACACTAAGATTACTTTTTTGCCCTAACAATAACAACCAGCCACTTAGGATGTGTTGTAAAAATGTTGTAAAAATGTTATAGACATATCATTTCTCTTTATAATATTATAATCTAGTTATATTGAGAATCTTTGTTTATAGAGCCCAAATCAATCTAGTAAATGCTTGATGAGTGACTCAGCACACAACACTCATTCAATCAATATCAAACCAATTTGAGGCATCACAAAGACCATAGACAATATTGGAGGTTTTATTATTTTGTTATAACGGTTTTATATATTAATTAATATGATGGTGGGTCTCAAACTTGTGAGGTCCATCTTCATGTGAGAGATATCTTGTGTTCAACCCCTTACATAAAATGCAACTATGAGAGACCCTAATTAAACTCTCACATTTAACTACTCCATAATTTAACCTTAGCCCTACAAATACATGGATCTCAGTAACATAAGTGGGTAACCGACAATAATCCAGTGAACCAATCTCGATTACAAGTTTACAACCTGGCCAAACACAATTTTTTTTTTTTGAGAATGACCAAACATAAATTTAGTACTACTAGTACATTAAATGCATATGAGAAAGTAAACCTTCACCACCGGGACTTGGTCCTTGGCTTCGGCGTTCAAAGACGGCTGATTGGTTTTCCTCTAGAACTAGTAAACTACACACAGACTATATTTTATTTTATTTATTCAGGCTTGTTTTGGCATTACATTAGACCTGCCTATTATATTAAAGGCCCCTCCATTTTGCAAACATTGTAAAACAAAAGAAAAGCCTTGGAATTTTCTCTTTCTTTGTACCTTCCTAGTTCTTCTTCTTCTTCTTCGAAGTCTCAAAATCCTCTCTTTCTTTGCACCTGCTTATTCTTCTTCATCTTCTTATATAATTAGTGCCTTTGTTTGCATCTTAAATAATTTTTTATTAGGTATATCAGGTCAGAACTTTGGACCTAGGAAAATGAAGGTGAGGTTTCCCCTCCATGCCAAATTGTCAATCTATAGGCTTAGTTAAATTTTTTATTAGTGTAATCATGGTATGCTTGAATTCTTTTTTATCTTTTTTAATGCTCATAGATGGACTTCTAGAGTTTTTATCTCTTTTGGGTTTTTCTCCAAATTTTAAATAAAATAAAACTTGCATGGCACCTGTTATACTGTAGATTTGTTGATGAAGTGTTGGTTTTGTTATTTCAGAATTCATTGTTTTAGGTGATCATTTCCTTCGTTGCTCCTTTCATGGCTCATAAAATTATTAATTCTATGAAGTTTCTCTGAACTATTCTTAAGCTGACTGGAAATTGAAATTTGAAAGAATGAATTTTGCAAATTTTAATTGTGTTCGTTTTGGTCATGGTCATATTCAGTGTTTCCTATCTCTGACATACAAAGTTTCTATTTTTCTTGCAGAAAGTCGTGTTGAAGCTAAACTTACACGATGACAAAGATAAACAGAAGGCCATGAAAGCAGTTTCCACCATTTCAGGTATTGATTTTTTTCAAACCGGTTTACCACTATCTCTGTCAGGTTAATGGCAATGCCAAGAAAAACATACTAGACTATTAGTCAATTGGGTCATTTTTTGTTTCAAGCTTTTTAAATTTTTTGTGAAAAAGATCAGAGTGAATTACTTCATTCAACCATTTGAATTAGGCCCAATTGAATGAAACTTAAAAGTTTGTTTATAGTCCTAATCAACTTTTGCTCTGTTCTGCAATATTTGCAGGCATTGATTCAATCGAAGTGAACATGAAGGACCAAAAAATGACTGTAACAGGGGATATAGACCCTGTGGTTGTTTGTTGCAAACTAAGAAAAGGTTGGTACGCTGAAATTTTGTCTGTTGGGCCAGCAAAAGAGGAGAAGAAAAAAGAAGAGCCCAAGAAAGAAGAGACAACAAAAGTTTGCTATCCTCCCATGGTCTATTACATGCCAGTTCATGAAGAATATCCAAATAGTTGTGTCATATGCTGAGAGTGAGATTTGAGAGAAACTAATGAGAAATGAATGCTTAATTTGGTGATGAATTTGATATATTTTCTGAACCTATAGGAGATAATGCTGAGTATGGGGGGCTCTTGTGTATAATTGAACTTAATTGTATTAATTAATGGTCCATAAAACTTATTATTGTGGACTTGAGAGGAAACAATAAATGAATTTTGGAGTAGAAGATCTTTCTTGTTTAGCATTTGATATATTTTCATTTAAATTTTTTATTAAGTTGGAACTTTGATTTTGTATAACATTAGCTCAACAACAAAGGTGTGGACGACAATGTAAAAATAAATAAATAAAAAGTAAAAATTTGTTCTTTTTAACTACTCGTAGCAGTATCCCAAGCCAGAGATTATTTATTTGATGATTTTTTTATTTTTTTTTTGGTTCAAAGGAAAAAGCATTAAACTAAAAACTCAAAGTATGAGCACTGCCACGGCAGTGTCTTAAGTACACATAATTCGCACCTGCATCCTGAGCAAGAAAAGTAAAAACAAAAGCAGGTGGGGTATCAAATACAACAAAATCAACCTCTATCTTCGCTCCACAACTAGCCATCGCATCAGCCACGCTATTAGCTGGCTGATCCGATGCTGATAAACGCAGGAGGAAAAAGCATTTATTTGATGATGCTGATAGATTTAACAGATTAACACATATACTATTTGAGATTAACAACCCCACTGGTACTACGTAGAAGCAATAAAAGAATCAGTATAGTACGACCATTCTTGCAAGTTGCATTTGGGTATGCCATGGACTTGACTTGTGTAGGGAACAAGTTGGTGACAAGTATGTTGGTCTAGAATGTAGATATACCTAAAACACTGTGTGACAGTTTAGAATGTTATAGTCTGTTTGGTACATTATTTTAAATATTTATTTTTAATTTTTAAATAATATTATATATATTTTCACATATTTTTTATTCACATTTATTTTCAAAAAAACTAAAAACTGTTGTTTAAATATACGTACCAAATGAGTCTTAAACTTCCAAACTTCTTAAGTGAGACCGGTGGATACAATTTAAACCTTTGACATCATCTCTTCCATTTTTCATTTATCCTTAAATTCCCATATCCAAGAAAGGAGCCCTAAGCCTCATAGAATGGATTGAAAATTATTTTCTAAGAATATTTGATCCATATTTTGGGGAAAATAAATAAATAAAAGGTGAAGGTTTATAATTGTAACTCCTAAACACACTATAGAAAATACATCATATTCAATATTATTTCATCCATTTATGATCTATCAATTCAATTATGTTATGTTATTTTAAAACTCTAAATTTTAGTGGATTTTAGTTAGTTCAACTGATAAAGTGTCTTATCATCGAGTAAAAAATTTATGGTTTAATCTCACAAATGTGAGGTCTACATGTCAATGAAACACAAGTCTCATACGCTCAAGCATGAAATACTGTCTCACCCTAAAAACACCCATTAACCAAACTCATAAATATCAGTTAACATGCTTATAATTTATGAAAGAAGTTGGGCCCTCAAAAAATTATTAATAATTAGAAATTAGTGTTACTTAAAATATTTTCATACCTCATACCGTGGAGTCTTCCATATTTTTTAAAATATAATTTTTTTTTCTTTCTATTGGAGTTTGGGTTGAATTGACAATTGAAATTTGAAACTTGAACTTGAAGGAAAAGTCCGTAGTCCCAACGGTGAATCGATGAAAAAAACAAAAATAAATGAAGACTTTTGGATGAATACAATCTCCAATGACTTGACTCATTCAGAGTCAACTAGGTGCCCATGTTCAATTAATTGAACGCCCCCACTTAATGAAAATTAATGAAAAGACAGGTTAAATAGTAATATTTTAACCGAAAATGGTAAAAACTACCATCTCCAACGAAATTGTTAAAAGTAAATATCAACTATGATGGAATTGTTTTTGACACAAAATTTTTGGGTTGCTTGGTTGAACTAAATAGGATGAACTTAGAGATATATCTATTAGCATATGGGAAGGTACTATCCAAACTAATGAGTTCAATGATGATTATGACATGAAGTTGATTAGGTGAGATGATTAATAAAATGAGAAAAAAAAATTATTATTTTGACTTATACGTTGTGTATAAAAATTATTGCTCTTGCTTGATTAGAGCATTTACATTGGGTTATCTAAAATAGCATAAGATCTCAATATAGAGAATGAACCCAATAGAAACATCCACATTAACTTCTTTATACATTAGCCAAAATGCCATTTAGCTACAATGTCCCCCTCCCCCCAAAAGAAAAAAAAAACATTGTAGCCTTCAAATGAATATTTTATTCATTTTTCAGAAAGTGGATTTAGGTAGTTTGAAAAGTGGAGGAAATAATGAAAAATAAAATAAAATAAAGTTTAAAATAGAAAACCAAACGTGGGTGTCTTAGAAAATAGTTAGAAAAAATAGATTATTTTATAAAATAGAAAGAAAATTAATTTGAAAGCTATTAGTTCAGCACCTACTACAGCACTATTACTTAGCAAAAAAATGAAAAAATTAATAACCACACCGAAACCTCAACCCATCCTTTGCCAAAAACAGTCAACATCCAAGCAAGCAGACAATGCTTTTATATACAGTGCATTTGCCAAAATCGAATTGTCTTTCTCTTTACCAAAAAAAAAAACGTCTTTCTCAATTAGTCATGTACAGTGAACACTTAAATGTATGCTTGAACTAAGACAGGCCGAATGGCCTAGAAACTTTAACAGACCCTTGTTATTTTAATAAAAATAAAGTTTCTCTCTAAACTAATTTAGAGAGAGACTCTTCAAATTTCTCATATATTTATTTTTTGAGTATGAATTTTGAAAATTTAACCGTTTAATTTCATGTTCTTTATATTCTTAACATGCATATCAAATTTCGCTGAAATTGGATATTAGTTACTGTGGGGCCAAATAATCCCACGGCCCAGCCCACTTCATTCCTGGGCTGAAGGCCCGAGCCGAGGAGGCACCTATGTCCGAGGATGACCTCATCATCGGTTATCTCGGCATTAAATGTACCTGACTCCTGTCCTGGTCGCATTAATGAGGAAAAGACCCCGCACCAGCATCGCCTTGGTTGCCGTGACTCCTAAAAGAGACTGAGAAGGCGGCTGATGGGACAAGCACCTGAGCAACGTCCAGATTGTTCAACAAGTGTAGGGCTAGGATTGGTGGGGTAAAGGGTATATAATGTAACGGAATCCCTCAGAGGAAGGGGGGTTCGGAGGACGAAAAGTCTAAGGATAAAGGGGAAGAAAAGCCTTCTCGACCGTGGGCCGAGGAGCAACCCCAGTTGTAAATTGCTCTAAGTCTTTCATTGAATAAAAAAGACCGGAGTTCACGCCTCGTGAACGCCGGCCGGCGCCTAGACCTTCGATCCCACTCTCTATAAATTCATTGCGGGGTTCGTTGGGCTTTTGACCCGTGTCCCTTGGGCTTGTGCAACCAAAAACCCAGACCCTACAGTTACTATTTAATCAATTAACTTATTTTTTATATACAACTTTATATTACAAAAACTTGAAATTATAATATTTATTTGATGACATAGCAATTGATCTTTGATTTTCTTGAAAGTTTGTAAGCATTAAGAATGTAATAATAACATGTAATCTAACGGTTAGATTTTCAAAATTCATACGCAATAAGATATATAAAAGGAAAAAACTACGGGAAACCCAACAAAACAGCCGTGAATAAATTACAATGTTAATCTATTTAATGGACACTTGTTATTTTGATATAGGCATAAAGCTTTTAAAGCTATTATTGGGGGGAAAAAAAAATCAATCTCTTTTGCAATAAGATAAAAGGAAAAAACTAAGGGAAACCCAACAAAATAGCAGTGAATAAATTACAATGTTAATCCATGCATGTCCATTTCATGTCCAGTGCCATGGTTTTGTTTATTTACCGATGGAGTCATAGTCATTAGACAAACCAGGTCCCATGATGGCATCTCTCGTTGGCTTTCATCCACCTATTTCTAATTAGTCTTCGGTTGTTTAAGCAAACCTATCTGATTTCCTTCACCATTCTTATCCTTTGATGCCACATAATAGAGCAAGAAAATGACTGACTACTAATTAATTGCAAAAGGCAGTAAAGAGCGGAAAAAGAACGAAATATGAGTTTTAGTTAATTCAATTTGTAATTTTTTTTTTATTGTTAATAAGGAACTTTAGGATTGAATCCCGATTATATATATATATAGAAAAATCAATTGGTGGTCAAATAGTAAATGCAATAATTATTGAGCAAATATTATATTTATAGGTTGAGATTCTGAGAACTTGATATCTTGTCGAATCTCTAAAAGAAAAAGTTAATCAAAAAATATCTACCAAGTTGATAATTATTGCTACTAGCTCTCTTTACATCTTTACTGTGACAATGGCACTTTCTGCAATAAAGAAGTGGAAATTTTGAAATGCTAGTAGTTAAAGTATGTGCCGCATGAACAACACAGCTTTGAAATATATGATATAACTGTATATTATGAAATGGTCAAGAGTTTCTAACTCAACTGACACATCGTGAGGAGCGCTATGACCTTCTTGCCTTTTGTAATCCCTCTTTACTATCATGCTGATATATTGATAAATATATAAGTCTTCCTTTATTTACAAATAAATAAATAAATAAATAAATAAATATATATATATATATATATATTTATTAAGAACCACCAGGCCTTGTGGCCTAAGTGGTACCCGGTTTACCATGAAACCGCTAGCTTTAGGGTTTGAGCCCCTGCAATAAATAAATAAATATTTATTTATTTTAAGAACCACCCAGCCTTGTGGCTTAAGTGGTACCCGATTTACCATGAAACCGCTAGCTTCAAGGTTCGAGCCCCCGCAATAACCAATTACCTAAAATATATATATATATATATTAAGAATAAAATAAATAAATAAATAAATAAATATATAAGTATTTATTATTGTGGGCTTCCTCTTGTCTTTTATATCCTAATCTTCTTTATATGTCTGAGCTTATAATAATTTAAAAATAAGTAATATTAAGTTATCATAAATTTTATTATATGTATTGCAAATTAATATCTCAAATTTTCCAACACAAAAAAAAGTATAGACATATTTTTAATTATGTTAACACCAATTAAATATGTTGCATGTAAATTCGTATTAATTAGTAAAGTTTTTATAATAAAATTGAAACTATATCCAACATTTTTTTGATAAACGAAACTATATTCAACATTTTCTTATAAAAAGTAGTTATTTTCATATTTTAACTTAATTTTTAAACTATCTTACTTCTCATGTTCTTTTTCAATATTTACAATTGGTGTCATTTTGGATTAAATTTATCATTATAATTTCATATAATGCAGTTAATTTGACTTATCAATTTATAAACTTGAAGCCATTAATTTGAAAACATGTCATGTTACAATCATTGTATTCAGAAAACTTTAACAAGTTCCATTGACCAAAAAATCATACAGATTCAAGAAATGTGAGACTAATAAGGTTGGGTAAAATTAGGGACAGACCCAGGTGGGGTCCAAGGGGGCCTGGCCCCCTGGCCTAAGAAATGCCATTTTTTATTTTTGTAGTTGGCCCCCTCTTTTAAAACTTTAGGTCCTCCTCTTCCCTAGTCAACTTAGCTAACCTAGCACAGTTAGCAACTATTCAGCCTAAAAACTTAATAAAAATAATAAAAGCATTCACAATGGTGATTGTATTTTAGTAAAAAAAAAAAATTGACCACCAAAGAACCAAAAAACCATGTGTTATTAGAGAAACTAAAGCTAAATTCTTTGCAACTACAGTAAATTGATATAAATACCAGTTGACTGTAGCAAGTTGTTAAAAATAAAATACAATATTTTATTAAGATTATCTCTATTCTTTCAATTAAAAAACTCAAATTCTCTCTCATCCTTATTAATTATTTTAATGAGTTATTTATATTATTTTAAATGAAGTGGTAAAAAAAATTAAACATTTGATATTGAGTGTACTGTAAAGTGGGGTAGTAAAAAATTGATAAAGTAGTTTTTTGAGGTGTTAAAAGCTAAATTTTTTAGCACTACTATTGTAAATGCTCCAACTTCAAAAAAAAAAAAAAAATGAAGAAGAAGAAGCTAGTCTAATATTAAAAAAAAAAACTTTTTTTTTTTTTTTTTTTTTGCCTTTGTTGATAGATGATTGCATCTTGATGTATTAAGAAACAATAATTTTGTATATTTATAATTTGTTAATATTATATAGATGTCTATTTGAAAGTTTTTTTCTTTACTTATACTTCGGCTCTCTCTAACTTAAAATCCTGGGTCCGTCCCTGGTTAAAATGTTATGAATAAATTAAACGTTTGTAAAAATACCTTCACTTATATTTTCATACAAGAGCATTTGCATCAAAAAATACAAAAGAGAAAAAGTGCTTAATTTTACACATTTGGGTCCATTTAGGATTCGCTTATATTGTTGAAATTGAAAACTTTTTGCTGAAAGTATTGTAGATAATGGTCTGTTTGGATTGAGAGGGAGGGAGGGGGAGTAGAGAGTAGAGTAAGTTTAGCATAAAATTAGCTTATTTTTAGTCGACTCTACTCTACTCTACTATCTTCCACTCCCCCTGCTTCCTACCTTCATCCAAACAGGTCATAAAGGTAAAAGTTAGCTGAAATAGTATAGTGGGATCCATGAATAGTAGCAAAAATAAGCTAAATAGTAAAATAAGTTCTCAAAAATAATCTTTGCCAAACAAACACTTCTATTTGGGAACAACTTATTTAGCTGAAACTAAAATCTTTTTGTTAAAAGTACAATAAAAGTTAGCTGAAATAGTACTGTGGGACTCATAAATAGTACAAAAAAGTATAGTGAAACCCATGAATAGTAGCAAAAATAAGTTAAATAGTAAAATAAACTGACTTTAAATTTACTTTTCAAATGCAACCTAAACTTCAAAATTACTAACTTCAGTCAAGTTAAAGATATATAAATTTACTAAGTAACCATGAAAATCTACACGGACGGTAGTGGGAGATCTAAACCTTGAATTCTCTAACCTGCACAAGATGGCCCCGCCAATTCAATGCTAATACATCCTGCACAACTCACACTCAAGTGGTATTGTGGTAAGACAAAGTAGACGTGCTAGTTGACTGTAAGACCCACCACCTTGGGGTCACTAATACATTATTAGATCAACTTGTCATCTTTGATGGCTTGTCATTAAGACTAAGAATTGTCAAAGTAGGCTACTAACGCATTTGTCTTATCTCATCCATACATTAGGCTTCGTCTCTCTTAAAAAAAATTCCGAACACTTTCATTGTCTATTAATATGCAGGGAGCATATTTGAACTTTGAAGTGTGAAATCAATTTTTTTTAAACCCACAATTTACCATAATTATGGGATTTTTAATAAAGGAGGAGGTTTGGTGTGTGAATTCTATTTGGTATAGGATAAGGGGTTATTTCCTTTAAAAAAAAGAAGAAGGTAGTAACACTAGTCACTAGACTCCCAAATTCTTTGTTCTGTAAATATGACACTCTGCCCTGCCATCATTGTGAGTGTATAGTCCCAAGTTTTAGTAGCTTTTACAAATATCATACTTCGATTTTGACATTAACGTGAATATCAATTTGGTTTTTAGACTTTTAATATGAATAAACAAACCCTACACTTTAGTTTTGTAACAAATTAGACATTTATTTTTATTTTTTCAGTTAAAATTAACAAAATTAATCACATATAAAATGTACATGATAATTATAAAATATGTGTATATCATGTCATTAAATGTGTTAGTCTTTAACAAAAAATATTAGTAAAAAATTTAAAAGGAAAAAGTTTTTTTCTCCTCCTTTTATGTTTAGGGTAGTTCACAATTCCTTTATTTATTTTTTAAACCAATTAGTTTCCCCTATGTTTAGGAAATAAGCAAATACTCAAAATTCGCTACTTTTCACTTAAATCAATTAATTCACAATAATTACAAATGTAATCTAAAAAAACAACAATAAAATCTTCAACTTTTTTTTATTTCTTTTATGGTGTAAAATTAATAATTTATTCAAAAAACTCATTGAATTTAACTGAAAAAGTAACAAATTAGAAGCATTTGTTTATTTCTCAAATATAAAGGAAGAAATTGATTGGTCTAAAAAATGAAAGGATAAATGGTAAACTACCCAAAAATAAAAGGGGAACCAAAAACTATCACATGAGCCCACTCAATGGAGCGGGCTTCTTACAAGCTTGTGGGTTCCACAAGCGTGGGATTTAGCGATTTACATGCTTGTGAGTCGCCTGCTCAACTGTACGGCCGCAAAAGATTCCTTCTCGAAGTGTAGGAGTTAATTGTTGAAATCAAAACTTATGGGCTGAATATTGATACTCATATTAAAGTCCAACTGCGACAGTTGTAAAAAGGCCCAAAAGCGTTTGGGCCTTTGGGGTTGGACTTAGGAGCATATGAGCTTTTTTGTTGTTTAACAAATTGCTCAATTCCATTCCTTTGTGCAAGATCGGTCCCCCAAAGGCAGCTAACTACTGTCTCTGTCTGGTACTAATATTCAAGTAGACCCAGAACCTTCAAGAACCAATTGAAGCAGGTGAGGCTTAATCAAAACGTGATACTTCTTAGAAATGCAACGCAGAATGAAACAACAACGTGATACTTCTTTTTCATGCTCAAGGCGATTTTTCGTATTTATTGTCTTCCTAGGGGCAACTCAATTGACAAAGTACAGAGCTAGTCCACATACACGTTTATCTTTATGTCAACGTTGGGAGTCTTGTCCACAACTTTATAGGGGCTTTATCACTGAGCAATTACAAAATTTTCAAGAGTTGTATGATGCACAATTTTATTGGCAAGACATCTTTTTCTTGACATTGATATACACCAATATGATCCAACTTGTCCCGAAGAGGTTACAAATCCACATTATTCTAAAATTTGTGCAAAAAACTATAACAATATAACACACTATTGTAATCAACAACTTAAATGAATTCTTTCAAAAGCAATTGCTTATAAATTACAGCCCTTTTTTTAAGCACCATATGGTATGTAAAAAAAAAGTAAAGAATGCACTCAAGAAAGAAAAAGAAGAGGTATCAATGAAAAAATACATCGGTTATAACATGTGTTGTGTATAATTTTTCGTTAAGGTATGACTTTTTAAGTAACTAGTAAGTTACCGGTGCGATGCACGGATAATATTATAATATTTTATGTAAAAAAATTTTGGAAAATTTTATAAATATATGTTATACTCCATAGTATATTTATTATAAAACTTTGTTAGTAATTATAAATTGCACACACATATCTATTATAATTATTTTGTTTAAGTAATGAATAATAATTAAAACAACTTTGGAGTAATATTGCGGTATGGTGACACTTGTAAAGCTTGTTGAGGGATATGTTATCATTGTCTGTTTCTTCATCTTCAACGTTTGAAGTTTAGTCTGTCTATATTTGTTCAATTTTTGAGCTTTCATCACTTTTTCATTTTGTTGCATCATTTGTGCGAATCACTAATGAATTGGCATCGGGATATTCTTGATTGGATTTTACAAAGTTTGGACTTTGTAGCTAAGATTTTTAGTAGGTATTTGCATTCATATTAAATTTCAATAATATAATAGTTTTTTGTAAATGTTTTTTTTTTTTATATATATATATTGTTAATTTTTAAATACTGCAGCAAAAATAATTAATATAGCATATTGAATTGTGTATATATGTTTTTCTTCCATACATTTTTGTGATTTGAAGGTGCATAAAAAATCTTAGCAACTATATAATTTTCAAAACCATTCTTTAGACTAAATTCATTCAAATGAAGTAGGAATATCCATTTTTTTCCTAATTTTTTTTCTCCAAATCATGTGGGATTCCTTCTCCAATATCAATAGTTTTACAATAATTTAAATAAATTGTACCTTAGTTTGTTTTTCAGCAAGATCTCTTGTAGATTTATTTAAGATTTTCTTGGCATCTCGATCAAATATCACAAAAATTGTTTTGTCAGTTGCATCAAAAACTTCAATATGAATCTTGTATCTAAAGTAGTTTGCAATTGTGTATATATATAGTAGTTATAGTAAGATGAATATATTATAAATATTTGGAGAGTATGTAGTTAATGTGAGTGCCTCTAACCTTGGGATAGAAATATTTGTTTTTGTTTCACATTTTGCACGCCAAAATGATTCTGCTTGTAGTTTGACATTCCTTTCACAAAGCACGCATGAAATGTAATATCAACCCATTATTGTATCAATGTTACTTATTGTTGCAATACCCTAGCAGTTCACATCTTGCAATGAACTTTGAAATTAATATGTATTATTTTTTTAATGTAAATAATATGATGTATTATTATTTTTTCATGTAAATGATGAGTATAATTTGAAATGATTAACAAACTAGTTTTGTAGGATCTCATTCAATGCATTTTATGTTTACTATTGTTTTCATATTCTTTAAAGATAAGTCCTCCTATGAAAATTGTTTTGCATATACTTTTGGTATTTCTTGTATAAGATAATGCTTTTGACCATTCCTATCATTGATTTTTTTAAAGAAAATATTAAGTAAATGGCATTTACCACATGGGGGTGTGGCTTGATGGTAGGAGTCCTCGACCTGCACCTATAGAGGAGCGATTTGAGCGATAGCCTTAGCAAGGCCCGTGTGGTACACGTGGTATTATTCATTACTGTCACGTGGCATGAGGTCGATGAGCCCACACCGGAAACCTGCTTTTTTTATTCAGCAAAAAAAAAATTAAGTAAATGGCATTTTGTGAGATAGTATATGCTATTTATTAGAGTTTTTTGTTCTTATAAATTTTAGAAATATATATTTATCAATTATTTTAGAAATCTTAGGGATCTCAAGATTTATATATATATTTATATATATTTTTGAACTGATCGATAACAAAGAGAATTTGTCTGCATAAATTGCATAAAACGTTATTAATGGACAAAAGCGTATTGAATTGAAATTGGGGAAAAATGAAGACATGATTTCATGAAATGAGATTTTCTAGAAGTATCATCTATGCTTGGGGGAGGAGGAAGAGATTTTGTAAGTGGGTGAGAGTTTTGGCTTTGATTTACATGTGGGAAGGGTTAATCTTGGATCATAATATATAATGTCATAATTGGGCTTAGGTTTTACATAAGATTTGGTCTATTTTTAGAAGGTATTCCATTTTGTAGAGAATAACTTTTGATCTAATTGTCAAGAACAACTCATATTTTATATAATAGTCAAAAGAAGTAATTATGATCTATTAAGTAATAGTAAAAAAACTTAATAAAAAGAGGTAAAAAATGTTAAGTTTATATAATAGTAAAAAAGAATTACTATGATCTATTGAGTAACAGTAAAAAAAAAACTTAATGAAAAGAAGTAAAAAAATGCTAAATACAACATTAGAGCACCACATGGTAAGACCTCGTGCACTCCTGCATGAAGTCTCTTCTATTATATATATATATCATTGTTATTGATTTCGTTCCGTTCCGGCCGGAATGGCCAGAAAATTTCGTATCGGTACGCAAACCGGAATGGCACACCCCTCTGTTACACCTCGGATAATATTCCGGTGTGTTTCGGCCATTCCGGTTCATTTCGGTGAAATCCGGCCGAAATGCAAGATTCGGCCGGTACATGTTCAATAGCAAAAGATGAGCCTCAGTGAAAAAAAAGAAGAAGAAGGAGAAGATGAAGATGAAGATGAAGATGATGTTGACGATGAGAACATAAATTAAAAGATAAGATGAGATGAGTGTAAGAAATTTACAGAGTAATAGACCCGAAGCTTGGAGCTGAACAAAGCCGAGAGAGAGAGAGAGAGGAGATGAGAGAAGACAAGATGAGAGTATCAAAGGTAAGCTAGAAGACGAGAGTATCAGACTTTTTCAATAGGAGAGTGGTTTTGAATATACGGTTGTGATGAGGTTTGGGATGTGGGAATATTGGGATTTGGTGATAGATGGGACTTGAAGAGAAAGATAAAAATTGGGAAAGAGTAAACCAAAACACGTGAGATAGATAGAAGAAAGAAAAATAAAAAAATGAACCAAAAGATATGGCAGTGGTTGGGTCAGACAGAGAAAATGTATGAATAGTAAAAATTAAAATTATTATTTTATATAATTGGACTAAATTCATTATTTTATATTTATATTTTACTTTTTTGAATTGATACTTTTAGATATATATATATATATATATATATATGTATATGTATAATATTTTTTTTAGGAATTTAAAGCCTGGTTTGGTTTGTCATTTTAAATAACATTTTTTAGTTTTTAAACAGCATTTTACGCATTTCAACACACTATTTCACTCATACGTATTTCAAAAAACAATAAACAACAATTTTCAAACTACTCTACCAAACACCCCATAAAACGCTCTAAAACGGTACACCGAAATAATTCGGTACCGAAATATTTCGTTCTACCAGATAAATTGAAATCGGGTCCGAAACAGAATTAATAACATTGATATATATATATATATATATATATATATTTTTTGATTGATTAGCCTACAATTAAGAAATTAAGAAATTAAAGAATCTTGAAGCCTTTGCTGCAAAGTTGCTATTTTTCTTTTTTCCTAGTTCCTTGCTGGAACAAGTGGTGATTGAGCTAAAGGTGAGTGAGGTGACATTAAGCCCTGTGCCATCATGATATCATCCATTCTTCTTGATTTGAAGCTGAGTCTTTGCGGCTTTTGCCAACACTGTCTCTTCATAGGCACTGTGGTACTGGTCTCATTGTTTTGAACCGCAAAGCTTTCAATTCTTGTTAAAGCTGTTAACAATATAAAGAGAAAGAGAATGACTGAATAGTCAGTATATTAATGTATATGAAAACAATGTACAAAAGAGAGCCTTTATATAGGCTAGGTACCTTTATATAGGCTAGGTATGTGTGCAGTACAAGTAATATAAGTGTAGTACAAGTAATATACTAGGTTAAGCCCAATGGGCTAATCTATACACTAACATCCCCCCTCAAACTCGAGGTGGCAAGGAGGAAGCCAACTGGAGTTTGGATATAAGATCTCGAAGACGACTAGGTGGGTGAGACTTGGTGAAGATATCAGCAGGCTGGTCAGCAGATGAGATGGAGAACAACTTGAGATTGCCTTTCTTGAGATGCTGGCGAGTAATGTGGCAGTCGATCTCAATGTGCTTGGTGCGTTCGTGGAAGACATCATTATGAGCAATGTAGATAGCACTACGATTGTCACAATAAAGAGGAGTAGCAGTGGGCTGTGGAGCATCCATGTCAGCCAAGAGCCAGCGAAGCCAGACAAGCTCGCAGGTGGTGTCGGCAAGGGCACGATACTCAGCCTCAGTACTGGAACGGGAAACAACATCCTGCTTTTTGCTACGCCATGAGACAAGGGAAGTACCCAACAGGAAACAGAAACCTGTGATAGAGCATCGATCAGTCGGATCACCGGCCCAGTCCGCATCTGAATAAGCATGAAGCTCAAGAGAAGACCGAGAGGAGTAGTGTAGACCATGATAAAGAGTACCCTTGACATATCGGAGAATCCGAAGAACAGCAGCATAGTGGACAGAACGAGGGGCATCCATGAATTTACTAACCATACCCACGGCATGTGAAATATCTGGACGAGTAACAGTGAGATAGATCAGACTACCAACCAACTGACGATAGCGAGTAGCATCAGATATAGGTTCACCATCCAAGGGTGTGAGCTTGGCATTGTATTCCAAAGGAGTGGAAACAGTCTTGTTGTCAGTGATACCGGCTTTGGAGAGAAGATCAGAAGCATATTTAGCTTGGGAAAGATAGTATCCATCAGAGGATGAGGTAACCTCAAGCCCAAGAAAATAGCTGAGAGTGCCCAAATCTTTCATCTCAAAATGCTGACTAAGGAAGTGCTGGAGAGAGCGGATACCTGCAGAATCATCTCCAGTAATAATCATATCATCAACATAGAGAAGAATAAGAGTGATACCAGCAGAGGATCTTCGGACGAAGAGAGCAGTGTCATGAGGACTTGAAGTGAAACCCTGCTGAGCAACAACTGAGCTGAACTTTTCAAACCAAGCTCGAGGAGCCTGCTTGAGGCCATAAAGAGCACGGCGAAGGCGACAAACTTGACTACCTGAATGTGGATAGCCAGGGGGTGGTTCCATGTACACTTCTTCTTGAAGGTCTCCATTGAGGAAAGCATTCTTCACATCCATTTGATAAAGAGGCCAACGGCGAACAGCAGCCACAGCAATGAGACATCTGACAGATGTAAGGCGAGCAATAGGAGCAAATGTTTCCTCATAGTCAATGCCATACTCTTGGGTAAAGCCCTTGGCAACTAGGCGAGCCTTGTATCGTTCAACAGATCCATCAGCCTTGGTCTTGATCTTGTAAACCCACCTACAACCTACTACATACTGACCAGGAGGCAAATCAACCATATCCCAAGTGTGATTTTTATGAAGGGCATCTAGTTCATCATTCATAGCTTGCTGCCAAAGAGGGTCAGTATGGGCCTCACGATAGGTGTGAGGTTCATAGAGGGTGGCAAGGGCAAAAGAGCAGTGATAATCAGAGAGATAAGGGGGAGGAATGCTTACCCGAGTGGAACGACGAAGTTCAGGACCATCAGGAGACTCAGGAGAGGGTGGTGCCACAGGATCTAAGACAGGCAGGTCATATGCCGGGGACAGAACCGGAGATGAGTCGTCTGGAGAGGCAGCCGATGTTGAAGAATCCTCCACAAGTTCAGGA
Organism: Quercus ilex subsp. ballota; assembly: GCA_032727855.1. NCBI lineage: Eukaryota > Viridiplantae > Streptophyta > Magnoliopsida > Fagales > Fagaceae > Quercus > Quercus ilex. Next base: position 26,762,580 of record CM064919.1, read on the forward strand.
TAGAGAGGGAGGAAAAGATCAGTAAAAATGGGAGACTCAGAGGAAGAGGATGTAGGAAACTGCTGAAGACTCGTAAAAGGACGATGTTCCCAAAACTCAACATGACGGGATACACGAAGACGATGAGAAATGGGATCATAGCAGCGAAACCCCTTTTGAGATACACCATAACCAAGGAAACAACAGAGACGAGCACGAGGTTGGAGCTTTGTTCGTTCATGAGGAGGAAGAGAGACAAAGCAAGCACAACCAAAAACCCGAAGAGAGGAGTAGTTAGGGGTTTGACCATAGAGAAGCTCAAATGGTGATTTGTTGTGTGTAGTTGGTGAAGGGATACGATTAATGGTGTATACAGCAGTGAGTGCAGCCTCACCCCAAAAGCGCTCAGGAAGAGAGGCAGAAATGAGAAGGGTGCGGACAACATCAAGAATGTGACGATGTTTTCGTTCTGCACGACCATTTTGTTGAGAGGTGTAAGGACAAGACCGCTGAGTAAGTGTACCATGATTGTCTAAAAAGGATAGGAAAGATTTATCATTATATTCTTGAGCATTATCTGATCGAAAAACTTTGACGGTGCGATTGAACTGTGTTTGAATCATTTTATGAAATGTTTGGTAAATAGACACAAGTTCAGACCTATGATGAAGCAGATAAATCCAAGTATATCGAGAAAAATCATCCACAAATATGACAAAGTATCTAGATCCCCCCTCAGTAGGAACAGGTGCAGGACCCCAAATATCAGAATGTATAAGATCAAAGGGTGCAGAAGAAAATGAGTCACTATTATTAAAGGGCAATTTTGTTTGTTTGCCAAAATGACAGGAAGTACAATCAAATTTTTGAAACTGAACTGAACTTAAATGACCTTGAGAAGCTAACAACTGAAGACGAGATAAGGATGGATGACCAAGACGAGCATGCCATAGATCAGGTGAGGAGGTGGTAGTGGTAGCAGCTGCAGAAACAACTTGTGAAGGAATCTTCAAGTCATGAACCTCAAACATGCGACCAACCTTACGGCCTGTCCCAAGCACTTGACCTGTCCGGGGATCCTGCACATCCACACCATGATTAGTAAAGAGAAGATCTACACCTAATTCACAAAGTTGACCAACAGAAAGCAAATTGAGGGATAACTTTGGGATATGAAAAGTGTCACTAAGGGATAAACAAGGAGAAGAGATTGTTCCTTTATGACTAACAGGCATAGGAGTTCCATCAGCAGTGTAAATGGTGATTGGATGTTCTAAGGGTGCCTTATCAGAAAATTGGGATTCATCAGGAGTCATATGGTTACAACATGCAGTATCAAAAAACCAAGGTTGTTTACCTGAGGTGACAGAAAGGGCAGTGGAAGTGCGGGATAAAACCTGTTGAACAACTGCCTCAATATCAGCCGTAGTAAGTGAGGAAGTCAAAGATGGACCTGTAGGAACCGATGGATCTGAAGGACATATAGTAGCTGCCCGAGGAAGAGAAGCTTTATTCTGCTCTTGCACAAATTTCTGCAGTTTGCGACAAACTGAGATGTCATGGCCTTTAGCACGGCAAAACTCACAGCGAGTACCTTTGGAAGACTGAGAGGTGGGACGCCCAGAGTTTATCCGTGGAGGAGCAGTGAATGCAGCAATGGGAGGCTGTGGAGATGGTATAGCCAATACATGATCAGATGATGACATGTGATAAGCAGGCCGACGGTTTTCCTCAGAGATGAGCTCCTTCACTGCAGCATCAAGAGAAGGAGTAGGAGACCGGCTAAGCAGAGAAGCCCTAGTAGGCTCAAAATCCTCACGCAAACCCATCATGAAGTGCATAAATTTACGGCGATCCCGATATTTGGCAAAGAGCTCAATGTCCTTAGAACACACTAGTGGAGGATCTGCAGCAGAGAGTTGTTCCCACATAGTAGAAGTCTGAGAATAAAAATCAGAAATGCACTGACCTGTCTCTTGTCGCATTTGATAAAGTTTTGATTCAATGTGGAACTCTAAGCTTGAATCATTAGTACAATTATAGCGATCGGCCAAAAACTTCCAAGCAGCCTCAGCAGTCTCAAGACGAGGAAGAAGATTATGAATGGAGGGAATAGAGGTATTAATAAACCAAGACAAGATCTTACTCTGAATACTCTCCCATTCCTCTAGGCGATCTTCATAATCATCTGTTGTAACAGTAGTCGTGGAAGACTCTTCAGCAGCTATGACTTTGGACTTAGGGTTTGGTACTGGCTTAGGAATTGAACCAGTCACATATCTCCACAGTTTACGACCCTTGAGAAAAACAGTCATATTCTGAGACCATGCATGATAGCTAGTAGGACCATCCAACATAATGGTGATAGGACGTATGATGTCGCGTTCATTTTGTTGAGCCATAATGAAGAAAATGACCAAAAAATGAGATTTAGAGACCTCAAATGCAGAAACGGAGCTCAAAATCGGAATCTACGCGAAAAACTGAGCAAGACAGGTCCTGTTGAAAAATTTTGACATTGGTCAAGTGTCAACGGTCAAAGTCAACGGTCAACGGTCTGGTCAACGGTCAACGGCTGACGCTGACGTGGGATGCTGACACGGGATGCTGACGTGGAATGATGACGTGGATGAGTGACGTCACCCTAGGGCTGACGTGGCAGTCCGTGAAACGGAGCAGGGCGCGTGAGGCGCGTGGACGGCGAGTGGATGGCGTGTGAGGCGCGTGTAAAGGAGAGACGGCGCGTGGAGGCGCGTGGCGGCTCGTGCTCGTGAGGCAGAAACTTCTGGCGGCGCGTGGGGGCGCGTGGAAGGTTGTTTCTGGCAGATTTTTGTTGGGTTTTGCTCGGGACTGTCAGATCTGTCAATGTATGCCTTTACTTTGGCGGTTTGATCAACAAACTGACGAAATCCGAGTGTTCTAGGGTTGTGGGCGTGACGGCGGTGACTCGCTTCTGACAGTGACTACCGGATGAAGGCGAGGGCAGCGGAAAAACGCCGGAGATGTCCACAGGAACCAAAGAATCAGAGGAAATGCTCTGATACCATGTTAACAATATAAAGAGAGAGAGAATGACTGAATAGTCAGTATATTAATGTATATGAAAACAATGTACAAAAGAGAGCCTTTATATAGGCTAGGTACCTTTATATAGGCTAGGTATGTGTGCAGTACAAGTAATATACTAGGTTAAGCCCAATGGGCTAATCTATACACTAACAACATCCATAGTCTGGTCATCCATGTTGGCAAAGCAAACCCTGAACCACCCGGTGCTGAACAATGAAAAGAAGAACCAGGAGAAACATTGAGCTTAACTTCATGTATTATCACTTGCCATAGTTCCATCTCTGCTTCAAATGTCTGTTCTTTGAGGAGGTGATGCAAATCCATCCACACAAAGAGGCCAGCATTGATTAGCCTACAATTAAGAAATTAAGAAATTAAAGAATCTTGAAGCCTTTGCTGCAAAGTTGCTATTTTTCTTTTTTCCTAGTTCCTTGCTCGAACAAGTGGTGATTGAGCTAAAGGGGAGTGAGGTGACATTAAGCCCTGTGCCATCATGATATCATCCATTCTTCTTGATTTGAAGCTGAGTCTTTGCGGCTTTTGCCAACACTGTCTCTTCATAGGCACTGTGGTACTGGTCTCATTGTTTTGAACCGCAAAGCTTTCAATTCTTGTTAAAGCCACATCCATAGTCTGGTCATCCATGTTGGCAAAGCAAACCCTGAACCACCCCGGTGCTGAACAATGAAAAGAAGAACCAGGAGAAACATTGAGCTTAACTTCATGTATTATCACTCGCCATAGTTCCATCTCTGCTTCAAATGTCTGTTCTTTGAGGAGGTGATGCAAATCCATCCACACAAAGAGGCCAGCATTGCTTTGCAAACAACTAATGCCTACTTTAGCAAGACCTGTAGTGAACACCTTATGCCTAGTTGCCAACCTATCAGCACTCCCTGCAATAAATTTATTGACAAACTCATCGTCCGATAGCATTGATGCAATTAGATGTTGAGTTTGTGAGGAAACTAGTCCAAAACTTGACATTTTTCGACAACAGCTCACTACTGCATCATTGTAGGAATAGACAATGCCGACCCTAAAGCCAGGGAATCCCAAGTCTTTCGACAGACTGTAAACAATGTGGATGAGATCATGATTGCATTCGATTTCTTTCTCTTGTATTATCTCAGCTATGCTAATGAAACCAGGCTGAGTAAAGACAGTGGCAGCATATATTTCATCACAGACTAAGTGGATGCTCTTTTCATTTATGAAGCTCACTACCATTCTCAGTGTATCTCTGTCTAAGATAGTGCCTAGCGGGTTTGATGGATTGGTAATGAGCAACCCCTTTACTCTAATGTTGGCCTCTTGAGCACTCTTATAGGCAGCTTCCAATGCTTCTCTTGTCACCTTGAAATCGTTAGAGCGTTCACATACAACTGGAACAAGTTGTGCTCCTGTTCTCCATCTCAAATCTCTATCAAAACTGCAATGAAAAGGCAAGATTGTGAGACAATGTTTTGAATATTGCTAGAGGTCTTGCAAAAAAATCTATGAAAAAATACAGATACTTTTCATCATTTTAAGGCCATGGGAATCATATAATTAATTGGGTTCCACCTTCTTTATGATGTAATAAACCATGTAACCATCAGAGCATAATTAATTGCTTTCCTAAACGTTTTGACAGTAACATTCATATATTAATATGGAATTTGAAAAAAAGAAAGAAAATTCTTAACCTTCTGACCTCAAGCCAGAGGGCAGTCAACTGCGTGTTCTTATCTTGGACTGATGGAAAATTGGTAATTGACTGACAAATGGGAACAAGGGCTGGTCTTTGAGGAAGATGGGCCTCATTTTCCTAGACTATTTTTTTCCAATTTTGTCAAGATTCAAGATACGGACTTAAGTTTTTTATATTAAAGAATCCTTTTACTTGAAAACTTCTTTCTTCCAAGTGTAATAAATTGGTTTGTATTAACTGATGCCCCCACCAATAATTTTGTTAGTTGGTACTTGTGGCTTGGAATTAAGAGCTTGGGATGTTGACATTAGAGAAATCATTCTCAGCACTCAAGCAGTGTCGTGGACTAAATCAATCTTTTTTTAAAGTGAATTCTCCATAATAGTATATCATGATCAAAGTAGATTTACTAGTCAATCTCTCTCTCTCTCTCTCAAGAATCATTATGTATATGAGTAAAAAAACAGCTAAAAAGCAAAGTCAAATAGCCACCCCAATATGCCCCTAAGGTCTAACCTACATTATTAAATCATTTTTTAACTTAATTTTCATTAAAAGAGAAATTTATGAAGCATAAAGAAGTAGAAAGTTGAAATGGAAGAAGAGGTATCGATTATATTACCCCGGATAATAAGGAGTAGGTACTAGAAATGCATCCCCAGGGTCAGCCAAACAAAAGGCAGTCATCTCATGAGCTCCGGTTGCTCCTCCACTCATAACAATGCGGTCTGGGTCGAATCTCACTCTATTTCCTCTTACCTTCTCCATAAAATTGGCCACAGCCTGTGGAATATACATAAGAAACTTCATTAATTAATCTTTTATGTGTGTGTGAGACATGAAATGGATAATAGAGTATGAGGAGCTATATATATATATATATATATGAGATTAGTATGTTACTTACATTTCTGAACTTTGTCAAGCCATGATAATCCTGAAAGATAGCTATGTCCCTGAAGTCATTTACTCCTTCAGGTGTGCAAATGGAGGCTTCTGGGTTTTTCATTAGCCACTCTTCTACCAAATCAAAAGAAAGCTGCAAATTGAACAAGACAATAAAAACCATGAATACAAATAATGCAACTAAACTCTGTGACTCTTTGAGTGCACTTCAAATTAATAAAATGCACATTAAGAAAGTTATAAATTTAGTTACCTGATTTTCTGCTAGGCCCATTTGGATAACCCCATGAGGATTATCAGTAGGATGAAATGGATTACCCTCAAAAGCCTTCCATCCATCAAAGTATGGAGAATTTTCACCATGACCATTGCCAGTTGCTATCTTTGACAACAAGTTCTGTTGATTTTTGTTCATCATTTCCCTTTCTTTTTTGAAATGCAGCTAGCTAATTGATATACGATAATATGTATGAAGAAGATGGGAACAGCTTTATAGTTTATAGGAACTTGCGTTAGAACTTTTGGAGTTGGGACAGGGCTGAATAAACGCACTAAGAATATAATGTTTGTTTGGTTGAGTCGTTGAGAAAGTTTAGCTTCCAGGCCCTTTATAGCAGTCGAGTTGGCTACCTTTTTCCAAGTTGGAATACTTTTTTTATTCTCTTCTTTTTTAAGAGAGAGAAAATTAACTATTAGGTGGTTCAAATGCCAAATGAAGGTTCATACGAAGGAACAGTTTTGAAAAGTTGGTGAGACGGTGCGCCGTGTGCGCTTTGAAATTTATTTACCTATTATATATACTATTCTCTTCCTTTTTTTTCTTTTTTTGGTCGGAGATGATTTGGGTTGAAGTAAACTAACATAGTCAGCTCTTCAAGCAGGCAAAGAGGCAAACTTATTAACTGGCTTACCTTGAGGTCAAAAAGTTTATTAGGTACCCTATGACCTATCAAATCTGGCCACCGATTCATAAGCTGCTTGGTCCCCGTATGAAACACTGTAAAGAGTAAGTTTAGTACCACAACTAATTTTACAATTTTATTATATGATGACTCATGAGTGGTGGAATCATGGACCTATATAGACTCACAATTTTATTTCAATTACTTATAACTCGCCATGTAGGCAAATTATGACAAAAGTAGTAAAAATTATTGTGACACTAGACTTGCTCCACTTAAAAGTAGTGACATCCCCTTATATCATATTTTGGCAATATTGATATCATACGAATCAAACACTTTATTGAAAGAATTACGAATACACCACATTTATTCCTGGTGAAAATTTCATACTACACCTCAGTATGTCTTTTTGGTATCAACTTATTTTACTTTTTATTGATTTTTTTTTAAAGTGTGCTAAAATATATTTGTACCCTAAAAAAATGAGAAAAAATAAAGATTTTAAATAGTTGTACATAACAACTAAAAGTTAAAAACTGGACTTATAAATTGATGTCAAAAAAACACGATTGATTTTCATATAAGATTTGTGTTCTAAAATAACAAATTTTTTTGCCATAAATATGATGTAACTGATTATAAGCAATTGCTTATCATTTTTGCATAAACTTCCTATATTTTTCCACCACTCGGTCTATGGCATCAAAAATTCAAAATTGTGACAAAGACATATGTATAAACATGGAAATTTACCCAATTATTTCTAGTTTTCTTGATCCCACTATCTTAGAAAGTAACCAGAACTTTAATTGTATATATGTACAATTTGACAGACCGCGTAATTTGCGCATTGAATTCTTTGCTTCTATGTACTATGTGACCAACCGCGTAATGTACGGTTTATCCAATAGTTTCAGCGTTTCACTTCAAATTTTTATTTTCAAGAAGCTGTAGCCGATTGTCACTTTTCCGACAATATGATTACTGTGAAAGATCATAGTCAAGGAAAGGCCAAGAATGCAACGAACGGTACAGAGAAGTGTAAAATATTTTCAAACATGTAAAACATTTTCATTGAAAAAATTTTCAAGTGTTTGGCAAGATTAGACCTTTGAAAATGTAAACAGCCACCTGCCTCCAAATACAAGCACACCACCACCCCGCTGCCACCAAAATCCAGTGACTACACACCACCACTCACACGGCCACACCACCGCAACAACAACCACCAACAGGAAGCAACAATCCCAAATGAAAACAAAAATTCCGAAATCAAAGATTAATGAAACCCACTCTCATTCAGCCACCATCAAAACCCACGAACCACCACAACTATAGCAGTTCCGGCCACCAACCTCAAAACCAAACCTGAAAACACCAAACCCAACACCAATGACCCAGCCCACTAAAACCCATCACCGACGACCCAACCCACCACCGAGAGGGAAGTACCGTCCTTGCGCTCGACATTGATGCCGAGAGTCAAAGTCCCAAGGGTGGCGCCGCTGGTCGGTAGCACCGGTCGGTGAATGGCTCCAGTCAGTGGGTGGCACCGCTGTTGGGTTGCGCCGGTCAGTGGGTGGCGCCACTAGGTTTTGGGAGAGAAGGTTTAGGTTGAGAAGGAGAGAAGAGATAGCCTGAGAGTTGTCGGGGGAGAGCTAGGGAGAAATGATAAAATATTTTACCAAAATTTTAAGTATAAAACATTTTAAGCAAATTTGCTTAAGTTTATTTAGGTGATTGAAAATATTTTACTTTTGAATAAAATAAATATTTTACTGCAAAATAAATATCATAAAATAAAAAAATATTTCTCACAAATATTTTACGTCAAAATAATCAGAAGAGAAATATGAAATTATTGAGATATATGAGATGGATCAGCAATAATTAAAGAGTTCAAAAGATGAAATTATAAAAGAGATATAATTCAAGCAGTTTAGAAAAGGTGGGAATATATGTTATTCCATGTAGAATATTTTGATAATCTTAATTACCTTGAATTTATCCTAGAAATTGAAGGGACAATTACGAATATTTACAACAACAATAAAGTCTTAGTCCAAAAATTTGTGAGGTTGGCTAATCTTCAACATATTAGTTAAGTCAATATCATTATTAATTGTTCATAAGTCCTCTCGATGACACCTAAATCTGGGTGATAAATTCAAATGGACTTGAAGAACGTGCTATAAATCTGAAGGTTCTAAGTTTTATCTGACATACTATTAGTTCATAGGAGGATTTTTGGAATATCTCATGAACATGGAGTGAATAGTGTTGGGCATTAAGTTCACAATTAATTTGCATCCCCATTAAAAGGATAACTAATAGATATTATGATAATTTTTTTTGAGAAGAAGATATTATGATAAAGAATAATGTTAGAGATAGAAATTATTTTACAAAAAAAATTACAAATAGCTAATGTGGTGAGTAATTATTGGTAAATGAAAAAGTGATATTAATGGTGGACCCAGATGAAAACCAATAAGAGATTGGTCACAACAACATTTTGTAAAATAGTTTGTGGCTCTATCATTACTCTATGATAAATCGATAATGCTATAAACTATGGTGTGGTGATATCAATATCATATGCAGTTAACCCCAATCGATAAAATATCTTGTCATTGAATAAAAGTTTTGAGTTCTAAACCCTATTTATAACGAAAATTAATTGGGTGTCTTTGTATGATGATAAATAGTAATAATTTTAGAGCAAACACTATAAATTTGAAATTCTATTATATATAATAAAATAAAATTTAAAAAAAAAATCAAACCAATATCCTAAGACTCTGTTGTTAGGGTCACGTTGTCAATGTCATCTACTCCTCTTATCAAAATATCACATGAAAACTTTATGCATTGATGTTGAAACATTGTTTTAGGTCGAAGACAAAACATAAACATTCTAATTCTCTTTTTAAGGAGCATGACACATGAGAAAAACTCATAAATTGAGTTCCTACTTTTTCTTTCTTTTTCTTCAATAAATTTCTTTTATACGTTTCAATTTCATTCAAAAGAGAGTGGCCATATACCTTACAAGCAGATTCAATGAACTACTATTTGATTACCTTTATTGAAACAAAAGCACTCATTAGAATTGCAGGACCTTTCAGCCCAAAGAAAAACAACAAGAGAAAAACATTTTAGCCATTTTTTTGAGTTCCTACTTTTGTATACATAGTAATATGTGGTTTAGATTGAGGTTTGGCTATTTTTCATATAATTGGGAGGGTGACTATGTCAAGGGTATTGAAGCTCGTACATTTACCGCCATTCTTAAACAATTCTGAACCCTAAAATTCACAACATTCTGGACAAAGACATGTTATCCATAATCCATTTTGGACTCAAAATGGAAATCAATAACTTCTTGTAAAAAAAAAACACAAAGGAACATGGACGGACCTACATAGGGGCGGGGGGAGGGGGGGTTTCATTGAATTCAAGGTGAGTTGTTCTCTCTTTTGTTGCGAACTTGATGTTGTACCAATCATCTACTCGCCGTTTTTTACTCGTAACTTCATCTCTTTCGCATGTCATAGACTATAAAGTTTGTGGGGGTAGTTTGAAGTCTGTATTTCATTTCTTGAATAATGTCCCCAACAGAACTTCTTCTTCTGGGCTTCGGTAAGATTTTAAATCCATCATTCAAATTTATTTCTTTTCCAACATTTTTTTGTTCATTATTATTATTTTGTTCAATTGTAGACGACTTTCGAGACTTAAAAGAGCGTCGAGTTCCATTTTGATAAATGTGTTGAAATGTTTAAAAAACACTTATTTTGTATGTTATTCTTTGTCGACATTTTTATAATATCAAATGTTTAAGAAACACTTATTTTATATGTAGTATTTTGTTAAATATAAAATAAATGTTAGTTTTTATTTTCATTAAAAAAAAAATTGTTTTAAGTTTTGGCCCCTCCAAGTTCAAATTTTAGTTCCGTCCCTGCAAAGGAAAATACTCAAGAAGCAAGGTGCATTGGATAACGGTGAAAGATTTGTGGTGGCCTAGACAGCTATAGTTGTTGTCCTATTCAATAAATCAATGGACTCCATAATATTATAAACACAAACACACACAAATGCTTTTTGTTTTTGTATTTTCTTTTTTTGGCTTAAAAAAATAATAAGCGGCCCTCAATTTACGTAAGTCTTTGTCCATCCAGAACATTCAACCACTGTTTTGTGCCCCATATTTTATAATTATAATATAATCCATCCAGTTAAGAGTTACACCAGAAATTAATTAATTGGTTTGGTCATAAATGGGCAAGAAAACAGGCACTGAATGCAAAAACCATTATCTTTATGCATTTATCGCTGCAGGCAGCTCCTAGCAGCCTCCAACCCACTTTCTCTTTGACCCTAATTAGAAAAAGAATAATTCCCTGAAATATGAACTCATTTTGGCCATATAGTTTAGCTGGTTTAGGTACACCGTCACATAATATGTGGCTATTTTATATGGCTTTTGGTGACATTGATCCTTGCAAATGAATGATGCGGATATTCTTGCACATGGGTTTGGTCTGTATTTCCAAACTAGTATAGAAAGAAGAATAAAGTTTCTCTCCAAACGCATTCTCAAAAAGAAAAAAAAAAAAAAATTCTCTTCAAACTAGTTTGAAGAGAAACTCTTCAGACTTATCATATATTTTTATATTGAGTGTGAAATTTGAAAATTTAACCATTGGATTGTATATTCTTATTATATCTTTCATGCTTGCAAAATTTCAAGAAGATCAAAGATCAATTGCTATGTCATCAAATAAATGTTAAAATTTCAAGTTTTTGTAATCTAAAATTGTGTATAAAAAATAAGTTCATTGATCACATAGTAAATAAAATCCGATTTAAATGAAATTTGATAGGAATGTTAAGAACATAAGGAACATGAAATTCAATGATTAGATTTTCAAAATTTACACCCGAAAAAGAGATACATGATAAGTTTGAAGGGTTTCTCTCCAAACTAGTTTGGAGAGAAACTTTGTTCTAGAAAGAAACCTTTTAAATTTCTTTTGTATCGTTTTATTGAATGTAAATTTTGAAAATCTGATTGCATATTTTTTATGTTCTTAACATGCATGTCAAATTTCGTTCAAATCAAATTTCGTTCAAATCGGATACTATTTTACTATTCGATCAATAAACTTACTTTTTATGCATAATTTTTATCACAAAAATTTACAATTTAAATGTGTCATTAATGACATAATTATTGATCTTTTATCTTCTTGAAATTTTGTAAGCATGTAATATGCAATCTAGTAGTTAGATTTTCAAAATTTACACCCAATAAAAGATATATAAAGTGTTTAAAGGATTTCTCTATAAACTAATTTAGAGATAAACTTTTTCCAAATTATAAAGCCCTAGTGTCTGGTGTTAAGTTGAGGTAGGTTTTAGATTTTTATGATTAAATCTAAAGATTATCTCTCTCATTCTGATTCAAATATTTTTAAGCCAAGGTTACAATTTTGGAAACTTGTTTAGAGAGAAACATTTTCCAAATTATAAAGGAGTGGTGTTTGAGTTAAGGTAGGTTTTAGATTTTTATAATTAAATGTAAAGATTATCTCTCTCATTCTGATTCAAATATCATTAACCCAAGGTTACGATTTCAGAAACTTGTTTAGAGAGAAACATTTTCCAAATAATGAAGAACTAGTGTCTGGTGTTGAATTGAGGTAGGTTTTAGATTTTTATAATTAAATCTAAAGATTATCTTTCTCATTCTGATTCAAATATCATTAAGCCAAGGTTACAATTTTGGAAACTTGTTTAGAGAGAAACATTTTCCAAATTATAAAGGAATGGTGTCGGTGTTGAGTTGAGGTAGGTTTTAGATTTTTATAATTGAATCTAAAGATTATCTCTCTTATTCTGATTCAAATATCATTAAGCCAATGTTACAATTTTGAAAGCTTGTTTAGAGAGAAACATTTTCCAAATTATAAAGAACTAGTGTTTGGTGTTGAATTGAGGTAGGTTTTAGATTTTTATAATTAAATCTAAAGATTATCTCTCTCATTCTGATTCAAATATCGTTAAGCCAATGTTCCAATTTCGGAAACTTGTTTAGAGAGAAACATTCTCCAAATTATAAAGGATTGGTGTCTGGTGTTGAATTGAGTTAGGTTTTAGATTTTTATAATTAAATCTAAAGATTATCTCTCTCATTCTGATTCAAATATCCATTAATCCAAAGTTACAATTTTGGAAACTTGTTTAGAGAGAAACATTTTCCAAATAATAAAGGAAAGGTGTCTGGCGTTGAATTGAGGTAGGTTTTAAATTTTTATGATTAAATCTAAAGATTATCTCTTATTCAGATTTAAATATCGTTAGGTCAATGTTCCAATTTTGAAAACTTGTTTAGAGAGAAACATTTTCCAAATTATAAAGACTTTGTGTCTAGTGTTGAATTGAGGTAGGTTTTAGATTTTATAATTAAATCTAAAGATTATATCTCTCATTCTGATTCAAATATCGTTAAGCCAATGTTCCAATTTCGGAAACTTGTTTAGAGAGAAACATTTTCCAAATTATAAAGGAATGGTGTCGGTGTTGAGTTGAGGTAGGTTTTAGATTTTTATAATTGAATCTAAAGATTATCTCTCTTATTCTGATTCAAATATCATTAAGCCAATGTTACAATTTTGAAAGCTTGTTTAGAGAGAAACATTTTCCAAATTATAAAGAACTAGTGTTTGGTGTTGAATTGAGGTAGGTTTTAGATTTTTATAATAAAATCTAAAGATTATCTCTCTCATTCTGATTCAAATATCGTTAAGCCAATGTTCCAATTTCGGAAACTTGTTTAGAGAGAAACATTCTCCAAATTATAAAGGATTGGTGTCTGGTGTTGAATTGAGGTAGGTTTTAGATTTTTGCAATTAAATCTAAAGATTATCTCTCTCATTCTGATTCAAATATCCATTAAGCCAAGGTTACAATTCTGAAAACTTTTTTAGAGATAAACATTTTCCAAATTATAAACGATTGGTGTCTGGTGTTGAATTGAGGTAGGTTTTAGATTTTTATAATTAAATCTAAAGATTATCTCTCTCATTTTGATTCAAATATCCGTTAAGCCAAGGTTACAATTTTGGAAACTTGTTTAGAGAGAAATATTTTCCAAATTATAAAGGATTGGTATATGGTGTTGAATTGAGGTAGGTTTTAGATTTTTATAATTAAATCTAAAGATTATCTCTCTCATTCTGAGTCAAATATCGTTAAGCCAATATTACAATTTTAGAAACTTGTTTAGAGAGAAACATTTTTCAAATTATAAAAGATTGCTGTTTGGTATTGAATTGAGGTAGGTTTTAGATTTTTATAATTAAATATAACAATTATCTCTCTCATCCTGTTTCAAATCTCCTTAAGCCAATGTTACAATTTTGGAGCCAGGTCTTATGTTCCTTATCACTTTTTTTTTTTGTCAAGCATGTAGGTGGCTAAAATGGGTCGCAGGCTCAGATATTCCTGGTCAGCAAAGGCAAAACCATTCAAGCCCTCGAGGTTTCCCATTGGACCAGCTTTGTCCGGTTAAGTTCCATTACTGAAACACTATTCTTGTCAAAAGTCATACGCATGCTCTTCAACGTGGATAGTTTAAGCTCTAATCCGTACAGGACTAATAGCTTCTTCTTTTTTTTTGATGGGGTGCAGGACTAATAGCTGATTTCCATTAAAAAGAGGTAAAACAATTGACTTCCGCTTTGAACTGATCGGGTCTAACTTGAGTTCACTGAAATATTTTATTTTAAATCTATCGTACATATATCTTACATTTTGGATGTCGCTACCAAAAATCTTATAGTTTACTTGGCATCTCGAGTTGTTTTCATGTGTTTGATATGATGGAAAACATTTTCAGTGGTTAATGGAAAACAAGCCTAATAGAGCCAAAAAAAAAAAAAAAAAAAAAAAATTTCTCCTCCATTAAACTTGTTTTCCATTCATCACTAAAAACATTTTCCGAAATATTACATACTCAGTAAACTATCTCAAAACAAATTCCTCAAAAAAAAAAAAAAAAAAAAAAAAAAAAAAACCTCCCAACAATATTCCTCTCTCTTTGCCCTATCTCTCTCCAATGAATTATCTTTAACCAGCACTGACTAATCATTTACTTTTCTCTAAATGATACTTTATGCTAACTTTAGTATTCTACTAATTAATTTTTTACAAAGATTTCAAATTTGGGGTTCGTTTTCCCTATTGAAGTCCTAAATGACCCCAAAATAGACAATATTTTCTTGTTTCGGATATGTCTTCATGAATGAAAGTTTTGTTCACATGGTTATTTAGAATTATAAAATAAATTAATGTTCATAATTTTCAAGGCAAGTCAAACAACCAAAAATGTTTTCCCTTGATTTTTTAAATCTAACTAATAATATTATCAATAATTAAGATTTTTTATTAATATTAATCTTTATTGTAGTTTAACTAATAAAATTTAGGAATGGGGAATTCAGAAACTATTGATACATAAAAAAAATGTAAACAATTCAGAAAACTATACACTTTTAAATTCTAATTTTTGAAACTTTTATAGATAATTTGATTGTTTATATTGAAAGAGAAATTGCTGAGTATTTCAAGTTAGATTTATATAAAAAATGTAACCTAAAGCCTTTTTTTTTTTTTGGGAGAAAATAACCTAAAGCTTTTTATTTGTATGTTTGGGAGTTTATAAAAGAATTAATGGTAACTATTGTAAGATTTCAAATTTTCTCATCATTTTTACTACCTACATTTTTTAGAGTGAGGGGTTCTGATCATTTCACCTAATGGAATTCTCTTTTGTATATTCCAATTTTCAATGCAAGTTTTATGAAAACGGGTTGAACAACTATTTTGTGATGACTACAAAATAAACACGTGTAGTCAATAATTCACACATTTAAATTAATGGTTGTAGATCTGGGCACAATCAAAAAATTTCAAATTCCAACCTGGAATCCTGATTTACATACGGACTTCATTATTGAAAACATGGAAGTAGGTCGGCTAAGTAAAAGGTAGAATGGAGAAGCGAAATGTTGAAATTTTAATCCTTAATATTGACTCTAGATTCAAGTTTGAATTCAAATTAGGCAAACTGATATAAATAGTTCTGTTGAAATAAAGAAACTGTGCTTAGTCATAACTTAACATAATTGTTCAAAATGTTATCCATGGCCAATGTAGAAACCTGCAAAAGCCCAAGGTATTTTAAGACAACTAAAATATACATATGTTGCTTATGCCCATCACTAAAACGATGCTTTGAATAGACTGTCCTGAGTCCTGACTAATTTTAGCAAAGAGCTCGTACATATCTGAAAAAATGCACAACTTGTTCAACTATCACATATATTATACCTTAGGAAGAAAGGGTAAAAGAGATGGTTTTTTAAAGTGTACAACAACCCCATGGTATTCTATCCCAAACCAATGGTTTTGTCAAGTACGTAATTGGATCTGTGTAACCAGTGTACAACTATGCTAACAGCACACAATTCTTACATTTAGACACAATTCCTGCCCCTTCTCTATTTCGTCATAAGAAGAACCACAGTGAGCAGCAATACTCCGATTCTCCCCAAGGCTATCAACCTTCTCATGAGTTTTTGCCTTTAGATTTACAACAGCAGGGTCCGCTCCAAGTAGCGCAGACAAGTTTGCCTTGATAGCCTCCTTGTGAGGGCTCACTTTTGGTCTTTGAAGAATCAAAGTGGCATCTAAGTTTCCAAGTTCATAACCAGCCTCATGCATGAGTCTCACCTGAAATGATTCATATCAAGGAGGATAAGCTGGATAAGAAAATTCATCTTCTAGTTAGAAGAGTTCTTTTACACCCACACTTGTTCCCAACAAAGAAGATGAAACAGATAACTCTTATTACTTTGGAAAACACAATGGCATACTCGTGCTCAGCTTGAAGCATGATGCATGAGCCAGAACATTAAGGGCACATTTGTTAGACTGTAATGTAACAGTTATTCCTATAGTTTAGCTATTCAATAATTTGGTTATATTTTTATTGCAGGAAATAGTTATTCCTTATGAATAGCTATTCTTTAAAATAAGGAATAATTATTCCTCTCTAAAATAGTTGTAATAGCTATTATTTAGTAGATGTAATAATTTCTAACATTAATATATTTCCAAATAAATAAACTTTCTACATACATCTAACAATTATGGAATTAAAAATCATCAAAAAATAACTCATATCTCTAAATTTAAAATATATTATTTTCTAAGAAATATAGTTGTATGAATGAGATATTTCCTAAAATAGATCATAACTTTTATTCTAATATTATAACTTACAACCAAACTAATAAATAGGTTTAGTTATTTTATTACAACACATTTTATTCCCAGTAACAAAGATTACAATTCCTGTTGTAATCCACATTTAGTGTACCAAACATACCCTAATAATTTAAAAAAATTTCACATGATGGATTATTCAACCACATTGTCATTAATGAGGTATCCTCCAACAGTAAATGTCCTCTAAATATTAATGTTGATTTTATAACATCAGCTACTCATAAGCATTTCTTTAATTCAGTCACGTAATGCTATCAACTGATGAATCCTAAAACCAAGTTGAGAAAATTTGTGATTCATACTGGATGATATCCTATGGGTAATAATCTGCTAAAAGTTATACACTTTCTTTTTCTGTTTTTCTCACCCCCCCCCCCCCCCCCCCCTCAAAACTAGGGGTACCTCTTCCTGTTTCCCCTCCCCATGGTTGAACCCCAAGACCTCACCCTCCCAAAGGGGAGAGGCAACACTTAACCACAAACACAAATGCCAGCGGACTGGTAAATAAAATGTCATCCACCAGTGTGCATTTGGATTGACTTATCAAAAAAAAGTGAGGCTTTAAAAAGATCTACATAGGCAAATAAGCTCCAGAAAAAATCTAAACCAAACACACATGGTATGTTAGGTTAGGGCCACAATCTTTATCAGCACATGGTAGCACTATTCATTTCTTGAAATCGTGCCATCTTTATTCCCTGTGACCAGAGAGCATAAAAAGACAACTCTGTGATCTTATCCTACCCTACGTCCATCTCCTTTTTATCCCAGCATAAGCTGATAATTATATCAAGAATAAGGTTAACAACTTATGAATTATTGCCTCTGCAATATTCTGAAATTTAACAAATTCACATTATTCTAAAATTTGTGCAAAAAAACTATAACAATTTAACACACTATTGTAATCAACAACTTAAATGAATTCTTTCAAGCAATTGCTTATAAATTACATGGATCTTTTTTTCACCACCATATGGTATGTGAAAAAAAAGTAAAGAATGCACTCAAGAAAGAAAAAGAATAGGTCTCAATTAACCAATATATCGGTTATAAAATTGGGTTATGTCCACAGGAAGACTAATCAACCCAGCTTTCGTTAAGGTATAATTTTTTAAGTAATTAGCCTGCAATTAAGGTGGTTCAGGGTTTGCTTTGCCAACATGGATGACCAGACTATGGATGTAGCTTTAACAAGAATTGAAAGCTTTGCGGTTCAATGCAGTGAGACCAGTACCACAGTGCCTATGAAGAGACAGTGTTGGCAAAAGCCGCAAAACAAACTAAGACTCAGCTTCACATCAAGAAGAATGGATGATATCACGATGGCAAAGTTGCTATTTTTCTTTTTTCCTAGTTCCTTGCTCGAACAAGTGGTGATTGAGCTAAAGGGGAGTGAGGTGACATTAAGCACTGTGCCATCATGATATCATCCATTCTTCTTGATTTGAAGCTGAGTCTTTGCGGCTTTTGCCAACACTGTCTCTTCATAGGCACTGTGGTACTGGTCTCACTGCATTGAACCGCAAAGCTTTCAATTCTTGTTAAAGCTACATCCATAGTCTGGTCATCCATGTTGGCAAAGCAAACCCTGAACCACCCCGGTGCTGAGCAATGAAAAGAAGAACCAGGAGAAACATTGAGCTTAACTTCATGTATTATCACTTGCCATAGTTCCATCTCTGCTTCAAATGTCTGTTCTTTGAGGAGGTGATGCAAATCCATCCACACAAAGAGGCCAGCATTGCTTTGCAAACAACTAATGCCTACTTTAGCAAGACCTGTAGTGAACACCTTATGCCTAGTTGCCAACCTATCAGCACTCCTTGCAATAAATTTATTGACAAACTCATCGTCCGATAGCATTGATGCAATTAGATGTTGAGTTTGTGAGGAAACTAGTCCAAAACTTGACATTTTTCGACAACAGCTCACTACTGCATCATTGTAGGAATAGACAATGCCGACCCTAAAGCCAGGGAATCCCAAGTCTTTCGACAGACTGTAAACAATGTGGATGAGATCATGATTGCATTCGATTTCTTTCTCCTGTATTATCTCAGCTATGCTAATGAAACCAGGCTGAGTAAAGACAGTGGCAGCATATATTTCATCACAGACTAAGTGGATGCTCTTTTCATTTATGAAGCTCACTACCATTCTTAGTGTATCTCTGTCTAAGATAGTGCCTAGCGGGTTTGATGGATTGGTAATGAGCAACCCCTTTACTCTAATGTTGGCCTCTTGAGCACTCTTATAGGCAGCTTCCAATGCTTCTCTTGTCACCTTGAAATCGTTAGAGCGTTCACATACAACTGGAACAAGTTGTGCTCCTGTTCTCCATCTCAAATCTCTATCAAAACTGCAATGAAAAGGCAAGATTGTGAGACAATGTTTTGAATATTGCTAGAGGTCTTGCAAAAAAATCTATGAAAAAATACAAATACTTTTCATCATTTTAAGGCCATGGGAATCATATAATTAATTGGGTTCCACCTTCTTTATGATGTAATAAACCATGTAACCATCAGAGCATAATTAATTGCTTTCCTAAATGATTTGACAGTAACATTCATATATTAATATAGAATTTGAAAAAAAAAAAAAAAAAATTCTTAACCTTCTGACCTCAAGCCAGAGGGCAGTCAACTGCGTGTTTTTATCTTGGACTGATGGAAAATTGGTAATTGACTGACAAATGGGAACAAGGGCTGGTCTTTGAGGAAGATGGGCCTCATTTTCCTAGACTTTTTTTTTCCAATTTTGTCAAGATTCAAGATATGGACTTAAGTTTTTTATATTAAAGAATCCTTTTACTCGAAAACTTTTTTCTTCCTAGTGTAATAAATTGGTTTGTATTAACTGATGCCCCCACCAATAATTTTATAAGTTGGTACTTGTGGTTATGGCACTGATGTTGAAAACTTGGAATTAAAAGCTTGGGATGTTGACATCAGAGAAATCGTTCTCAGCACTCAAGCAGTGTCGTGGACTAAATCAATCTTTTTTTAAAGTGAATTCTCCATAATAGTATATCATGATCAAAGTAGATTTAATAGTCAATCTCTCTCTCTCTCTCTCAAGAATCATTATGTATATGAGTAAAAAAACAGCTAAAAAGCCAAGTCAAATAGCTACCCCAATATGCCTCTAAGGTCTAACCTACATTATTACATCATTTTTTAACTTAATTTTCATTAAAAGAGAAATTTATGAAGCATAAAGAAGTAGAAAATTGAAATGGAAGAAGAGGTATCGATTATATTACCCTGGATAATAAGGAGTAGGTACTAGAAATGCATCCCCAGGGTCAGCCAAACAAAAGACAGTCATCTCATGAGCTCCGGTTGCTCCTCCACTCATAACAATGCGGTCTGGGTCGAATCTCACTCTATTTCCTCTTACTTTCTCCATAAAATTGGCCACAGCCTGTGGAATATACATAAGAAACTTCATTAATTAATCTTTTATGTGTGTGTGAGACATGAAATGGATAATAGAGTATGAGGAACTATATATATGAGATTAGTATGTTACTTACATTTCTGAACTTTGTCAAGCCATGATAATCCTGAAAGATAGCTATGTCTCTGAAGTCATTTACTCCTTCAGGTGTGCAAATGGAGGCTTCTGGGTTTTTCATTAGCCATTCTTCAACCAAATCAAAAGAAAGCTGCAAATTGAACAAGACATAAAAACCATGAATATATATATATATATATATATATATATATATATATAATGCAACTAAACTGTGTGTCTCTGAGTGTACTTCATATTAATAAAATGCACATTAAGAAAGTAATAAATTTTAGTTACCTGATTTTCTGCTAGGCCCATTTGGATAACCCCATGAGGATTATCAGTAGGATGAAATGGATTATCCTCAAAAGCCTTCCATCCATCAAAGTATGGAGAATTTTCACCATGACCATTGCCAGTTGCCATCTTTGACAACAAGTTCTGTTGATTTTTATTCACCATTTCCCTTTCTTTTTTGAAATGCAGCTAGCTTTTCTTTTTTTCTTTTTTTTTTGAGAAAGAAATGCAGCTAGCTAATTGATATATGATAATATGTATGAAGAAGATGGGAACAGCTTTATATATAATTTGTAGGAACAAATCAAATGGGTCCTTGCTCCTTGGGCAGTCGTAATTGCTTGCCTTAGAACTTTTGGAGTAGGGACAGGGCTGAATAAACCCACTAATGAAGTATATAATGTTTGGTTGGTTGAGTAATTGAGAAAGTGTAACTTCCAGGTCTTTATATAAGTTGTGTAGCAGTTGAGTTGGCTACTTTTTTCTAAGTTGTGTAACTTCATACGAAGGAACAATTTTCAAAATTTGGTCAGACTGGTGTGCCGTGTGCGCTTTGAAATTTATTTACCTATTATATATACTATTCTTTTCCTTTTTTTTTCTTTTTTTGGTCGGAGATGATTTGGGTTGAAGTAAACTAACATAGTCAGCTCTTCAAGCAGGCAAAGAGGCAAACTTATTAACTGGCTTTAGAGCATTCACATCAACATGTGTATTTTACACATCTATTTTTACATTAAAAACCTATTTTTTCTATTTTACACATTCACTTTTACAAAACACCCACATCAATTCATCTATTTTACAAGATATTTCAATAAAATATACATTATACTCTATTTTTTTATTATTTCTCTCCAACTACCTCTCTTCAATACGCGCTCTCTCTCTCTCTCTACCCATTTTCTGATTTCTCACTCTCTCACTCTCTCTCTCTCTCTCTCTACACCCATCTCTCTAGCCTTCCTCTTCCAAATCACAAAACCCATCCGCCACAGCTCCGATCCACCAAACACCACGGCTCCGCATCGGCATCCGATCCACCGCTCCGCATCTGATCCACAGCTCCGCTCCAATCCACCAAACGCCACATCTCCGATCTACGATCCGCTCCGATCCACCAAACGTGAACAGCTCCCAGCTGATCTACGCCACCAAACGCCGCAGCTCCGAACCACCACCAAATCTCAGCCGATCTCCGAGCTCCGATCCACCATGCTGAGACCGATCTCCGATTTACGCTCCGATCCAATCTCCCAGCTGATCTACGCCACCAAACGCCGCAGCTCCGAACCACCGCTCCGATCCACCACCAAATCTCAGCCGATCTCCGATCTCCGTGTTTGTGTATCTCTGTGTTTTTTTTTTAAAGCAAGTGTATCTCTGTTGATTTGTTTATGTGGATGTGTTTGTGTGTGGATGTGATTATGTGCATCTTAGGAAAAAGAAGAAGATGAGAAGTTAGTTTACTGAGTTTGTTGAGTTGGAGAAGAGAGAAAAAAAAACGAGCGAACGGAAATGATTAAAATAATCTTTACACGAGCTACAGTAACCGTGTATATTTACACGGTTACTGTAGCTCGTGTAAAGAAATACACATTTTTATACAATTATAGAAGAACTGATGGAGAGTATTTTTGAGCAAAAATGTGTAAAAACTGTGTTTTACATAATTTTACATGATTTTAAAGGCATTGATGCGAATGTTCTTACCTAAGGTCAAAAAGCTTATTAGGTACCCTATGCCCTATCAAATCTTGCCACCGATACGAAAGCTGCCTGGGTCCCCATATGAAACACTAAAAAGTAGTGACATCCCCTTAATATCATATTTTGGCAATCTTGACATCATAGGAATCAAACATTTTGTATAAAGAATTACAAATACACCACATATATTCCTTGTGAAAACTTTAGCCTGTTTTTTTGGTAACTGCTTTTTTTTTTTTTTTTTTTTTAAGTACGTTAAAGTATATTTATAAAATAGAAAAATAAAAATAAAAATAAAATGTTTTAAATAATTATACATAAAAATTAAAAGTTAAAAACTAAACTTATAAGTTGATGCCAAAAAAACACAATCAATTTCCACATAAAATTTGTTTTCTTAAATCACAAATTTTTTTGCCATAAATATGACGTAACAGATTATAAGTAATTGTCTATTCTTTCTGCATAAACTTACTACATTTTTCCACCACTCGGTCTATAGCATCAAAAATTCAAAATTGTGACAAAGACATATGAACAAACATGGAAATTTACCCAATTATTTCTAGTTTTCTTGATTCGCACTATCTTAGAAAGTAACCAGAACTTTAATTGTATGTATGTACTATGTGACAGCTTCTCAAAAAAAAAAGAAAATGTACTATATGACAGACCGCGTAATTTGCGCTTTGAAATCTCTGCTTCTGGGTCCGTTTGAATTAAACTTATTATTGCTGAAACTGAAAACTGAAAACTGAAAACACTGTAGCAAAATAATTTTTAAATGTGTGAATAGTACCGTGGGACCTATTTTTAATGAAAAATTGCTAAAAAGTGATGTTTGTGGGTTTCGTGAACAGTGAATGGGACCCACTGATGTGCACTCCACCGCTTCTTTTGCTGTGAACAGTGCCTGTGCGGATGAAAAGTGAACAGTAAATGGTTGAAAAGTCAAAAACAACGGCAAGCAAGCAAAAAAAAAAAAAAAAAAAAAAGAAACACAAAAACGCAAACGCAGGAATAAGCAGAAATAAGTTGAATCCAAACTCTCACTCTATGTACTATGTGACTAAACTGCGTAATGTACGGTTTATGCTATAGTTTCAGCGTTACACTTCAAATTTTTATTTGCAAGAAACTTTTCCGACAATATGATTACTGTGAAAAATCATAGTCAAGGAAAGGCCAAGAATGCAACAAACGATACAGAGAAGACGGGCTTGTTTGGTAAAGTAGTTTGAGTAATGTTGTTTGTATTTTTTTGAAATATATGTAAATAAAAAAATATATAAAAATACGTATAATATTATTTAAAAACTAAAAACATATTAGTAAAATGCTCTACCAAACGGGCCTAAGAATCAAAGGGAATCAAATTACTGCTTACAATGTCATATCTATTTCTATTAACTATATAAAAAGAGCCTATGCGCTCAACTACAGTGCTTTCTATTAACTGTATAAAAAGACCCTATGTGTTCAACCCGCATTGTGCTTTGGCCTTTCTTTGTTTTTTTCTTTCTTTTTTTAAGACTGTTTTATTTGTGCTTTTTACTTTTTGTCTTTTCTTTTAAATATTTATTATTTATATGTACATATTTAATTACACTACCTTAATAAATTCTTATAATATTTTCACAATTATTTGACAATCTATACTCATGAGCCTCTTTTTCTTTTCTTTTTTTCTTTTTTCCACCGTATGTCGGTTTTGCTTGTGCTCTTTATGTCTTTTCTTTTAAATATTTATATGTGCATACATAGTTACACTAACACAATACATTCTTACAATATTTTCACAATTATTGAGGTGTCAATTTTTTAAAAGTCAAAATAAAATAATAAAATAAGAGACTAAGAATTACTACCATCTAAAACTCAAAATACATGAAGAAAATTTTGGGGATGTTAAAATTTGGTGGGAGTATTTTAGACATTACATAATAAATATTTTAAGCATTATAAACTTTTATTAAGGTTTAACTGAGAGCGTAACAATATGACATATTTGCTATTTTCCAAAATATTAGGGGGAAAATTGCTTTATTTTAAAATTTAAGGAGTAATGCTATGTCTACAACATTTTCACAATAATTTCACAACAAATTTTATGTGGCAAGGTATTTTTGATGGATAAAAAAGTGATATCAGTACTAGGCTCAGTTTAAAACCAATAACAACTTTTCATTTAGAATTTGTTCTAAAAATATTATGGATGTAGCATTTCTCTCAAATAAAATAAAAAAATATCTCTTTGGATCCTAAAAATGAAGGTATTGTGAAAATGTTGTAATATTTTGTTGTATTCTTAGACTTCTTTTTTAATATAGTCAAATTGGGTGAGCCAAAATTCACAATTTCACACAATTTTCTTGTGTTGTCTTTTTGTTTGTTTGTTTTTAATGTATAATTTTAAAACCAGTAATAATTCTTCACCTAAGATTTGTTGTGAAAATGTTGTGGACGTAAAAAATAAAATAATAATATCAAACTGAGACCTACCACAGCTAGGAATAAGAAAAATTGCGAAAATGTTGCGACATTTTGTTGTGTTCCTAGGATTCTTTTTTGTGTGACATTTTGTTGTCTTCTAAGGCTTCTCTTTTTGTTTAGTCAAATTTGGTAAGCCGAAATTCATTGTTTTAGGCACAATTTTCTTCAATTGGCTTTTTTTTTTTTTTTTTTTTTAATGCACGATCAAAAGTGGTTAGCCTAATTTAAAACTAGTAATAATTTACCATCTATGATTTATTATGAAAATGTTGTGAATATAATATTACTCTAAAATAAAATAATAAAATATCAGACCAAAACCCACCATAGCTAGAAATAAAGGTATTGTAAAAATATCGTGACATTTTGTTGTGTTCCTAGACTTCGTTTTTGGTTTAGCCAATTTGTTGAACCAAAATTCATTGTTTTATGCATAATTTTTTTAGGTTGATTTTTTTAACACATTGGTTCAAGTTAAAAAAAAAAAAAAAAAAAAAAAAAAAAAAAAAAAAAAAACACGCACACACACTGTTTTACACACACACACACACACAAAAATTGACGAAGTAGCACTTTTCTCCTTTATGTTTAGGGTAGCTTCATTCCCCCCTATATTAAAGTTGAATAATTTCCTCCTTTATATTTTGTAAATGAGCATACACTCCTACTATTACTCTCTTAGTTAAACCCTAACAAAATCTTATAATTTCTAAAATTTCCATTATGCAATGTCTAAAATACTCCTACTAAATTTTAATGTCCCAAAAAATTTCTTCTTGTATTTTGAATATTATGTGGTAGACTGGTAGTCATGCTTGGAAAGTTAGAATGATGATATATGGTGTTCTATTTGTTACCTAGAGAACACTAATTTATTAGGTTTAAATCTTCTATGCTTATAATTTTATTTAATAGAAAATTTGATGACAGTTGTCTTTTGTTATTTTGTTATTTTTTTAATTTCTTTTCCTACTTAAAAGGGTGTTCATTAAAAATAAGTAAGTGAAACATTGTAGTTAGACTCATAAAATAAGATGATAAAGAATGAAGTATGAATAACAAAATCTTCATTGTAGATGGTTGCAAGTATTTAATTTGATGAAGATCTTCAAAAAAATTGTAGCATATATCATCATTCATTGGGAAAATTTAAATATTGTGGAAAGATGATGACACTCATTATCATTCTTTGTAGCATTTTTTGGTGAGTAGATATTACATTTAGTAAATAGGTTCTAAGAAATTTTCATAGTAAATACTAAATAGATATTCAAATAGCTATTTTAAATTTAAATACATGATTTCATACTACTTCAACCAAAAAAAAAAATTAAAAAATTAAAAAAAAATCTATATTAATTTTCTCACTAAAGGGGCAGCACGTGCCTTGCACGTGCAACCCACACTAGTATATCTTAAATATATAGAAGAGAAAGATGAAATTATTGAGATATATGAGATGGATCAGCAAGAATTAAAGAGTTCAAAAGATGAAATTATAACAGAGATATAATTCAAGCAGTTTAGAAAAGGTGGGAATACATGTTATTCCATGTAGAATATTTTGATAATCTTAATTACCTTGAATTCATCCTAGAAATTGAAGGGAAAATTATGGATATTTACAACAATAATAAAGTTGTAGTCCAAAAAATTGTGGGTGGCTAATCCTCAACATATTAGTTAAGTCAATATCATTATCAACTGTTCATAAGTCCTCTCGGGGACACCTGAATCTGGGTGGTAAATGAAAATGGACTTGAATAATGTGCCATAAATTTGAAGGTCCTAAGTTTTATCTGACATTCTATTAGTTCATAGGAAGATTTTTAGAATATCTCATGAACATGGAGTGAATAGTGTTGGGCATTAAGTTCACAATTAATGTGCATCCCCATTAAAAGGATAACTAATAGATATTATGATAAATTTTTTTGAGAAGAAGATATTATGATAAAGAATAATGCTAGAGATAGAAATTATTTTACAAATTTTTTTACAAATAACTGATGTGGTAAGTGATTATTGGTAAATGAAAAAGTGATATTAATGGTAGGTCTAGATGAAAACCAATAAGAGATTGGTCACATCAACATTTTGTAAAAATGTTGTAAAATAGTTTGTGGTTGTATCATTAATCTATAATAAATTGATAATGCTATAAACTTTTTTTCTTTTGAGAATACTAAGTATTTTTTTATAATACTATAAACTATGGTGTGGTGATATCAATATCATATGCAGTTAACCCCAATTGAAAAAGTATCTTGTCATTGAATAAAAGTTTTGAGTTCTAAACCCTACTTATAATGAAAATTAATTGTGTGTCTTTGTATGATGATAAAGAGCGTGCAATAATTTTAGAGCAAACACTATAAATTTGAAATTCTATTATATATAAATTTTTTTTTTAAAATCAAACCAATATCCTAAGACTCTGTTGTCAGCGTCACGCTGTCAATGTCATCTACTCATCTTATCAAAATATCACATGAAAACTTTATGAATTGACGTTGAAACACTGTTTTAGGTTGAAGGGAAAGCATAAATATTCTAATTCTCTTTTTAAGGAGCATGACACATGAGAAAAACTCATAATTGAGTTCCTACTTTTTCTTTCTTTTTCTTTAATAAATTTCTTTTATACGCTTCAATTTCATTCAAAAGAGAGTGGCTTTATACCTTACAAGCAGATTCAATGAACTGCTAGTAGATTACCTTTATTGAAACAAAAGCACTCATTTGAATTGCAGGACCTTTTAACCCAAAGAAAAACAACAGGAGAAAAACATTTTTTTTGAGTTCCTACTTTTGTATACATAGAAATATGTGGTTTAGATTGAGGTTTGGCCATTTTTCATATAATTGGGAGGGTGACTATGTCGAGGGTATTGAAGCTCGTACATTTACAGCAATTCTTAAACAATTAGGAACCCCAAAATTCACAACATTCTGGACAGGGACATGTTATCCATAATCCATTTTGGACTCAAAATGGAAATCAATAACTTCTTGTAAAAAAAAAAAAAAAACACACGCACAAAGGAAAATAATCAAGAAGCAAGGTGCATTGGATAGCCGCAAAAGATTTGTGGTGAAGCCCTAGACAGCTTTGGTTGCAGTCCTATTCAATAAATCAATGGGCACCATAATATTAATAGAGAAATGCTAACGAGTGCCTTTAGGGCACTGGTTAATAATCCATTTAAAGAAAGTTTTTATAGGAAATTAATAAAAAGTAATTAATATTTTGACAGCTTTTTTCATTTCTCATAAAAGTGGTATTAAAATTTTTCTAAAATTGATTATTAATGAGTGCCCTAAGAGCACTCGTTAGCATGACCCATATTAATAAACACAAACACACACAAATCCTTTTTGTTTTTCATTTTTCTCTTTTCGGCTTAAAAAAATAATAAGCGGCCCTCAATTTACTTGCAGTCTTTGTCCATCCAGAACATTCAACCACTGTTTTGTGCCCCATATTTTATAATTATAATATAATCCATCCAATTAAGAGTTACACCAGAAATTAATTAATTAGTTTGGTCATAAATGGGAAAGAAAACAGGCACTGAATACAAAACCCTCCATCTTTATGCATTTATCGCTGTAGGCAACTCCGAGCAGCCTCCAACCCACTTTCTCTTTGACCCTAATTGGAAAAAGAATAATTCCCTGAAATATGAACTCCTTTTGGCCATATAGTTTAGCCGGTTTAGGTACACCGTCACATAATATGTGGCTATTTTATATGGCTTTTGGTGACATTGATCCTTGCAAATGAATGATGCGGATCTTCTTGCACATGGGTTCGGTTCATATTTCCAAACTAGTATAGAAAGAAATCTTTTAAATTTATTCTATATCGTTTTATTGAATGTACATTTTGAAAATCTGATCGCATGTTTTTTATGTTCTTAACATGCATGTCAAATTTCGTTCAAATCAAATTTTATTCAAATCGGATGTTATTTTACTATTCGATCGATAAACTTATTTTTTAAGCATAATTTTTATCACAAAAATTTAAAATTTAAACGTGTCATTGATGACATAGTTATTGATATTTTATTTTCTTAAAATTTTGTAAGCATGTAATATGCAATCTAGTAGTTAGATTTTCTAAATTTACACTCAATAAAAAGATATATAAAGAGTTTAAAAGATTTCTCTATAAACTAGTTTAGAGATAAACTTTTTCCAAATTATAAAGCACTAGTGTCTGGTGTTGAGTTGAGGTAGGTTTTAGATTTTTATGATTGAATCTAAAGATTATCTCTCTCATTCTGATTCAAATATTTTTAAGCCAAGGTTACAATTTTGGAAACTTGTTTAGAGAGAAACATTTTCCAAATTATAAAGGAATGGTGTCTAAGTTGAGGTAGGTTTTAGATTTTTATAATTGAATCTAAAGATTATCTCTCACATTCTGATTCAAATATCATTAAGCCAAGGTTACGATTTTAGAAACTTGTTTGGAGATAAACATTTTCCAAATTATGAAGAACTGGTGTCAAGTGTTGAATTGAGGTAGGTTTTAGATTTTTATAATTAAATCTAAAGATTCTCTTTCTCATTCTAATTCAAATATAATTAAGCCAAGGTTACAATTTTGGAAACATGTTTAGAGAGAAACATTTTCCAAATTATAAAGGAATGGTGTCGGTGTTGAGTTGAGGTAGGTTTTAGATTTTTATAATTGAATCTAAAGATTATCTCTCTTATTCTGATTCAAATATCATTAAGCCAATATTACAATTTTGAAAACTTGTTTAGAGAGATACATTTTCCAAATTATAAAGAACTGGTGTTTGGTGTTGAATTGAGGTAGGTTTTAGATTTTTATAATTAAATCTAAAGATTATCTCTCTCATTCTGATTCAAATATCGTTAAGCCAATGTTCCAATTTTGGAAACTTGTTTAGAGAGAAACATTTTCCAAATTATAAAGGATTGGTGCCTAGTGTTGAATTGAGGTAGGTTTTAGATTTTTATAATTAAATCTAAAGATTATCTCTCTCATTTTGATTCAAATATCCATTAAGCCAAGGTTACAATTTTGGAAACTTGTATAGAGAGAAACATTATCCAAATAATAAAGGATTGGTGTCTGGTGTTGAATTGAGGTAGGTTTTAAATTTTTATAATTAAATCTAAAGATTATCTCTCATTCTAATTCAAATATCGTTAAGTCAATGTTCCAATTTTGGAAACTTGTTTAGAGAGAAACATTTTCCAAATTATAAAGACTTTGTGTCTAGTGTTGAATTGAGGTAGGTTTTAGATTTTTATAATTAATCTAAAAATTATCTCTGTCATTCTAATTCAAATATCGTTAAGCCAATGTTACAATTTTGGAAACTTGTTTAGAGAGAAACATTTTCCAAATTATAAAAGATTGGTGTCTGGTGTTGAATTGAGGTAGGTTTTAGATTTTTGTAATTAAATCTAAAGATTATCTCTCTCATTCTGATTCAAATATCCATTAAGCCAAGGTTACAATTCTGAAAACTTTTTTAGAGAGAAACATTTTCCAAATTATAAAGAACTGGTATTTGGTGTTGAATTGAGGTAGGTTTTAGATTTTTATAATTAAATCTAAAGATTATCGTTCTCATTCTGATTCAAATATCATTAAGCCAAGGTTACAATTTTGGAAACTTGTTTAGAGAGAAACATTTTCCAAATTATAAAGGAATGGTGTCGGTGTTGAGTTGAGGTAGGTTTTAGATTTTTATAATTAAATCTAAAGATTATCTCTCTCATTTTGATTCAAATATCCATTAAGCCAAGGTTACAATTTTGGAAACTTGTTTAGAGAGAAACATTTTCCAAATAATAAAGGATTGGTGTCTGGTGTTGAATTGAGGTAGGTTTTAAATTTTTATAATTAAATCTAAAGATTATCTCTCATTCTGATTCGAATATCGTTAAGTCAATATTCCAATTTTGGAAACTTGTTTAGAGATAAACATTTTCCAAATTATAAAGACTTTGTGTCTAGTGTTGAATTGAGGTAGGTTTTAGATTTTTATAATTAAATCTAAAAATTATCTCTGTCATTCTGATTCAAATATCGTTAAGCCAATGTTACAATTTTGGAAACTTGTTTAGAGAGAAACATTTTCCAAATTATAAAAGATTGGTGTCTAGTGTTGAATTGAGGTAGGTTTTAGATTTTGTAATTAAATCTACAGATTATCTCTCTCATTCTAATTCAAATATCCATTAAGCCAAGGTTACAATTTTGAAAACTTTTATAGAGAGAAACATTTTCCAAATTATAAAGAATTGGTATTTGGTGTTGAATTGAGGTAGGTTTTAGATTTTTATAATTAAATCTAAAGATTATCTTTTTCATTATGATTCAAATATCATTAAGCCAAGGTAACAATTTTGGAAACTTGTTTAGAGAGAAACATGTTCCAAATTATAAAGGAATGGTGCCGGTGTTGAGTTGAGGTAGGTTTTAGATTTTTATAATTAAATCTAAAGATTATCTCTCTCATTCTGATTCAAATATCATTAAGCCAATGTTCCAATTTTGGAAACTTGTTTAGGGAGAAACATTTTCCAAATTATAAAGGATTGGTGTCTGGTGTTGAATTGAGGTAGGTTTTAGATTTTTATAATTAAATCTAAAGATTATCTCTCTCATTTTGATTCAAATATCCATTAAGCCAAGGTTATAATTTTGGAAACTTGTTTAGAGAAAAACATTTTCCAAATAATAATGGATTGGTGTCTGGTGTTGAATTGAGGTAGGTTTTAAATTTTTATAATTAAATCTAAAGATTATCTCTCATTCTGATTCAAATATCGTTAAGTCAATGTTCCAATTTTGGAAACTTGTTTAGAGAGAAACATTTTCCAAATTATAAAGACTTTGTGTTTAGTGTTGAATTGAGGTAGGTTTTAGATTTTTATAATTAAATCTAAAAATTATCCCTGTCATTCTGATTCAAATATCGTTAAGCCAGTGTTACAATTTTGGAAACTTGTTTAGAGAGAAACATTTTCCAAATTATAAAAGATTGGTGTCTGGTGTTGAATTGAGGCAGGTTTTAGATTTTTGTAATTAAATCTAAAGATTATCTCTCTGATTCTGATTCAAATATCCATTAAGCCAAGGTTACAATATTGAAAACTTTTTTAGAGAGAAACATTTTCCAAATTATAAAGAACTGGTATTTGGTGTTGAATTGAGGTAGGTTTTAGATTTTTATAATTAAATCTAAAGATTATCTCTCTCATTCTGATTCGAATATCCGTTAAGCCAAGATTACAATTTTGGAAACTTGTTTAAAGAGAAAGATTTTCCAAATTATAAAGGATTGGTATATGGTGTTGAATTGAGGTAGGTTTTAGATTTTTATAATTAAATCTAAAGATTATATCTCTAATTCTGAGTCAAATATCGTTAAGCCAAGATTACAATTTTAGAAACTTGTTTAGAGAGAAACATTTTTCAAATTATAAAAGATTGCTATCTGGTATTGAATTGAGGTAGGTTTTAGATTTTTATAATTAAATCTAACGATTATCTCTCTCATTCTTATTCAAATATCTTTAAGCCAATGTTACAATTTTGGAGCCAGGTCTTATGTTCCTTATCACATTTTATTTTATTTTTTTTTTTTTTTTTTTTTGGTGTCAAGCATGTTGGTGGCTAAAATGGGTCGCAGGCTCAGATATTCCTGGTCAGCAAAAGCAAACCATTCAAGCTCTCAAGGTTTCCCATAGGACCAGCTTTG
The DNA here is from genome assembly GCA_032727855.1 of Quercus ilex subsp. ballota. Taxonomy (NCBI): domain Eukaryota; kingdom Viridiplantae; phylum Streptophyta; class Magnoliopsida; order Fagales; family Fagaceae; genus Quercus; species Quercus ilex. Next base: position 26,795,270 of record CM064919.1, read on the forward strand.
TCTGGTTAAGTTCCGTTTTTACTGAAACACTATACTTGTCAATAGTCATACGCATGCTCTTCAACGGAAGTAGTTGAAGCTCTAATCCGTACAGGACTAATAGCTTATTTCCATTAAAAAGAGGTCAAACAATTGACTTCCGCTTTGAACTGATCGGGTCTAACTTGAGTTCACTGAAATATTTTATTTTAAATATATCGTACATATATCTTACATTTGGATGTCGCTAGTCACTACCAAAAATCTTATAGTTTACTTGGTATCTCGAGGTCTTTTAACGTGTTTGATATGATGGAATACAAAAGTCAACGGAAAACATTTTCAATGGTTACGGTTTGTTTAGAAGTTAATTATTTTGCTGAAACTGAAAATTTATTGCTGAAAGTACTGTAGATAAATGTAAAAGTTAGCTGAAATAGTATAGTGAGACTCATGAATAATACCAAAAAAATGCAATAGAGCCTATAAATAGTAGCAAAAATAAGATGAATAGTAAAATAATTTTCATTTTTCATTAGTATCCAAACGGAGGCTTAGTGCTCGTTTGGCTTGCGCGTTTTGCGTTCACGTTTGGCGCAAAACGCGTTTCAGCCATTTTTTTTTTTTTTTTGCTTTCAGCCGTAAAGGCTTACTTTTTCAGCCAGTGAACAGTGCATTCGTGCACCGTTCACGGACCCATAAATTTCACTTTTTAGCAACTTTTTTATTAAAAATGGGTCTCACGGTACTATTTACACATTTAAAAATTATTTTACTATAGTGTTTTTCAATTTTCAGTTTTAGTTTTCAGTTTTCAGCTGTATCCAAACGGACCCTTAATGGAAAACAAGCCTAACAGAGCAAAAAAAAAAAAAAGTTTTCTCCTCCATTAAACTTGTTTTCCATTCATCACTAAACAAATTCCCCAAAAAAAAAAAAAACTCCCAACAATATTCCTCTGTCTTTGCCCTATCTCTCTCCAATGAGTGATCTTTAACCAGCACTGACTAATCATTTACTTTTCTCTAAATGATACTTTATGCTCACGTTAGTATTCTACTAATTAATTTTTTACAAAGATTTCAAATTTGGGGTTTGTTTTCCCTTTTGAGGTCCTAAATGACCCCAAAATAGAAAATATTTTCTTGTTTCGGATATGTGTTCATGAATGAAAGTTTTGTTCATATGGTTATTTAGAATTATAAAATAAATTAATGTTCATAATTTTCAAGGCAAGTCAAACAACCAAAAATGTTTTCCCTTAATTTTTTAAATCTAACTAATATTATCAATAATTAAGATTTTTTATTATTAATCTTTATTGTAGTTTAACTAATAAAATTTAGGAATAGGGAATTCAGAAACTATTGATACATATAAAAAAATGTAAACAATTCAGAAAACTATATGTGGGGTCAAAGAATTTGGCCATCCTGGCCCATTTTATACTAAGCCCAAGGCCCACGCCGAGGAGGAAGAAATGTCTGAGGACAAACGAAGAAAATCCAAATTGTAAAGAAACATCGCCGAGGATTATCCTATTCTCGGCGAATTGAGATCATAAAAGGGAAGAGCAGCACGCTATCAAAGGCAGCCTCCTTGAACATCCAAAGAAAAAGGACAAGTACAATGGGTCAGCCATGGGAGCATGGTGAATGAGCAATTCAAGGAGGAACTGTCACCTCCGCATTAAATGCCAACAACTAACATTCTGATCACATTAATGAGGAAATGACTTCTGAACAGTGCTGCCTTGATTGCTGCAACTCACAGAATGTTTGAGAAGGCGGCTGATGGGACAAGCACTCGATTAGTGACTTGCATGGTCAACAAGTGGAGGGCCAAGATCAACTGAAAGGAGATATATAATGTAAGAGATCATCCAAGAAAAGGGGGAGATTTAGAAACAGAAAACACGGTAGCAATTTGTATCATCTTTGAAACCTTTGTAACCAAGCACTGAAGAAATAATAAGAACTAAAAGCTCCTCAGATGAGGGCCGAGGACAGAGTTTCATACTTTAGTCCACGTCCTTGTTATTCAAATCAACTCATAACCATGTCAAGTTGTTGTAACCCTCACTAAGGCCTAGTTCTTAAACTCATTCTCTATAAATTTATTGTATTGGGCTAGTTGGGCCTGAGTTCACTCATCCAATAGAAGAAGTGCTTAAACCCAGTCCCTACAATTGGCGCTGTCTGTGGGAAGAACTTGTGTGTTAGTAAGGGCAGCAATCAAGCATGGTAAGATCGAGCCCTCATCAAGCAGGTTCCCATCAGCCTGAACCGGCTAGATCCTAACAACATGGTAACTTTCCCAACCCTGGGAGTGATCGGAATGAAAAGAATGGAAGGTTTCGAAAGGGAAGTGTGCACACCACTCAAACCAGCAGAAGCCACTCTCGTGTAGGCAGTCACATGCTCTAGAGATAAAATAACAACAGGGCCATGCAACCAAAAGAAGATAAGAGTCACGTATCCCAGAGACAGAACGATAAGCAGGCCATGCAGTGTGAGATAGACGACTTGAAAAGAAAGTTGCGCCATGCACAACGAAGGCGGTCTCATTCTAGCCTTGACATGCCCTCCGATGATGAAAGCGATGATGACTATAGGCAAAGATCGAGAACTCCTCTAAGCGAGACATTCTCTCACGAAGAAGAGTACTACCGGAGGCGTAAACGTAAAAGCCCACCTCCCAGGGGCTTGGGAAACGATGCCATAAGCAGGGCACTGGATCAACTCTCCAAGTCACCTTTCACACACCACATAGAAGAGGCTACACTTCCTCGACGATTCCAGCAGCCAACATTCACCATTTATAACGGCAAAACAGACCCCGTGGAGCATGTGAGCCAGTTTAACCATCTAGCTTGGGACCAGTGCCGATGAGGTAGTTTAATGGCTTAAAGACGAATTTCATAGATTCGTATAGGCAGCTAACCCAAGCCTTTGGCTTCCGTTTCGTTACAAACAGTAAAGCTCCTCGGCCCTTGAGTGCGTTATTGTTTTTATCTATACGTTATGGAGAAACTCTAAAGGCCTACTCGGACAAATATTGGGAGATGTATAATGAAATGGATGACAATTTCGATAATGTCGCCATCAACACCTTCAAAAATAGTCTCCCAACCGAGCATGGCTTAAGGAAGTCTCTGATTGGCAAGCCTGCCACCAGTGTGCGCCAACTAATGGATCAGATCAATAAGTATAAACGAGTAGAGGAAGACCAGCTGCAAGGCAAGAGAAAAGAGAAGGTTGTCCCTCAGGAAAGGAGGGATTTCAAGTCTGACGGATATAACAGCAACCGCCCGAGGAGAGATTTCGTAGGGCAATCTAGAGCAACCAACACACAGACTGTTAATGCTGTATTCCAAGAACCGGTACATCGAGTGTTGGAGAAAATCAAGAATGAGCCATACTTTAAGTGGCCGAATAAGATGGCGGGAGAGTCCACGAGGCGCAATCAGAACTTTTATTGCCAATACCACCAGGACCACGGACATACCACGGAGAACTGCAGGAACCCCTGGAACTATCTGGACCAGCTAGTCCAAGAAGGAAAGCTGAAGCACCTTCTGCATCATTCCAGTGGACATCAAGGCCAGACTCCTCAGGAGCCCCAGAGAGATACTATCCTAAGGCCACCCGTAGGGACGATAAATGTAATCTTGGTTGCGCTAGGAAAAACAGGCACGCGCCCTTCACGAGTGTTATCTGTGGCCCAACTGCCTGCCGAAGAGTCCCAACCAGAGCCGAAGAGAGCTAGAATGAATTTTCACCTAATCTTGAGTTTCTTAAAAGAAGACAAGATTGGAACCACCTAACCCCATAACGATGTGCTGGTGATCACTCTTAGAATCGGGGACTACGATGTGAAAAGAGTGATGGTGGATGATGGCAGTGGGGCCGAGGTTATGTACCCCGACCTCTACAAGGGGCTAAGGTTAAAACCAGAAGATTTGATGCCCTATAGCTCTCCTTTGATGAGCTTCGATGGGAAGCTTGTTATTCCAAAGGGCATGATTAGGCTACCCATCCATACCGGCCCAGAGATAGTGGAGGTGAACTTTATCATGGTGGACACCTACTCTCCATATACGGTTATCGTCAGTAGGCCTTGGCTCCATACCTTGGGGGCTGTTGCCTCCTCCTTGCATCAGAAGGTGAAATTCCCATCAGGGGACCAGGTTCTCGAAATCTGTGGTTGCCAATCCACGGCAAGGCAGTGTATGGTGGCTGCCATTTCACATCAGCTCAACGCGGAGTTCTCGGCCTTTGCCGAAAGGAACTTATAGCAATCAAAGGCCCATGTGTCGCCTCCTAATACAGCTGCCGATGAGGCAATATGTGAAGATCTGAAAAAGGTGGTCATTGGTGGTGACCTAGAGAAGTTCTTTCAAGTCGGGGCTCAACTGCCTCTTCAGGAGAAGGGGGAGTTGATTGAGTTTCTCAAAAGAAATATCGACGTATTTGCATGAGATACCTGTGATGCTCCAGGGATTGATGTAGTCTTCATTTGTCATCATCTCAATGTCAACCCGTCCATCATTCCCAAGAAACAGCCACCCCGGCGCCCATCAAGAGAGCACGCCGATGCGATTAGGGACGAAGTGAAGAAGCTTAAGCGTACGGGGGCTATCAAAGAGGTTTTTTACCCTGAGTGGTTGGCCAACACCGTGGTGGTCAAGAAGAAAAGTGGAAAATGGCGAGTTTGTGTAGACTTCACGAACCTAAATAAGGCATGCCCAAAAGACTCGTTCCCCATGCCTTAGATTGACCAGCTGGTGGATGCAACTGCGAGCCATCCTCAGATGAGCTTCTTAGATGCCTTTCAAGGCTATCATCAAATACCACTAGCCCTGAAGGATCAGGAGAAGACAGCCTTCCTGACACCTATTGGGAACTACCACTACAAGGTAATGCTGTTCGGCCTGAAGAACGCAAGGTCCACTTATCAAAAGATGATGACGAGGATGTTCGAGCCGCAGTTGGGCAAGAGTATCGAAATCTATGTTGATGATATGGTGGTGAAGAGTAAAGTGGTGTTCGAGCATTTAGGAGACCTCGGCAGCACCTTTGATGTCTTAAGGAATGCCAAGCTGCGCCTAAATGCTTCCAAATGCTCATTTGGCGTGGGATTAGGCAAGTTTTTAGGCTACATGGTTACTCATAGGGGAATTAAGGTTAATCTTGACCAGATCAAGGCTATTAATGATTTAAAACCACCGCAAAACGTGAAGGAGATCCAAAAGCTTACTGGAATGATCGCAGCCTTGAATCGATTCATTTCTAGGTCGACGGATAGATGCAGGCCATTCTATCTCTTGATCAATAAGTGGAAAGGATTTGAGTGGTCCGAGGACTGTATTGTGGCCTTCCAGCAACTCAAGGAGTACTTATCCCGGCCACCTATCATGTCCAGTCCTGAGGCCGATGAAGTCCTATATGCATATATTGCTGTGGCCCCTCATGCAGTGAGCTTGCTGCTAATATGGGATGATAATGGCCTTCAAAAGTCAGTTTATTACGTGAGCGAGTCACTACATGAAACTGAGGTCAAATACTTACCCTTGGAGAAAGCCATACTAGCTGTGGTCCATGCTACACGAAAACTTCTCTATTATTTCCAAACTCACACAGTGGTTGTTCTAACCCAACTACACCTGAAGTCTGTAGTTCAGACTGCTGATTACACTGGAAGGATTGCCATATAGAGCACAATTCTGGGAGCTTTTGACATCAAGTACATGCCTCAGACCTCTATAAAGGGCCAGATCCTGGCTGACTTGGTGGCCAAATTTGCTAAACCACCGGTAGAAATAGTAGCAGAGGAGCGAAGTATGGAGGGAAAATCCGTTGGGGTAATCTCTATGTTAAGACTCCCATGTTGGAAGGTGTACGTTGATGGCGTAGCAAATCAAAGGGGGTCCGGAGTGGGGCTAGTCCTAGTATCTCCTGAGAAGACTATCATAGAGAAATTCCTAAGACTTAGGTTCTCGGTCACAAATAACAAAGCCGAGTATGAGGCATTGTTACAAGGAATGGCCATGGTGCAGAAAATGGGAGGAAAAGCAGTAGAGATGTTCTCGGACTCGAGATTGGTAGTTGGCCAGGTAAAGGGAGAGTTGGAAGCCAGAGATACGAGGATGCAAGAGTACTTAAGCCAGGTCAAATGCTTGCAATCATACTTCGATCTTTTCAGCTTGTCACACGTCTCCAGAAGTGAAAACACTTATGCAGATTCATTGGCTACGCTTGCTACCTCTTCGGCAGAGGGTCTGCCTCGAATTATTCTTGTCGAGCATCTGGATAGGGCAAATGAGGTTGCAAAAGGCATGGTTCATATCCATCAAGTTAGAGTAAGTCCTAGCTGGATGGACGCTATAGTAAGATTCCTCAAAAATGATATTCTGCCCGAGGAGAAGTCCGAGACTAAGAAAATACGAAGAAACGCTCCTCAGTTCTGGTTGTCCGAGGACCACAAATTGTATAAGTGCTCCTATTTTGGCCCATATTTACTGTGTATTCACCCTGAAGCATCAGAATTACTACTTGAAGAGTTGCACGAAGGGATCTGTAGGAGTCACACAGGAGGAAGATCTTTGTCACACCGAGCCATTACCTAGGGATATTAGTGACTGGGGATGCAGAAGGAAACCCTAGAATATGTTAAGAAATGTGACCAGTGCCAAAGGTTTGCCCCAAATATTCATCAGCCGGGAGGGGTCCTCAACCCTTTGTCCAGTCCATGGCCGTTTGCCCAGTGGGGCCTGGATATTATAGGCCCTTTTCCCAAGGCACCAAGAAATAAGAGATATCTGTTGGTTGGCACAGATTATTTCACCAAATGGGTCGAAACTGAGTCATTGGCCAACATCAGAGATGTGGATGTTAAGAAATTCATCTTGAGAAACATTGTCACACGATTCGGGGTCCCTTATACCCTCATTTCAGATAATGGACTCCAATTTGACAGCAAAGCTTTCAGAAGATACTGTTGCGAACTAGAGATCACAAATCAGTACTCAACTCCAGCTTATCCTCAGGGAAATGGACAGGCCGAGGCTGTCAAAAAGGTCATAGTCAATGGGCTTAAGAAGAGGCTGGATGACGCCAAGAGAAGATGGGTACAAGAGCTGCCACACGTCTTATGGACTTACCGGATTACACCATGGCGGTCAACAGGGGAGACACCTTTTGCCTTGACCTATGAGGCCGAGACTGTTATCCCTCTAGAGGCAAACTTCCCAACGTTGAGGACGAGCTCTTTCACTCCAAGCAGTAATGATGAACTGCTAGGGAAGAGCCTAGATCTGATAGGTGAACGAAGAGAAAAGGCAATGATCCAGTTGGCCTGTTACCACTAGAAGCTCAAGCAAGGATATGATGCTAATGTGAAACTGAGACCACTAGCACCAGGGGACTTAGTGTTGAGGAAAGTTGTGGGTGCTGCCAAGAACCCATCCTGTGGAAAGCTGGGACCCAATTGGGAAGGACCATATCGAATTACTTCAATGGCAGGGATAGGTGCATACTACTTAGAAGACTTAGATTAAAAAGCTGTACCTCGTCCATGGAATGTAAATAACCTGAGAAGGTATTATTATTAACAAAAGCATTTCTCTAATTCAAATTTTAAGTCCATTATGATTATACGTCTTGTATTTCGGCAACCATCTAAGTACTAGACAGAACCAAGGTCTTGCATGGTCCTCAGACTTAAACCTATGGGGAAACTAGTTACTTCAAGAAGAATCTAAGTACTAGACAGAACCAAGGTCTTGCATGGTCCTCGGACTCAAACCTATGGGGAAACTAGTTACTTCAAGAAGAATCTAAGCACTAGACAGAACCAAGGTCTTGCATGGTCCTCAGACTCAAACCTATAGAGAAACTAGTTACTTCAAGAAGAATCTAAGTACTAGACAGAACCAAGGTCTTGCATGGTCCTCGGACTCAAACCTATGGGGAAACTAGTTACTTTAAGAAGAATCTAAGTACTAGACAGAATCAAGGTCTCGCATGGTCTTCAGACTCAAACCTATGGGGAAACTAACTACTTCCAGCAAGAGCTTAGGTGACAAGTAGAATCCAAATGATTGGCAAATCCCCAGACCACAATCTTTGAAGAAATTAGCTACTTTAAACATTTATCTAAGCGACGAGCAGGATCCTAAATGGAGCCTGACTCCTCGGATCACCTGCCTTGCCCATCCATAAGCATCACTTAAAGCATTTCAAGGTATACCTAAGTCATTTCACCTAAGGTATCACTTAAAGCATCAATTACTGTACCTTTAAAATCAATACTATAATATTTCCTTAAGATCAGTAAGTTCATGAAAAATGTATGTTTGCACATCCTACCATGACTTATGAGCCTAGAGAATATGAGGTATGCGTTATAAACATAAATTCTTTTGTGGCTCACCTAACAGAAGACAAATTTCATTCTTGAGGTTATTCAATTATCAGTTTAAGTTTGAATTAAAATTTACATGGTGGATTTAACATCCTCAATCGTCCGATTAATAAAGGATGGAGCACACTACTAAGGATAGTCAAGTGTTAGTAAAAGCGTGAAAATGTAATAAATAATGGGGCGTTATCATTAAAAGAAATGAGCATATTCCATTACAAAAAGGGCCAGTTTCATTACAAAAGTTCAAGTACACTTAAAAAGAAAAAGAAAAAAAAGGAAAAGGAAACAACAACCGAGGCAATACAAACAAATAAAGGCAGCCTATTTCTTCAACTTTATGGTCAATTTGTCCTTAGAGGGTTGTTGAGAGGCTGTGTCAGAAGTTGGAGGATCCTAGCTTGGAGGAATGACTTCAGGAGGCGCAGCAGGGGAGGCCAAGTCAAACGCCTTTTCAGCAAGAGGAGCTTGAGGGTCGGCCAGAGGATTCACCACCTCATGGGGTGCTTCCTGGTTACTAGTTATCTCTTTTTCTAACACCCCAGAGTGCTCAACCTCCTCGGCAGACTGGTCAAGGGGAGCAGGAACATTGCTGACCCCCTTTTGGCCTGCCTCAGCCGCTTCAAACGCAGCATCAGCTTCAGGGCTGGCAGAAGTCGACTCTCGAATGGCAGGAAGGTAGTATACATTCTCCACCTTCCACAGATCGGATGACACCTCAACCCCAACTTGTTTAAGGGCTTCATTCCAAGACTGGGAACAATAGAGCTTGCACTCCCCAGGAACTTGAGACTTGAGAATGGCCTGGGTCTCGGCCACTCCTAAGGCAAAAGCCTCTTCCTCGGCTTTCTCCTTAGAGCTCTCAGCCTCAATCCTGGCGAACTCCCCCTCTTCCTTAGCCCTCAGGGCTTCATCCCTGGCCCACTCTGCGACATTCCTAACCCACTCCGCGACATTCCTGGCCCCCTCTGCTTCGGCCAACTTCTTCTTCGGATCAATTATTTGCTCCTTGGCAATCTTTAACTGATCCTCAGCTTCGAGCAGGCACTTCGTCTGGTCCTCGGCCTGTTTTTGAGCGCCAGCTAGGCCTGACTCAGCGTTGTCTCTGGCCATCGTCATCTCCTTCAGATCCTCCCTTGCTTTCAGGAGATCGGCCTCGGAGTTTTTGAAGGTATGTGTAGCATCCAAGCGCTTGTCATGCTCGAGCTCCAGGGCCCTGCTCTGGTTGTTGGCCATCTCTTCCAGCCTATAAGTGGCCTGGATAGCCTGCCAATTGAAACAAGTACACGATAAGTTGGAAACCAAAGAACAAAAATCAACAGAGTCACAAGTGTTAGAAGTCTTACCATTCCCAAGTACCTTTTGAGGTTGAGGGAGACCTCCTGCCTCCTCAAATCCCCCAACTCGACCATATCGGCGAGGAGTAGCAGGGACCTCTCCAGCACATCGGCCACATAAGTGCCTTCACCCCTTCGGAAGTTCCTAAGAGAGGCGTTGTCCATCAAAGGCTCCCCATGGAGCATTGAGGCAGGCAGCCAGGCCTGGGGCTCGGACCGTGTGGCAACTCCTTTTTCCTGGCCCTGGTGCCCAATTTTTAGTTGCTTTAAAGCTCGTCGGGCTTCATCTTCGACCTGAGAGGAGCGAGATCTCCCCCCATCCATTGGCTCTTTGCCTTTGGGAGCCCTCTTCCTTTTTGGATCGGTGGGCTCGGGCTGAGAAGGCAGAGTCGGCTATGGAGATGGTGGCCTTGGTTGGGTGGAAGATGACCTGGTCTGAACAGGCTGAAGCTTGGGTGGCAGAGGAGGAAGCTTGGATTGTGGCTTTCCCGGCGCGTCCTTCCCCGGTTAACCCTCAATTAGGTCGAGCAAGTTGGTTTGAGGTTTTCTCTTAAAACCCATCTCGGCCTGAGAATAAGTCCCTACTGATGAGAGATCCGCTTCAGTCAAATTGGGGTCGCCCAAGTCACCAGAGGGATCCTCGGATGGATTGACTTGGCAGAAAACACCAAATTCGTCATCGAACGGACCCAAATCAGCAACCTCTTCTTCTCTTTCTACTCTTTCTCCCTCGGCTTCTGCAGCCTGATGGGATGAAGAAGGACCTGCCGACGGAACGCCTTCTGGGATAAGAGATCCTTCAGGAAGCAAGAACCCGTGTTCTGCTACGGTGATTTTGTGAAGCCGAAGATCTTTGGCTCTGATCACGTACTTCGGAGCCGAGAATGACTTTTGGATGGGATCGTACCCGAGAATCTTGTGAGCGACTCTAATTTGGTTGTCAACTTCGTTCACAAAGACCTCCGCCTTAAGGATGGTTTCCAAATCCTCCCGGTTGACCAAGTGAAGGTGTCGTTCAAAGGCGTATGGATCTGCAAAAAAGAAAGCATATTCGTATTAGTAACCGAACAATGCAAACTGTGACAACACAAAAGATCAACCCTTTTCTACTCTGAATACCCCACCTGGTATCCCCTCTTCTGTAGGACAATGAAGGCCGTCGTGCCACTCCTCGGACATGATGAGAAAGTCCTTATTTAACCCCTTGCTAGACTCGAGGAGGCACTGAATAGGCCGAAACTTATCATCCCTCGTCTTCATATAATAGGATTTACCCCTTAGGTGTTGGAGGTTGTAGCACCAATTTACATCGTGATGGGTTAACCTCAACCCCATCTTCTCGTTTAAGGCGTCCACACAACCCAGGATCCTAAACACGTTGGTGGCGCACTGGGTGGGAGCTAATCGGAAATGCCTAAGGTAGTTCCTCATCATCGGCCCCATAAGGATTCTCATACCGCCTTCTATGAAGGTGATTATGGGAATTACTACTTCCCTCTTGTCTCCTAAAATGCCACTCCCCTTCTTCACAGTATCTCAAACCTAAATTACGGGGTATCCTATAATCGGCGATAAACTTCTCCATTGCCTCTTCAGACTCAACCAACTTTTTAAACCTACCCATCCCTAGGAACGGCTAAAAGACTCAGGGAAGGACGAAAGAAAGAGAGAAAACGTGAATTAGAGGGAGAAGAAAACTCACAGAAATGAGGAAAAGCTCCTCGGACAGGCTTTTTTGCTGAAAAGAGACGTGAGTTTGGTTGGAGATTTGACCGAATTCAGGATATGTGCGCAAAAACTCTTGAGTGTAAAAGTAAAAAGGAAAATCGATTCAAATAGGTATTTATACCTCCAATTAAAAAGGACCGTGCGGGTTTTCCCGCCCATAAAGTTAAGGAAATCCCCGCCGTTAGATTACCATCGCACTATTAAACGTAAGGAGTACAGAGCCGCCAGAATTTAATGAGGGCGCGCTCGATATACCGAAGCGCCAGGAACGTGCCTTGGACAGGTGAAAAGACTCTGGCACTAACGGAGGACAAGACTTGACAAGCCATGACAAAAGCCCGTGGACATCAAAATCCTCATCTTCGTCCGAAAAGCCGGACAGCAGGATTTTGAGGGGCTATTGTGGGGTCAAAGAATTTGGCCATCTCAGCCCATTTTATACTAAGCCCAAGGCCCACGCTTAGGAGGAAGAAATGTCCGAGGACGAACGAAGAAAGTCCAAATTGTAAAGAAATATTGCCGAGGATAATCCTGTTCTCGGCGAATCGAGATCATAAAAGGGAAGAGCAGCACGTCATCAAAGGCAACCTCCCAAAACATCCTAAGAAAAAAGACAAGTACAATGGGTCAACCATGGGAGCATGGTGAAGGAGCAATTCAAGGAAGAACTGTCACCTTCGCATTAAATGCCCACAACTAACATTCTGGCTACATTAATGAGGAAATGACCCCTGAACAGTGCTGCCTTGGTTGCTGCAACTCACAGAAGGTTTGGGAAGGCGGTTAATGGGACAAGCACTCGATTAGTGACTTGCATGGTCAACAACTGGAGGGCCAAGATCAACTAAAAGGAGATATATAATGTAAGATCCTCCAAGAAAAGGGGGAGATTTAGAAACAGAAAACACGATAGCAATTTGTATCATCTTTGAAACCTTTGTAACCAAGCACTGAAGAAATAATAAGAACTACAAGCTCCTCAGATGAGGGCTGAGGACAGAGTTTCATACTTTAGTCCACGTCCTTGTTATTCAAATCAACTCATAACCATGTCAATTTGTTGTAAACCTCACTAAGGCCTAGTTCTTGAACCCATTCTCTATAAATTTATTGTATTGGTCTAATTGGACTTGAGTTCACTCATCTAATAAAAGAAGTGCTCAAACCCAGTCCCTACAATATACACTTTTAAATTCTATTTTTCGAAACTTTTATAGAAAATTTGATTGTTTATATTGAAAGAGAAATTGCTGAGTATTTCAAGTTAGATTTATATAAAAGAATGTAACCTAAAGCTTTTTATTTGTATGTTTGGGAGTTTATAAAAGAATTAGTGGTAACTATTGTAAGATTTCAAATTTTCTCATCATTTTTACTACCTACCTTTTTAGAGTGGGGAGTTCTGACCATTTCACCTACTGGAATTCTCTTTTGTATATTCCAATTTTCAATGCAAGTTTTATGAAAACGGATTGAACAACTATTTTGTGATGACTACAAAATAAACACGTGCAGTCAATAATTCGCACATTTAAATTAATGGTTGTACACCTGGGCACAATCAAAATTTTCCAAATTCCAGCCTGGAATCCTGATATACATATGGACTTCAATATCGAAATCATGGAAGTTGGTCGGCTAAGTAAAAGGTAGAATGGAGAAGCGAAATGTTGAAATGTTAATCCTTAATATTGACTCTAGATTCAAGTTTGAATTCAAATTAGGCAAACTGATATAAATAGTTCTGTTGAAATAAAGAAACTGTGCTTAGTCATAACTCAACATAATTGTTCAAAATGTTATCCATGGCCAATGTAGAATACCTGCAAAAGCCCAGGGTATTTTAAGCCAACTAAAATTAGTAAAATATACATACGTTGCCTATGCCCATCAGTAAAACGATGCTTTGAATAGACTGTCCTGAGTCCTGACTAATTTTAGCAAAGAGCTCATACATATCTGAAAAAAATACACAACTTGTTCAACTATCACATATATTATACCTTAGGAAGAAAGGGTAAAATAGATGGTTTTTTAAGTGTACAACAACCCCATGGTATTCTATCCCAAACCAATGGTTTTGTCAAGCACGTAATTGGATCTGTGAACCAGTGTACAACAATGCTAACAGCACACAATTCTTACATTTAGACACAATTCCTGCCCCTTCTCTATTTCCTCATAAGAAGAACCACAGTGTGAGCAGCAATACTCCGATTCTCCCCAAGGCTATCAACCTTCTCATGAGTTTTTGCTTTTAGATTTACAACAGCAGGGTCCGCTCCAAGCAGCGCAGACAAGTTTGCCTTGATAGCCTCCTTGTGAGGGCTCACTTTTGGTCTTTGAAGAATCAAAGTGGCATCTAAGTTTCCAAGTTCATAACCAGCTTCATGCATGAGTCTCACCTGAAATGATTCATATCAAGGAGGATAAGCTGGATAAGAAAATTCATCTTCTAGGTAGAAGAGCTCTTTTACACCCACACATGTTCCCAACAAAGAAGATGGAACAGATAAATCTTATTACTTTGGAAAACACAATGACAAACTCATGCATGAGCCAGAACATTAACAATTTAAAAAAAAAAAAATCACATGATGGATTATGCAACCATATTGTCATTTATGAGATATCCTCCAACACCATATGTCCTCTAAATATTAATATCGATTTTATAACATCAGTTACTCATTAGCATTTGTTTAATTCAGTCATGTAATGCTATCAGCTTATGAATCCTAAAACCAAGTTGAGAATATTTGTGATTCATACTGGATGATATCCTATGGGTAATAATCTGCTAAAAGTTATATGCTTTCTTTCTTTCTTTTTTTCTCAAAACTAGGGGTACCCCTTCCTGTTCCCAATTCCTTCCTCCCCATGGTTGAACCCCAAGACCTCACCCTCCCAAAGGAGAGGTAACACTTAACCACAAACACAAATGCCAGAGGACTGGTAATAAAATGTCATCCACCAGTGTGCATTTGGATTGACTTAATTATAAAAAATAAAAATAAAAAATTATAAAAAGAAAAAAGAAAAAAGTGAGGCTTTAAAAAGATCTACATAGGCAAATAAACTCCAGAAAAAATCTAAACCAAACACACATGGTATGTTAGGGCCATAATCTTTATCAGCACATGGTAGCACTATTCATTTCTTGAAATGGTGCCATCTTTATTCCCTGTGACCACAGAGCAGATTAAATTTCTTAAGTCCTTCAATTCTCATACATATAATGACATGAGAAAAAGACAACTCTGTGATCTTATCCTACCCTACATCCATCTCCATTTTATCCCAGGATAAGCTGATAATTATATCAAGAATAAGGTTAACAACTTATGAATTGCCTCTGCAACATTCTCAAATTTATGAAACAAGGTTCAGCAGCATGATAGCCTGGTGTTTTTTTGACTTTGATAGCCTGGTGTTTAAATCTTCCTACATTCTAAGTTCTACATAACCCATCAATGAGGATGTGTATCTATAGATATTGGATTAACATTCATTAAAGTGGTGAGAAAAAATATACTTGACCACGTGAGCTTATGCAGGGTTGGAAAACAAGTGTTTTCAAGACTACGAAAATGTAAAGCAATGAGCTACACTCTACTGTGGTTCAATAGACTGGAATCAAACGCTTAAGATTCCTATAGAAAACATCTCCATCATGTTTAACAAAGACAGGCCGAATCAACAACCTAACTAAATGCAACCTAACCCAAATTTGCAAGTCTAGTTCACATGCTGATTTCCCAACAATAACAAACACTAATGCTTGCTTTTCAAACCCATTAAATGTCGTGAAGTTCCTAAAGGTGTTCCAACAAAGAGAGGCTTGAATCTCTATTATCCAAAGAGATATTATTCATGATATCTAGAAAGTAAAAGCATCCAAAAAAAAACTCACAGCTTCTTTGATGAAAACTGAAGATGGTGCTCCTTTCCACTTAGGATCATTATCTGGAAATATCTGCCCAATATCAGGAAGGCCCAAAGCACCCAAAATTGCATCAACCACACAATGTAGTAACACATCTCCTGTAATAACAAAATTAAAATAAATAAATGAAAAGAAAACCACCACCTTCAACAACACACTTCAATTCCAAGGGGGGAAAAAATAAAAACTAAACCATTTTCTTTGGTCCCTAAAATGTTGGGTTGGTTCCAATGTGAAAATTCCAAATTGACCCCAACCAAGCTAAGTAATGTCAATTGGTTCCTAAAATATGGGGTAAGTTCCAATTTGAAAAATCTAGATTGACCCCAACAAACCTAATTAATGTATTCATTGCTGCTTATATGCAAAATTAACAGTTTAACAAATAACACAACCGCAGTAATAATCACCACAATTCAAAGCAATAAAAAGAACAAATGGATTTTGGTGACGAAATGAAAAACTTTTGAAAAAAACTTATCAAAAAAGAAATCACTTTGAGGGTGACCAACCCCGCCAAATTTCCGTTATAGAAGAAACAGCTGTTACAATCAGTCTATAATTACAAAGCCTTTATAGACTACACATGAATTATAACCATAGCAGACGACTCATTTGCCTCCCGCCTCAGCGGCTTACACCAATAAATTCAATGGTAGAGGTTTTAGAATTTCTATATAGTTTGAATGAAATAATCTTGGAGAGGTTTTTGACATGGTTTTCTCATTGATATTTAGCTCTCTTGAGGAACATGGGACAACTACCTCCCTAACTGAATAACGTGCATGGAGGGGTATTTATACGTAGGTTAAGGTTTAGGTTGACAGATATTTAAGAAATATCAGGAGTCTCAATTCCACAAACTTGCTTGAGTAAGGGTCAAACGAAGTTTCCTCCTTAAAGTCACTTGAGCTAGTCTTCAAAAACTTGCAGTCTTCAAAGCAGTAATTAACCTTAAAAAATCTTGAAATGTATACAATCCTCACTATAACACGTTTTGGCACAAGAATTTTCCAAACATAAACCCAGAACCTAACACAAATTAGTCCCTACATATCAAAAGCTTCCAATTTGAAATTTCATCCTCAATAATTTTAATGTTAAGTAGTATAGTTCTTGGAGGTAACAAAAATTTGATGATATGGCAAAGGCAAACAATAAGACAAGCCATGTCATCAATTTATTTAATGAGATCATCATTATCAAATAGCACAAAAGAACCACATTGATAAAATTATAAATAAATAAACACACACACAAATCAACTCCAATAGCCTTTTAGCTTAACTAACACCTTCAAGAAACATTCAGGATTCAAATCCCTTGTACACAAGTTCACAACATTTTTTGCAACCACTAATATTATTACTTCCAGTTTTTCCCATAGACCCACCACTTTCACATTATCCTATAGTAGCAAGACACTCTAAACTTGTTGAATTACAATTTACCTTATATAGCAAAATTAAACTATAGCATCACTCCAATCACGACATGACACTGAAATTTGTGAATTTTTTTTTTTTTTTTTTTTTTTTTTATAGTTTAGCTAGACTTCATGTTTCACAGAATCAACAGCAAATTACGAAATTACCCAAGCGAGAGTGGGAGAAATTACGAAATTACCATCGGAGTGAGCCTCGCAACCTCTATCGTGGGGTATGTCAATCCCACCAATGATGAGTGGGTACCCGGGCTCCAACCGGTGCAGATCGAACCCGTGCCCGACCCGAAACGGCAAGGTTTTGGCGGGAGTGGAGGATTGTGGGGCCTGGCCTAGTTCCACGGCGGCGGTTGCGGCGGCCGACACGGAAAGCCTAGGCGTTGTTGTTGTTAATTTAGTGGATGGTAGCGGTGGTCGGAGAAAGAAGATATTATTAAAGAGTGGTTTATTGGGAGAGCTGGACTTGGCGGAGAATGAAGAAGAAGAAGAAGAAGAGGCATAGAGTGGAGGTGCTGCTGCTGACGTGGCCATTGAATTTGGAGAGAGAGAGAGAGAGTAGTGCTACGAGGTGTGTTTGTGGTTTGTGTTAAACAGTGACTTTTTTAGTTTTGTTTAAAAACAAGATTTGTCTCCAACTGAGTTCAACTATTTCATCGCATATTCCCCAAGGACTCTTGTCGTGTTACTCGTGTATCATGATTCATGCATTTTTAACGTGGGAGGAAAAAGTTAAAAACATGCGAAAAAATTTGAAAGTTTTATAGTTTTAGAAAAATAAAAATTAATCCAAGGAGTTAGATTAAAAGTGAAAATTTTAACTTTTCAATTGTAAAGCAATTTTGTTAACTATAGCTAATTTGATCCTTCAATTATTGGGTTAAATTCAATTTAATCCATCAACTTTTTTGTTTTTAGAATCTAATTCATTAAATATTAAATTGGGTTAGTGTAGTCTCTTGATTTTTTTAAATCAAATCAATTTCATCATCAAATTGTTTCTCTGTTTAAATTTTAATGAAATTAGCTTCAACAAATAAAATATGCACTAAAAAGTTACAACTTAAACTCATAAATATATTAATTTCTAAAATACAAAGAAAAAAATAAAATTTAACTTACCTCCAGCACTTTTTTAAGTAGACATCTTCTGTTGTTTTAAATATACAATAGCAAGTGATAATAGATTTTAATCTCCATATTTTATTTAGTTAGTAGGTAATGTGACTGTTTTTCATTAAAACAATCATTAAAATAAAAGGAGATTACAGTTAAAAAAATATTTGAAGTAAGCCAAACCCAAAAAAATGAAGCAATAAAATAAAAGAGAGCCAATTACATGGTAAAGGCTATTACTTTCATTTCATCATCCATGTAAACTGTAATAGGGATCACCCAACTCTATAGTATTTATGAATTATACACACAAAATCTACACTTCTGGCTAAGCTGCTTATAGATAAAGCCCCTTTTCAACCCACAAGAAACTCACACATATTTGGCATGACAAAAACATTTACATGAATTAACTATTGGGGTTCCATATAACAAGATAAGGGCTCAGCAGGAACTGGAAGATGCCCTAGGTTGCTTGCATCCATGCTCGGGTACAAGATGTTCTGGCGCAGCTCTCTTCGGTCTCAACTGCAACAACAGGCGCCATTAAAGTTAGAAGAATGTCAGAATCTCAAAAACTGTCCTTTGTATATATACTTGTCAGTGTGTGTGTGGGTGCATTATGTGGCCACACAAATGTGCATGTTGCGTGTTTAATTAAATTTGCATCATAAAGCACACATTACATCCTTCTCTTCAGCACGCTGATAGATATGCCTTAAGAGAATGTTTTTGGCGTCAGTAGTTATCACTGCAAAAAGAGTTTAAACAGGTCAGTTCCACAATAATTAATACAAAGAATTAGCTAAACACCAGAGAGAACTTGTCGTAATGAAAGTAAATCGTTAATTACAAGAAACAAGTAATCTTCACTACCTTGATCAGGTGGTGGAAGGGTGCGGCTGTGAGTAGGATGATAGGTTGCAGGTGTCATTCTCTATATAAAGGGAGAAATGTTATTATAAATGAAAAGAGAGATGCAGCGCTTTCATTTTACATGTCATAAACATAACAAAGAATGGGAAGTGACAAATTTTTCACTCTCAAGATTACAAGCAAAATAAGAATATACATCAAAGAAGTCAATCCAATTTTCCTGAACATACATCTGCACAAATGCTAAAGTGACACACCAGAAGATATAATCATATAAATATTATTATACCAGCAACTTATTTACTTGAATCTAGCTTGGTTAGAAGAACTGTATCCAATAGTATCACAGCCTGCACTCTATAGCTCTATGGTACAATTTTCCATACTATAACAAAAATACAAATTGCAAAGACCTCAACTGGAAAACAGTCTGGTTATTAATAATGCTATACCCACAAGATTGCAAACCATATGATAATTTTTGTTGTAAACATGGAGAGATTGTTTAGATACCATAGATTTCAACTACGAAAATCGTTAAACATTACTTAAATGGATAGAAAACATATTCTTAAGCATTTGGAAAGTTAACTAATGTAACTGTGAAATTCATTACCCAGTGCTGGTCCCACTAAATTCTGAACTAGTTATAATTTAATTCATCCTCAGGTTATGTCATTATATCTTTTTGGTGGCTACTTGTCGCTATTTTTTTAAGGGATACGGTCAAGCATCATATAAGTATTGAGCCAAATCTCACTTTCTTCACTAAGAGAAACCAACCATATAGGTAGTTTACATTTTTTTTATTATATGAAAGAGTAATTTTATTGCTAAACAAATGAGAATGCAATGAAAAAATACAAAAAGTTACAAAAATTTCATTTACTAGAAAATTTTCCATTTCTAAGGCTATCAACTCTAGAAAAACCAGCATTGTTGCCTCTAATCTCCCATTCAATCTTCAGTATGAAGAGTAATGTTTCCATCTAGTGCTTCTGTGCACTGGATGGGATACAGGACCAAAACATGGCTATATTAGCACATGTGTTGTGTCTATGTCGCGTCCAGTGCTCCTGTGCACTGGACGCAAGCCAAATCCGTGCTAAGAGAAAGTTTTCTGATATTAGCTGTGGCAGACTTGTCCCTCATTTGCTCTATTCTCCAATTTAGTTCCCCTTTTATAGACCACCTCAACATATGACTAGATATGCTCCTGGTGAATTACAACTAAAAAGCAAGTGTTCCACACTCTCCTCAGGATTACCACAAAGCACATATCTAATTTCTATCAATCTCCCAATATTCACAAGTATTTCCAGTCTGATAAGCCTTTTGTCAACAGTCAACAGTCATCCACTAAACAAAGGCTGGCTCACTTTTACCAGATATAAGGAATGGTTTTGAACCAAAAGTTGTAACACCATATGTCTCTAAGGGACTTGCCAAATAATAACCAGGTCAAAACCATGCAACATATATTTGGCAGAGCTTTGCCAAAAAAAACCCCAAATTCTGAGGGGTGACATAAGTGAATTCCTATTTAAATTTTAAACACCAAATTTTCTACCTCAAATTGGAAACCTAGCAATTGAGTAGTAACACATATGAAAATGTAGTAGTCACAACTACCAAACATTTAAATGCCAACGCATACTTCTGCCATATTGCAAAATTCTGAATTACAACATAATTATATATGGCAATGCCTTTTTTACCTATGTATGTATAAGGAATTTGTATTCTTTTGCTCTGTACAATTTTAGAAATTCAATGTATAATACCTGAATATGGAAATATATGTTACCCAAGAGAATCTAGTATAGACCTAGATGGAGATATTATTATTATTACAGACTAAGGAAATACAAAGCAACTTCATAACAAAACATGGAAATTTTCAAGCAAAAATTTTGTAGTGTTAAAAGGATAAATATGCATAGTTTATCTCAAATTACTGCAAATAAGATGCTCACAATTCACATGACAATTATGTCGAGTATATGGAGGCAAAAAGGTTGTGCCGAAGAGCGTAACCAAAACAAAATACCATCATTTATCAAAGTACTAGAGAATAATACATATTAAATGAATTGCCAATGAGGTACAGATAAAATGGCACCTTCTCCACTTGTAAGAACAAGGGGGAGTGTGAGGTCGTGGATTCAAGATATGCCAGGCGTATATGTATTACCAATGGGAAGAATGGAATTGTATTAGTGTGTATCTATTAACCTACAGTAATGTATATGCTTATGATTTAAATATTATAAAAGTTATTCAACTGGAATCACTAATGCTTTGACAGCAATATTCATGCAGTTCTGCCAGCATTATCATTACCTAGTAGAAACCTTAAAAACCGCATATTAAAAGGTTTAGTTGGAGTGTAAACGCAAACAACCGCATAAAAAGACAAGAAAGAGAAGAATACAATGTAGAATTTCTCTCTAATCAGTCTCTTCGTTGAATCTTTCCTATTAGGGTTCTGAAGATAGTCTCTTAAACTATCAGATTACTTGGAATTTAATTATAAGAAATCTCAATTGCCATGAACAATATTATCATAGTTAATTACATCACTGGAAGGGCAAATTAACTCATAGAAGGCTCAGCTTATATATCTACCATTGATATCAGTCAAGAATTAAATATCCAAAGAAAGATCTTCTTTTGACACCTCTCTAGAATCAATCCGAATATCCACCTTCTCAACAAGATTTAAGACCATAACTAGTAAAGTGTATTAAATTATCTCATTCATGACATGGATCGAAAACTTTTAATATATTGGTTTCATTAGGAATGCGACTTTACTTTGTTTCAGGTATGGCACATGGGAATAAAAGAACTGAGAACTAAAACATCACACTGACTTCCACACGAAAAAGAAAGCAAAGTTTGGATATGAAAAGTTTGTGATTATGGCTTATATTCTAGATATTGAGTAGCCACTAAGAACCTAACACACGTCAAGCTAATGTTTTACGAGCAACAGAGGTTTGCTTGGTAGAAAGCATAAAAAAATTCTAAATGCATTTCAACTCAGAGACTCACTTGCATTCCTCCCTCAATTTTATCCACGTCAAGCCCAAGTTAATGGTTGAATAATCATTCCCAACAAAACTCAGCAAATTTAAGAAGAAAAAAAAATTTCTTTCTAATATGAAACTAACCATTCAAGAAATTCTCAATTTTCAGATCAATCAAAATAAATCCCAGTATCTGTTACTATGAAAAGTTTTATCTTAGTCTCAGTGCTGCAAACAGCATCAGTGTCTCATACCAAATGCCCCATTATGTTAATAAAGAGTACCCAACCAAGTTAAAGTACCATTCAGATTTCCATGAAGCAAAAATCTTCAGAAAGATCAAATTGAACAATTTCAGAGACTACAATTTGCCAACACAAATCAACGTGTTTCTAACCTGTCACCCTAAGCACTAAAAACCTTTACAATTTTCCATTAAGTTCAGTACCCAAAAAAAAAACACAAGTGGGTATATCAAAAAGCTACAAAAATCATACAAAGTTGAAAGCTTTCCATGACTATGAAACTTAATATCAAACTGGGTTTGGTTTATAAGTAAAAAAGAAATACTTACAGAAGGACTAGAAGGATCGGAGGGTCGGAGTTGGCTGAAGTTGTGAGGGTCAAATGACGGCCAGTCACCAAAGAGAGAACCCATAAAATGCTGGTTTCTTTCGGCACAAAAATCTAGGGGGAGAGAGAAAGAGAGCACAATGCGGCGATTCTAAAACCAGACTCGAGTGTTGAGATTTGGGAATGGCAGATTGATGATCCTATATATAACCAACAATTTGTTTTGGGTTTCTACCCACAGAAAAAAAAAAAAACAAAACAAAACAAAACAAAACAAAACAAACCTTATTTTGGCCCTTTCTTTATCTTCCACTACTCCACCATTTTTTATTTATTTTTTTTTTTTTTGGAGAATGTACTCCCCCAATTAAATTACCAAAACTAATCCTTAGTATTATCCATATCCCCCTCCCCCCCCCCCCCCCTCCCCTCTTTTTTGATGAGGAACGAGGGAATTTTTTTTCTAAATGACAATAAATATTAAAAATTTTAGTTAGTTGTCACGTTTCAAAACAATATTGAAAACTAATCCTTAGTATTATCTATATCTCTCTCTCCCCCCCTTTTTTGATAAGGAACGAGGAAATTTTTTTTCTAAAAGACAATAAATATTAAAAAATTTAGTTAGTTATCACATTCCAATATAATGTTGAAAACTAGCATCTCGAGTGTATAAAACACGAGTTCCAATATAAAATTCGAGTTTTTAAGTCTCGATTTGCATGTGGTGGTAGTTGAGGTGGAGGAAAAATCCACGTGAAACTCAAGTTTCTAAGAGTTGAGTTTTACTTTTTAAGACTCGAGTTTTACCATCTGATTTTCCTTCTTCCTCCTCAAAAACTTCTGACCCAGCGTTGTTCTTCTTCGTTCTTCGACACTGCAGATCGCTCCTCTTCAAATTGGAGCTCCAGCGTTCTTCGTTCAATCAACCAGATCGGAGCTCCAACGTTCTTCGTTCTTTCTCTGTTCTCTGTTCTTCGTCAGATCGTCGACGTTGCACATCATTCCTCTTCAGATCGGAGCTCCATCGTTCCTCTTCAGTTCTTTCTCTATTCTCTGTTCTTCGTCAGATCATTCTCTGCTTCTTCAGGTACCAAAATCGAGTCTATAAGACTCGAGATTTATCTGGCAAAAACTGACCAAATCAACCAGTGGAATTCAAGTATTTGTGACTCGATATTTAGAACGCATCTCGACCTTTTTAAACTCGAGATGCTAGTTTGCAGTATTATTTCTAACGCATGTCAACTTATTATATTATTTCCCTCACCACTGTTATTCTGCAAATATCCCAAGAACAAGGTATTTAGACCTTTTTGAGCAGCTGATTATTCCCTTAGATGTATATAGTTCTCGGTTCCACATACACCCCAAATTATTACACAGAGGAATTTCTTATGTGGCGTTTGGTACGAAGGAATCCACATTACTCCTAGCATCCAAATTCCTAAGAATGTGATTCCTTGCAATCTGAATGCCTAGGAATGTAGCTGATGGGATAGCAAAAATGACCATCTCTGGTTCGTCCATAGTGGTCGTCCATGAGCATCGTATATCCAAATGTTCAATCAGGTCGTCTGAGCAAAAGAGTCGTCCAGGGGCAAAACAGATGGACGATCACATAACACCATCTCTGGACAAGAGAGTCGTCCATGGGCAAAGCGTATGGACGACCACACAACAGTCTAACAAAGAGTCGTCCATGGGCATTGCACATGGACGACCACACAAAACTCGGCAAATTTTGGAGCAGTTAATCAACCCGTGTTCATCACCACCAATTCCTCCCAAGCATGTAACTTCCACCAGCGGTTGTAACTTCTATAAGCGTTGAGGAAGTTATGTCCGGATTCCACAAATCTGGGAGAAGTTATTGAATCAATAACTGCCCCAAAGTTCCCTATATAAGAACCAATCTGAATCAAGCAAAGGTATGAGAGCATTCTGACATTACTCCAAAACAGTTAGAACTCCATTTTTGTGGGAGAAGATACTAACTTAGTCATTGGAGGATCTTAGGCCGGTCCACCCCGGTCTCCTTCTTTGATAGTGTGTTCCTTTTTCAGGCCTTCGCTACCACATTCAGCCCATCGAAACCGAGTTGTCCAGCCTACTGATTCTGTTCATCATCAGTTAGCGCCGTCTGTGGGAATAGAAAAACTTCAAGTTTGGCAGTTTAACTTTCTCCGACAAAAGGCTGTATGGTTCGGACTAGATCAAGGGTCATTAGCCCAGGCCATCAAGAAAGTAGGGATGCTTCTAGCCATTCCCACCGAGATCACCAATCAGCGCTTGTCATGCAGTCGCCTTCCATCCAACACATACAATCCATGGCAGCTGCTATGGCGGAGTTAACTCGTCAGAACCAAGAGTTGACTAGAGAGATTAATCTCAGGCAACGTCGTGAAGGATATGCTGAGGGACAACCCCAGAGTCAAGAAGATAGAAGGGGAAACGTTGAGCTCGAAAGCCAATCAAGAAGCACCACTTCGCTAAGGGTGCCACACTTGGAGAAGGAGATGGATCAGATGAGGAAGGTTATGGACGAGATGAGGGAGAACATGAGAAGGGCGAATCCTGTAGAAGATTTGGTTCATTGAACAGACTCCCCTTTCACGGCTTCCATCAATAGACATCCCTTGCTACCGAAGTTCAAAATGCCTTCTTTGGATTCGTATGATGGAGCGCGTGATCCTTTCGATCATATCGCTACTTTCAAGACAACAATGCATCTCCAAGGGGTTCCAGATGAGATTATGTGCAGAGCCTTCCCTACCACCCTTAAGAGACCAGTGCGAGTGTGGTTCAGCAAAATGCCTCCGAATTCAATAAGTTCTTTCGAGGAGTTAAGCAAATTATTTGTTAATAATTTCATTGGGGGATAGAGGCACAAGCATTCCTTGTCCAGCTTGTTAACCATAGAGCAAGGAGAGAATGAAAGCCTGCGTTCCTTCATCACTCGTTTCAACAGAGAGGCACTAATAGTGGACGAGGTTGACAATAAACTATTACTGGCAGCCTTCCACAATAAGGTTAACTCGGACTTATTCATTCACAAGCTATATGAGAAAGAGCCTCAGTCCATGGCTGAACTCGTCCATTCAGCACAAAACTTTATGAATGCAGAAGACGCAATCATAGCTAAGAAGAGGAAGAAAGCTAAAAGGATGGAGGCAAACCCCACGCGTCACTCTGAACAAGGCCCTTATCCAAAGAAGGGGCGAATGGAAGATAAGAAAGATCGAGACAACAGGAAGGCAGGTCCTTCAACGAGGAATCAAAATTATACACCCCTAAATGCCCCACTCGATCAGGTGCTCATGCAAATCAATGATGATCCTTCCTTGAAGTGGCCAGAGAAGATGAAAGGAGATCCTAACAAGCGCAATAAGAATAAATATTGTCGCTTCCATAGAGACCATGGGCATGACACGGATGAGTGTTTTGACTTGAAGCAGTAGATCGAGAACCTCATTAGACAAGGGAAATTGAGGCACTTTGTTGGAAGGGATCATAAAGATGAGAAGTTAAAAGGGAAGGTAGAAGAATCATCACGACCTCCACTTAGGGAGATAAGGGTTATCATAGGAGGGACTTCTGAAGGACAATCTTCCAGGTCAAGGAAGACGTATCTTAAAGTGGTGCAAAACGTCCAACTCTCTGGACGATTCCCAAGGACGAAGGAGACAGACGAGCCAACCATTTCTTTCACGGATGAAGAAGCTGAGAGAATTCATCATCCACATAACGATGCAATTGTCATTACTCTACTCATAGCAGATTACAGAACCAAGAGGGTGTTGGTGGATAATGGAAGCTCAGCGGATATATTGTATTATCCTGCCTTCCAGCAGATGAGACTTGGACGAGATCAACTTCGTCCAGCATGTTCACCACTGATAGGATTTGGAGGAATAAAAGTGCAGCCCGTAGGTACCATTACCTTGCCTGTAGTGGTAGGGTCATATCCATAGCAGATAACCAAAAAAGTGAATTTCCTTGTGGTGGATTGTTCATCCTCATACAATGCCATCATTGGAAGACCAACTTTGAACAGTTGGAAGGTAGTAACATCTACCTACCATCTATTAGTCAAATTCCCTACGGAGTGCAGGATTGGACAAGCACAAGGAGATCAGTTGGCAGTCGGAGAATGTTATCTAGCCATGTTGGCTGTGGATGAGCAGAGGCAGACTATGAGTATAGAAGAAAGAAGAATTGTTGCAGAACCGACTGAAGTATCGAAAGATGTTTTATTACAAGAAAATGATCTTGAGAAGTTCACCAAAATTGGAACAAGTATGAAAGAGAAAGAGAAAAAAAACCTTGTCCAATTTCTGAAGAATAATACCGATGTTTTTGCATGGAGTCATGACGTGCTGCCTGGTATTGATCCAAGTGTAATTACTCATCGATTGAATGTGTTCCCCTCTTTTAAGCCCATTCGACAAAAGAAGAGGGTCTTCGCCCCTGAAAGAGATAAGGCTATCAAGGAAGAGGTTCAGAAACTAACCACAGCACAGTTCATCCGGGAAGTCTATTACTCGGATTGGTTAGCAAATGTAGTAATGGTGAAGGCAAATGGCAAGTGGAGGATGTGTGTAGACTTCACTGACTTAAACAAGGCTTGCCCTAAGGATAGTTATCCTTTGCCACGCATTGATCAATTGGTGGATTCTACAGCTGGCCATCAGTTGTTGAGCTTCATGGACGCCTTCTCAGGATATAATCAGATAAAGATGGACGAGGCTGACCAAGAAAAAACCTCATTTATTACCAGTCAAGGTTTGTTTTGTTACAACGTGATACCCTTCGGTCTAAAGAACGCAAGAGCAACTTATCAAAGGCTGGTGAATCACATGTCCCGTCCACAGATAGGACGGAATGTGGAGGTGTATGTGGACGACGTGCTTGTGAAGAGCTTAGACGAGGGAAGCCACTTGGATGATCTTTAGGAAACTTTTGAAACACTTAGGCGATATAAGATGAAATTGAACCCAAGTAAATGTGCCTTCGGAGTATCATCAGGAAAGTTCCTAGGTTTCATGGTTTCACAAAGAGGAATTGAAGAAAATCCAAACAAAATTCAAGCAATATTGAACATGGAACTACCGAAGAACATCAAAGAAGTCCAATCCCTCACTGGAAGAGTAGCAGCTTTAAATAGGTTTGTTTCAAAAGCCACAGATAAGTGTTTACCCTTCTTCAAAGTTCTCAGGAAGGCATTTGAATGGACGAACGAGTGTCAAAAGGCCTTCCATGATCTGAAGAACCATCTTACCACGACTCCATTGTTAAGTCCATCCATGCTAGGAGAAGAACTATATCTGTACTAAGCAGTGTCCCCACATGCCGTGAGTTCAGCATTAATCAGAGAGGAAGGGAAGGTGCAAAAGCCTGAGTAGCAGCTTTAAATAGGTTTGTTTCAAAAGCCACAGATAAGTGTTTACCCTTCTTCAAAGTTCTCAGGAAGGCATTTGAATGGACGAACGAGTGTCAAAAGGCCTTCCATGATCTGAAGAACCATCTTACCACGACTCCATTGTTAAGTCCATCCATGCTAGGAGAAGAACTATATCTGTACTAAGCAGTGTCCCCACATGCCGTGAGTTCAGCATTAATTAGAGAGGAAGGGAAGGTGCAAAAGCCTGTGTATTATACTAGCCGAGCACTAAGAGGAGCAGAAGGAAGGTACCCATTGATAGAGAAGTTAGCTTTTGCACTAATAACAACTTCTAGGAAGTTAAGGCACTACTTCCAGATTCATGTCATCAATGTCATGACTGACCATCCACTCAAGAAGGCAATGAACAAACTAGAAGCTGCAGGACGACTCATCCAATGGGCAATTGAGCTCAGTGAGTTTGACATTCGATACCAACCGAGGAATGCAATAAAGGCTCAAGCCCTGACAGATTTCATTGCAGAGTTCACTCCAAGTTATGAGGACTCGGAAGAGAAAGAAGACAATAAAAAATGGGTTGTCCATGTAGATGGATCATCTACACTGTATGCAGGAGGTATAGGAGTTGTTTTGCAATCATCAGAAGGAGATAAACTGAAGTACAAGGTTCGCTTGCAGTACCAAACAACTAACAATGAAATGGAGTATGAAGCCCTTCTTAAAGGGTTGGAGCTGGCTAAATCTTTGGAGGCAGACTCAATACTCGTCTTGGGAGATTCTCAGTTGGTTATAGGCCAAGTAAATGGGATGTGTGAAGTCAAGGAAGATAGAATGAAGAGATATTTGAAGAAAGTAGTACGCCTTCTGAAGAAATTCAAAGAAGCTAATTTCGTTCAAATCCCGAGGGAAGAGAACATAGAAGTAGACACTCTGGCGAAGGAAGCCTCCGCTAATGAAGCGATGGACAAGTTTGATAAAATACAATACATGCCAAGCATAGACCTTCCAGAAATGTTACAGATAGAAGGTGAGGAGAATTGGATGACCCCGATAGTGTCATACCTGAAGGACGGAAGGCTTCCAGAGGGGAAGGACGAGGCCAAGAAGCTCAGAGTTAAATCAGCCAAGTACATCCTTATGGACGAAGTGTTGTACAAAAGAGGTTTTTCACAACCATACCTAAGATGTTTAGCCCCGGACGAGGCGAATTACGTACTGAGAGAAGTTCATGAATGAGCGTGTGGTAACCATTTAGAAGCCAGATCACTCGTCCACAAGGTCATCCGTGCAGGGTATTATTGGCCAACCATCCAGGCTGATGCTAAGGCATATGTTAAGGTATGTGATTAATGTCAACGATTCAGTAATATTCCTAGATAGCCATCAGAATACCTTACCCCAATGATGGGCCCTTGGCGTTTTGCACAGTGGGGTTTGGATATTTTAGGCCCCTTTCCAACTGGAACTAGACAGATAAAGTTTTTGGTGGTGGAGATAGATTATTTCACTAAATGGGTGGAAGCTGAACCCTTAGTGAAAATAACACAGCAAAATGTTAAAAACTTTGTTTGGAAAGCATCGTATGCAGATTTGGAGTACCCAGGGTTCTAGTGTCTGACAATGGACGACAGTTTAATAACACACCTTTCAGAGAATTCTGTAAACAACTTGGAATCAAGAATCATTATTCCTTACCCTCCCACCCTCAAGCTAATGAACAAGCAGAAGTAGCAAACCGATCCTTGTTGAAAATCATCAAAACTCAGCTTGAAGGGGCAAAGGGAATATGGCCGGATGAATTACCAAGTGTTTTGTGGGCTTACAGAACAACAGTAAGGACTCCCACAGGAGAGACTCCTTTCAAACTGGCTTATGGGAGTGAAGCAGTCATACCTGTAGAAGTGCTTATGGCCGGCCATAGGGTGATGAAATATTAAGATGAGGAAAACAACGAACAGCTTCATCTTAACCTCGATCTCATAGACGAGGTAAGAACGGACGCGGAGCAAAGAACAGCAAGGTACAAAAATCTCATGGCAAAGCAGCATGATGCCATGATGAAACCCAGGCGCTTCAACATTGGGGATCTCGTCCTTAAAAGGGTTTCTTTGGCCACCAAAAACCCGGCCTATGGGAAGCTGGGACCAAACTGGGAAGGACCTTACAGGGTTATCAACTCCAAGAGACAAGGATCCTACTATTTGGAAGCCTTAGATAGACGAAAGTTAGAGCACCCGTGGAATGTTGAACACCTAAGGAGATACTATTAATGAAGGATAATCATGGACGAGCCTTGACATGGACGAGATCCTTGGACGTTTGAAGTAATGTGTTTAATATTATTTTCTAGTATTTGCTTATTACTAGTGTGTTTTAGATGTATAAGTATTTTATGCTGCTCATGGATGAAGTTATGTTGTATTATGTATTTTTAATTCCCTAAAGGCACAAGCTCTCAAGCATGTGCCATGATTGTGGACGAATGATTACATAGTATGGATTTCCAAATATATATATGATGTGTTTTAAGTATATGTATGATTGTATGGGAATCCTCTATTTTTTGTGATTTCATTCAAAATGAACCACAGAAGGCAAAAAGCCAAAGACGAATAAAAATCCTTGGACGCAAGGAGGTATCGTCTATAAGCTTTCCTCCAAATAAGGATAAAGCGAGAAAAATGAACCTAAGGTATATCCGTCTAAGCTTAAAAACGAGATAAAAACCGTAGGTCTGATCGTCTCGAACACGGACGAACAATATGTGTGAAAACACCATGAGCCAATGGACGAATCTGACAAACCAAAAGGTCCAACACATGGACGAATAAATTGCTGAGAACAATTTATCTAAGGATGAGTAAATAGTCCTAAGTTTGAAAAATAAATTAGAAAAAAGACACGCCATTCATGGATGAGCTGTACTTGATGGCAAACATGAAAGATTCATTTTATTCTATTTTCAGCAATGTAAGAAGAAATTCATCCATATGCTCAAGACGAGATAAAATGTCTTCCTAAATGGATAAACCCCACAACCATGGAAATGACATGGACGATATAAATAAAACTTATTCACAAAGTTTATAACATATTCAAACAATGAAAACAAAAAGCATTCATTCATTCATAAAATTCAAAGGGTAGACGACCACCGTCCAAAAACCCTTGAAAGTAATGAGTGATTATTCGTGAAGCTCATCCAAAAACCTTGAACGAGAGAATTGTACTTGAATATATTTAAAAAGAAATAAGCAAAAGCCCAAAACAACGGGCATTTCCAACAAGATTATATAATAGAATTTTCTGAGGAAAAGGTAAAGTTCACTTGGATGTATCGTTGGGAGTATTGCCTCTAGACTTTGGATCGTCCTGGATAACTTCGTTGTTGGCATCGTCCATGATGTTGACATCTTCAGAACTTGTCTGCAATAAAGAGCTCTCTGTAGCAAGAGGAAGCTTGAAGGAGTCAAAGTTCAGATCTGGAAAAGCTTCCCTGACATCAGCACGGAAGTCTTCATAACCAGCAGCGTAGTGACTGTCTAGACGATTCTTGTACTCGTCAGACTTCTTGAAGGCTGATATGGCTTCCTCACGCGCTTTCTCCAAGGACGAAACAAATTCAGAAACTTGACCCTCCAACTGAGCAACATGAGTGTCCTTCGCAATGATGTCTGCTTTGAGCTCCTCAACCTCGTTCTTCAGCTTCGTCTCACTTCCTTGCAGACGATTGAAATCATCAGTCAACCTGATCACCTCCCCCTTCTTCAACAAAATCTCATTATTTAGCTCCTTAGCCTTGTCCTTAGCCGTCTTGACCTCCGCACAGAGTTCCTTGCCCTGGCACGTCGCTGTATAAAACTTTAACATAGCCTATGTAGACGAAGGAAAGTTAGACATTTTATTTTTGAAAACTTACTGAAAACCTACAAGGACGAACGAAACTCATACCTTAAAAAGGTCATGGATGCCAGAACGTTCAAACTCCTTCACTGACATGTTGTAGCATTCATTGACTTCATTATCAGTGACTATTCCTTTGAATGTCCTATATGCATAACTCTCGTCCAGCACTAGGTTGGAAGGACGATCAGACGGCTCAGACGGATGAGGCTTGTAGGGAGTCTTTGCTGGAGGGGGAGTAGGATCAGTTTGGACGGGATGGACTGTTTGGACAGGCTCCACGTCTACTGGAGGGTTGTCCAGGTTCACCGTCGAAGGTGTGAACTTAGGAACCTTGGGAAGAGAAGTCTTGGTAGATTTTTGCTTTTTGGAACCTCAACGACTTGGAAGGTCGCCCAAGTCCACAGCACTTTATATAATTTTTGCTTTTCTCTTCCCAGCCTGGATGGCAGATTTCTGGACGACTGATGGTTGAGGGACATCCTCGTCCCTACTAGTGATAGTTTTTTCCCTGTTTTCCCTCATTGTACTTATTCCTGTGACAAAGAAGATCAAGTGAGAAATAGACGAAGAAAAAAACAGAAAAAGGAGGAGTGGACGACACTTACTTCGACGGGTGGTCTCCTCGTGACCCAGGTTTTCAGCAGTAGGTTCTAGACCAAGCCTCCACGTGGCTAGACGACTAAGAGTCACTAGATCGTGAAAAGTTCTCCCAGGGAAAGTACGTACTTGGTCAATTCGATCCAAGTAAAATTTGTCCAAACGTGGACGAACAACAACTGCATCAATAAAAGGAAAGGGGGGGGGGGTTAGATGATTGAAAGTTCAAAAATATGTAAGGATAAATGAAATGAAACGGAAAGAAGACATACCCTCAGGACGAAGGCGACCTATAGGACTGGTAAAAGGTGGGAAGGGGGCATTACCCACATCTACTGGGTCCCCAGCCCAATTTCCAGAAATAATAAAAAATTCCTTTTTCTAGAGCCTGTCAGACAAGCTACGACCCTTTATTAAACTATAATAAGAACCTCTGGACGAGAACTGGTAAAAACCAGCAGACTTCTTTATCTCTGAGGGCTTATAACAGTAAAGGAACTCATCCACTGTTATAGGACATTCCCCTTCCAACGCCTCACGCCATAGCACTTGCATGGCAACTACCGTCCTCCATCCATTGAGGTTGAGCTGGTTAGGTCCAATACCCAACCTATAGAGAAGACCTCTACAAAAAGAATTTAGGGGAAATCTAAGGCCAGCTAAAAGGTAAGATGCATATACTCCTAAACCAGAAAAAGGGGAACAACACTATTCCCCTTCCCTGGGTAGACAAGGGTTGAATTCCCTAGGAATCTGGTATTTATCTACAAGAATTTTTAACTTGGGGACGTCTAAGGTGGACGCTACTTCAG
Source organism: Quercus ilex subsp. ballota (assembly GCA_032727855.1). Classification (NCBI taxonomy): domain Eukaryota; kingdom Viridiplantae; phylum Streptophyta; class Magnoliopsida; order Fagales; family Fagaceae; genus Quercus; species Quercus ilex. The sequence continues at coordinate 26,828,438 of CM064919.1, forward strand.
GAGCACAGCTATATCTCACATTCTCCTCCTCCTCCTCATCTTAAGGACGGCTAGGTGGCTTTCTGGACGAGCTAGTCCTAGCTCCAGAAGCCGTCCTGCATTCTATCTCCTAGAATTCCTCTAAAGAAATATCAGGAACCCCAGATGAATAATGTTCGTCTGAAGAACTATCACTACTACTACTTGTGTTACCCTCACCACTTTCATAACTATCTCCACTTCCAGAAGAGACGTCCTGATACTCGTCTATCTCTCTCTCTATGCTATCACTAGACTCAGACATGATTGTTTGAAAAAGAAGGATTAAGACGAAAACCTAAGGAAGAGGAGAGGAAAGTACCTAACGAGACTAGATGAAGAAGTCTAGACGAGAGTCTTGGACGAGATGGCAGAAGGGAGATTATGAGAAAGGTGAAGGGCAAGAAAGAGAATGTGCTTATCTATAGGGCCCAGAGGTAGGGTCAACGACATGACACAGATTAATCAGAAAATGACACGTGGCGCTTTCTTGGAAAAATGGAATCAACGCGACAGACAACCATTATGATTCTGACGCATGGCACGATCTGGGACGATAAATTTTTGACGAAGAAGAAAATTCACGCAAGGCACAGTATTCAACCATTACAATAGTAGCATGTGTCAAAAATAGTGATAAAGTCTACAATGCTATAAACGACCCTTGGACAAGGGGGCAACTGATGGGATAGCAAAAATGACCATCTCTGGTTCGTCCATAGTGGTCGTCCATGAGCATCGTATATCCAAATGTTCAATCAGGTCGTCTGAGCAAAAGAGTCGTCCAAAGGCAAAACAGATGTACGATCACATAATGCCATCTCTGGACAAGAGAGTCGTCCATGGGCAAAGCGCATGGACGACCACACAATAGTCTAACAAAGAGTAGTCCATGGGCATTGCACATGGACGACCACACAACACTCGGCAAATTTTGGAGCAGTTAATCAACCCGTGTTCATCGCCACCAATTCCTCCCAAGCATGTAACTTCCACCAGCGGTTGTAACTTCTATAGCCGTTGAGAAAGTTATGTCCAGATTCCACAAATCTGGGGGAAGTTATTGAACCAATAACTGCCCCAAAGTTCCCTATATAAGGACCGGTCTGAATCAAGCAAAGGTATGAGAGCATTCTGACATTACTCCAAAACAGTTAGAACTCCATTTTTGTGGGAGAAGATACTAACTTAGTCATCGGAGGATTTTAGGCCGGTCCACCCCGGTCTTCTTCTTTGATAGTGTGTTCCTTTTTCAGGCCTTCGCTACCACATTCAGCCCATCGAAGCCGAGTTGTCTAGCCTACTGATTCTGTTCATCATCAGTAGCTATTCTTATGTTTGGTTTCATTGGGAATCTCTTATGATTCCTACGAATGTGAGATGGTAATGTTTGGTTTATTCTCATGAATCTTAAATGAATTATTTATTTTTCTCATTCTATCCTTAGACTTGAATGTGAACTACCAAGTCCTTTAAAAAGAAATCTTCCTCTATATAAATAATGAAAAAAAATATATAAATTATTAATAATTTGTTGAGCAACACACGCACAACAGCAAAAGTGAATACCTGGCAATAATGGGGGGTTCCCTTCAAATTTTTTTTTTTCCACACATGAAACCTAAATAGAACTTTGTTAAAGAATATATCAACAGAGTTGTCCATCCTATTTACGTTATTTTGGCGGGAAATAATAAAGATAAGAGAGAAGATATTGATGATTTGTTTTATATTTTATCTTAACTGCTTAAATGATAAGGAAAATGGGTTAAAATTGTCAATTTATAAAAAATACAATTTCTTTTAAGATTGAGAATCTGGATACCTACTTGTTTTAAAAGGAATCCACATTCCTACTAAGAGATCTTTGCTAGTTTAGTTAATTTCTCAGCTACTGCATTGCCCTGGCATTTTACATGGGCGAAAGAATCTCAAAGTGGAATATTGAATGATCAATATGAGGTGAAAAAATACCAATCTAATATTTAGCTATGACTTTCACTCATATTCAATTGCTGCCACTCTCTTTTTTATTTGTAGGGTTTTATATGCCAAGTGATCATAAATGTACATTTTGAAGTTTTCCCTGCAACCATGCAAATGCAGCCAACTAAGGTACCCAGTCCTATGGTATGTTCACTATCTTTTACCCAAGATGTTGGCATAAAAAAGGCTATGATGTTTGCAAAGTTGTATTAACCATTTTAAATTCGGGTAATATCCTTTTGGCCATAAATTAGTTTCTTAATTACCAAGATTAATCCTCACTATTATCTGGTATAAAAAAAAATCCTCATTATTATCTTTATCTTCCTACTATTAGAAAATTGACAATTTAATATATTCTTTTGGTTTTGTTTAGAGGGGGATTTTTTTTAAATGATATATATATATATATATATATATATATATATATATAAACACAAATACACAAAGAAGAGAGAATGAAGTTCAAACTTCTAACAAAAAGAAATACACAGTTTTCAAAAATATTCTGTTCTTAACTTATACTAAAATAAAACAAATGGAAAAAAATATATAGTATTCCCTTTTCAAATAAAGCAAAACAACTCGATTGGTTTATTATGGTTGAACTACTTGAACGAGCGTATGTAGTATTTTTAATGTTTAACCCTTATGCACGGATTCCTCCATGGTTAGAATTTAAAAATTATAGTAGTTATGTTAGGAGTTCACTTGACCCCCTCTTTACCCTTTTAATTTAAAAAAAGAAACAAAGAATGTTGTGATTTTTCATAATATACTTGGAACCAAAAAAGAAAAGAAAAGCTCAAAATAAAATACTTGATGAATGGTATGTCTACCGACCAAGTTCAAAAGTCGTAGGGCTGCAAGAATGTCACCAATATTGGAGCTTGGTTAAGCTACTAATGAATGACCAAAATATGCAATTCCAGGAAGAATTATCCATAGCTACCAATACGATTGACTATAGAGTGATTGCATGCTGTTTTTGACCCCCAAAATTTTTATTTTATTTTAATATTAAAACTTGGTCCCTCCAAAGTCTAAACTATGATTCCTAGACCTGCCTTCGATGGAGAAAATTTCTCCATGCTGTGGCAAAACTTTTTCTTGATAATATAATAAAAAATTATCATTAATAACATTAATTATTATTGTTATTTATTATTTAAAAGAAAAAATATTTTCAAAAAAAAAACGACACCGTTTTTAAGTCACCGCGGTAGTTGAAAACCTGAAAATGCAATCACGCTACGCTGCATACATACTAAGTGACTTTGTAGGACCCACCTATGATACAACTGGCAGCACACAAGATGAAATCAGAACCGTCCAATAATAAAACTCACACCAAATTCAGAGCGAAACGCACCGTACCTTAGTTCAGCTTCCTTTCTAGGTTTTGAGCTCGTTGTTCCTTCCTTTCTCAAACGTTTCTCTTTTCCTCCTCCACCGCCACAAAGAGAAACAGAGAAAGAGAGAGAGAGAGAGAGAGAGAGAGAGAGAGAGAGGCGGCTCTCTGGATCGTCGGCCGAACAGCGAAAAACGACGTCGCTAAAAGACATGGCCGCTCCCGAAGCCCCTCTCTGCTATGTCGGCGTCGCCAAACAATCCGCTGCTTTCCGCCTCATGAAACAAATGGTACTCCCTCTCTCTCTCTCTCTCTTGAGAATTTGAATTCAACGGTTTTTGATTTAATTCTCTGTTTTATTTATTTATTTATATAGGGCTGGGAAGAAGGAGAGGGGCTTGGTAAAGACAAGCAAGGCATCAAGGGACACGTTCGAGTCAAAAACAAACAGGACACTTCTGGTTCGTTCCTTCTTCTTCTTTTTGATTTTGTGTTAAAATTTAATCTAGTTTAGTAAATGCTGATTTGTCAGAATTTTGAATTCTTAATCTCCAATTATTAAGGACTTGGCTTAACTTTGTTGTTGTTGTTGTTGTTTTTGGTGGAATTTATGATAGGTATTGGTTTGGAGAAGCCAAATGAGTGGGCATTTGACACTACTCAATTTGATAATATACTCAAACGATTGAAAGTGGTATGTTTCGCATCAAATCTCCCAATAAGCTTTACTATGTTGTACATTTTAATTTCGCTGCAAATCCATAATGTGTGTTTTTTTGTTATGTTTTTATTTTACAGCAAGGGGTGCAAGCCAACAATGAAGGTATAAGAATTGTATAAGATTATTAGATTGACTTAGTATTGTTAGCTTTATGATACAATGTAACCTATGGTGTTGTGTGTGTTTTTTATTATAGTTGTTGGGGACGACTCGGCTGAAGTAGGTACTGATACTGATGCATCTAATGATGTTAAAATTTCGGTTGTCAAGGCTACTCGGCCGCAGGGAAGGTCAGTGCAGTTTTGTTTAAATTGTGTGTTGGGTGATTGAAATGTTCGTTATGGTTTTGCTTGTATTGAATATTTTGTTTGTTTTTCCCTTCCTGAAATTCAGATATAAGAAAAGAGAGAGAGGGAAGCTTGTCCATGCCTATTCTTCGAGTGATGTTCAAGGAATTCTCGTAAGTTGGAAGAACACGTTTCTTGTTAAACCAATGTTTCCATACTTTTGTATTTTATAATTTATGTTACTGATTATGTGCTTTGGTAATGTGGACCCTAGGCCAAAAAGGTTGAGGAGTCACCAGGAACAAATTCTGATGTAGATGGTGAATTGGAATCAGCAAAGCTGTTCGAAAGTGAATTTATCTATGTTGAAGGTAATATTTGGAGTGAAGTAGCTCTGTTAACTATCCATTGGTTTTGAATAATGCGGTTAAAATTTTGTTATGACATGGTCATATCCTTATGTGTGCTAGTCCTTTTAACATTCTGGTTAAACTTTCTTTGCTATTCTTAAAGTAAAATGCCAAGTGTTCTATATAATGTTTTAGTCTTGTTGCTAGCTCTCTCTCTCTCTCTCTCTCATGCTTTCATACTTGCGTGTGTAAATAATTTTTCACTACATCCACCATGTTGCTTGAGAAGTTTATCCTTGTAGCCTTGCCCCGTAAGCTGGATACTGGCTATGATGCTTCTGATAAGCTACAATCCGATAGACATTTTGACAAATATGTTTTGTTGGAGATATCCCAAAGAGAAATTTTCATTGGAAAGAGGTTAAGATTTGAAGCATTGAAGCGTTGGCATGATCATTGGTGGGGTGATGGCTCTTCAAGGATTGTTATCTGTACCTTATTCTAATTGCTAGAGAAAAAGAGGCAAATGTGGCTGATTATTTTGCTTTGTGAACATGTGGGGATTCATCTTGGGCCAGCTATTTGTAGAGCTAAATCGACACTTTAAAAAAAAAAATTATTTCTACATTTTTGGGTAGCCAGAGAGCTATGGGGTTTCCTCTGGTGTCTTCTTAGTGTGAATTGGATGATACCTAGATAGCTGTCGGATTTGATGCTGAGTTGGGCTGCTCTTCATGTTAAAAAGGAAAGGACAGCTTGGCAATCTGAAGTTCGATTCCATCTTGTTTGGAGAGAAAGAATTCATGCGTTTTTTGAGATAAAGAATGTTTGGTTGCTCAGCCTTCTCTCATTCCCCAGATTGTGGTTGGTTTTTTTTTTTTCCCTGCTTGTTGTCTTTTCTAGATAGCATGCATCTTTGTTGACATTTTTTCCTCTGTTTGAGTGTTCCGTAATATACTCCCTTCGTACTTGGGCCTTGTCCTTTTCTTTTTAATGAAATACTTTACTGATAGGGAAAATGTGGGGATTCATCTTGGGCCAGCTATTTGGAGAGCTAAATCGACAAATAAAAAAAATATATATATATATATATATATTTGGCTGAAATTTTAAGCATTGAAGTTGGCTGAAATTTTTAAGCAGAGAGAGGAGAGTTGCTTTTTAAATATATTTGTGTCTATTTTACATGCCTTTTGTAGCATGTATCCAAAGAAAACTCTTCCTTTGCAAGAAACAGTATTAGGTGCGGTTTGGATAGGAATTATTGCGTCTGCTTTTATTGTTCTGCGTTTTTCTTTTCTTTTTTTTCTTTTTTTCCTAACGCGTTTCAGCTTTTTTAGAGACAAGAATCACTGTTCATCCACTGTTCACACACTGTTCATCAATGTTCACACACTGTTTACGTACTAAAAAATATTAAAAATGAGTCTCACAGTACTATTCACACATTTAAAAATTATTTTGCTACAGTATTTTCAGTTTTCAGTTTTCAGTTTCAACAAAAATAAGTTGTATTCAAACGGACTCTAAGCGTTTATCTTGGTCTAATGGTAAGCTTCTTTTGCCATTTAGGTTGTTTAATACTTGTGATGAATAGTTATTGCTGGTATTGCCTTACTAAGTGGTACCTTCTGACTACCAAGAAATGAGTGACTGATTTTACTGAGTGGTATTGCCTCGCTGTAGCTTTTGTTTCATTTTTTAACCCTGATGCTGCCATTGAAGCTCTGGATGTATCAGGGTATCTGCCTTGCATCCTTCTCAATATGCATTGCCGGCTGTCTTCTAAGTTCTAACATGTAGGTGGTATTTGAATTTTGGTTCTCTTCAGAACCTTTTTGTATGATGTACCGTGTTTGTTTGAAATTACCTATCTGCATGTGTGTGCTAAGTATGCTACTCACTGTAAAGCCTTATAATCTTCCCAATTCACTACTATTCATATACTTCATCTTAGCTGCTGGCTGGATAAAATGGGATGAGTCCATCATTTTTTGAAATAGCCTTATGACATTGTGACAGGAGACAAAGTTGAAGATATTCCTCCAGATTGGTGGGGCTATAAATATGGTTTTGTCTCAGGAGGTTTTCTTGGGGCAGAATCTAGAAGAAGGAAATCACAGACTGCTGAGAATGCTCAAACAAATAATGAGAGAACTGTATTCTGTGAAGATGATCAGGAGAATCTATATCATCTTGTTCAAGTACGTCTCTTTTTCATTTGAATTCTTTCTTTGTAAACATGTGACATATACCTTGTTCCCATAAAGGCTAAGCTAATCTCTGACAAATAGGTGCTAGAAGATCCAACGATAGTTAGTTGAGTAAAAGGAAGGATAAGTGTACGAGAGATTAAGTTTAGACATTTGATGCAAGTTTGTTTTCTTTTCAGGGTAATGCCACGACTGGAAAGCAAGGACTAGGTATTAGAAGCCAGCCAAAAAAGGTAGCTGGTTGCCGCTTTCGGGGGAAAAAGACATCATTTAGTGATAGTGATGATGAAGATACCAGTGATCTTGGTCATTCAGCCAAACGAAAACGTGATGACTTGTCAGAAGGAGACAGGGCTGACGAACATAAAGTGAAGTTGAAGAAGCTGTGCAAAAAGCTTCTTCGTCAGGTTAGTTCTCCAAACTGCAAATTTTTATAATGTTCAAAATTCTTTTGTCACTGATGGAGGGCTTATCTCAGGTACCTGGAGAGTCATTAAAGCTAAAGCAGCTGAAACTTCTTATTGATGAACATTCATCTTCTATTTTATCCAACTTTTCCTCAAAGAGAGATGCTGTAGCTTACTTGAAACAAAAGGTATGCTACTGTGGAACATTTTTTCTGCTGTATCCCAAATAATTTTTGTCCTTGGAAGACAATAGGATTTAGGTCCTTGTCCATTTCCCTATTAACATTAAAATGTTAACCTAAAAGTAGAAAAAAGTACCTTGCTGAGAGTATGGACTTCAAGATTTGCTTTCTTGCCAATCTCCATAATTCCTTAAGTAGTTTTGAGCTTACTGGGCACGTTAATAAACTCCTGAGTGTTTGGATGAGCTTATTTTTATTGGCATTTATTTTGTTTTAAAAAGTTGTGTAAATGTGCATCCCTATCTATTAAAAGTAGGGCTTTAAAAATTCGTATATAATTGGCCCTAAAAATAAGTTAGCGAGACCTTTAGTGTCTTTTGAAAACAACTTATTTAGTTTTTTTTTGCTGAAATTACTGTAAATAAAAGGTAAAAACTAAATAAAATTAGTACTCATGTGGGCCTGAAAATAGTTGGGAAAAAATAGCAATAAGCTGGTTTATAATTAAGATCCAAACACACTTATTATTTAGAGTGGGTCCTTCAGGTCATCAGTAAATAGTAAATACTGTTCAATTGTGAATATTCTCCTCATATTTGGGTGTTGGTGTCTTTATATATATATAATTTTTAAATTCTGCAATTCATGAAATTTTCTGTAACTGCAGCTGGAAGGTAGTCAGAAGTTTTCCGTGGAAGGAAAAAGAGTGAGTCTCAAATCAAAGAGAGGCTAGAGATTTTTGTTACAAATTTTTGGATTCCATATTCTTTTCCTGGGATTCTGAGAAGCTTGTACCGATACACTGTATATTGCAGCTGAGACTAGATTATAATCTAATTACATCAAAGCCTTTAATAGATCTGTTGTAGTAATTAGATGCAAGTATTTTGTGATAGTATATGCTTTAATTATTTTGCTGGAATGTAATTTCAGCGTCTTTGCTTGGGTGAGAATTGTAAACATTTAAACTGCTGCTTTTCTGTGTCATTAAAATGGATATAATAAGATGAACCTACAAAGTCTAGGTTAACCTGATCGATCTTAAGCAGTCTTCTACAATAACCTGGCTATTCTTAAGCAATTGTCTATGGGCATGTAGACGGGACATTTTAGGAAATCGCTTGGTATCTCTTTAGTTGGGGGTGTGCTAGATGGAAAACCTACATACTGTTGGAAGAACTGCATGACAGCATGAGGTTTTAAAGAACAGTTTTTACAGATCATTTTTTGATTGGGGGCCGTAGACCATTTAAAATGCTATCATCATTCATAAAGATAGAAAAAAAAGGGGATGGTCATCCCTGCAATACTCTATTTCGCATCTAAATTACCTTTAGATTGCTATGATATTCACAACAGAAATTATCAAATTATTTGTGGAATTACGGCTGCTTATCTGAATTAGTTGTCGAACAATAGTGTCCTAGGCATTGCAACTTGAAATTGTCAGACTTGCTTGTGGTGTTAGGCTCCCTATGATTTGATCGGAATGTGGCTGGCGTATCATGTACATTGGTACTTCCAACCTATTGCTGATTAAAAGTACATAATAGCTATGCTCTTGTATATTTCCATCTTATTAGCAATTTGCTCGTCTCCACTCCTTGAACAATCTTCTTTCCATACCTATAGGGACTATTTTGTTAGATGTAATTGGCTTGTACAATTTTCTTTGCTATATACTTACCCAAATAACCATATCCATGGAAGTACAGAGCCTCGATTTCTACTCTCTGACCAAGCTGAACCATTACTGCTAGTTCTTCTCTGTAGTTCTCCTGCCATGCCAAAACACCAGTTTGCAATTAATACAGATCTTGTTTTACGCTAAATGAAAAACTTTCTATTAGATAGAATGAACCTACTTGACCTTACATGGGACTAATGAAAAGGGCCAAAGTTCTGTGGTGGTGGGTAGTTTACCTGCAAGAAGTCTGAGGACATCAAGCTTGTAGCAATTTGCAAGTCCCGCTGTTTCAGTGGAACCATAGATTGTTCAGGTATGAGTTGTAGATCATTTCCTCGAAGTCCCAACCATTTCACATTGCAAGCTTTAATCATGCAAAAATGCGTTAGGCATTGACTTGTTACTTTCTACTGAAGGAGAAAGCAGGTGAAATTTAGCATGATGTGACAAGAAACTTACCATATCTGTATGCCTCCAGTCCCATCCCTATACTTCCAAACTTGAAGGTGCAGAGTATAGCTAATCCAGCTGGATTCCTTGATATTTAATTTCTGGGAGTTACAAGTGAGTGCTAACAAACAACTCATGCAGTGGCAAAGAGAAAAGGTCGCACATACCAGTCAACCAGTGCTAAAATAGGCAAGTCTGGAAAAGCCCGGCTTAATCGGTGAAGAAGAAACCTGCATTGAATGTCTTAGTTTAGGTCGAGACCAATCCACAATGAAGCAAAAATAGATCCAGCACAAGTAAAACTGCAGTGTGTTGAAAGTTTTGACGAAGGCAAATGTTGGAAGATTTTAGGAAAGTAAAAAACAGTTGCTGGAGCTTAAAGCCTCAAACTCTAGTGGAGTGAGTTGTTCAAGCTATACCTTGTGGCAATATCTGGGTACCCTTTTGCGGTGATTAGAATGCTTGGAATTTGGTTGAATATGCGATCCTCTGCTAGCCGCTGGAATATTGCATGCTAAACATATTCAAGTACCCAAAATATTGTTACATGGAAATCGGGAAGCCATAAAAAGGGTGTAGATTGAGAACTTGAGCAAAGGAAATACCTTTTCCACTACAATAATGTACCGTGCATCTGTCTTTAAAATCAACTTCTCTAACAAATTCAGATCACCAGAAATAGCATGCCCAGATGATCCACAGGCAGAACAATCCACAACCTCTTCGTTTGGCTCCTATACATGTTTCAAAGACTAGTAAGGGTGCTAATGTGATCTACTAAACTTTTCTTCGCAGAAACATAACTTTAGATTTGAAAATTTGGTTTGTGAACTTCCCTAAATTCATTTTCCAAGACGAAGTATATTATAAACTGAAGTTCATTTCGTCTGTTGTTACGACTCATGAGACTAGACCATTTACAGATTACAGTGAATGACCTATCTGCAAGAGTTTAGTTACATTGCGGACATAACATGCTTTAAATGAGTTGGAAAAAGCAAAAAGGTAAGTACTGCTCGTCCACACTATCAATGTAATTGTTAAAGTGGCAATGCATGAACTATTGTTTACTTGTTAATATATGCAAGGATTAATATGTTAAAATATTTATGTTGCGAAGCGTTATTACAATTAAGAAGTTTGCAAAGTGAATTTTTTACTCAAGTACAATGGTTTAACAAAAGAATCAAAAAAATTCTTTGTGAAGGAAATTTATATTTGATACTTTATAATTATAGCTACACACCACTTCATCTTTCTCTTTTCCTCCAGTAAGTCTAGAAGCGCAATTTTTATCATAACCGTTGATATGACATGCCTGTTGAATTGGTGCATCATAAAATTGAAGTAGTTATTGGCATAATTAAATTGATATTTCTCCCATCAAAACAGATTATGTCAACAATTACAAAAATCGTTGTGTTACGCTTTACTGTTTTTCCTCACACACCGTGTGGAGATGACTGTCTCCCTTCAGAAAAGATCATATTTGTTTTTTTTAAAGCAATAAAGACCAGAAGTCTTTTAGCCTATGCTACCCTATAATCAAGATCACATGAAAAGCAACTTTTTCTTAAGTCAGAGACCCACGTGAGGAAAAGCTCCTATTGTAACACAAAGTCAAGAAAAACAACTCATTCAACTTGCCTACCAACTCATCTCAACACAAACATTCCTCTTAAGTATCAATCATACCATGAATAACACCAGCAGCTCCAGCCAGAGGCTTAAAGCTGGCAAGTGAATTCCCATATCACTAGTAATCAACGTGGTTGTTGGATCGATTTAAAAAAAATGTGCCATTGCCCAAATTACTATTGATTAAACTAAAAGCAATTAGATAACATGCCTGCAGTAACAGGCGCCCTGCAACAAGTCCTCTGCTAGATGCCATGATTCCAAGACTGAATCGGCTACATCGAAGCAATGCTACTACATCTGTTAGACATTGACTGAATAACTTAGAAACAACAGCTAAATTAAGATGTAACTAAAAGAAGAAGAATCAGAAAATAAACCTTGGATTGTCCTGTTAACCTGCAACTGAGAAGTAAAATAGTCTGGAGAATCACAAAGCAACTTGTAGAAGAGCTCCCTCTGCGTGACCCGCTTTTCTTGCACCAGAATCTGAAAGCACATTTCCATCACCTTCCACACTATCAGGTAGAAAAAAATATTTAAAAACAATACACACAAAAATAGAACTGTTATCAAGGTACAATTGTACATACACTCTTAACAAGAAAATAAAATTTTGGGCAAATTGCACTTTCCCCCTTTAACTATGGAGCAGCTGCAATGTCCTTAAACTACAAATCTATGCAGTGTGGTCCCTTAACTACTGGATATAAGCATTTTGCCCCCTATTTTTAGAAATTCTGTCAAATCTAACGGAAAATTCAAATTTCTATTTGAATTTTTTTATTTTTTATTTTTTCATTGAAGTTGACTGAAAGTTTATCGACAGAGATATTTGCTTATTACCAATAGTAATGAGAAACATTGCTTAGTTTTGAAGGGGAATTATAACTATACCATAGTTAAGGGCTGAGGTAAAGTTTACCCTAAAATTTCGAATTGAATTAATACCTCGAATGAAGGCTTTAGCAGCATTAGCTCGCATCAAAGACCTTGTGCAAAAGGAGTGAGAGAGAAAAATCCATGAAACTTCAGTTAACAGTCCTTGACTCACTCGCCTATTGCTTGACTTCCGATTGATCTGTTCGTTGCATCGATTCAAAGATACTCAAATCATTTACATGCCAGTAATTTGAACTTAATTTCAGTTTAATTTCTGAGGAAACGCACAAAGAAATGAAAGCTTGAATTTTATAGTCAAATTTTTTTCTCTTTTTTCTCAGCAGCCAAACAAAGATTATGCTAATTAATGAGCACAATGAAATCAAATGTATTACTCGGCTATTGCTTGACCTCCTATTGATCTGTTCGTTGCACCGATTCCAGGATGCTCAAATAATTTACATGCCGTTAATTTGAACTTACTTTCAGTTTAAATTCTGAGTAATCGCACAAAGAAATGAAAACTAGAAAATTTTAAGTCAGTTTTCTTCTCTCTTTTTCTCAGCAGCCAAACTAAAAATATGCTAATTAATGAGCACAATAAATCAAAGGCTGAAGAATTTGTATTACTCGGCTAGTGCTCGACCTCCTACTGATCTGTTCGTTGCACCGATTCCAAAGATGCACTAATCATTTACACACCGTTATAGCCAACAAAGATTACGTTAATTAATGAGCAAAATGAAATCAAAGTCGGACTAATTCGTATTACTCGGCTATTAGTTGAGCTTCTATTGATTGATCTGTTCGACATAGCATTAGTTTTGAACTTAATGTCCGTTTAATTTCTAAGGAAACGCACAAAGAAATGAAAACGAGTAAGTTTGAAGACAATTTTCTCATGTTTTCTCAGCAGCCAAACAAATGCTTATGGTAATTAATGAGCAAAATGAAATCAAAGACGGACTAATTTGTATGCAATAATTGGCGTGAAAGCGAAAAATAATACCAGAGGAAGATCGGAGATTGCAGGAGCCGGAGAGGTCAAGATCCTGAGGAAATTGAGCACCGCAACTTCGATTCTCGCTCGGACCTGAACCAAAATATTTCAATTCTGAGCCAAAAGAGAGAGAGAGAGAGAGAGAGATGGTTGATGGTGATGATGTTGTTACCTCAGAAGGAGGGATGATATCGGCGAAGCAGAGGTGTTGATCGGAGAAGAACCTCATCGAGGAATTACATAGATCTTCCATTTTTGTTGAGAGCGAGACCGTGTGTTTGATCGCTGAGAAATTGGATTTTTGAAACTTTTGCACTGTTTGTGATTGGCGCGCAAGCCTTGTGATGATATTTGAATAGAAGGCCGTGTAACTGTGTTAGCAAATAACCGATAATTGAAAAGGCGCTTTCAGGTTGATGAAAATAATGAAATGATAGAGTCCTTGCTTGAACGTGGAAAACGCTAAAGGAAAACACGATTTCGTTATTGTGGCGGTGTCAAGACAAATATGGCCCACATGTCTCGTCCGTTTGAGTCCATTTGCTTGGATGATTTGAGACTGGTGACAGCTACCAATAAAATCTATTGAACCAAAGGTTTTTTTTTTTTTTTTATTTTTTATTTTTATTTTAAGATAGAATTTTTACTCTAGTTTAATCTAAGTGTGTATGTGTATAAAGTTCCCTCCTAAAAACTTAACTTCGACCCTTACCTCCCATACCTTACAAGCATTTATACTTGTGGGGTGACTACCGCACTAAGAGTGTGCGGTGGCCAAAATTTTTCACTTTTCTATTCTTTCATAATTATTGATGTGATTTATTGTAATTAATGTAAAATATTAAAAACAATTTCAAAGGTAAATTTATATTAAAATGATATTTTTATTCTAATCACAACTTACCATACACACTTAGTAAATTGCAAAAAAAAAAAACTTGTGTCCTTAGCATTGTTTAAAATATTATAACAAATACTAAAATATTATAACAAATACTCGTGGTAAAGATTGATTATAAGATATGCTATTAAAGAGATTGTCAATATGTAGGATTGAAGATCAACCACTTGGATTGATCAACTCATTCTATTTTATTTTAGTAATATTTGAATTTAAATTTAATTGGATTAAATGCGAGGGATACACAAATTTATCATATTGTCAACTTTTAAATACAAAATAAAAAAGTATTTTTATTATACTGTTGATGTAATATCATTTACATTCGTATAATTATTTAAAGTAAAATTAGTATTACCTTCAACGTTTTTCTTTTAATTAAGTTGGATTCAAGGCCCTGCGTGCTCTACAAGTCTGCAGGATTTGGGAATCCCTCCTTATTCTAAAACTTTCCAAGGTCCGCCTCATGGTATCTAAGTTGAGAGAGATAAATAAACAAGTATGATTGCCCCCTATTGAGATATACTATTAAACCTAAATTGGGATTATCTACTAAGAATTAAGGTAAAGTAGTTTAAGGCAGTTGCATAGGCAATACCGACGTACACTTTGAGTGTCTTTAAACTACCAAACACTTTATGTGATAAGATGACAAACATGGTCCGAAAATTTTGGTGGGGGTAAACTAATGAAAAAACTAAGATGACATGGCTTAGTTGGGACAATGTTTGTACTCTTAAGGAGGAGGGTGGCTTAAGCTTTCGAGATCTTAAAGCTTTTAATCTTGCACTTTTAGCCAAATAAGGGTGGACACTTCAAACAAATACCTTATCTCTAGTCTATAGAGTTTTAAAGGCGAGGTATTTTCTGGATAGTGACTTTCTTGGGGTTAAACTGGGCTCTCGACCATCTTTTGCATGGCGAAGCATTATTGCGGCACAAAATATTGTCAGAAAAGGGTGTAAATGGCAGGTGGGTGATGGGAAATCAATTGGAATTTGGACTGATAAATTGCTTTATGATTCATCTTATTTACAAGTGTTGTCCCAGCCAAGCACCATCCTCACTCAATCTACGGCTAGTGTGGGCTTATACTCTCCAAAGGGACAGTTTATAGTTTGAAATGCTTAAAAGCTTGCAGTGACTGAATTTCTGGTGAGAGTACAGCGAGATCCTCCAATGCTAATACACACAAAAAATTTTGGAGAAGACCGTGGGGCTTGAATCTGCCAAATAAAATTAAGTCTTTTGCCTAAAGAGTTTGTTGTAATATCCTTCCTACAAAAATGAATCTGCGTCACTAACAAGTCATTGATGAAGCTCAGTGTGAAGCTTGCGGTCTAGGGGAAGAATCTAGTGGCCATTCATTCTGGGAGCGTGGGAAATCACAATAAGTGTGGAGTTTATCTGGTATTGCGTTTGAGACACAATGAATTTATTATCAAGAATTTATGGACCAGGTATGGTATTTGATTTTCGTCCAACACGCTGGAGATGACACTTTGGAGATGATTTTTATGGTAGTTGGTGCATGTGATTTAATAGGAATGTGGTCCGACATGGGAGTGTTCGTCAATCAGCAACAATGGTGGTGCAAAAAGCTTGAACTTTGCTTGCTGAATTTCAAGGAGCAAACCATGTTATTGCTTCACTGAGGATGGAGATGAATGATTCATGGATATTACCAACGACCCCAAATTACAAGATGAATGTGGATAGCACAGTTTTTAGTCATATTTGAGGGTTTGGGGTCGGGGTGGTGATCCGTGACCATGAAGGAAGGATTGCAGCAACAATGAGCAAGAAACTTCTTCAACCTTTACGTTCGTTGGTGATTGAGGTGAAAGCTATGAAAATTGGAGTGTCATTTGTGTGGGATGCTGGTATAAGGGATGTGGTAGTTGAAAGTGATTCCAAGATAGTAGCTGACACTCTACTGGGTTTATGTACTCCTCCCATGGTTGTCTTAAATGTTTTAACTGGTATTGCATACAAACTTTAGGATTTTAGATTCGTTCAAGTGTCTCATGTGAAGTGTCAATGCAATAAACTTGCACATTTTGTTAAAATTTGCCAAAGAAATAGATAATATTAATAATTATGTAACATGGATAGAGGAAAATTCATCGCTGATTGAATCAGCTATTGCTTATGATGTACTGAATTTATCTTCTTCTTAATAATGTTACAAAGTTCTCATAAAAAAAAAAAAATTTATAAATATGGTTATGGGGTTTCTTGACTCTACTTGATTAATTAAGGTTTACATTGATTATACAAGTTGATCATTGCTCTTCTGCAGTTTTTCTCCGGTCTCATATATATATATATATATAAAATTAAATATATAATCCTATATCCCCCTTTCCTCACCCACCAAATTATGCACATCAATGCCGTGCACTGTGCACTACATCCATTGATAATATTATCTTGTAAGTATTATGGGGTCTTCCTAGCCATCACCGAATGTCAAAGGAAAGTATTTTTTTTATATGTAAAAAAAAGTAGCATTATTAATGATAAAAAAGTAATGGATTTTAATTATCTTTTTTTTTTTTAATCACAGGTTCAAATATATCGTTTAAAAAAAAAATTCAGCTAGGTACGTTATTCTTTGAAATTCTTCCTTGACATAATCTGCAACGTTTTGCAAGAGCTATATTTGATCTAATATTGGTAAGATCCCACTTAGACCTTGAAATTATATAATACTACAAAAGAACACTAATTACAGAAAAGTGGTTTTCGGCGTCAAAGTTTTGAATAACAAAAACAAACAGAGCCAAAAATGGGTCATATTCGCAGTCTTTAGTCCTTACCATTCCGCGTGGAACAGAACAGAACAGAACAGACAGCCCATCAAAAAAAAAAAACCAACAGCTTTCAAGTTACAGTCTTTTCAAACTAGCTCCTAGTGGCCTACACTCTATGCTTAATAGGTAATACGTATGAGCCAAGTGAAAGATATCTAACTCTATTTGGATTGAACTTATTATTACTGAAACTGAAAATTAAAAACTAAAAATTAAAAATATTGTAATAAAATAATTTTTAAATGTGTGAATAGTATCGTGAGACTCATTTTTAAAATTGAAAACTGAAAATACTGTAGCAAAATAATTTTTAAATGTGTAAATAGTATCGTAAGACTCATTTTTAATATTTTTCGGTGCATAAACAGTAATAAACAGTAATTTTTTTCCTTTGTACAATAAACTCATGTGACGTTACTGTTTATGCACAAGAAAAAAAAAAAAAAAAAGGAAAAAGCCGAAAATGAAAACGCAGACGCACCAGACGCTGAAACCAAAGTGTCATGGTGGTCACCAAAAGCCCATTCTTGAGCTTCCCTGGAATTCACGTAACAGTACACTTTTTTTTGGCAAATTGAGCTCGAGCCCTCTTTGAGTCTCTATTTACAAAGGAGTATATATATATATATATATATATATGTATGTATGTATAATTATTGTATATCACACTTATAGCAAGTTGCAAGAAGTGGCCGACTTGTTCTGCTTTGACTTTGAGAAAGTTCTTGTCTTTAAACGGCGGTTCATCATTCGTGTTCCCTTTGATCCTGAATATGTGAACAAAGCTATGGCGCTCTTAATTTTGGGCTCTTTGGGCACGTCTTTGTTTCTTGTGAAAGGTAAATTTGACTTTGTCGGTAAGGTGTTGTAGCTAATCTTTTTTCTTTTGTGCGTGCTGAAGGGAGTTTGGGACCAAGCTAGCTAAATCATATATCTTCTTGTATATCCGAATAAGTGTAAGATATGGGACAAATGATCATCACTACAATAACCCCCATAATGCATGGCCGTATGTGGCACTAGGTTTTGTAAGTTTCTTTTATGGAACCAGAATAATCTTTAATTTATTCTTGAGAATGTTTGTTTTATCATCATCAGCTGGTCTCTATTCTTAGATCAAATGCAGCTGGTCTGTCCTCTTCAACACATACACACACACACACAGTGAACAAAATCACAAATCGAAATCCAATTTTAAAATTTACTACTCAAATACAGGCCACATTTTAGAAGTATGCTATGCTCGAGATGGAAGAACTTCATGCAAGTGAAAACGTTAAATTTGTATCATGAATTAATGATAATATTAAAAAAAAAATTTATTAATATTTTTTTATGAATAATGATAATATAATATAAAGTTTTTTTTTTTGAATAAGCTATATAATATAAAGTTGAAATATCAAATTGATATAATATATATAACATCGTACACATTTGTTTAATTTAGAATATAAATCTTACATTACTAGTACAATATAGACTAAGAGTTTTATTTGTATAAGAAATTTTTTTAGTTCACATTGTATTTTCAATGTAGATCTTATATTCTAGACAAATATATATATATATATATATATATATATATATATATATATATATATATATATATTTAGAATTCTGTACACAGTTAGGGATGACAATTTTGGGGCGGGGCCGAATGATGGAGTCTTTGCCCTTGCCTCGCATGGTTTTGTCTTATCCCATCCCTGCATGATGAGAAAACTTTTCTTGCACCATCCCTATCCTTTGGGGCCTTGCGATGCCCTGCCCCACCCCATAATACCCTACTTCTTTTTAACTTTCCTAGAAATATTATAGTTTTTTTTTTTTAAAATAATCTGTTTTATTAATAAAAATATACTTGAAATTACAAATAAATTTATCCCATCAAATTAAACTAATTTTTAGAAAAAATCTGAATAATATTATCTAAGTGTTTAACAAGATAATATTACAACAACAAAAAAACCTCATAATACAAAATCAATTATTCTATAGTATATAAATTTGTTTCTAATAAACAAGATTTTCAGACCCGGACCGGACCGGGAGGTTGGATCGTAAAAACCAGGATGAAAACTGGTTTTTAAGCATAAAGAATCGGATTTTTTGTTAATTCCGCGAATCTCTAAAACTGGGGTTCGACTGCACGAACTGGTGCAAGAATCGTGCAGTCCAACCCCTTAGCAATTAAAAAAAAAAAAAAAACTTAACACAATTTTATTCTACTTAATTAAATTATCCATCTCTTACAAGGAATAAAAAAAAATTATAATTAAAATCCTTCAAAGATATTCAACTTCAAAAATTAATAATAAATTTTAGAGATTAAATTTTATAAGGACGTAGTGTAAAACCCATGTTTTACCCATTTAATCCCAACATGCCACATTATCTTATCACATATTTAAAAATAAATACAATCACACTCAATCAATTCTAATACCCATATATAAATCCAACCAAATTGAGAATCAATCTAGATGTTATTAGGTGTAATAGGATGTACTGAATTTTAAGTAAAATGCTGATGTGACAATCACTTATTGGATAGAGTAAAACATGGGTTTTATACTCCATCCTTATATAATTTAATCTCTAAATTTTAATGTTTTCATGGTTATTATTTTTATTTTATTAACTTTCTTATTTAATTATTAAATATATACTTGAAAATCATTAAATTTCCCTTACATATATGGATATATTGTCAATTTTACTAGTTTTATAAATTTAATATCTATATTTAGTCTTTAATTAATTATTAATTTAATTATGACGTCATCATGGTTTGACCCCGATTCGACCTAAAAAATCTTGAACCTCTCCCTTTTACGGTTCAATGAACAGTCCGAGTCTGAAAATCTTACTAATAAAGACAAAAACAAAAAACAAAAAAGTTAGAATTGATACCTTATTTCCAATCTTGCTAGAGAGAAAAAAGAGGTAAAGAGCCACGTTGGGTAGAATAAAATAATCTGATGATATACTTATTTAAATAGTAGGGTTTTATGGTATGAAAAATTACAATTTAACCCTTAATTATCAATGCGGGGTGGGTAGGGTGGGCTAGGTCTAAAAAGTCTAAACCCATCCCTACTCCACCCTGTGGTGCGGCTCGATTCCCACCCCACCACCTTTGCATCCACATGAACCGAAGTAGCGAAGGATGAGTCAAGTAGGGTGGGGCAAAATTGCAATCCCTATGCACAGTACACATTTGTTTAATTTATAATATAAACCTTATATTGCTAACACAATCTAAACTCTGAATTTTTATTTGCGTAAATAAGGTAGGTATAATTAGTCTTGTACAAAAAGTAACTCATACGGTTTTATAATTATTAAAATGATACCTAAGTTTTTTTTACCAAAAAAAAGGACGTATTAGCAGGGTCCACGCGCCGGAAGTATGAATTTGGAGATTTGATCCAAAATTCCAATTGACTGGTCCTCGCATATACATGACTTCCAAGCGTAGTCGCGAGAAGTTACAATTTGCACACGCACAGCTGTTCTCACCACTACGCATGCATAACAAGATAACATACCATTTCGGCATTTCCCTTTAATAAAATAACATGACATAATGAAAAGTTAATGTTTATATTAAATGGTTTGTTTTTACTTTTTTTCAAAAAAATGAAAAAATGGATTTTTTTTTGTTATTATAAAAAGTGATGTCCCAGTCTCTAATTAAACTATTCTAGTATTTGCTTATGAAACATGCACCTTAAAAACTTTATAAATCATGATGGATAAAATTTGCAAACTAGAATTTTATGACAAGTTTTTCAAATTTATTAAGCCCATTACTCTTAAAAAAACCTTTGAAATATCACATGAACTGTATATTTCAATCCAAAGTTTACAATAAGGAAAAAAAAAAAAAAAATCAAATCTATAACATTGTTTTTCAAACTAAGATGGAAAAAAATTAAGGTAAATTGCAAATTACACCTTTAAAATATGAAGGTGATTGGATTTTACACCTTGAAATTTTAGAATTTGGATTTTATCCCATAAAGTTTGGGGTATTTGGATTTTACACTATAACGTTTTAGAATTTAGATTTTACCCCCTAAAGTTTGGGAGTGTTTAAATTTAACACTCCCAAATTCTGAAACTTTAGGGTGTAAAATTTAAACACTTCAAAATTTTAGGAAATAAAATCTAAACACCCTTAAAATATAGGAGATAAAATCCAAAATTTAAAATGCTAGGATGTAAAATCCAAACACCCAAAATATTAGGGAGTAAAATCAAAATTCTGAAATTTTAAGGGGTAAAATCTAATTTTCCCTAAACTCTAGGAGGTTTAATTTGTAATCTACCCAAAAAAAAAAAAAAAAAAAAAAAAAAGGAAGCAAAAACATAAAATGAACCCATAGCCCATAGGAGCAGGAGAGAGGATATGTATTCACTAATAATCTAATAAACAATTAAGGAAAACAATCCAAAGCGAGTAAGATTTATTGTGAATGTTCTTTCCAGTTGTCATACGCTTTGACTTTTTATAAAGTCAATAGAAGAGAAAGTCAAAATTGGTTAGAGTGAAAGGAAGAGACTCCAAGGCAGATCTTTTTCTTTTAAACTCTTCTCTCCAATATATAACCAAACCCCGCTTCCAATATTCTCAGAAAGCTGTTTGCAACTCTCTTACAAGCTAAAGTCAGCCCGTTCGTCTTCTTCTTCTCTCTGTCTCTCTGCTCTATCAAACTCGTTTTTTCTGCACAACAAGAAGTTCTTGATGAGTGATTTTGCGTACATGGAAGACTGGGGTTTGCAAGCAGTAGTAAGAGGGTACATAAATGAAGCACCTACCACAACCTTGGCCAACCCAAAGTCTTGTTTTGCTCCTTTGAGTGGTGTAGAAGATGACCCTTTTAGCTTTCCTGAAATCAGTGAAACCACAACAGTTTTAGATGAACTGGAAAAGCTTTACAACCCTGTGTTGCACCCCCTTTCCTCACAAACCATGCCTGTGAGTTCCATTTCTGTTCCAAAAGAGGCCAAGGAACCAGAAAAGCAGCCAAGTAGCAAAGAAACAGCAACTGCATATAAAAAAAGGTCGGTTATTTGGTGTAAAGTCAATAGACTTCTGCCCTGAGCTTTTCTTTTAGCTTTTTAGCTTATTCGTTTCTCACTAAAGTAAAATTGCTTCACACATGTCAGTGTTCATATATGCAGTTGAAATTTTGTTAACCTATCTTTTTCTATATGTTGCAGGAAGAACCAGCACAAAAGGGTAGTGCAACATGTGACAGCGGAGGGACTTTGTTCAGATATGTGGGCATGGCGTAAATATGGTCAGAAACCCATCAAGGGGTCGCCTTATCCAAGGAGCTACTACAGGTGCAGTAGCGCAAAAGGGTGTCCAGCAAGAAAACAAGTTGAACGGAGCCATTTGGACCCTGAGGTATTCATTATAAATTACAGTTCAGAACACAACCATAGCCACCCGACTCGGCGAAACTCCCTAGCTGGTAGCACCAGGACCAAGTTCCCAACATCTAAAAAGAAAGGCAAAAGTAGTACTTCTCCAACAACCCCTTTGATGTCATCCTCCGTTGAAAATGAGTTTGTGCAAAGTACAAGCATTAAGACCGAGGAATTAGAGCAAACAACGGTGCAAGACAATGAAGGTAATGATATTGTTATTCCGGATTTGGACAAAGAATTATTTCCATGCCTAGAGGGTTTTGATGAACTTACTGAAGAACCTGCCTTGGATGTTTGCTTTTTGGACCAATTATTGGAAATAAGTCCACCTTGGTTCATTGATAATTCCATTTCCACAACCACAAGCCATGGTTGCTAACACGAAGAGGGCATGTGGGAAATGCATAATTTTTGATTTCTCAACACAAAAGGGTAAACTGTAATTTCCAATTTTTCCACAACCATTTTTGTTTTGTAATTTAGCGTCCAAGTTGTCTGAAATGGTTCTGGTATTGGACCAAAAAGATACATATGTTGTATGTTAATTTCAGTAAAAAAATTTGGTGAATTTGGTCTAAGATCCGACTTATTAAAACATTTTAGACCTCATTTTTCTATGATCATTAAATATAATAAGGATTAGGATCACATCATCTCTAATTTTCTATAAGTGGTATTATTATATGAAAATCAATTTGGATTTTCTGAGAGTTTTTTATATGAGGTGGGACATTTATCCACAGCCCGCACACCGCCCTAACTGGAACTGAAAAGGACAACCAATTAACTTATTTTTTATTTGAACAGGATAAGCTTCATTTATGACCTTACTTAATGTACAATCTCTAGCTAGCTAGCTACTTATAAGCATTGAAATATACTCTTTTTTTTTTTTTTTTTTTTGGAGAATCCATTGAAATATACTCTTAAATCATTATTTTTTGTTATTAGGATTTAGGGCCTGTTGAATCTTTTATTTCCGCTTCAAGGGATTGCAGTTTTAAAATTTGGATTGGATGGGCTTTCCACTCGTAGAACATACAGTTGAGGATAGGGAATAGCAACGTACTAAGCTCCAAGAGTTTGTTTTGTTTTTAGACAGGTAGATAGTTGAAGGTCAGTTTCAAATCAAAGGCACGAGGCATTATAAATTATGCTATTACCACTAGATTATTACTTGAGCTACTCAACTAAGCTCGAGTTTACTGTGAATAAAACTATGAACTATTTCTACTTCTTGTAATTGGTAATAAAATTAACTAGACATATCAATTTATAGGACTTATGTAGTAAAACTTGTAGTATACTAGTATAACTCTTTTTTTTTTTTTTGGGTATATATAATTATAAAAAATAAAAATAAAAACTTATTGCTCTCATATTTGGGGGCCTTTCTATGTTAGGCGGCCTTAATCCATGACCTAAATGGCCTATGCCTATGGCGGGTTTAGTCAAACAATAACACAACAACATTCAAATCCCAAAAAAAAAATAGCTAAATTGTTAAACACACCGTTCTTTTAAATACTAGTGTGGGTTGCACGTGCAAGGCACGTGCTGGCCCTTTAGTGAGAGAATTAATATAGAATTTTGTTGTTGTTGAAGAAGCATGAAGTCATGTACTTAAATTTAAAATAGCTATTTGAATCTATGTACTATGACAATTTCTTAGAACTTATTTACTAAATATAATATATACTCACCAAAAAATGCTACAAAGAATGATAATGAATGTCATCATCTTTCTACAATATTTAAATTTTCGTAATGAATGATAATATATGCTACAATTTTTTTGAAGATTTTCATTAAATTAAATATTTGCAATCATCTACAATGAACATTTTGTTATTCATATTTCATTCTTTATTATCTTATTTTATGATTCTAACTACGGTGTTTAGCTTACTTATTTTTAATGAATATCCTTTTAAGCAGGAAAATAAATTAAAATAAGAGCAAAATAACAAAAGACATATCATCAAAGTTTCTATTAGATAAAATTATAAGTGTAGAATATTTAAACCTAATAAATTAGTGTTCTCTAGGTAACAAATAGAACACCATATATTATCATTCTAACTTTCCAAGCATGACTACCAATCTACCACATAAAATTCAAAATTGTAAGGTTGAATTTAATCAATCATTTTGTTGGCTTTATTCCATGCCAATTTGTTTGTAATTCAGCATTTAGAAATCTTGTATTTAGGTGGGAATCATGTAAGGGTAGTGTGTGAGAGAGTGTGAAGAAAAGCTCAAGAGTATGCACTCAAGCAGGGCCTCGCGGCTGGATCTCGCGACTGGCTCGCGGCTGGCAAGTCACCAAAGGAGGCACACGTGTGAAGCATGTAGAGGAGCTCAAGAGTCACGCCAACTGGAGCACTACAGGACAAAACTTCTAGTCTGGCCAAGAAGTTAGCTCGCAACTCAGACTCGCGACTCAGTCAAGTCACGAGGTCAAGTCGCCAGACCACTCTGTTTGAGAAAAACTGACATTTCGCATTCCAAACACACACCAGTATAAATACCCCTTATACCCACGTATTGTACAGAACTTCCAAAGAGAATTTTGAGAGAAAAACCCTAGAGAAAAATAAGATTGACTCATCCACAATCTTCATCCTTGGTTCTCCAAATTCCTTTACTCTCACTCTCTCCATTGATACATCTTTGAGAGTTACATTTAGCCAAATCATTTTCTCACCATACCCATATCTGTGAGAATGTTATTTTGGTGCTCGGGAAGCAGTTAGAAAGGGACCAATTGATATTGGTTGATGCTATGGGTTATAGTAGAATCCGGTAGGCTAGAGAAGACAAATGTTCGGCATAACCTTGTTGGAGCAAAAAGCTTGGAGGGCTTAGCTACACTGAGTAGATTAGGCTTGGAGGGTCTTCTGCTGTTCATGTATCCTAACTTCATCCTCTAGTGGATTATTGATCGCTTGGAAGGCAGTGGAGAGGCTTTATACTGAGGACTTTAGTTTCTCTTGGATAACACATCGCTATGTTGTCTTTGTGTTTGCATCTCTCTTCCCTTAATCTTTGCCATTTAATTTCTGCTGTGGTTGTGATTTTATTTAGTTTAGTTTGAATTATCAATTCTGTTTTAGCTTATTTTTCATATTCCGCACATACATTGTTTGATAATAAGCTTGAATTGGTAATTTGGAGTCTAAACGTTCAAGACGTTTTATACACTAAATTGAACATTCAAAAATACACAAAGAAATTTTTAGGAATTATAAGATTTTGTTAGGGTTTAACTAAGAGAGAAACAATAGGGGCATATGCTCATTTACAAAATATAAATAATGAAATTAGTCAACTTTACTTTAGGGGGGAATGCAACTGCCCTTAACATAAAGGAGGAAAGTGTTACTTCGTCAATTTGTGTGTGTGCTATGTGTGTGTAAAACAATATGTATGTGTGTGTGTTTTTGTTTTTGTTTTTTTTTTTAAACTTGAAACAATGTGTAAAAAAAAAATCAACCTAAAAAAAATTATGTATTAAACAATGAATTTTAGTTCAGCAAATTGAATAAACCAAAAAAGAAGTTTAGAAACACAACAAAAAGTCACGATATTTTTACAATACCTTCATTTTAGCTATGTTGGGTCCTAGTCTGATATTTTATTATTTTATTTTAGAGTAATGTTACGTCTATAATATTTTCACAATAAATCTTAGGTGGTAAATTGCTTCTAGTTTTAAATTGGGCTAATCACTTTTAACCGTGCATTTAAAAATAAAATAAATAGCCAATTGAAGAAAATTGTGACTAAAACAATGAGTTTTGGCTTACTAAATTTGACTAAATAAAAAAGAAAAAAAAAAGAAAAAAAGAAAAAAAAGAAGCCTAGAACACAACAAAATGTCACACAAAAAAGAAGTTTAGGAATATAACAAAACATCACAACATTTTCATAATATTTTTTATTTCCAGTTGTGGTAGGTCCCAGTTTGATATTTTATTATTTAATTTTTACGTCCACATCATTTTCACAATGAATCTTAGGTAAAAAATTATTACTGGCTTTAAAATTATGCATTAAAAAAAAAGCAAAAAGATAATACAAGAAAATTGTGCTTGAAACGTGCAGTGAATTTTGGCTCATCCAATTTGACTATATATACTAAAAAAGAAGTCTAAGAATATAACAAAATATTAAACATTTTCACAATACTTTTATTTTTAGGATCCGAATAGATATATTTTTATTTTATTTGAGAGAAATACTACATCCATTACATTTTTAGAACAAATTATAAATGACAAGTTATTATTGGTTTTAAATTGAATCCGCTACTAATATCACTTTTTTATCCTTCAAAAATACCTTGCCACATAAAATTTGTTACAAAATTATTGTGAAAATGTTGTGGACATAGCATTTCTTTTTATTTTATTTTATTTTGATCTATAAGGAACTGAAATCTCGCGATTGTGAAAATATTGTGACAAGAAGAAGATGTTATAACATTTTTATAATACATTTATTTTTAGTTGTGATTGTTCTCAGTCTCTTATTTTATTATTTTATTTTGACCTTTAAAATATTGACACCTCAATAATTATGAAAATATTGAAAAAATTTGTTGCGTTAGTGTAATTGTGTATGCACATATAATATTTAAAAGCACAAGCAAAACCAGCATATAGTGAAAAAAAAAAGGGCCAATGAACAGTGCAAATTGTCAATAATTGTGAAAATATTGTAAGAATTTGTTAAGTTAGTGTAATTGTATATACACATATAAATATTTAAAAGAAAAGACAAAAACAGCACAACCAAAACTGGCGTACTGTGGTTTGTGGGGGGAAAAAAAAAAAGCCTAATGAACAATGTTGTGAAAGCGTTGCGAAAAATATTGTAAATGTCGGACTTCTTTTTTTCATAATACCTTTAGTTTTAGTTGTGGATGATTCTAGTATGATATTTTATTTTAACCTATAAGGAATTAACATATCAACAATTGCAAAAATATTGTGACAATTTATTATGTTAACTAACAGTTTTATATATATAAAAAAATAAAAAATAAAAGAGTGGACGGGATATTACCCCGAAAAAAAAAAAGCAGAGAAAAAAGAAAAGAAAAGAAAGCAGTGGGAAAAGGAAAAAAAAAAGCAGCAACTATTCAAAACTTGAAAAAAGAAAAGGACTCAATAAACCAAAACACTTTTAGCCAAAGCACTCTAGCGTCAATGACACTTTTTATATAGTTAGTAGAAATAAAAAGGCAAAAGAAGTATTTGTTTGTGAACTGTTTATTTAACTTTTTACTGAAAGTATATTAAAGTATACTTGTATTTTAATTTTTTTTTAAAGTAAAAAAAAAAATGAAGTATTAAAACTTTGTACATAAAAACTAAAAGTAAAAAAACTAGCTTATAATTTAGTGCCAAATACACACAAAAATGATAAACAAATTGATACGGGTAACACTTAAGAATTTGTTACATAAAACTAGTTTTTATTTTGTCATCAGTTACCGGAATAGGCTAAATGACCATTTTAATTTTTGAATTTATTGGACAATATTGAATTTTGGGGGGCTAGAGCCTAGAAGAATTTTTCACATGGTCCTGTCCACGCATAGAATGATACAAAGGTCCAATTATTTATGACTCAATTTCTTTGTCTGGAAGACATGTTTGCAAAATTTGTATTGTTAGAAGTTAGAACAGTATGTCTCAATGTTGGTGAGACCTTATAGAAATGGCACAACAATATAATTTGAATTTTTGTACTTCTTAGTTAATTTCATGAACTCGTGCAAGTTACAAAGATCAGATTCTAGATCGTTTGAGTCCTCAAGTGTTATTTTTGGTTGAACTCTTTTTTAGCATATTTAACTTTTTACTGAAAGTATATTAAAGTATACATTTTTTGTATATTTAACTTTTTTTAAAAAGTAAAAAAAAAAAAATGAAGCATTAAAACATTGTATATAAAAACTAAAAAGTAAAAAACTAGCTTATAATTTAGTGCCAAACACACACAAAAATGATAAACAAATTGATACGGGTAACACTTAAGAATTTGTTACGTAAAACTAGTTTTTATTTTGTCATCAGTTACCGGAATAGACTAATGACCATTTTATTTTTTGAATTTATTGGACAACATTGAATTTTGGGGGGCTAGAGCCTAGAAGAATTTTTCACATGGTCCTGTCCACGCATAGAATGATACAAAGGTCCAATTATTTATGACGCAATTTCTTTGTCTGGAAGACATGTTTGCAAAATTTGTATTATTTGTTAGAAGTTAGAACAGTATGTCTCAATGTTGGTGAGACCTTAATAGAAATGGCACAACAATAAAATTTGAATTTTTGTACTTCTTAATTAATTTCATGACCTCGTGCAAGTTACAAGGATCAGATTCTAGATCATTTGAGTCCTCAAGTGTTATTTCTGGTTGAACTCTTTTTTAGTATATTTAATATTTTACTGAAACTATATTAAAGTATACTTATATTTTGAATTTTTTTTAACAAAAAGTAAAGAAAAAAATGAAATATTAAAACATCGTACATAAAAACTAAAAAGCAAAAAACTAGCTTATAATTTAGTGCCAAACACACACAAAAATGATAAACAAATTGATACAGGTAACACTTAAGAATTTCTTACGTAAAACTAGTTTTTATTTCATCATCAGTTACCGGAATAGGCTAAATGACCATTTTATTTTTTGAATTTATTGGACAATATTGAATTTTGGGGGGCTAGAGCCTAGAAAAATTTTTCACATGGTCCTGTCCAGGCATAGAATAATACAAAGGTCCAATTATTTATGACGCAATTTCTTTGTCTGGAAGACGTGTTTGCAAAAATTTGTATTGTTAGAAGTTAGAACAGTATGTTTCAATGTTGGTGAGACCTTAATAGAAATGGCACAACAATATAATTTGAATCTTTGTACTTCTTAATTAATTTCATGAATCCGTGCAAGTTACAAAGATCAGATTCTAGATCATTTGAGCCCTCAAGTGTTATTTCTGGTTGAACTCTTTTTAGTATATATCACACTTAGCTAGCCATATTAGCAGGTTTATTAACCTGTGGCAATTGTAAGCACTCTTCTTTTCTTTCAGCTAGCAGAGCAGCCACTGAACCCACAAAAGCCGCATTAATGTAGGTTGTAGGTTCAGAGTGAGAATAGTCGGATCTCACATCTTTGAAGTGGTCATTTGAATCAGGACCTCCAACTATTGCACCCACATGAGTATTTGGATTTGGTTTGCTGGAAGAGTAATAGTCTGAGAAGCCTTCATTGCAACCCACCTTTGCAGGGTGAACTTTGATTGAGGGGATGGATGAACCTCTATGGTGTAATTGCATAGGGTATTTGCTGCCAAAGCCCACCATGTAGGAAATATTCATGGGGTTATTTCCCAGTATATAATCCACCTGAAACACAGATTACAAATGTGATATCTTCATAATTTACGCAATAACATGATTGACCCTCAGGCTTAAAATTTAAGTTATTTGCAATACATTGGTTCATCGGATAAAATCAAATATATAAAAAAAGAAAACATTTTATCTTTGATTGTGTCAAAGATATCAAGGCCCAATACTATCCAAGATTTAAGTCTATTCTATAACTCTAAGCCAGATTCATTGTATCTAATCTTACTTGAAGCGTAAGTAAAGTAATCTTAATCCTAATTGTAGTGTAAGTATTGTAACATTGAGTTAGTCTACAATTAGTTTAGGATTTAGTTTACTATAAATATCATTCGATAAAATGATTTGCCAAATAGACCATTTGGGTGGTATTTCTTCTTAAATTCTTAAGAAGAAATGGTATTGCAAACCTGTGATTTTGCGAACTTTTTGATTTGAGAGGCAGAGAAATGCACGGAACCACATTGCACTCCATTAACATGAGATGAAATTAAGGTTTTGGTGTAGATGAATAGCACCATGGAAGAGCTTAATACATACTGTAGATTACTACTATCTCTAATATACAATAGCCCACCTGCAAACAAAACAGTAATCAGCCTGTCTCAAAAACTTCTCAGCCCCATTGTAGTCAATTATATATAGAATACCCTGGTTCATGTAATAAAATTATTCTTGGATTGTAATAATTGTGTGTACCAGGCGTTGTTCGAATTTGTACAGAGCTACTCCTTGGCATCACTGCACATATAAATGACTCTGCACCACTCTTGAACTTGGTCAAATTTTTCTTCCCACCATAAAATTCCTGAACAAAATCTTAATTATTTCTCCTCCTTTTTGAAGAAAAAATTGCAAATTTGTACCACTAGTTATACCTTTGCTAGTAATGTCTGTGCTCCAACAAATTTGTTATCCCAACTGAACTCAGAGACAGCCTGACTCCACCCTTGGTTGCTTAAGACATAGCTAAAGTACTTCTTTTCTCCACTTGCCCTGTGTAGCCAAGCAGCAGCCCACAGCAGTTCATCCTTGTTGACAAGTTTGAAACCATGAGCTTATTATATGAATAACAAGTAAGGACCAATCTTTTTTTTAGCTAGATTCACTTATTTACTACCTGATAGCCTGAATATGAGCAATAGAAAGGGCAAGAATCACTGTAAGATTTTCTATACTTGTCTGCAAATTCAAACAGCTGCAAAACATATTTAATGAGTTCGATGGACTTGTGTTAGAGAACTGATTTCAACATGAATTGAAGTTGAATTATGATATTTACTGATTGTGATTGGCTAAGTAGCCTTGTTGAATAATTGGAATTAACCCGTTTGAAGACAATTGAAGCTGCAGAAAAAGCAGCAGCAGCCTCAGCTGCTGCCTCAGTGCCTGGAGATTCTGAGGTGATCTTGTAGAGAGTTCGAGGGGTGTCCATGTCTTCAGGACGCTCCCAACACTGGTGGTCTGAATTACCATCTCCCACCTATGATGAAACCAATATCAATGAGAGAAAATGAGCACAAAAGCCTGAGTGTTTGAAAGAGTTCATTTTTATTGGTTTATTTTTATTCAAAAAATAAACTCGGTAACAATAAATCAGACACAATCTTTAAAAACTTGAATATAAGTCAAATAATAACAGGATAGTATAATTTAAATGCTCTCCCACCCCTGTTGGGGGAATATGTCTCAGTTCAATCCCTTATCCCTTACATGCACCACTCTTTTACATAAAGTGTAGATGCTCTTGAAAAATGTGAACATTGTGTGAAGTAGTATAGATTACGGAATGTGGAACAATAATTTCCCCTATTAAATACCATTCCATGAACACAATCAATGACTTCCCAAGTTCACGAAATGTCCTTTTAGAGTGGACTAGTTGCAGGCTCACGCAATAAGTGAGACAGTTACAATTTTTTGAGTTTATATATATAATTTTTGTTCAGTAAAAAGTTCGGTGTTTCTTCCAACCACAAAACAAAGTCTTCAACATAAAAAATTTGCTTTGTGTGGCTTTGTTTTGTAATATTAACTATTTTGAGTGATTGTATGAAAATATATATGATTATTCTTGTTAGAGAATGAAGAGAACAATAAATTTATTTATAAATGAATTTCTACCATGGTATGTTGAACAACTTATACATTGCAAGATGAGCTTCATGTGTCAATAGAAATTTTTTTTAATGCGCTCATGGTGAATTATTTAAAAGTTTAAGAGAACCATAGTTATAGCAATATCCTAATTTCTATATGATTTAAACTTGTTTACTTATTTTAAGAAGTCAATTAGTGAATCATTGGCTGTATTTATGAAAAACACGAAAATAAAATGATATGTAATTAAATAAAATTAGGAACTTCAAAATTTTGAGAACTCCATACATTCAAATATGACCAAAATAAACTGAAGTAGACCAAAGTAGAAAAATGGACTTAAATAGACCGAATAAACTGAATAGACCGAACTAGACCAAAGTGGACCGACTTGGAATGATTTCTATTATACAAATCTGTAACTTTAAAGGTGACAATTACTCGATAGACATATGACTAAATGGTTGTGATTTAGTAGCAGGTAGGTCACACTCTTTGCGCGTATACAAGAAAGAAAAGCACCTGTGTATACAGCGTGGTGGGTGAAGTGTGAGCTCTCAATATGAAGTCAGTGCCCCAACGAATCGCAGTGCGGAGGTGGTGAAGTTGGTGAGCAGAAGATATCTCTTTCTTATACTCAATTGCAGCCCAACTCAACAAGCTCACACTAAATGCCATCGGCCATCCAAACTTAACGTTGTCACCAGCATCGTAGTATCCTCCGATTAAATTCACCTGTCAAATTTATAAGCACTCACCAAAGTATCAAACACCATGAGCCAGGCACCATAATTAAACATGAATACCAAGATTAAACCACCCTCATGCATAGACACATATATACATGATCATATAAATTTTTTTTGGCAATATTAAGCATTAAATTTAGATATGTTTGCATTTGCTTTCTTCCTTTTTCCATGCTAACTACTCCATCCAAGTTTAAAATTATAGTATATACTAGTTAATTACCTTCTAATACAAGTTCTAAAATATGAAAAAGCATGTTTTACATTAATTAATCATGTAAGTGTATATGAGCTTCATACTTTTTCAGTGTGCCCATCAGAGAGCGCGGAGTCTCCCCTCCACTTTACTCTCTGTCTTGATGGCAATTTTCCTGAGCGTTGCCCTTCGAAGAATAAGATGGCTTTGCGAAGTGCATCACCATAGTCATAAGCAGAAGAGCTGCACAGCCCTTCTTCCTCCATAGCCAGCCCATTGTGTATAGACAGGACACACCCCAACAATACCAGTACCCTTAACACTACTCCGCAATGCTTCATTGTGACTCTGGATCTGGTTGCATGGTTGCTTTGAGCTGGGTATTTATAGAGCCAGTTGCTATAGGAATGACCAATGTATCATCATTCACAAAAAGTAACTCGATCAGAATTTATTTTTTATATTTTGAAATCCACCAATCATATTCATTACCACATAAATAACTTTTGCATTTTTCATAAAAAGTTACATAACTTTTAAGTGCTTGGAGTGATGTTAGGATACAAAATTTTACTATATAAATCTTACAAATTGACACATTGTCAATCACAGGAAAAAAAAAATTACATTGATTATATTGTTAGAAGTGATGCTAGAATAATTTATTATTAAAAAATTAGTGATGCTAGAGATATTAGAAAATTTACTATCTTCTATAAATTAAAAAAAAAAAAAAAAAAAACTGCATAGGCCTTACAAATTATTGTGTCACTAATTACCAAAAATAAAAAATCAAACATTCCTTTATTATGAAGTGTCATCAATTACATTTCTTATTGCATTAATTTGTATTTTCCCATTTTTGTAGCAGTGGCACTAATCACTTTAATTACCATGTCAATTTATAAATTCTTTTCAAGTACATGTTCAAGCATCATTGAACAACTCCTTATCAATTTCAATTCATTTTAAGATAAAAACAATTTAATAGACTCAATTAATTAGAATATCAAAAAGTATGGAACAAGGGAATATTTTAGTACTGGTAATAGATCGAATAAAAGAATTTCATTTTTAGACAAAAAATCTTCAAATAAAACGGAAGTGAGGGGGAATTGATGTGGTAACATAGAACAAAGTTTAATTTAGACTTTTCTTATTATATTAATAGTTTGAAAGATTTATTAATGATAAGGTACGAAGTTCAAATCTTTTGTCTTACTTTCTCTATCCCACTTAATGCTCTACGAATAAAAACTTGACACATGTTAATCTAATTTTATTAATTGCTAATTTTCTGTTTTATATCAATTACCTAAATTAAATTAAATGAAGAATAAAAAAGACACAACAGTCAACACATCTGCACCACTGGCACCACCACCATCTCAACGCCGCCAAACACAACCATCCATTGCCGCCATTACTGGGTATTGCTACATTGTATAGTTGGTGGATGCCATCATCTCATTATCATCACAACCTTTCTAGAGATTTGAATAAGACAAGGTAGTGGTGGGTACCCATCATAGATTTGAAGAAGAAACTTGTTTTTTAGAATATATGAATTTTATTCTCCAATGTCTTTTCCATCGGTAGTGGATGGTATGCAAACTATTAGTTAAGACGAATAAAGACAAATATTGTTGCTAGTAAGGATTTTTTTCTCAAGGATTTCTTTGTTCTACTTCTCTAGCGACCTGTTGCTAGTGACAAGTGGTGGCGGCAAAAGATGGTGGTGGTGCCGGTGGTGGGGTTGTGTTGATTGTTGTCCTTTTTATGTTTCATTTTATTTAATTTAGGTAATTGAAATAACAAAGGCAGATAATTAGCAATTAATAAAATAAATTGACGTGTGTCAAGTTTTTATTTGTAAAACATATAATGGGATAAAGAAAGTGAGATAGAAGATTTGAACTCGTAATTACGAAGATGGATGGTTAGTAACAATACAAGTTTCTTACTTTCAAGTCATAAATGAGGTTGGCATGCACTGCAGTGTGGAGATTGTGTGAGGAGTATAAAGGCGTAGGAAAGTCCAAATAAGTTGTCACAAGTTTCTCACTTTCAAGTCATAAATGAGGTTGGCACTGCAGTGTGGAGATTGTGTGAGTATAAAGGTGTAGGAAAGTCCAAATAAGTTGTCACAGATGATTGCAATAATCGTAACAATAAGATACTAATACCCACTTCTCAACGTCATTACTTATTAGCTTGCAACATTCTCATTTTTAGGTTATTTTATAAATGATACCTTGTACGCGGTTTTTTCTTTTTAATAAATAATTTTCATAGTTATAAAGGGGAAGAGGATTTCAATCTTTGATGTTTCTGCTAGACACATTAGGAGGTGCTGGTTAAATTACAAAACTTTTAGCGATACTTTGTACAATTAAGTATTTAAGTATTTCAAAATGCAAACCCTAATCTCCATATTGCTATGATCTTACATCTTATATTCAGCGGTTTGCCAATTTGGACACGTCAAAGTTAATTTTAAAATAATTGTTTGATTAGAAAAAGGATGAAAAAGTAAATCCCTTATCTTTTTGAACTTTTTACCTAAGTCTGATTATTTGAATACGTTTGGTTTGCGTCTAATATTTCGATACACAGACACAACATATGTTCAAAAATGACCACTTATCATTTCCGTGTCTCATGCAATACACTAGATGGAAGCTTTTCTCTTTTGAATAGTGTATAAAAAATAAAATGATGGCCACAAGATTTGACATGCTAATCTAATACATGGCCGTAAGTACAGCCTAACGGTGGGTCTTGAGTAATTTTATGATAAACACCCTCCCCTACAATTCCAAACGAAGATGCCTTTCATTCCCATTTGTCCATATTGTATCCAAGTCTCTAAATCATCTAAGGTCTTGGGAATGGGCACATATATTCTTGATAGCGACTTAGCTTTACGGTTCTTGATGAGTCTATTTACTGATGCCATGATTATTCTCCATCGTGCATATCCCACACCTACATTTCCAAAAGAAGATGTAAATTCATTCCATTCTTCCACGTTGATACTATATCCCATCCTCTAAATTTAGGTCTTGGGAATGGGTATATATATATATTCTTGTTAGGGTCTTCTTTAGCTACTGTTCTTTTCAGTTTTCACATGGAACCAATATTCGATCTAGATCGTAATCAATGTCTTTCACATGGATCACATTCACATTTCCTTTCCATGGTGCCAAATTCAGTTCATGAAACAATGATTGCTACCTTTCTCTCTTCATAAATTCCTACTTTTGCAAATCAAATTAGGTAACTTATTAGATTGGATCGATGGAAACTAGCGGGGAGAGAGAATATCTGCCGTCATGTGCATGTGAACAGGCTAAAATAGCCACACATTCTTCTAATAAATATAAAGCAATATAAAGCATACCCTAAATTATCACCTTGCTTCTAAAACTAAAATTCATTTTCAAACCATGCTTCTTTCTTCTTTTATTCTTTATATATTTTATTTTAAAGCTTTTGTCTATAGGAATAAGTTAATTATTGTTTTCCACTCTCAGAAATAATATATTTCACATAATGTCCACACTTTCACATTAGTTATTTACATTTTACTCATTATATAAAAGAGTGAGGATTTGTCAAAAATAAAAATAAAAGAGCGAGGACAATATTATATGTAAAACAATCAAAGCCGGTAGAACCTAGAACACAATAACCAAAGATCAAATGTCAATTTACACACGCATCTATAAGAAAAAAAAAATCTATAATACAATATTATCCACCAGCTATATATGATCTGGAAATTAAGTCCAAATTTTGGTCGAACACCTTTAGCAAGAACTAAGAAATGAATTCCAAATATTAGACAAGTTCATGGGACACACGAAAAGAAGACTTAATGGACATAATACAAATGGTGTTCCAAGTTCCAACTTCCAACTACATGCATTATTCAATTAATTTATTTTCCTTAGTTAATTTAATACGAGTTTGGGTGCAGAATTTATTGTTGCTTGTTCTGTCTTATATTTATTTATTTATCTTTTTCTTTTTTTTCCTTTTTGTGTGTGTGTAAGCTATCCCTTGTACTTTAATTATTATTATATTGGATAAATAATAAATAATTTTCCAACTTGTATTGCCTCATTAAGAGACGTGATCTTGAAATATCTTATGATTAAATTTACTATTTCTTAATAGTTTAAACTTTTGAGAATAATTAGAAGCTTATAAATGAGAGGGTAAATTAAAAAAAAAAAAAAAAAATTGGTAGGTTTTGTGTTTTGAAAACTCACATTAACTTGGAGAATAATAACATTCACAACCAAAAAAAAAAAAAAAAAACTTTTATATCTCATAAAAAGAAAAAGAAAAAAAGAGGTATTGTAATGCATAATAAAGAGTGGCAATCCCACATTTCTAAGTTTACCGAAAAAAAAAAAAGAAGTAGAGATGTGTGATATTTCTTATAAATAAAGTGGAGCTGTAGATCTTGTGCTGTGACTATTGTGACTTGTGAGAGCCTAGAGCTTATAGCGCCAGTATTGGATTAGTCATCCGGCTAATCCAGCTAAAATTTGGCAAAAAAAACGTAGCATTGGGCTAGCCTTTTTTTTTTTTGAGAAACCATTGGGCTAACCTTGTAACTAACGTCCCAAGCCGAAGTGCATATAGCAAGTTTGGCTAGCACTGTTAATCAGCAAAATGAATATTTTTTGGGCCTGGCCATGGTCATGTAACTGTGGTGGACATTTCACAGCTAGTCCCTAGCAAGTTTAGATGACAGCAATGGTCTAACGAGTTTGGCAAAGGATTCTCTCATTATCAAGGCGGCCAAATTTGATGGTGGTGAAGGTATTAGTGTTTAAGAATGAGATTGTTGGCTTTGCAATGATTTTGGCTCGAATTTTTTTTTTTTTTTAAATTTCAATTGGTAGTGAGGTGAGGGTATTAATGTTTAAGAATGAGATTTTTGACTTTGCAGTGATTTTGGCTTGAGATTTTGTTTGTTTTTATTTGAAGTGAAGGTGTGGGTTTTTGGTTAAGAAAGAAAGAGAAAGGGAAATAGAGAATGATTAAATAAATAAGAAATAGTATTTTAATATAATGGAGGAAAGAAAATAGCAGATAGTTAGATATAGGGTGTATTGGTTCTCAAAAAAAAAAAATTATAAATATTTGAAAACCATCATTCTAGAGAATCTTGACATCATCATTAACAAAATAAATAGTATAAAAAAAAATCAAAATCAAATACATACATAAGGCTAATCACCTACGTAAAAAATTTTTACAAAAAAGGTTTAATGGATGAGTTGGTCACTTGGTCAGCCAATTGATGGACCAGATTCTGAACTACCACAACAACATTTGATTAGTCTTAACAACACCAAAATCCTGTACTTTAACCCATTCAGAAGCCAATCACATACTATCTTGCACGCATGTGTGTATGACTTTGTGAGAGAGAGAGAGAGAGAGAGAGAGAGAGAGAGAGAGAGAGAAATTAAGTTCCATCCGTTTCTCATTTCTTGCAGGTCTTTTTGCAATCGGACAGTTGAACAGAAGTAGGTGAAGTATAGTTGGCTATATCATTCTCTTAAGCCAGGGTTTCCTAGGAAAGTAAAAGATCTCTAAGATTCTTAACCCTAAAATGCAAGGGACTGTCCAACCCCTTTTAACCTTCCATTATCTTTGAGGTCCAAACATGTATTATATAAATCGTTAAAACATTCTTAGATTTCACATACCTAGCTGAGCTGACTTCATGGACGAAGTCCCACTTGTACCACTGACTCTAAACAACATTCAGGCCCTCACATACTCACTTCCTTCAACCTCATTGCATCAACCCGGACAAGAAACTGTTGATGAAATAGCTTCAGACATTGACTGGGCTAGCTTCCTCTCTGCTTCTCCATTCATATTTGGCAACCAAAAGCCCTCATCAACAAGCGAGTCCCTAACAGCTGAGAATGGAGGAAGAGGTGAAAATAGAACTAGAAACAAAGGAAAAGCTAGCAGGACCAAGAAAGTTAATCCATCAAGGATTGCCTTCCATACTAGGAGCATCGACGATATTCTAGATGATGGATACAGGTGGCGGAAGTACGGGCAGAAGGCTGTGAAGAACAGCAACCATCCCAGGTACTAATTTCATGACCACTGTTCTGCCCAATCATATTCTTATTGTATTTTGACAAACATATGTATATATGTATAGGAGCTACTATCGCTGCACGCAACTTACATGCAACGTGAAGAAACAGGTCCAACGACTCTCAAAAGATTCAAGCATCGTAGTTACAACATATGAGGGCATCCACAACCATCCTAGTGAAAAATTAATGGAGAGCTTAAGCCCACTGCTGAGACAACTGCAATTCCTCTCAAGAATCTAGACCTGGTCGCTTTATGCATGCATAGGGAAAATTCTTGTGTATAAATAGTCACAGGGGCGGAGCCAGGCCCCGGCCCACCCAAAAAAACCCCTTAGTTTATCACTAATACTTATTAAAAACTCTAGTTTAATTTTTTCTTTTGATAGAAATAGCCATCTAGATCAAAGTAATACATCAATTTGGACTATCTTCCTTATCTTGTGAAAAATTTCATCTAACCAATAGCTCTACTAACTCACACTTAATGATAATTTACCCAAACAAAACTCCACTCTGTTTCTTTAGTACCAGAGCATAACTCTACCTAAATAAATTAATAAGTAACCACAAGTCCTCCACTAGCATGTCTTCCACATAAATTTTAGTGTTTATATTATATATTCACATGATCATATACATAAATTGCATATATCTTATACAAGTTCTCCCTTCAACTCAAATCCAAATTCCACCACTGTATAGTCATATTGCACTTCCAAGTTCCATCACTGGTTTATGGCATTAATTGTAAAGAAAGGCAGAGGTGTAAAAGAAAAAAAGAAAAAAAAAGTCAGAACTTTGTATCTCTATGGCATGGTGTGGGGTCCTCAGAAAATTTAAAAAAGGCCTTATACATCAGCTTTCTTGCTCCTGTTCTTTGCACCAACACCTTGTTTGTTTCAATGAACAACTCTTAGGGCCCGTTTGGTACATGTGTTTAAAAATTAAAAATTGTTATTTAAAAATATTTGTGAAAATATGTGTGAGTAAAAAAGTGTGTGAAAGTACGTGAAATGTTGTTTAAAAACTGAAAATGGTTGTTTGAAAATACAAACCAAATACTCCCTTAGCATCGACTTTTTCTGAGGGGATCTTATCATTTCTCATTTGATCCTCCAACTCTTTTAAGTAATTGATTTGATTTTACTAGTTCAAGAACTAAAACCTTCAATTTCAATTGAATTTTATATTTAGATCTTGACTTGGATCTAGGGCCTTTAGGGTATTAGGCCCGTTGCAATGGCGAGATATTAAACTAGTCCCATTCAAACCAAAAAATGACAAAGTTTAGTTACAATCTATAACTTTACTTAATATTTTTTTATTGGAAGTGAATTTTGACAAATCTACCGTTGGATTATATCTTCTTGTTGTATCCTATATGTTTGAAAATTTTCCAGAAAATTAAAGATCAATAGCAATGCCATCAATAAGTTGTTTAAATTGAAAGTTTTTGTAATTTAAAATTATACATAAAATATAAGCCTATAAATCATATAATAAATAATATCCGATGGACACAAAATTTGACATGTGTTTCACAAGAGTAAAGAACATTCAATGGTTAGATTTTCAATTTTATAGTTATATTTATTTTATTAAGTAAGGTTGTAACCTTAAGCTACAATTAATTTTGAAGCTAAACTTTGTCCAATCAAAAAATTAAACATAAAAATTCCCAAATCTCCATTAGGCTAAAAACACCCACCACCAAAGAGGAGCCACCCATGTCCAAAAAAGGCAACACCCACAACAAAGGAAGCACTGCTTACAACAAAAGGAAGGTGGCGGGTGCTGATTTGGTTAGAGAGGGAGATGGAGAGTGAAGAGTGGGTTTTAGTCTGAAATGCTACTGTCGCTGGTGTATCAGAAACTACCCGAAACTCCTGAAATTAACTGGTATAGTCCGTTATTTTAGGCAGCAAGAAACATAAGGTTGAGGTATGCTGGTTTTGTTTTTGGTGTTAAAAATACTGGTAAAACGGCTGAATTGTCTAAATTAGATATCTTGGCACATGGATTCTCATGACTTTAGTGTTAAAGAAAGATATTGCTTGATAGAGGACAGAGTGCTTGTTGGATAGAAAGTTGACATGGGAAAATAAGGTGTTAGACCACATGAAAACAGAAAACAATTTAAATGGACAAAGTGAGCATCCATTGATTACCATCCAAGAAAAAAATTCAATTATGGGAGATTGTTTCTTGCAATGTCAGCAAAGATAGAGGAAAAAAATTTCCATATACTTTTAAGAGAATTGGAACGAATTTGTTTCACTAATTTGCACTGAATCATATAAATTCATTCATGTGTTGGATGGAGGACTGAAATATAAATTGCAGGTAAAATATATAAGACTATTCAAGTGGGGGAACATTTTGGTATAGACCAAAAAAGGGAAAATAAAAAAATCTAAGAAGTGAGTATTGGCTAATTGCATTGATTACAGTCCAATGATATTCAGCCCCATCAGCAAAAAGTGAAAAATAAGAGTTCCATGTAAATGAATTAGCATGAATTTATTCCAGTAATATGCTTGAAGGATATAATTCAAGATTTCAAGCAACTTGTATGATCACGAGCCCATTAATGTATTTCTCTTGGTCAGAATCCG
The DNA here is from genome assembly GCA_032727855.1 of Quercus ilex subsp. ballota. Classification (NCBI taxonomy): domain Eukaryota; kingdom Viridiplantae; phylum Streptophyta; class Magnoliopsida; order Fagales; family Fagaceae; genus Quercus; species Quercus ilex. The sequence goes on from CM064919.1 coordinate 26,870,008, forward strand.
ATGGTACATGAAATCAAAATCTTTTGATTCATAAGTAAATAACTTGAGCGTTAACTAATAACAAAATATATACAAAAGGAATGGTGCAAATGACTATAACCAACCTTAAATAGCTAGGAGTAAAACTGTGGACTTCTCCACAAATTTAAGCTTGCTGTTACAGGTAAAAATTAAACGCTGAAGGAGATGGTGCACACTTCCCACAACTTTTCCATGCAAACCTCAATTATTGACAATGCCACTGCTATAGAACTTCTGTGTTATGATTGCTCAAATCTTTCACGAATGCCAATTCAGCAGCCAAGGCAATATGATCACTACCCCATTTCTGAAGAACACAGCAAAATACACCTTAAAAAGTAGAAGATTAACTACAATACTGTAAACCTCTATGCCAAAGTGCACCTATTTGCTGGGATTAACAAATCTGTTATTTATTATAGCAGTACTCTTTTAAGTATATAATTCTATGCTGGGATGGGATAAGGGGACGAACAAACAAGAAAAGCTTAATCTCCCCAGCCAAAGAAAAAGGGACAGTTTTATCTGAGGAACCACTTCATCTTCCACAATCACTTGATTTACTGTAAAATAGCACCAGTTTTATCATAACATACAGGCTTTAAGGTGCAAATTATTAGAATGTTTGTTATTACTATAGTTAATACTTGATCTATCTAATTCCCTTGATCTTTGCTGAATTTCATTGTTCGCATAGCCTTCCACACCTCCAAAGTGAACTCAAATTTAAATGCCAATTACCTTTGTTGGGAATCCTGGAGTCCATTGCATAGCCTGTTTTTGCATTGGAGCAAGCACCCTGACTGTTTGGAGACCTTCAGAGCGCCTGGATATCAAATCAAAGTGATTATATGTTTCAATCTATTCAACTTCGTCCAACAAAAGAAAAAGAACATAATCTAGTCACAAATTCACATTATGTACCGATAATACTGCTAGACATAACATAAAAGACAATTATTGTGTGAGCAAATCAGAAAAATAGAAAATATGTTCATCATGTGTGATTAGTCATCTAAATTCCAATTTATAAGCAGCATTTGACAGAAGACAAGACCAGGGACAGCAGAAGACTTGCCATATGTAATCAACTGTGCCAAAAAAACACCTATTGTAACTGGTAACTAAGGGCTCTCCATTTGAGTCTCTGGTTCCCGAACAATCCTGCAAAGATGCAGAAATGTAATACTTCCAATTGCAAATCAGTATTGTATAATCAAGAATACATAATATCTAAGAGCTGCAATTTTTCAAACAATATATTTCTCTATCAAAGTTAAGCACTTCAAACAGAGTTCCCAGAGGAAGAGAAAAGGTAAAAGTGTGATCTACCTTAACTTCAACATATGTGCTACTAAGCATTAAAGGGTGTTCCAAAAGGGTGCAGTCCGGACTGCCTGTTGCCGTTTCTATTTCCATTGGAGTCCACAATGATGGATCGTACCCATATTTCTCCATGGCTACAGGCTCAGAATCCAAGCCTTGAGATAAATCATCCTCAACTTCATTGCTTAGCGAATTCAAAAGGGACTTGGAGGGAACAGACTCAAGCTCCTTCGAGTGATCTGACACCTCAAGATCTGATTTTAATTGACCAAATTCAGATGGACAGGCATCTTCAATCTCATGCAATGCAGATAAAAATGTACTTTCATCTTCACCAACATTTCCACCTACCACAGCTTTGTCAAGCTCATTTAGAGATAAATTCTCCAGTTTCTCATCTACCAAAAAGTTGACACTAGTAGATGGATCTGAAGCATTGGCTTGATATGGGCTTGAAGAGCTAGCATCATCATCATTCACAATTTGATGGGCTGATAGACTTCCTGAGTCCCCTTGAGGAATGACTTCAACAGCTTTGGAGGAGGTCTGGCAGGATGGCTCAGATGATGAAATTTCAGAATTAAAAGGATCAGCACATTCTGAATCAATCTTGGCCCTGGTTGACTGATGATTTCCCAGAAAGGAGATTGTGGGATTATCATGGTTCATACTTTCATTTTCTACATAGTCATTGGACTCAGAATGTCCACTTAATGATCCGTTATTAGAATGAGAGGGGGCATTTTCCCCTTCACTGTATCCAGTGTGAGTTGCATTGGAGTAAACCTCTTCAGGATGGGAAGCTACAGGAGCAAATTTATTGATCTCATTATGCACATGCTCAATAGGAAACCCACCTTCACCGTAAGAAGTACTTGAGTCTCCCTTACATCCATCAACTGGAACAAAATTTGATTCGTGTAAATCCCTAAAGCCATCTACAGAATTTTGCTGAGTTTCCTTTTTCACTTCATGAAGCAGTGTGCCATCATCTGTACAACTTTGCCTATCACTACAAGATTCATCAGGCACATCCAGCATAGTGTTTGCAAATTGAGGCTGAGAGTTGTTCACTGCAGGAAGACTTTTCATATTGCTGTCTGGATTATTCAATTTCCGCATATGTGAGACAGAATCGCTCAACTTGATGTCAATTTCTTTTCCATCTACCAATGATGGATCTTGAATTGGATTATTAATAGACCCATTCCTGCAATATTTTGAAAGCTTCAACATTCAGGGGCAGGCAATAAACCTACTTGAGCTCACCAAATGAATATTTGATGTGTATGAACCCTACCTGGAATTGGAATTATACGGCCTTGATGAAGGGATTTCTGCAGTAGCTTGTCCAGATACCTTATCTCTACCCACTTCAGACAAATCTAGCTGCAACAGACTATAACATATATTATATATGTAATCCATAGACCATCAATGATCAAACATAGAAAAGAAAAGGCTTACCTTCTGTTCTGAGATAAAGTTGTATAATGGACTCTGATAACAAAACAAGAATGTAATTGTAACAAGACATTATAAAAGAGAGTAAATTCAAACATCACACTACAACAAAACTGAAACTTGGAAGTCCAAATGTGAGAGAAGCTATAACCTTTGGGGTACAATTGAAATCCCCACAAAGAATAACTGGAGCTTCATCCCAAAGCTTTGAAACAGAATGAGCCCTATTTAGGAGCATCCTGACCTGTATGAAGGAAGCACATAGGAAGAAGGCAATTACAGGTAGAATTGAAGTAAGTCAAGAATTTGGGATGGACTTCACACCCAATTAAATCTTTATTTGATTTTTTATACAAATTGGCATGAAACAAGTTTACATGCAATGCAGTTGTTAAAAGCTTAAGGTGAGTTGCATCTAAGGCAGCACACCTAATAATAACAACAATCAATGATCGTATGCAATAGGGTGCTCTAGTCTCCCAATGCCCAATTGATCCTGAATGAAAACTATTAACATGACAAAAACTTTTGCCTTTTTGTTATTACACCATTTCCACGATGAATGACAGATACAAGGTTTAAGAATTTTTTTTTTTTTTGGGGGGGGGGGGGGTGGGTGTGTTTAAAAATACCATCGGAGAAATATATTAGTCAAAATTATTATGGACTACCTATGAGGGTGGTAGCACAACCATTCAAGAAAAATACTAATCAATAAAGTTGGAAAAATGTCAGTTTCCTTTACAGAACTGCAAGTTTCTTGTTACTTAAAAAAAAAAAAATGCAAGTTTCTTGATGAGTAGCTGCAATAACACACATATGAGAGTATGAACCAGGTAATATGAAACATTGTGACAAATTTTGAATAGTTGGAGAGAGAGAATGCACAGGGATCAGTGCAGTGATGGTAGTTGTTCATTCTTAAATAATGGCATTAGACGAGTAGAAGGGTGGAAAAATAAATAAACAACGTATAAACAAGTTGTTTTCAGAACACAATTAACAATGTGTCACCAAATATCAACATTTGGGAAACAACCTTTCTATAACAACATTAGGTAGTGATGCAGCAGAACCAAAACAGTATCAACCAAACAAACAGCATCAAAATTTACATGTAAAGTGATTCAATGTCACATGACAAACTAATAATAGTAAAGCATTTTTTATAGGTATAATACAAAAAAAAAGAAAATGGCACATCTGAAAATGAAATTTGGGTTTTATTCTTGTCAGACTGCTCTATGTTTACATCAATCAGTTACAAATTAAGATTTATGCACAAAGCAGTATGAACATCGCATAAGAAAGAAAAATCTGTATTGGCTGCACCAGAGACCATAAATACCTGGCCAATCTTAATTTCTCCCCTTTTAGGATTGTAAAGCACATGAATGTTACATATGACAACCTTGCTGGAACCTATTGAGCTGCAGGTACTGATATTAAATACATATTTTGAGCATAATTTTTTTTTAAAGTTTATCACCTACAAAAATTAAAATCACATAATACAAAGAACAAGGGAACAGAAAACCAGCCATTTAAATTGCATACAGTATCATTCAGGGAAATATGCTGTAAACATCTAATTACAAATGAAATAATGTTCACATAGAATTAGAGGATTCAATTTTGTTACTCCAACATCATATTTTATACTTGTCTTTTCTCAAATGAACTTCAAACTGTGGGGATTTTAACATAAGACCTTACTTATAATATTAACTTATTCCTATTTCCACTCCAGTAATTCAAGTGAATTGAGTCCTTTTTCTTATTTGTTCTTGAGGCCTGAGAGGTTAGTATTCCAATCTACATAACAAGCAATGCCATCTAGCATATCTTGATTTCCTTACATATATTATGCTATAAAGGAAAAGGCAAACACCAAAAAAAATACCCACAAATGCACTCATAATAACAATTTGTGCAGGAGTTGCCATATCATTGCCTCAAGGTTGCAATCTTTTATACACACACACACACACACAAACGTAATAAAAAATTCATTGAACCAGAAAATCATAGGATGTATTTAGGAAGCACAGGTGCGGATTCAGGTTCAGGTGCAGGTGCGGGTGCGGTGCGGCGACTCAGAAATTTTTGAAAAAGTAAGGTGCAGGTGCGGCGGGATACTGTGTGCTTGTTGAAGTTAGTGGATACTTGGTTTCTTAACAATGTGAGGGCCTTGAGGAGAAATAAGACAAGGGTAACACTCCAGCATCTCAATTAGAGTCTTGGGAAACACCCAAGATAACCCTAGCAATACAAACACAAAAGGGTGTTTCCCAAGACTCTGATTAAGATACTGGAGTGTTGGCAAGGCAGATTTCATCAACATAGAGTTTCAAAAATTGGGATGGCCACCCCTTTGTGTGTTATGTGGACAATTTGACAAGAGAGAAAAACAGCCCTAACCCATGCTCTCTAGAACAAGCATAATCACTGGTGTTGAAATTTCATTTTAGCCACAGAATTATTATAATCATTATTATAAAAAAGGACTAGAAGAAAAACATAAACTTAAATAACATTAAAAATCTTCACCATCCATAAAATCAATGTTTTTTTAGTTCATAAGTAGATTAATAATGTCTAATCTAGAAGATACTCAAAATCAAAATTATTATAAATATACATTTTATTGACAACTTAACTATAAATTACCTTGTTGGTAGAGTTGCAGTCTCTTCAGTGCAATTTTGATTCATTAGCTGCAACAAATTAGTAATCTTATAATAATTGGCTAGAATGCATGTCAATCAGTGGGTGGGAAGTCAAGATAGAACAATTCAAAACCATCGTGGGTTAGTGCTTCTATGCAATTCTCTTAGACACAAAGATTTGATGTACCTCCAGCACACATATCTGAGCAACATTATCCCGAAGTCCAAGCTTATTGAACTCAATGCATTCTTCATGGAGCAACTTGAATCTAATATAGAGATTATAATATTAAGTTTTATACATTAACAAGACAAATTTGCTTGAAGGTTATACATGATAGCATGAATATTAAAACAAAGAGACAAAAAAGACATTCCAACTCTAGGCAACACTAGCAACCAAGGAAATAAAACAAATCAATGTTGCTTCTTAAGCACTTAAAACCGTGATTATGCACCAGCACAGAAAAGAAAAAAAAAACAAAAAAAACAAACAAACTAATACAAAAAATAAATTCAAAATTAGTTACTACAATGAAATCAAGTGGGAGAAGAATCCTCAGAATGTAAAACCACTGCAAGCACAAGGTAGGACTACTTAAAACAAATTAAGGAATTCTGATATGCTGCATGATTTCCACTTGTTAAACAAATGCCACCACTGGTCTTTCAGTGCACCAAAATGTAGGGATTTCTGCTGTTGATGAACTAATGCACAATCATTTTTTCTTTCTTCAGAAAGAATACAAATTGAGGAAAAATATTGCTTTTTTGCACACTTAAAGACCCCCAAACATTACATGACATTCTAAGTACCAGCTGCTCGTTTGGAGGTTGGGTAGAATGTGAACATCTGTTTGGTCATTTGAAAGATAGGCATACTATGATCTAACCTACAACCTACAAGGCACACTCATGGTGCCAAGAAAGTTGAGAGGAGGAAAATCAAACAAAGTCTACAAAAGCAATTTGAGTACTACAATAATGAACTGGACAACCAACTACTTGTTTAAAACTAGCATCTTACAGGAACATTCTTTTCTGGATGAGTACAGGAACAAACACATATATTGATTCATGAGTACACAGTAAATAAGACCTCTTGTGTGCGAATGTGCATGTCCATGCACATAATTTCACATTAAATCTGACCCACTAATGCATACTTATAGGGGATTGCAAAAGCTGTAGATATAATTTACCTTGATGTTCGCCAAAAGATTGCACAGCCATCAACAGCAATGCCAGTACGCATCTATATTTCAACCAACACATTGTTAGACTTCTCTTATCCATTAGAACTTACTTCTTTTTCTTTTTCATTTTTTTGATAAATAACGTAAGAACTTTTTATTAAAGAATAGCCAACCCATTAGAACTTACTTCTATTCTATAATTAAGCAAATAGGGAAGCAGGACAATAACTGTCATGAATCAAAAAAAAGCTGGTCGATATCGTAAGTCTGCAACCAGAACCTCAAATTCTGTATATACAAGTATAGACATAAATAAAAATGATCATGTATGATGTTAAAGCATCAAACCCAAAAGCTTAAGCTTGTAGATTGAGAGATCTAACAGATAAATAAACCCACAATAATTGTTGTTTTTTTTAAAAATATATAAAATGCGTTATTAAAATAAAGAACTAGTTGGATTACACAGGGTGTGTACCAACTAGCCAAACCAATTACAATTTGAAATTCAAAGCATCTAGGAAATCTAAAAAGGACATAGAAGAGCTGTTGCCCAATGCATTTATCCATTAGTACAAGGAACATAGCAAGGATTGTTTAATAATGTGAATAGGATGTTCAACTCACCATATAGTCCACAAGATACTCATATATATTAGTCTACAAGATACATAGAGGAGCAGCCTGCATTCCAAAAATTTAACGCCCCTGTGATCATGGAACCTTTCTCACCAACAAGCCAGCATCTATACTACCGTCTTTGGCATAAAACCCAAGATACTCCAAATAAAGCAAACTCAAGCAACCACAGATCTCCAGACACAGAACAATGAAGCAAAAGGTGCTCCACCATCTCTCCACTGTTCTTACACATGCAAAGTCACAACCATTGTTGTCAAAATTGCAATCTAGATCATAGGATCATACAATCTTATGATTTGAAAGTTGCAGATCAATCCAGATTGGGCAAAAAATTAGTTCTAGGTTCATTGTAGGAACACTTCTGAGTCATAGGAACATGGGAAATTCCAATCCAGCAACAATTCACGGTAACATTTGGAGCTTCTGCTGGTGAACAGATTATGCTCTTTATGGGATGCCAGGACTGTTAATTGAGGTTTCTCTATTTCTTCCCAAAACCACAGAGCTGTACCATGTAACATAGAAAATCCTAATTAACATGGTCATAGGCCTTTTCCACATCAAGAATACACAATACGTCCAAAATGAGAAAAGAAATTTAAAATAGAATTGATATCACTAGGACCCAAAACACAAGACCATTCAGACAATGATCCAGTAAAATATGTCTTCAATCAAACCACTGAGTTTTCCACATCTTCAAATCTCCAACAATTCTTCTCCCTCCACAATATCCACAGCCAAAAAGAATAAGGGGCCTAGATTCCAAACAAAAGAAGCATTTTTGCCACATCAATTCCTCGAAGCAGATAGGTCTACAATACTCTTTGGCAATACCCACTAACCCCAAACACAAAGAAAACACAGGTCCACAATGCGTATGCAAAATTACAATGCAACAGAAAATCTGATCTTACAACTTGATCATACAGTCCAATCCTTTTTTTTTGATAAGTAAGAAGAAAATATTATTAATAAAGGAATAGCAAGAAAAATACAAAGAGTTCACAGTAGCGAACAAAGAAAAATAAGGAACAAAAAGACACAAGCAGCCACTAAGCTATTCTAATAGACGAAAGAAAATCCATAAGTGTAGAACAATCCAAGAGACCCCAACACCGAGACCAATCAAAGAGGGTCCGTTGGCATAAATCTAATAACTGAACCACAGTTTTCCCATTATCCTCAAAAGAACGCCAATTCTGTTCAGTCCAAATAGTCCACATTAAACAGCCTGGAACCAAATTCCAAATATCAGAACTATGCTTCCCAAGCCAATGATACCAACAAAATAATAAGTCCACAACTGAACTTGGCATGACACAATCAATCCCAAACAACCGAAGCATATACGTCCACAAAGAATGAGCTACCGAACAAAAATGTAACAGGTGATCCACAGATTCCGCATTACAACAACACATACAACAACGATTCGCTAAAGGGCGACCACGAAGCATAAGGTTATCCAAAGTTAGAATCTGCAAGGTAGGATCCCCAATTTAACCACTTCACTCACAACTCACAAGCTAAAATCCAACCTATATTGCATTCACTAACATCCCTTCTTATGTCCAAGTCCAACCAAAACCAAAGCCAAAATAAGTAGGCCAATAACCCAACCAAACCAAAGCAAGGCAAACAAGCCTGCATGCAGGTGGACTCCAAACAAATCCAAAACAAATAAAAAGGTTTTGGTACCATGTGAGAGCATCTTACCCAAAAGCTTAAGCTATTAGGTAAAGAGGCCCACAAGTACATAAGCCCACAACCAAATTCAACCCCCAATTAATATACAACTTATACTTATCAAAAAATTAATATACGACTTACCAACATATAAGAGATGGAAATTTCCCATTTGAAAAAAAGAAACTTGTTGCTGATGAAGTTTTGGACATGCACAAATTTGCTAGTCTATCCAAAATATAGATCAATACAACCTAATAATTTTTTTATTAAATAGGATTGAATTTCAACTTTTGATGTTCGCTCTATGATGATTGCTTATTATCAGGCTAAGACACAAATTAGTTTTTGATGTAGGCAGAGTTTGAACTCCATATTTCTTATTCGACGATAAGAGACTTTACCGATTGCACTAACTAGAACCCACAACAACAACAACAATACACACCCAAAAAAAAAAAAATTTATAGATACCAAATAAAAAAAGAAAGAAGAGAAAAACTTAAACCCTCTTTTCTTTTAACAATCAATTAAACTCAACGAGTATTTATTTAGAATGTTATTGAGTTGATGATGGTATTCCACTTCAAATAGTTTTAAGGTATATGGCCATATAAAATGGCAACTCAAAATGTTGGTAGTGGTCAACTGTCAGCTAAACTAAAGACCATCATTTCAGTGAGAAAATTTATTCTTTTGAACTTTGACCATAATATAACCTCTCAATAAGATGTTAAACTCTGTATTCAGATACCTTAATGAAAAAAAAAAAAAAAAAAAAAGATAAGTAATCTTAATGAAAATGAAAATTTGTGTTTAAAACACAGATATAAATACATGCCTTTTTGATAACCGTGTCTAGAGAGAAGGAATATGATGTCCTTGTTACATAATCGCAAGAAAACTCACCTTCCAAATACCACTGTATCCCCTAAGCTTCAACTGCTCTTCTAATTCCAGAAATCTATCAACCTCCTGAAAAGATGTTACAAAAGCACAAACAGTTTCAAGATTATATATATATATATATATAGTAAAGTGTTAACATGCCCTAAAGTAAAAGCAAGAAGTGGGAAATTTGACTTTGAGAAAGAAATGATAACAAGTAAATAGATTGAAGGTTACAACAAAGCACATAAATGTCAAGCAATCTAATATGGCAACTTACAAACTGTGAAGGGAGCTGATGAGCATAACCGAAATGACCTTAACTACATGACCGCAAGTTACTAGAAATTTGAACACAAAAAAAAAAAAAACCCTCATGCACAATTCATAGATAAATGAATCCATTTTTTAAATATTTGATTCGAACACAGAGAAGAAAAAAAATTCCTTAGAAACAACAGGTAGTATGCAACATTTTCAGTCAGGTATCATACATTATAAGCGGAGGCAATTCATCTGTCTACGTAGTTATGGGCAACTGACTTCACCTATATTCTTATACTTTATATTACAACCCTCAAATTAGTCGAAAAGTTTCATGACACGCATTCAACTTAGGAACAAAGTTAGGGTATTATGTGAGATGAAGTGTGCACACACACACACACAAACAAACAAACACGATGGTGTATGTATGAGATGTAGCAGAGTGATTAACCTGTAAGCACATAATGTCAGCTGACCATAATCCAAGCTCAAAGAGTATATTTTTCTTTCTCCATTCCCAGTCCAACATATGACGGGGTATGTGATAGTAAAGCTTGCTCCGATGGCTATTAGCAAGGTAGTCAGCCAGTATATTATATGATACCACTATAAAACGCTCTGCAAAATTACAATTCAACGACGCTAAAGTATGTAATTGAATGAGAAAAAAAAAGAAAGAAATGAAAGAAGGGCACAAAATCGACTACCAGAATTAGGAGGCGGAGGCTGCGCGGCGAGTTCCCAATTCCGATAATCCGACGGCTTGGGGCGAAAATGGTGAGGCGGACGAATCGTCTGGTTTGGATCGAACGGCCGAAACCGTTGGGTTTGATTATTGTAAGGATTGGGAGGAGGTGGGCGAGGGCGAGGGCCAGGGCGGAAGGCAGTTTGGTTGGAGAAGCGTCCGCCGGAGTCTCCTTGGCGGAACCCTAGGTTGGCGTCGCGGACTGACCGGAAGTGGGAGTCTCCGCTCACAAACTGAGCTTGGCCTTGGCTTTGGGTTTGGGTTTGGGTTTGGACTTGGGCTCTTCCACCGGTGTAGGGACGATCGGAGAAGCCTCTCCGCCATTGGCCGCGGCCACCACGGTACTGCAACCAAAAAAGGAAATTTGAGAAAAATGAAGCAAAACTGGAAGGCTATAAATAGATAGAGAGAGAGAGAGAGAGAAAGAGGAGGAGAGAGTACGGGAGGGCGAGAAGACATGGTAGTGGAGGAGGAGACGTCGGTAGCGGCTGAGGCGAGGAGTTGGAGTTGGAGAGGACGCCGCCGCATTGAGAGACGATTCCAGTGACTGGCTGAGTGAGACAGCGAGTCTGTTGCTCACTCTCTTTCGGTCTTTCTTTTTCTTTTTTTTAACAAAGTTCCCTCCAAACGTAGCGACACACCGGACGGTCTGTTTGGATCTGCTTTTTTTATTGGAACTGAAACTTTTTTATTAAAGTAATAACGATAAAGTTAGTTAAAATATTACGGTGAGGCTTATTAATAATATTAAAAAATACAGTGAGCTTATAAATAGTAATAAAAATAAGTTAAATAATAAAATAAATTAACTTTTTAAGTTGGAGCCAAATGCACTTTTAGATTGCCATTAGAACTCATTCTTCTAAAGAGTTTTTATTGATTTTATCTTTATCTTATCCAAATAGACAAAATTTAGAAATAAAATTAGTTGTAGTTTAAGACCAGACTTTTATTTATAGAAATAAATATTATTACTTATTTAAAAATTTAACTATTAAAATTGTATGTTTTTGAAGTTCTAAATACACATGTCAAATTTTATGTCAATCAGATATTATTTTTTATATAGTCTATAAGCTTATATTATATATATAATTTTAAACTACAAAAACTTGCAATTTAGACAATTTATTGATTACATAGTTATTAATCTTTAATTCTCTAAAAATTTTGCAAATATAAATGATATAAGAAGAAACTATAACCTAATAGTAAATTTATCAAAATTCACCTCTAATATCAATAAAGTTGTACCCTTAAGTTACAACTAATTTTATACTTAAATTTTCTCAAATTCAAATAAGGAGAGATCCAAATGTACGCACGGCTTTGTTTGATAAAAATAAACATTGTTTTTGTGAATAAAAAAAAATGTAACAATTTAGAAACTTATTATCCCTTTGTACATCTTACTCGTGTCATCAATAATACTATAAGTAAAATACTTTAAGGTTTTCTAATGAAATTTAAATGGGTTTTATTAACATATGTCTGACATTCATTAATCAACTATTCTTAAAAAAAATGAAAAAATGAATTACTTTTAAAATATTTTTTTAATTTCTTATAAAAAGTTTATAAAGTGTCTATTTGAAAAGATTATTTTTACCAACTTAGTTTACTATTTAGTTTATTTTTGATATTATTCATGAGTTTTATTGCACTTTTTGATACTACTTATAAATTCCACTGTACTATTTCAACTAATTTTTACCTTTATCTAAAGTATTTTCAAGAAAGATTTTTCAATTTTAACAGAATAAGCGAATTTCAAGCTAAACTTAAAATGGATGTATATTAACTGAAAGTGTTCAAATGTAATTAATCAGGAAACCGAACTTGCAATACTAATTTAGAATTTTATTCGAAAAAAAAAAATCAAAATCAAATTCAATCCTGGTCAACGCCATTCGAAAGAACGGCCTGGATCTAAATTAAACATCATAGACTGTTACCTGCGCCATCAAACCTCATCCTCGCCATTACTGTTCTCTCTCCATTTCCCCCATTATTTCAACCCCACCTAAAGAAACAGTTGTTTCTCAAAAAAAAAAAAAAAAAAAAAAAAAAAAAAAAAACAGTTTACTTTACAAATCGAGGTGGAAAAAATAAAAATAAAAAACGATGTCGTTGTGTTCATCTTTATCTTTATCTTTATCGTCTCCCAAATCTTTCCTTTTCTTATCGAAAACCAAACCCTCGAGCTTCAATGGTGTCTCAGGCTCACCTGTTACATATCGCTTCAGAGCCTCCGCTGATGTTCCCGATTTTCTCTCTGCCGATTGGTACGCTTTTGATTCTGCGTATTGAATTGTTGGATTTTTTTTTTTTTTTAGCTTTCTAAGTTGGACTTTTTTAAGATTATGTTACCAGTTACTAGAATTCCTAAGCCTCGTAAAACAATGATAGGACTTAGGTGAAACTGAATTCGTGCCAATCCCCACTTAATAATACTATGTAGCATTTAAGTTAAAATGGTCAATCTTAGTTGCTAACAACCTTAAAATTGATAAATTTTAGTCCCTAACAAACTTAAAAGGTGATCGCTTTTAATCTCTACTATGTCTAACGTAGTTTTGACATGTCAGTATTCAGTTTGGCCATGTCGTCTAAGGGACTTAAAGCGATCACTTTAAATTTCAAGGACTAAAATCGCTCATGTTGAATCAGTGTTTCAACCAATAAGATTAGCACCAACCATCTTGGTTAAAGTGTTTGGTATGGTAATGGTGGTTCTGGAATACTCTCTAGGCTTAGCCTGACCCTGAATCAATTTGTTCTAGTTTATAATATTTGTACTAATTAGTTTTTGCTTTGTTGTATTGCAGGCTTGAATCTCGCAAGAAGAGACCTTTTGGCCCGAGATTAAATGTAACTCCAACTTTCCACGTTAGTACAAGGCATCAACATTGTTGCTCTACAGTTAGTCAATCTATGTTAACCCTTGCTATAGTTTAGTGCAGAAGAAGCTGTCCAGCACCAGCTTGATGCATTAAAGTACAATGACCAGCCCCATCAAGATTATGGAATCGAGGTTATGTACAGGGTAATTTACAAATACTGGAACTCTTTTTTCATTTGGCTGGTTTATATTGCTTGGAGATCAGTGTTCAATGTTAATAATGTTATCTTTTTCCATGACAGTTTGCTGGATTTGATCCTTTTGAAAGGTCCACCTATTTTGGGCCCTTCTTTGATTTGGGACAGGTAAGAAGTTATAAATTTTGAGTAATTTTTCCACTAATACTATATTTGCTGATATCTTTTCTTGGTTTGCTGCTTCACTGTCAGTGCAGTTTGAACGGTTTAGGCGGATTTTTCACCATTCAACATATCGAGTTTTACTTGGTCATAAGGATAGAAAGATTCTTAGCAGCTTGTTTGTGAAGGAGGTATAAATGGCTTCTTATTTACATGGTAAATAAATGAATATATATTTTACCTGTGATGTAGTTCTCAGTAATTTTTCTCCTCACTAATCAACTGTTACCGGTGTATGAGCTGAAAAACAGAACCGATTCAAGCAGAGGGTTTGGATACGAGGAAGTCGCCCAAGGGAAGAAGAAATATTCCAGTTTACCATGGCTCAGGTTTGCTCATTGTACCTTTTGTTTATGATAGTCATTTGTTGCCATGTGTCACACAAGGAATCCAGTTGGCACTTTATCGCTACTTCGTTTCCGTTTTAGGTTCTGTGGTCTATCATCAGGATATGGCTTGAGTCTTCTGAAATTTTTTTCCAGTCATTATTATGTAGCCATATCCCATTTAGTTGAGCCTTTAGCTTTTCCCAGTGTATCACTAGTCATGGTAAATGGGTAGTGTAGCACTGAGTCCATTGCATTGTTATGAAGCGAATGCATGTTCTTGTACGTTATGTGTCATAGATCCAAACCTGAGAAGTGGAACTGTGGTTTTGGATCTAACTGTTGTGCTCTAGGGCTATGCTGGTTTCAGGTTGTCAGCAGGGTGATTGCTGACCTGTTAATTTGATCTGGTTTAAGGCTTCAATCTCAAGGAATTCTTTTATTAGCTGGCTGGCAATAAGGAACAGACTCTCAAACCAAGGCAGAATTAGCTCAATGGGGGCCATGAGGGAGACTTTTAATATGTTTTCTGTAGAAGCTAGTTGGAGAGTTGTGATCATTTGTTCTTTGAGTGTTCTTTCTCTTGAAGAATTTGGAAGCATCTGATGTTTTTGAATCTAGAAGATCAGTTTATGTCTTGCTGGGATGCTGTGAATCACTTTAAAAGCTTAAAGGGAAGAATTTCAACTTTCAAGACAACTCTTAGCAAGCTGGCTTGGTGGACGTATATTATATTTGGTCAAAAGAAATGCTTGTGTGCATAAAGGGAAAATTATCACAAGGGAAGGGATCCTTTGGTTGATCGGGAATGATGTGAGGCATAGATTTTTTTTTTTTTTTTTTTGGATAAGTAATGTGAGGCATAGATGGAAGTGAAGAAGTCTTTACTAATTAGAACCCTCTACAGCAGATGGAACATTTCTTTTTCTGTTTAGGTGTAGTTTACTTTTTGGTTTTGCAGTTTGATTAGCTTGCTGTTTCCTCTGTTCTAGCCAGTTTGGTGTGGTTTTTTTAAATTTTTTGGTTGTTTGTCATGTAGTGTTGCAGCTTCTGCTGTGTTTTGTTAGGTGGCTTATTTTGCACTTTGGTTGCTGCCTGTTTAGCAGTCTGGTTGCAGTTTTGCTGCTGGTTTGGTCTGTGCTGCACTCGCTTGTAATTCCATGATTGTTTACTTGAATGTGCATTTCGTTTGGCTTTTTTTTTTTTTTTGGTGGGGGGGGGTGGGGGGTGGGTTGGGGAAGGGGAGAAACTTATTTGTTAATCTATAGCTTTTTAAAGCCTCAATTTTTGTAGGTAGAACTGTATTTTTGTGGTTTTTGAGCAAATAAGCAAATCCAAAACGATATCACTTATTCACCCCCCGCAACAAGAAAAAAGTGCATGTGGATAGGATCTAATGAGGGAGGTAATATTTATATAAATGCAACTGCCCAAGGTATTACATGAATTACACAAATGTTTTGGGTTATGTATCTATATCTATATATAAAATCAGAATAGAATTCTCTATTGTCTACATTTCCACACTTCCAAAAATAGCCCTATTATATTATTGAATATTGTTTAACAATAATTAAGACTATAAGCGTATATTGAGAAATTTAAAGTTCAAATTCAAATTCCATAAAATTAGAACACACATTGTATACTTAATATATAGCTGCTTGCAGTAACAACTTAAAAATGTTTTAAAAAAAAAATTGAAAGAAGAGTCTTTACATGCACATAGCTCATGTGAAAAGGCTAGTTATAATTATGGTTAAAATCATTTTTACTTGATAATAGACCATGTAATGTCAAATTTTTTTTTTTTTTTTTTTACATAAATTCTCTACTTCGTACCTTTACTGATCCATGGCGTGTTGAAGGCAGAGAGTTGGTGGTTTGTGGGATGGTTATTGGCTAACAGAAAGTCTACTTCACGACGGAGATGCTTTTGCTGGTGGTTTGGCTTACTGAACATGCAATGCAGCCATCATATTGTGGACCCCTGCAAATGAATACTGCCCTGTTGTCAAAGCAGAAATTGTTTGCCTAAACCTCAGAATTTGTACATAAGGAATAGTTTAAACTATTGTTACGTCTACGATGAGCTTTGAACAACCAATGCCACCCACATGGAACGACCAAAATTTTTACATATAGATATAATATTATGTATAGAACAATTTAAGCATTTCACTAAGTAAAAATGAATTGATGGAATTTACAAGTGTAATCTCAAGCCAACCTCAAAAAGAAATACACTAAACTTTGCAATGAGAACTTTTAAAATCACATTCGTTCTCATTATTCTCATTCCTGAATGATGCGATACCAATTTCACAGGCTCGAAGGTTGTAACACCTTTTGGTAAGTAAGAAGGAAGAGAGTTTGGTAAACTCACATCTATAATCTATTTGCACCGTTGTCATGTTGCATATACTCTCCTATGGCTATATCTTTGTTCCTGCTTGTATATTTGAAGCATTCTCCCCCTACCTCCAGCCCCTTTGTTCTTTTTTATTGGGGCAATTATACTTAGTACTACTCTAAACTAAACCCCCTGTTTACACCCTATTCTCTACCCAAAAAAAAAAAAAATCTAAATTCTTTATCTTTCATAACATTTTCACAATAAATTATAAGTTGTTAGTTGTTATTAGTTCAAATTTAAACCTACCACTGAGATTATTTTTTTGCTCCAACAATAACAATTAGTAACAAACTGCCACTTAAGATTTGTTAGGAAAATATTATAGACATAGCATTTCTCTTGATTTTAAAAGTTACTCAAAACTTGTTTTTTTATATTAAAAAAAATGAACTTTTTATCTAAGGATTTGGTAAAAAAATGTGTTATACTATACCTGGTATTATGTAATGAATGCCTATCTTTAAGTGGTACATGATCTGTTATACTTCAAGTTGTCCTTAATACGTGGTGTTAAGCACTTGAGCTTAGTGAAAAGCATGTTTATGTAATTTAACATGGTTAATGTTGACATGCTGTGGTTGGACACCAGATCCTTAGGTCACGGTGGTTCCTTCCTTTGCATTTATAATTTCAGTAATGTTAGGGACAACTTTTTTTTGCAGACTTATTCAGATTGGAAGTTGTGATCATTATGATGTTACTCTGGCTCATTGTGGACTTTAGCTGTGTATCTAATTCCCAAACACGGATCTACGGTGGCAAAATAATTTCTTTTAGTAGTTAATAGGAATGCCTTTTGTCCTGACCATGGCAAAATAAATTCTTGAAAATCAAAGCCCATTCAAGATAGAACTATGGGAAAAGTTGGACTTCGATAAAATAAAATGCTTCCCTGCTCACAACACTTGAGCAGCAAGGGAAACAACTTCCAAAAGTTGCAAATTCTACCACATCATCATCTTCATCATAATAATCCTCTTTTATTTGTACCGTCCTTGGAGTTGTACAATTCTCCACTTCGGTCCAGTTCGGTTTATTTGGTCTAATTCAGTTCACTTTGGTTCATTAGGTTTTTTTTGGTTCATTTCTGTCCTTGGTCCATTCAGTCAACTTCAGTCTATTCGGTCCACTTCGGGAGCAACTTTATTTTACCAATCTAAACTATATCCCTATTTACACTTTGGTCCACTTTAGTCCATGTCTAAAACAAAGATTATGTGGCACCACAAGGGTTAAATTTGTTAAATGATTTTGTTTTTAAAGGATTGAAGAAGGACAATTCAATCTTTTCATGTGGTATCATGTATGCAAAGATCATGTGACATGCTTTTCCGTCCAAGTTAACAACCTAATTGGCGATATGGTGCAAAGAGAAACACAAAGGTATAGTTTAAGATGGTAATCATGCATTCTGAAAGTTCAGGATGGTAAGTATAAATGATAACATAATTTAAGCTGATAAAATATAATTTCTTTATTATCATTATTATTATTTCCTTCCATTGAATTTGTTGGTTATTGTAGCATTTTACATGCATTTTAATCTACCAATAAGTCTAAACAACACTCAGTGGCGACTCTAGAAATTTTTTTTAGGGTAGTCACTAAAAAAATTAAATTATACAAAATCTAATAAAGAAATAACTTGGATGTATGTCACACAAAAAAAGCGCAAATACATGAAGTACTACCATTTCTTTCTACTAACAAAGAGAATGTTGTGGATGTAACATTACTCTTATTTTTGCTGTGAAATGCATTTTTGTTGTTGATGTAACATTACTCTTATTTTTGCTAGGCTAATTTTTATTGTTGTTATTTAATTTATTTATTTATTGGTTTTTTAAAGAGGCTAAGGATTATATTTGGAGGCTAGAATTATTTATGAAGTAATGCTATGTTCATAACATTTTCATAATAAATCTTATGCGACCAACTATTATATATTGATGAGTAAAAAAGTGATGTTAATATTAGGCTCAAATTAGAATTAATAACAGCTTACCACAATATTATTTCTCAAGTTAGAAGCTTCAATTTGTAGTGAAATTATTGTGAAAATATTGTGAATGCAGCATTACTTTTATTTTTGTTGAACCCAAATTTTTGTGATTTTCAAGTCAAGGCGTTCAATATTATTATTAGGGTGATCAAAATAGGTTACTTTAGTATATAATTTTTTTTAATTTCAAGTATATATATAAATTTTTGGCAGGACCACCCTGAGATATATATGGAGCCGCCACCGACAACACTATTTTTCACAACTGTTGATATGTGTTATTGTGAATCTGTGATTGAAACGTAACAAAACTGATGTTAGTGACACACCAAAATGAAAGTAATATTAGTTCAATCACATCTGGCAATGTCATAAGTTATGAAAAATCTTGCGTCAGTCTTGACTTAATTATAGTTTTTGCTGAGAAAATGTCTTATCTAATAGGCAGCATATCAGGGCAATGTACAAACAATAATCTAGTAAGAAATCAAATTCAAATGCCGTATCACAATATTCAATAATGCCTAACTTATCTTAATTCAGGAAACCCCTCTGGCCTCTGGTCCCAGGACACACAAAATTTTCAAATGTTTTGCCATAGCATCATTCACTACATCAGGAAATAGCAAGTATATCAAATAGCTCTAAGTCACCGAAGCACTTAGCATGTTAAGAACCTCAAAGTTCAGATACTAAATTCCGGTATATTTGATGCAAGGTAAAATTCAATTAATAATATGCCGCAACAACCAATGACTCCACCACTGAGAACTAGCTTTGAGACACTATTTCTTTGATTAAGTGATATACTTTGTAACAACATAGCAGTCTGGTGGAGTAATGTTGGTGTAGTAGTTCTTGATGGTGTCTGTGATTTCGAACCCAAATTTCTTGTAAAAATTTATGGCGTCTTCGTTGTTTGTCTGCACATGCAAGTAAGTCTCAGAAATGTTTTGCTTGGAGCAGAGATCAAGAACATGGTTCAACAGCCTCGTACCTGCCAATCCCCAGGATTAAATTACTAAATCAGTCAGTAACAGAACTTTTAGAATTCCAGCCAAATGTATGTGGATCTATTCTTATTTCTTTTTTAATCTCCCCAAATTAGTCTACATTTAACAGGTTTTCAGATCATTAAACAATGACTCAATTGTTTGACAAGCAGCGAAATCTAGTGCTTGTCAAAAAGTTGACCACAATATTAATCTTTTGAATTTGTAAAAAAATGCTCATACATTGCTGTAATCTGTGTGGATGCTATGCTACCTGCAGGAAACCAATATATGGGGGAACACTGTAAATCTACATTAATCAATTTTTATATTGTGTATTAAATTATAACAAAGGAAACAAAAGAGAAACAAATACCCAAAACCAATTAATTCTTATCAATATTCAGCAAAAATTTCAAGAACTCCAACAAAAAAATATGTGTTTGTTCTTAACTAGTTTTCATTTCACAGGACTTAAGATCATTAAACAGTGACTGTGCTGTTTAGCAAGTTGTAAAACCTAAATGGCCATGTCAATGAAAAATCATTTTCATTTACATATTTGGACCAAGTCATATCAACAAGCACGATTATTTTGGCTTCTCAAACAAACTCTATACAAAAGCTCATCAAAAGGAAGATAAGTTGCATGCTCACCGATGCCTAGCCCGCGATATGGTGCTAAGACACCCAATGTCATGATATAAACACGGACAGCTCCAGCTTCCTTCTTCTCACGCCGGCATGCGATTGAACCAACACAGATATCACCATAGTATGCTGAGGAAAAATCAAGAGTGCCGCTTTAGGATGACCAACAAATTTATCAATGTGGACTACATTATTACACTCCAAAATAAATGGTGGATGTTGGATGTGAGAAATTTATAGAAGTCATAAATTGTGGATACACAGCCATACATAAAAGAATAAATTCTTGTAATTTCGCTTTGCATACACCATTTTTCTGCCCATTTTTTGTGTGGATATGTTGTGTTTTACATATAACATGTAAATTTATCTAGATAGCCTTCTTTGTACATGGATCCTATCATTAAGGATCTGTGTAACTGACCCCAATTAGTTTGAACTAAAGCATAATTGAGTTGAGTTGTACTCTTCCTTGTGCACATGTGCATCCCCACGGAGGATCTATAGAAAATTCTCTTTGATAGACACTGTAGGCATTTGCTATAAATATGTGCTCAACACACAACTGCCCCATAAACTATGTGCTAATGAAGAAAGTAATAACCTTCAATGAGTCCACGTGTATGCAGTACAAATTGAAGAATTGTCTACATGTGCTTGTGGTGAGTTGAATTTAGGAGGATTTGTAGATCAAGTTAAGAGTTGTAGAAGAACTCAAAATGGCTAGAGTTTGATGAGGATTATATATATAAAACTTTTATGGCTATTTGGTAGAGAAAGTACCTGGGGCGTTACAGTTGTGATAGGCAAGAGGAAGGGCATAGCTTGGGGTTTTAAGGAGAAAGGAAAAGAGAGAAATTTATGGTGTCTTGCGCTGGATGAACAACACCCATGAACAGAACCACAAGAAAGAGAAGAAGAAAACAGAGGAGAAATAGAGAAAAAGAACAATACGAACAACACACCTTAATACTAAAAATGCTCAATATTTTTATTCATAAACACCATCTATACTTCAAGTAAATTGAGAATACATATATATAAGAACTTTTTCTTGTACTAGAAGCATTAGGACTTAATAGTTTGACTAAAAAGGTTGTATCCAGTGCACATCTTTCACTTTTGCAAGGTCTGGGGCTGATTGGTAGCTAGCCTTAACCCCCCAATTTTTTATTTTATTTTATTTTATTTGGGAGAAGCAAATTCGTTCTTTTTCTTCAGTCCATGGTTTCATGGACTTTTGTACTTTATGCACTTGATTTGTTTTTTTTCCTGATGTATACTTCTTGTATACTCAGGTGACACCCTTCTTCTTTTTAATATATTTTTATTACTTATCAAAAAAAAAAAAAAAAAAAAAAATTTCATGAACTCAAATTCGCAACATGTTGCTTCTAATAAGGTAATAACCAATTAAAAACCTAACTAGGTCTCAAAGAAAATAAAACCCAAGATAATTCTAATCTCCTTGACAATTTTGGACTGAACTAACTATCAAAATACCCTCAATTCACAGGGGTTGCAAAAATTATAGTTTTTTTGTTCGAATTTAAAATTGACCATAACTTGTAGTCCAATTAAAAAACTTTTTTAACCCTAAGACATATAACTAGCCTTCAAAGGCCTTTGCCCTTCCACATGACATTCAATTGGACTTCACACTTGGGCCCCATAAAATAAAGCTTGAATAGATGAATTTGCGTATTACCAAATTAATGGATGCATCAGAAACACATCATAGATAAATCTATCGTCTATGCAGTTTAGAAGTAGATAAAGATAGGCACCTCTTACAGTGCTTGAATTGTCATTCAATACATTGCTGAATGTAGTTTTGATAAGTGTAGAATTGGGAAGTAATTACTGAATTTATGAAGAAATAATAACTACCATAAGAGGCATCATAACCTGAAAGAATAGAACATAAAATGCAAGTACTTTGGCAATTAAGAAGTATATAAAGGAGAGCAGGTGAGGGATTTATATTGCATAAATCGAAGATGGGCACATTAGGACATGTTGTACACTCAAGCATAGAAACAATTCAGGGAAGTTCGAGACTGAATTACTGAAAAGTGATGTTAAGTGTCTTGACATCCAAGAATTCTTTCAAGGATATTCAAATATTACTTGTAGCACAATTCAGGAATTATGAGGTTGTCTGATAAAATTAGAAATATATTAGTGTCTGTTCAGGAGCCCTGCTAGGAGCGGCATTCTTGTGGTGAAGTCTTACTATCAGGTTCTTAGTAAGGGGCCTTTCCCTTTCTTTCCATAAATAAAAAATCATTTGGAACTTGGAAGGTTACGATTCCTTCTAAGGTAGCATTTTTCTCATGGACAGCAGCTTGGGGAAATATCTTCACTGTGGAGAATATAAGCATTGTTGATTGGTGCTGTATGTGCAAACATGGTGGGTAGATCACCGACCACTTGTTACTTCATTGTGCCTGTGTATGACATATGGTCTATGGTGTTTTGTCTTTTTGGAGTGCAGTGGGTCATGCCTAGGAGGGTGGTGGAGTTGTTGGAAAGAGGGCTTTGGAAGACATTATGTTGCTGATATATGGGGGGCCATGCCTCATTGTGTTATGTGGAGGCAGAAAAATTGTACTTTCAATGGGGTTGAGCGTTCATCAGTGGAGTTAAAAATGTCTCTTTTACGTGCCAAGTTTGATTGGTTGGCTGCCCTTAGTGGCCATTCCTTTTCTTCCAGGAATTTCTAGGTTTGTGTAATTTTGTTGTACCCCAATTACAGTGCCTATGTACTTGGGGTTCTTTTTTCATCTTCTTTTTATTTTCAATGAAGCATTATTACTTAAAAAAAATCTATATATATATATATATATATATAGATATATTAAGGGACTTCTTTTCTTTGTAAATTTTGGTTTGCTTTATGCTTTTCATGCATAGAGTAGCCTTTTGATTATACATCTTTCTTACTTATCCAAAAATATATACATACATACATATATATATATATATATAAATATATATATTAAGGGACTTAAAATCACTGAAGTTCTGAAACAAACTAGATTACTGTAAACAAAGGGAAACACATAAAAAAAAAAAAAAAAACACAATCTTATGCAGAAGCAAGGTGTGTTGAGTCTTGGGTAGTGCTAAAACAAAAGGTCTCATGTCCAATAATTTTTCCAAGGACATTCAAAAAATTCATCAGTAATTCAGGAATTATGGAATTGTTTGACAAAATTTTAGAAAAAAATTGGCAGTCTTAAGAATCATTGAAGATCTTTGTTACATAATAAATAATTGGCTTAATGTTTTTGATAAGTAAATAATTGGCATAATGGTACATACAATGTAACACAATCTTTTTTCAAAAAGAACATGTGCTGAATATTTTCGGGTGGAATTCTTTAAAGGTACAAATCTGGTCATTGTCAAGCAGGCTAAGTTTTTATTTTATTGGTAAGGTCTTGAACTCATCTGAAATGAGGAATGTTAAAAAGTATCAACACCAATCAAAGAAAGCACAGCATAGAAAATGAATGCAACAAAAAAGGTCTAGAAGTACTATCAATAAAATAGAAAATGAGATCTAGTCATCTAATATGAGCTAGCGGCAAGCAAAGAACAAATCAAGTGATGTGATTTTAAGGAGAGGGAACTACAACACTAAGAGGAAGACTAAAACGAAGATATATACTGCACTGACTAGAAAAACATGATGGCCTCTAATATAACAGAGGAAATGGCACTGAACAGATATGGATGTTGAAAAAGGACTCAAGCTGATAATTAAAAGTGGTTGGCATTAGGCCATACTCAGATTCTTCATTCACCCTCTTTTCCCCATTCCTAACATATTTAAACAACCTCGGCATATAACTTAAAAAGCTAGTGACTTAAAAAACATGTTGTTCTTCATGTGAAAAGAAATGATTCATTTAGAATCAAAACTAACATACTAATTCTTCAACAAACAGGAAATGTTAGAGTGAAAAAAAAGCTACTCAAATTGGATTTGAATTAATTGTAATTTAAGAACTAAACACAATGCTCCAAGGTTCGCAACAAATAAAAGTAAAAATCTTCAGATAATAGCAATGGCAGAGGGTCTGATTTCCATAAGCTTTTTCTTTTAGCTTTTTAGCTTATTTGCTTATGAACAGCTTTTAAATAATAGCCTCATTTTTTCTAGGTACAACCATACTTACGCCAACTTTCAGCAAATAAGCAATCAACAAAAACCTGCATCCAAAAGTTCCAAACGCACAAGTGCATTGTATATTTCCTACACTTTAATACAATAATTTTAACCATGGGCAATAACAAGTTTAGAAGATGACCCTATTAGCAAGAGCGCACACAAAAGATTTTCAAACACGCTTTACTTTAATATACACATAAAACACTCTCGGTTCTTTGAGGATATGATGAATTTGGTAAATAACATCTGATTAACACGAAATTTGGCATGCATATTGGGAGCAATAAAAACATGTAATCTAATGGTCGGTTGTCAAAATATTAATCCTAACAAAAGTTATGAACTGGTGCAACATTGCAAAGATTCACTATGAAAAAGGAAAGAAGAAAGGTTGATCACTTTTTAAAAAAAGGGGGTTCATTCACTTTAAATCCAAATGTATCAAATATAATACAGAATAATATGTAATAATCCACAGCAAAAAGAAACAATTAACAACTGCTACACCATGAAAACAAGAAAACTAGGAAAACCCAGTAAAGAAAACCCATCAAAGATAGACTACGAGGATTAAAAACTATCACGAGCCTAATAAACCAATATAACAAAAACCCATCAAAGATAGAGTAAAAAGAAGCAAAACCCATAAAACATAATGATATGAGGCAGTGAAAAAAGATAAACGGAACTGACCGAGCTTGGTGAAGTCGGCGGAAGCGAGGGCATCGGCGTAGTACTTGTCGTTGTAGCGGACAGGGAAGAGGGCTGTGTTGAGTTTCTTCAGTTGCATCAAGTTTTTGTCCCTCAAACCTTCCAGCGATATTGGCACCTCTCGCCCACCTCCCATTGTTTTTTCTTTTTTCTCTAACTTTTCTTTCTCTTGGTGGTGTTGTGGTGGGCAAAGATGGATTGAAAGAAAGGGTGCCTTCACAGTGGAAGAGGAGAGGGAAGAGAGGGAAGTGGTTTTTGTCAGAGCAGAGCAGACTGGTGAGGTGACCCCCTCTTTTTTTTTTTTTTTTTTTTACTGCTTTCAGACAAGTCTAATGGGCTGGGTTAGCTTGGGCTTCTGATTTTCCTGACTCTATTTGTGCCCAGTCCAACCCTCTTTTCTATTTTTAGAAACCCAATCATAAAGCTAAAGCTCCAACGAAGGGATGCAATTTAAGAGCATGTTTGGTAGACTGTAATAGACGCCGTAAAGATTTAGTTATTTTTTAGTTTGGTTATACTTTTATTACAAGGAATAGTCATTCCTTATGAATAACTATTCTTCAAAATAAGAAATAATTATTTCTCTTTAAAATGTTATATTAGATATTTCCTAGCAAGTGCAATAATTTCAAAACTTAATATATTTCCAAATAAACAAACTTTTCATACACATCTAACAATTATAAAAATAAAAAATCATAAAATATAACACATATCTCTCTTAAATTTAAAAATAACAATTTTTAAGGAGATATAATTGTATGAGTAAGATATTTCCTAAAAAAAATGTTAAGTTTTATTCTAATGTTATAACTTACAATCAAACTAATGAATATGTTTAGTTATTACATTACAACACACTTTATTACTAGTAATAAAGATTACAATTCATGTCGTAATCTCCATTCAGTGTACCAAATGTACCATAAATGCATTTATATATATATATATATAATTTGAAAAGAAGAAGAAGCAATTTTGGGGTTTTACAATTTTTTTTTATTACAAATGTGGATATCCAGATCTCTTCGAGATTCAGATCCTCTCCATTTCCCTTTGAAATGGAGAGTGTCCAGTTCATGGACAAGATCTTTTTG
The DNA here is from genome assembly GCA_032727855.1 of Quercus ilex subsp. ballota. Lineage (NCBI taxonomy): Eukaryota > Viridiplantae > Streptophyta > Magnoliopsida > Fagales > Fagaceae > Quercus > Quercus ilex. Next base: position 26,896,551 of record CM064919.1, read on the forward strand.
AAAACTATCAAGGGTAAAAAATATGCCACGTCAATTAAAATGTAAAACTCTAGGATTTGGATTCAAACCACAGTTAACTCAATAGTTTCTCTCTCACCAAACCCATCTGAATATTTCAAACTCTCTTTCTCTCTCTCTTCTCCAAGGTTCGACTTTCTCTCTCGCCTTGTCGTTGCGGTGCCACCACTACCACCTGCGCCAAGGCTATGATTTGATCAAGCTTTTATGCTCCAAGCTTTTACCCAAACACTATAAGCAGAAGATTTTCATTTGAATATTTCAAACTCTCTTTTTCTCTCTCTTCTCCAAGGTTCGACTTTCTCTCTGGCCTCGCCGTCACGGTGCCACCACTATTACCTGCGCCAAGGCTACGATTTGATCAAGCTTTTATGCTCTAAGCTTTTACCCAAACACTATAAGCGGGAGATTTTCTCCAACTTCATCCACCAAAAAAATATCAACTAATCTATCTATGTTTGTATGCCTTTTGTTGCTTTGTTTTGCTTCGTGATAATGCTTTCTTGGGGTTTTTGATTTTCTTTTGAATTGGGATTAGTTTATACGCTTAAAATTTTTATTAGGGTCTCTCTTAATATATATATATATATATATATTATCTTTCTGTGTGTGTTTTATATTATGGTTATTAGAATGTTTGGTTCCATTTTTTTGGTTTGTGGGTATTTTTTTTGGTCTCACTATTGTGTTTGTGCTTTTGATTTTATTTTTAATTGTTTACTTTATTATGAAAGGTTTTAGGGAATGTATTGTGAATGTCTCTTTGTTTTCCCTGTCATGCCACTGATTACAGAATTGGGTGTGTGTAAATTGTCCTTTGTAGGAATGGAATGCACATAATTGTTTTTTGATGATGAAATGTAAAAGAAAACATTCAGCCTATGGCTAGATTTTTGTTTACTGGTTTCTAGCCGCTAATATACACTAGCTTTTAGGGTGAGGCAAATGAATTTTCAATTTTCAAAAATCTGAACTATTTAGAACCCTTTTGTGGTTGGTATTTGAACATTAAAGCTCTTATAGGAAGAATAATTGAATTTTCTGACTGTTTTTTGTGCCTTGCTTTTTGTAGATTGGTTCTTGTATTGGCCTTTTGGTTATCCATTTGGAAAGTCTGCATAATTTTTTAGACAGGTTTTGTTATTGGTTTCTCTATAATTCTGAAGGATTGAGATTTGTTAATATTGCTTGTAGGTTTCATTGATCCTAATCATCAGTAATTTGGAAGGGCCTTTGGAGCTATGATACATCCCAAAACTTTGATACCAAAAGAACTTACATAACAAACAAGCATCATACATTCATACCAAGAGATGGGGCAAGTTGTTTAACACGAGGCAAGTCGAAGTGATCAAGCTAAGATTGAAAATTGTAGACTTTGGATGGAATGTATAGTCATGCAATAAGCACACCAATTGTAGAAGTTTCATGTTATTATGATCATATAATCAAAATGTTTATTTCAATGGAATTCTTGTTATGTGATCAAAGTGTACATTTTAATAAAATTTGTTCATTTTTTTAATTAAATTATCTTATTGTCTACTCTGTTGGATTGAATTTTAATTGTAATGCCAAGTAACTCATAGGGGTGCAACCCAAGTACATAGATTAGCTGAGCAATGTAAAAGAAAGTGATTAACTGACTCCCTTACCAATTTGCAATGCAAGTACACAGAGTTCACATGAATGTGCATTTAACCAAAAACCAAGTGATTTGCATTTTGGCCTTAAACTGCTTTGCACATGTTAAATCCATAGAAGCAACATCATTTGGATTTCAAATTTGATTCACAAATTCAAAATTTAAATAGTGCAATGGCAACTAGATTGTTTTATTGCAAAATACATTATATTCACTGATGGCATTGGGTACTTGCCTTAGAAACATACCTAAATTTCAAACTCAAAATTTCTTAGTGAGAGTGGAAACAAAAGAAAAATTGACACACCAATTAACATGCATATAGCTCCAAGCAATAAAATAATAAGGGATAATTACACTTTACCCACCTATGGTTTGCCTCTAATTCGATGTGCCTACTCGTGATTTTAATTTTGACACTTTGCCCACCTGTGATTCTCACCGTTACTGTGCCGTAACCCACCTCTCTAATTTCCGTTACTCTAACACAGAAAATGTAGAAAACAAAACCCCAAATGGATCAAAACACTCTCACTCAAATCTTAAACATGAAGAACATGAAGAACATACCCAAAAATCTAAAAAATTACAAGAAGTTGAACCCAAAAACAATATCCAACACAGGCCTAAACCACAACAACAAAACTCAAATCTTACATCAAAACTTAAATCCAAAAAATTCAAAAAAAAAAATCCCAGCCAAACCCACAACAAAACCCAAATCTTACAACAAAACTCAAATCCAAAAAAATCATAGCAAACCAATCACCACATCAGAAGCCACAACCATCCCCCACTATGGAAAGAAAGACCTTTTTTAAGATCCCTGAAAATCTTTTATTTTACGACTGTCAATCTGGGTTTTACTTGCTTTTTTTCTGAGCCGTAAATATTCCAAACTCATTCAGTCTTTCAATCATGGCTTTCTCTCTCACAAAACATCATTTCATTTCTCTCTCTCTCGCTCATGAAAATGAGCTAATAACATAGCTTAGTTCTTTTGCTTTTAATTTTCAGGCACCACACCACATCACACCTAATCACAGGAATGACTACTCAAGCTCTTCCTCTTCCAAATGCAACAGCAAGATTGCAATGCGAGCACGAATAACCAACAACGCCACTGAGGAAAGGGTTGTGAATCGACGTGAGGCACCCACTTTGATGACTAGTTATCCTATATTTTATGTGATTCAAATTATTTACATTTTTCAATTTTTTGTTTGTTTGTTTTTTTTTTGTCTTTGCTATTATTTTTAATTTGATTTTTCTCATGAGCTATTATTTTCCATTTAAGCTCCTGAGAAGAGGCAGCGAGTACCATCTGCATACAATCAGTTCATAAAGTAAAAAAGAAATTTATTTTAATGCATTGTATACAATCATACAAATTTCACTTCTATTTCTCATATAAGACAATAATGTTTTCTGCAGAAAAGGGAAATCTGAGAAAGAAATTGTGGGATGAGAGAAAAGAGTAAAGTCTGAGGGAAAGAAAAATGATATTGGCTTTGTCTTTGAGTTTTGTGTATGTTCTACATGTTCTTCATGTTCATGATTTGAGTGAGAGTGTTTTGATTCATTTGGGGTTTTGTTTTTTACATTTTCTGTGTTAGAGTAACGGAAAGTAGAGAGGTGGGTTACGGCACAATAACGGTGAGAATCACAGGTGGACAAAGTGTCAAAATTGAAACCATGGGTAGGCACATCGAATTAAAGGCAAACCACATGTGGGTAAAGTGTAATTATCCCAAATAGTAATTATGTAGAAAAACATATTCTTGCAGAAACAGTAATTATGCAAAAACAGTAATTATGCAGAAAAACATAACAATTTCTGCAGCAACAAATAATTATGCAGAAATTAACACCATGCAGAGATACATCAGACATGCAAATCACTATCAGTTACTTGATTGAGCAGCTACCAAACATTGATACTCCTGCAGAAAACCAAGTGCTTCATCAAGAATGGACTTGGGGTGAATCTGGATATCTTCAATTTATGCAAATTATGATCCTCAATTTGTCATGAAGCAAAATTTATGCAGATTATGATCCATTGAAAAGAAACTTCAAATTTATGGATCATCATAACTTCAATCTTCAAGTAAGAAAATTACAAAACTAGAACACTTGGTCACAACTTGTACCTCTATTTTGGCAAGATATAAACAAAGATATACTCTTTGGTAACAAAAGGAAATGTTCTTTTGGAAAGTATTCTTTCCAAATAATAAAAAATCTGAACATTTGAATGTGACCAAATGTGACTAAGTTTTGGACCATCAAAACTCCAGCGCTAAACTAGGAAAATTACAAAACAAGAGCACTTAATCTCAACATGTGTCATAAATTATAAAACATGATCCTAAACTAGAAAAATGGCTTGACTTATTGAACCATTTCATTCCATCCACTTGTAACACTTTCTTGAGTCAATGGACCTCCACTTGCAACACTTCCTTGAGTCAAGAGACCTTCTACACCATCAATTTTGTCATTGGAGCCTACAACACTTGATATACTCTCTAAATGTGATGCTAATGCAACACTTGCTGATGAGCCTCCCTGATGTGATGCAGAACTTGTGGAAGCCGACTACAAAAAAACCAATTACACATTACACATATCACAAGCTTAGCATTAAAATTATCAAATCATGCATCTAAACTATTATTAATATCAAAGTAAAATATATAATTGTAAATATCTTTACCATTAAACATTGTGTAAAACTAGTAATGTTTCTAGAAGAGATATCCTCAGTTTTCTTTTGTGCCATGATGTCATGTGCATATATTTCCTGTAAAAATTGTACTTGTTTAACAACAATAATAGTACACTATATTAATGTGTAAAAATAAAATAGAATGGTGAAAATAAGGATAATTTAGAAGATTACCTCCTGCACTTTTCTTTTCTTTGTTTGCTTCTTTGATGTGCCTTCCTTTGGTTTCAGCATCTTTTTTATTCCTGATTTCGTCCTACGCTTTTTATTACAATAAATCTCCCTTTTCTTTATCCCTTTTGGTACAATCGTAATCGAAACACATAATTGATCTTCTTTGTCTGCAAAATCGGTGGAAGGCCTAACAATGTCTTCTTCTACATTAGATTTGCAATTCCTAAGGTCACAAAGTTTTTTTTTTTTTTTTTTTTTTCAAATCTGCAATTGCTAAGCTTAGAATATTATGGCCTTCTTTAGTTTCACATGCCTCATTCACCAATTGAATATATTTTGGACATAAATCTCAATGCCGATCTACATATTCCAGTCAAGTATCCGGCTTAATGTTATGCGTTGTGCAAATTTTTCCGCTTCCATCTTTTGCGTCTCATCTTCACCTCTTCATAATATATCTATTAGGAATCAACTTGATATCCAATACATCAAGAACTTTCAGACCATGCCTACATAAAATACCAAATGACTCAAACTTTCTGCAATTACAAGATAGAGTCTCATCTAATGGATTCCACATGAATTCATATTTTCCATATTGATTGAAAACTCCAACCACATAACTATGTGTTTGACTCACATTGCGTTCTAGGATGGAAAGTGCCATTACCTCTTCAAATTCTGTCTGAAATAAGTCAAACAACGTAGGCGTGTATACTGTTGCTACTTGGTTAAGCATAGGAGAGCCTTTGAGCTTCAATCTTGGAAATTCATGTCTAGAGTTGTATTCTACTTCTAACTCCTTATCCCGTTTTTGATTGACAACTCTTTCAAAATGAGTGAAAAACTCTACTATATTGAGATCAGTACACAAGTAATCCTTCAAGTCAGCATTGAAACTCTCACTAAGCTGGGTTGTCTTCATTCCTGCAGTGAAAGTTCTTTTAACATATTCTTGGGCCCTTTTTCCTTCAATTTAAATAAATCAATTAGCCATTTATTTTCATGAACATCGTACTTATCTAGCATTTCATTCCAAGTTGTAAGAAACTCATCTTCACCATCATACTCATAGATACATGCTAAGAAATCATCATTAAATTAAGACTCATTTTTGAGTAAATGACCCAAATGTCTCTCAGCATTCTGCCACATATGCCAACTACACAATGCATGATATGTCTTAGGCCTGACTACTTTTATTGTAGCTGACATTGCTGTATCTTGATCTGTGAAAATAGTGATTGACTTCTTTTCAGACATTACTTCTAAGAAGATCTCAAATAACCATACAAAAGATTCAATTGTTTCATCATATAAAAGTGCACCTCCAAATACAACAGTTTCTCTATGGTGATTGAGACCCAAAAATACTCCAAGTGGCCTTGCATCTCTATTTGTCCTATATGTTGTATCAAACGTTATTACATCACTGAAGTGGTTATAGTCAGTGATCATTCTTGCATCGGCCCAAAAGATATTAGTAATTAACTCTTCACAGTTCAATTGAGTAGCGAAATAATATGAAGGATTTCTTTAAGTTGACAACTGAAATATCTTCCCAAGCTAGTAGCTTCCCCATGCTTCATGTCTCTTTGTCGCTTAGTGCGTAAATATTTTTTATGATCTTGCTTGATAAAACCAAGATTATCATATCCACCAACTTGCTTACTAAGAAGCTCATAAGATTGCTTTAATCTTAATCCCGATTCATGTGCCAAATCAATTTCAATAGCATGAGTTGCAGCCACTTTCAGTTGTGATGGCATCATGTGTACAGTTGATGGGAGGTGGAGATAGTGGTTATGCTCAACAATAAATTCATTCACCACATATTTTTTACTATCTCGATTAAGTACAATAACCAAACATGCTTCACAACCACATCTTGTTTCTGCTCGTGGATTCTTTATATTCTGATCTCTCTTGTCTTTGCCTCGAACTCCCTCCTTCGCGCACACAAATCTCCTTGAAGTAACCACTCCAGTCTTTTTAAATTTATTTACATACTCTTTTCTAATACTAAAACTAGCCTTTTTGCCATATTCATTATAAAAATCATATGCAATCTTATCCGCTTCAAACTCCATCCCTTTAAATGGAGTAGATTCCATGGGCACATTAGAAGGAAAATGTATTCCCATCACTATCCCTAGAAAAAATTGACCATAAATTTATTATAACTTTTACCTATCATTTGTTTTCAAAACAGAGATGATGTAAAAAAATGAGACAAAGTAAAAATGAAAGAGTCATTGGAAGCAAGAGAAAATTTGGCTGCTGAATGAATAGTAGAGTTACGGCATCTACTAATCCAACTAAAATTGCAAGAAACAAAAAACATAGCCAAGTCTTGAATGTCAGCAATCAAATGGGAAATAGACTAGGCAGAATAGGGACCATTGGTATGGATAGACTAGGCAATCAAATATGCCATATACTAATAAAGATTCAATCTTTATCTCAAAAAAAAAAAAAGATACTCCAAGAATCATCCACCATTATAAGGATTTGATCTTTATCTCAGAAAATTAAAAATAAAAGTTCAGATAGACTCTAACTTGCATCCAGCCATCAAAACAACAATATAAACTCACCAAGACAACAATATAAATGCAAAAAAATGAGATGGACTCTAAGAATCATACAGCCATTATAAATGTGGGGCCTAAGAATCTGGCGACCTTAGCCCGCTTTATGTTAAGCCCAAGGCCCATGCTGAGGATGGAGAAACGTCCGAGGGTGGTTGAAGAAAGCCCAAGCTGCCAAGAAATATTGCCGAGGACGATCTTGTCCCCGGCATTCTGAGGTCATAGAAAGGAAGAGTAGCACACCATCAAAGGTAGCCTCCCAGAGCATCTCAGGAGAAAGAACAAATACAATGTGTCAGCCATGGAGGCATGGTGGAGGAGCAATCCAAGGAGAAACTGTCACCTCCACATTAAATGCCCATAACTAACGTTCTGGCCGCATTAATGAGGAAGTGACCTCTGAACAGAGTTGTCTAGGTTACTGCGACTCACAGGAGGTTTGATAAGGCGACTGATGGGACAGGCAGTCAGGTACAGACTTGGATGATCAACAAGTGGAAGGCAAAGATCGTCTAGGGAGGACTATATAATAGGAGAAACTAACCAGAACAAAGCTCCTCGGATTGTGCCGAGGACAAATTCTCTTAGATAATCTCAAGTTCATCTCGGTTTGACGGTTACGAACGCCATATTGATCGTTGTTCGTGCACTAAAGCCTAGTTCTTTGGCCCACTCTTTACAAATTTATTGTATTGGGCTAGTTAGGTCTGAGTACACTCGTCAATCAGAAGAATTTCTTGAACCCAGTCCCTACAATTGGCACCGTCTGTGGGAAGAACTTGTGCATTAGTGAGTGCAATGATCGATTGTTCTTACGTTGCTAGCTTACGTAAGGTTAGGCGATTTTTCATCATCGTCAACGACACCGATTCCGAGTCCCATTAAAAAAAAAAAAAAAGCAACAACGCACCCGCTCAAGGAACAGTTATTGCAGAAAAATAAAAGATTCAGAGAATAAAGCAAGTAAACAGTGCAGCCTTTTTATTAAATAAAGGAAAAGTACATCATACACCCAGTGGCTTAGACAGGCTTGGTTCTAAAGCTAACTATACAAACCGAGACTTAGACAGGCTTGTTCTAAAGCTAACCATAGAAAGGGAGGCTGAGGCAGGCTTGTTTTAAGGCTACCAACAGCAACCGAGCCCTTATGGATGGTACCGACGACGAGAAAGGAGAAAAGTCGGAAGCGCCTGATGGCCCCATCTCAGGATGTGCCCTTGATGCTCTCCCAGCTTCATGATAATTAAGCATTGGAGGCGACAACACCTGGGCACCAACCGTTACGTAATCTTGCAAACCTCCATCGATGGGTAAGCTAGGCGCGAATCGCTACCAGCTTGAAAGGCAGGCATGGACGCATACTGGAGAAAAATGTTATATTTCTCACGAACCTTCCTCCTAAATGCCAGATGTCCTATCATCAGGGTGACACCCAAACTTCATCGCACCGAAAGTCTAACGCGATCTACGCTTACTTCGGCTCTCGATTGAAGAAGGAGGATCTTCTTTCTTACTTGGTTGAAAGGTAAGAACATCTTTGGCCTCCGCTCCCTTTGCCTCAACTGCGTCGTCCAGGGTCTGGGCGGCATTCTTGGTTCCTGAAAGGGGCTAGGCTTCCTTGCCCTTGCTCTAATCCAGGGCCATCCTATTCCCCTAGGCCTTGATCACGATCCTGGCAAAGTTCTTGGAAATGCCTAGAGGGTTGGGAGCTCAGAGTTCCTGTTGAACTGAAGGATTTGTAAAGTGTGGGAAGACGATTCCCCAGAGTGCCTTATATAGAAGGCGAAGGTTGGTAGGAATTAATCCGCACGGAATCTAAAGGAAGAATTACCAGCGATATTAATCCCGACCAATTTCCAAAGAAGCCACCAACCGCTGGATCTGCATTAATCCACATAGATATTAATGAGGGCGTGCCTCGCGTACCTAAACGTCAAGCACATAACTCGAACAGCCAAAAGACACCTCGTAGTCAGAGGCAGCGAAAAATTGGCACGATAGGGCTACTATCGCATGTAAAGGCGGAGGGACAAACCATCCTTGTCTAGGTAAATGTTGGGCTAAGGGCCCAGTTTGAGGAGGAACCCCTCCTCGGCAAGGCAAGGCCAAGACCGTTATCACTCCAGAAGCAAACCTTCTAATGCTGAGGACAAATTCCTTCACCTCAAATAGTAGCAATGAAGTACTAGACAGAACCAAGGTCTTGCATGGTCCTCGGACTCAAGCCTATGGGAAAACTAGTTACTTCACAAGACCAAGTACTAGACAGAACCAAGGTCTTGCATGGTCCTCGAACTCAAGCCTATGGGGAAACTAGTTACTTCACAAGACCAAGTACTAGACGAACCAAGGTCTTGAATGGTCCTCGGACTCAAACCTATGGGGAAACTAGTTACTTCGAAAGACCAAGTACTAGACAGAACTAAGGTCTTGAATGGTCATCGGACTCAAACCTATGAGGAAACTAGTTACTTCGAAAGACCAAGTACTAGACAGAACTAAGGTTTTGCATGGTCTTCGGACTCAAGCCTATGGGGAAACTAGTTGCTTCACAAGACCGAGTACTAGATAGAACCAAGGTCTTGCATGGTCCTTGTACTCAAGTCTATGGGGAAACTAGTTACTTCACAAGACCAAGTACTAGACAGAACCAAGGTCTTGCATGGTCCTCGGACTCAAACCTATGGGGGAAACTAGTTACTTCGAAAGACCAAGTACTAGACAGAACCAAGGTCTTGCATGGTCCTCGGACTCAAACCTATGGGGAAACTAATTACTTCACAAGACCAAATACTAGACAGAACCAAGGTTTTGCATGGTTCTTGGACTCAAACCTATGGGGAAACTAGTTACTTCACAAGATCAAGTACTAGACAGAACCAAGGTCTTGCATGGTCCTCGGACTCAAGCCTATGGGGAAATTAGTTACTTCACAAAGACCAAGTACTAGACAGAACCAAGGTCTTGCATGGTCCTCGGACTCAAGCCTATGGGGAAACTAGTTACTTCACAAGACTAAGTCAGAACCAAGGTCTTGCTTGGTCCTCGGACTCAAACCTATGGGGAAACTAGTTACTTCACAAGACTAAGTACTAGATAGAACCAAAGTCTTGCATGGTCCTCGGACTCAAGCCTATGGGGAAACTAGTTACTTCACAAGACCAAGTACTAGACAGAACCAAAGTCTTGCATGGTCCTCGGACTCAAACCTATAGGGAAACTAGTTACTTCGAAAGACCAAGTACTAGACAAAACCAAGGTCTTGCATGGTCCTCGGACCCAAACTTATGTGGAAGCTAGTTACTTCGAAAGACCAAGTACTAGACAGAACCAAGGTCTTGCATGGTCCTCGGACTCAAACTTATGGGGAAACTAGTTACTTTGAAAGACCAAGTACTAGACAGAACCAAGGTCTTGCATGGTCCTCAGACTCAAACCTATGGGGAAACTAGTTACTTCACAGGACCAAGTACTAGACAGAATCAAGGTCTTGCATAGTACTCGGACTCAAACCTATGGGGAAACTAGTTACTTCACAAGACTAAGTACTAGACAGAACCAAGGTCTTGCATGGTCCTTGGACCAAAACCTGTGGGTAAACTAACTACTTTCAACAAAACCGAGCGCAAAGCCGCCAGAATTTAATGAGGGTGCGCGCCGTATACTGAAGCGCCAGAAACGTGCATTAGACAGGCGAAAAGGCTCTAACGCTGACGTTAGACAAGGTTGGACAAGCCATGACAAAGGCCGAGGACATTAAAATCCTCCTCCCCGTCCGAGGAGCTGGGCAGCAAGATTTTGAGGGGCTATTGTGGGGCCTAAGAATCTGGCGACCCCAGCCAACTTTATGTTAAGCCTAAGGCCTATGCTGAGGATGGAGAAACGTTTGAGGGTGGTTGAAGAAAGCCCAAGCTGCCAAGAAATATTGCTGAGGGCGATCTTGTCGCCGGCATTCCGAGGTCATAGAAAGGAAGAGTAGCACACCATCAAAGGTAGCCTTCTAGAGCATCTCAGGAGAAAGAACAAGTACAATGTGTCAGTCACGGAGGCATTGTGGAGGAGCAATCCAAGGAGAAACTGTCACCTCCACATTAAATGCCCACAACTAACGTTCTGGCCGCATTAATGAGGAAGTGACCCCTGAACAGAGTTGTCTAGGTTACTGCGACTCACAGGAGGTTTGATAAGGTGGCTGATGGGACAGGCAGTCAGGTACAGGCTTGGATGATCAACAAGTGGAAGGCAAAGATCGTCTAGGGAGGACTATATAATAGGAGAAACTAACCATGAAGAGGGGAGGCGGATCCTTTAGTCATTAGAACAAAGCTCCTCGGATTGTGCCGAGGACAAATTCTCTTAGATAATCTCAAGTTCATCTCGGTTTAACGGTTACGAACACCATATTGATCGTTGTCCGTGCACTAAAACCTAGTTCTTTGGCCCACTCTCTACAAATTCAATGTATTGGGCTAGTTAGGTCTGAGTACACTAGTCAATTAGAAGAATTGCTCGAACCCAGTACCTATAATAAAGATTCAATCTTTATCTCAAAAAATTAAAAATAAAAATTCAGATAGACTCTAACTTGCATCCAGCCACCAAAACAACAATATAAACTCACCAAGACAACAATATAAATGCAAAAAAATGATCAAACATAAAATAAGATAACCATAAACAAGTTTTATGGATATACCTTTGTTTTGGCAAGATAGAAACAGAGATGTGCTCTAAACTTGTTCTTTGAAGCTTTGAACATGTTCTTTGAAGCTTTGAATGTGCGTGTTTGGTTTTCACTTTTCCCTCCTAAAAGAGCTGTAACTCTCTTTCTCTCTCTCTTTTTTTTTTTTTTTTTCTCAGTAGAATTTGTCCAGTTAAGTTAAAGAGCCCTCTAGTTTAAGTGTTTAACCACAGTTAAGATTGATATTGGGTTAAGTTATGAGCTGTCACGTTTTTAACCCTTGATATTTTTCAAAAAGATCCTGTCCGTGAAATGAACACTCTCCATTTTAAAGGAAAATGGAGAGGATCCGGATCCATCTCTTCAAGTATTTGACTATTGCATCAGGTGTATAAAGTACCCCCCTCCCAAACACACTAAGGTGCAAACAAAAGGTTTTGAACCTATCTTGTAGAGTATAAAGTCCCCCCTCCCACACACACCAAAGTGCTAACAAAAGGTTTTGAACCTGTCTTGTAGATATCATGAGACTTTAAGAACCACGAAACTAATCCATTAAGGTTGATTTTACAGCTTTCTAGTAGTGAAATGTTTTAGTAATGAAGAGTCTTGTAATTTAGTGACATTATCTATTATTCTTTATGAGAAAAATCAGGATTCAAATTTTCTCTCTTTTAACTATTGAATTATATATAGAAAATATATATATATATATATATATATATATGTATGTATGTATGTATGCATGTATGTATGTATGTATTTTGCAAACTTCTGTTGTGTTGGGCAAGTTTTTTGAATTCTGTCAAATGTATTTTCTAAAGAATACATTTTGCATTTATGATTTTCTAGAGCCAAAATGAGAATCTCTAGAACCAAGAATTCTTATTATGCTCTTAGCTAAAGTTGATGGAAAACTTTAGGAACACACCCAAATCTAAATCTAAAATCCAAAACATGCAACAAGTTTAAGCAAGACCGGCTCCATGCATTTGTGCAGGGTATATACACAAAATTCTCAGATCTATGAGATGCAAAAAAAAAAAAAAAAGCGCCAAAGAAAAAAAAATCATACAAGACAATATTTACGTGGTTCGGTAATTTGCTTATGTCCACGGAGTTACAGGAATTTCACTATTCATGAGGAAAAATACAAGATGCGGTAGTACATTTTTTTTTTCTCAAAAAAAAAAAAAAAAAAAAAAAAAAAAAAAAAAAAAAAAAAAACACCTAGCACTCTAATCTCCAAAACAACAGTTTTTCCTATCATGTGCACATGATTCACAATGGGCTACAAAACGGGCCAAAAATTTTTCTCCATAGATTAAGCTTAAAAAAATCTTACATTAAAAACCGTAGTAATTTTATTTCAGGTCAAGTCCTAATCTAGATCAAACACAACTAAGCTCTACAAAGCCCAACATTTTGGGGTCTAACACGACAACTAAAATGAGTTTTACTTAAATATTTATTGAATAATATTTATTTGAATTTTAATCATAATATTTTTCACTTAAAATTTGTTCTTCTTACCTTTTGAGATGTAAAATTCTAATAACTAGTTGCTTATCCGTGTGATGCACGGGAAAACTATTAAGTTTGAGATTTATGAATATTATATTAATTTTTTATGTTTTTATGTTTTTTTTTTTTTTTTTTAATTTTTGTGTGTGTGTGATAGTCTAAGTGATTATTTGACATTATCAAATAAAATGAATATTGATGGGTCAATCTTCAACCTTCAATGGAATTTTATACTTGAAAAGATAAGTGACATTTAGTGGCGGAGCCAGGATATTTTCTAGGGGCCAATCTAAAGAGTTATTTATTTATTTATTTTTAAGAAGAATAAAAGTGATGGTCCTATCATGATTGGTAAGTTATAATTATTTTTTTTATAGAAAATTTTAACCTATGACATTCGCTCTTGATGATAGCTCTTTATCATCAGACTAAGACACCAAACGATTTTTGGTATAGGCGGAGATTGAACTCCAAATCTCTTATTCAACCATCAGAGACTTTACCAGTTGAGCTAAAGAGTAAATACAATAGAGTTCTTAAAGAAAAAAAAAATTAATCAACAAAATTGTGCCCTATATTTTTCATTATACTAAAATTATTAAATTATTTAGTAATATATACAGTTAAAAAATTACTCAAAATCTCATTTTCCATCTTGTACACAAAGATAATCCCATATTGGTTTAGTATGAACAATCAAGTATAAACTACTATATATAGTGAGATAAACAAACCGTTTAGCAGAAATTTTCAAAACTAAATATAAATACATTAATACAATAGACGACACTATTATATATTAGATTACATTCACTTTCAAAACATATATGTTAACTCAATAATTCTTGACTCAACGATACAATAATAGTAAATCAACAACACAGTAATATTATTAATATATTATATAAAGTTTTTTTTTTTTTTTTTTTGAGGAAGAATATATTATATAAAGTTATAAACAAAAAAGGCGTAAATGCACTTTTGGTCCCTACATTTTGCACTTTTTTCATTTTAGTCTCTACATTTTATTTTTACCACTTTTAGTCTCTAAACCAATTAACGCGTGACATTTAAGTCCTTACCATCAGCCAACTAATGGGAAAAGCTTAGATGGCAGACAAAACACCTTATTAGCTGACGTGGCACTGATGTGGCGATTAAAATATTATTAAAAAAAATATTATTTGACATTTTTATTTGCCACGTCAGCATTTTAATTTTTTATAAAAAGCCATGTCAGACAATTTCAACCAAAAAAAGAAAAAAAAGAAAAAAAATTATATTTATATATATATATATATATATTTCTTTTTTACTTTCATTATTTGTTCGTAAGAACTGAAGTTGTTCTTTGTGTTCTTCCTAAATCCATGAAATAAAACAATCTCCAGCAAACCCCAAATCCAAATCCAGCAACCAAATCTACTTCATCAAATCCAGAAAAACAAGAAATAAATCCAAGAAACCAAACCAAACCATAAATAAATCAAAGAAATAAACCCATAAACTTAGTAACTAATTCAATCTCTAGCAAACCCATAAACCCAGAATTTTTCTTCAGAAACAAATACTACAATCATAGACTCATAGTACAAATACTTTTTTTCCCCAGTGAAATCAAGAGCTAACACATATTTATGTGATAATAAGTTTAGAGATAATAATTTTTACAATCTTTTTCACAACTATGGAATTAAAAGTGTAGGGACCGGATTTGAGCACTATCACCGTTGGGTGAATGGATTCAAACCCAGTTAGCCCAATACAATAAATTTGTAGAGCGTGGGTCGAAGAACTAGGCCTTAGCGAGAATTACAACAACTAAACATGATGACACTCGGGTTGGATGGAAGGAGTACAAGATAAAGTATGGAGTTAGGCTCCTTGGCCATTTTTCTCGGGGTACGTAGCTCCTAGTATTTCCTTTATGCTTTGTTACAAAGAAGGCACCAGATGCTACCGTCATTGTTCTCCCTCCCCTCTTGGGAGGTCTCTTACATTATATATCTCCCTTTCCGCTGATTTTGGCCCTCCATTTGTCGATCATATAGGCCATTACTTGAGTGCCTGTCCCATCAGCAGCCTTCCCTAACATTCTGTGGACTGCAGCAATTAAGGCAGCACTGTTCAGGGGTCTTTTCCTCATTAATGCGGCCAGAATGTTAGTTGTGGTCATTTAATGCGGAGGTGACAGTTCCTCTCTGAATTGCTCCTTCATCATGCTTCTGTGGCTGTCATGCTGTATCGGTTCTTTCTCTTGAGATGCTCTGGGAGACTCCCCTTGATGGTGTGTTGCTTTTCCCTTTTATGGTCTCGGCTGTCCGAGGACAGAATCGTCCTCGGCGATATTTCTTGGGCACCTGGGTTTCTTACTTTCATCCTCTGACCCTAAATACCTCCTCGGCGTGGGCCCTCGGGCTTGGTAGGAAGTGGGCCGGGACTGTTTGACTCTTTGGCCCCACAATAGCCCCTCAAAATCTTGCTGTTCGCATCCTCGGGCGGAGAGGAGGATTTTGACGTCCTTGGGCCTATTCCGTGTCTAGTCGAGTCTTTTCCCCCGTTAGTGCCGGGGTCTTTTCATCTGCTCAAGGCGCTTTACTGGCGCTTCGGTGCGCGTAACATGTCCTTCATTAAATTCAGACGGCTCTGTGCTCCCCACGTTCAACGAGGTGATGGTAATCCAACAGTGGGGATTCGCCTCGCATTTATGGGCGGGAAAACCTGTACGGTTCCTCGATTTGGGGTATAAATACCCACTCGAACTGCTTTCCCCCTTTTCTTTCGCAATCAAGAGCTCTTGTGCATGTATCCTGAGTCTAGCCAAATTTTCAACTACATTTCCAACACAAAAAGCCTATCCAAGGAGCTTCTCCTCATTTCTGTAAGTCACTCTATCCTTCTCTGAGCTTTCTTCCTCTCTACTCCTCCTTCTATTTCATTTGCCCTTTCTTAGGTCTCTTAGGCGTCACTTGGGATGGGTAGATTTAAGAAATTAGTCTACACTGAGGAGGCGATGGAGAAATTCATCACTGATTATAGGATACCTAATAATGTGGGCTTGAGTATTGTGGGGAAGGGGAGTGGCTCCTTCGGAGGAAGGAGGGCGAGGTGGTGATTCCCATCATCGCCTTCCTCGAAGGTGGCATGAGAATCCCCATGGGGTCGGTGACGAGGGGTTACCTTATGTACTTTCGGCTAGCCCCCACCCAGTGCGCCACCAACGTCTTTAGAATTCTAGGTTGTGTGGACGCCTTGAACGAGAAGATGGGGCTAAGGTTGACCTATCACGACGTAAACTGGTGCTACAACCTTCAACGCCTAAAGGGCAAGTCGTACTACATGAAGATAAGGGAGGATAGGGTCCGGCTTATCCAGTGCCTCCCTGAGTCCAGCAAGGGGCTGAACAAGGATTTTCTCATCGTGTCCGGAGAGTGGCACGATGGCCTTCATTGCCCAACGACGGAGGGGACACCAGGTGGGGCAGTGGGAGTAGGAAGGGGTTCAATTTTTTATAGTTGATGCAATTTGTACTGTTTGGTTACTAACACGAATGTGTCTTTTTTCTGCATATCTACACGCCTACGTGCGTCACTTCAGCCTGGTCAACAGGGAGGATTTGCAGAAAGTGCTAAGGGTGGAGATTTTCGTGAACGAAGCCGACAATCAAGTTAGAACTGCTCACAAGATCCTGGGGTACACTCCGATTCAAAAATCGTTTGCGGCTCCGAAGTACGTGATCAGAGCAAAATACCCTCGGCTGCAGAAAATCACTGTAGCCGAGCATGGGTTCCTATTCCCCGAGGAGCCCTCCACTCCAGAAGGTGTTACATCAGCAGGCCCCTCCTCTTCCCACAGATCCGCAGAGGCCACAGAAGAAAACCTAGAGAGGGAAGAGGAAGTCGTTGATTTTGGCCATGCCGAGGACGAGTTTAACGTATTTGACCAAGTCCACCAGTCCGAGGATCCTCCTGGAGACTTGGGTGACCCTCGTCTGACCGAAGCGGACTTCCTACCGTTAGAAACCTCTCCTCGGCCTGAGATGGGTTACAAGAGGAAATCCCACTCCAATCTACTTGACCTGATCGAAGGCCAACCGGGGAAGTCCCAGCCAAAGCTTCCTCCTCCTCCTTCCAAGACTCAGCCTGCCTAGACCAGGTCGGCTTTTGCCCAGTCTAGGCTTCCTCCTCCTCCACCTCAGATGAGTCTGTCGTCCAGGCCCGAGCCCACTGATCCTAAGCAGAAGAAGGATAAGGGCAAAAGGCCTATTGGGGACAAGTCTGGGTCCTCGCAGGAGGGGGACGACACTCGGCGGCCCTCAAAACAGCTGAAGATAGGTCCCCAAGGCCAGGATAGACAGGTTACTGCCCCACCCGAGGCTCAGGCTTAGCTTCTTGCCCTAAAGCTCCATGCGGAGCCTCTGAGGGATGACTCCTCCCTCAGGGATTTTAGAGAGGGCGAAGGTGCGCATGTGGCCGACGCGCTGGAGAGGTGCCTGTTACTTCTTGCAGACATGGCCGAGCTGGAGACTTTGAGGAGCAAGCAGGTCTTCCTCAGCCTTAAGCGATACTTGGGAATGGTAAGACCCTCAACACTTGTGATTTTTCTGACTTCAGTTTTTCTTCCTTTTTTTGAGCTTGGCTTATTATGCATTCGTTTTGATTGGCAGGCCGTCCAAGCCACCTTTAGGTTGGAGGGGGCGGTGAACGACCAAGGAAAGGCCTTGGATACAGAGCGTGAGAAGCGCTTAGAAGCCACTCGGACCCTCAAGACCTCCGAGGCTGACCTCACCACGGCCCGGGAGGAGCTAAAGGCGATGACCAGGGCTCGAGACAGCGCAGTGTCAGGCCTCGCTGGTGCCCAGAAGCAGGCCCGAGATCAGACGAGGCGTCTGGCTGAGGTAGAGGAGCAGCTGGAGATCGCAAAGGAGTTGGTTGCTGATCTGACAAAGAAGGTGGCTGCTGCTGAGGGGGCCAAAAATGCGGCTGAATGGGCCAAAGACGAAGCTTTGAGGGCTAAGGCTGAGGCGGATTTCGGTAGGGTGGAGGCTCAAGCTTCTAAGGAGGAAGCCGAGAAGGCAGCCTACGTCGCAGAGGTAGCCAAGATGGAAGCTGCCTTCAAAGTTTAAGTCCCTGGGGTATGTAGGCGCTACTGTTCCCAGGTTTGGAGTGAGGCCGTCAAACAAGCTGGGGTCGAGGCCTCGTCCGACCTGTGGAAGGCGGAGAGTGTGTACTACCCCCTTGCCATCCTCAAGGCTGCTCCCGATAGCTCTGAGGCTGAGGTGGCTGTTGAGGAAGCTGGTGCTACTCCAGGTGAGGGAGTTTCGGTTGCTGGACTTGCTGGCGAGCCTGTTAAAGGGGGTGATCCTCTTGGGGTGGTTGAATCAAGTAAAGACCCCAACGAGGAAGCGCCTCAGGAGGTTGCAAATCCCTCCTCCGATGCCCAGGTCTCTTCCGCCGATAAGGCAGCTATCATTACCGTGCCTCTGCAGGCTATCCCTCTAAGTCAGAGCTCAGAGGATCCTGAGGCTGCCACAGACCAGCCACCCACTTGGGGGGGGGGGGGAGATTAAGCGGAAGGAGTAGGCCCCTTGGCGCCTCTGTCTCACCTTGTTTTGGACATTGCAAGGACACGTCTGCCTTGTCTTTGCTTCTGTTTTGCTGTTTGTTTTGTCTTTGTCTTCTTTTTTTTTTTTTTTTTTTTTTAACATTGTAATGTGACTCCTGCCATGTAACTTCTGTGGACTTAATGTAGCGCGAGTCTTATTTCTTCTTATTTGTTTTGGTTATTTATTCATTTGCGCGTTATCCATTCTCTCTTTTTACTTGTATAATCCTAACTTCAATTGTATCTCAGCCAATTGCGGCAATAATTATAATAACGTGAGGGCGTGTATACAAGCGGGAACCTACCTTTCCTCTGTTGTTGATGTAGGGCCAAGGTGGGCCACAGTCACTTACCCCTTTAGGAGTGGGTTGGACCAGGACCAAGTCCACGACCCCCAAAACGCTTTAAGTGATGCTCATGGGCCTAATTTTTTAACTTTGCTATAGGAGTGGCCGTTATCGCGTGCAATGACCACAACAGTCATCGAAGTAGCTTACTAAACTGAATTAGCCCGCTCGTAGGCTTCGCTTGATGCTTAAGCAAACCTTGTATGTCCCAAGGACTAGGTAGGATTCTGATTCTTCCTAACACAGGTCCCATTTGAGGTGGTTAGTTTCCCCATAGGCTTGAGTCCGAGGACCATGCAAGGCCTTGGTTCTGTCTAACACTTAGAATCTTCCTTAAAGTAGTTAGTTTCCCCATAGGCTTGAGTCCGAGGACCATGCAAGGCCTTGATTTTGTCTAACACTTAAAATTTATCTTGAAGTAATTAGTTTCCCCATAGGCTTGAGTCCGAGGACCATGCAAGGCCTTGGTTCTGTCTAACACTTAGAATCTATCTTGAAGTAGTTAGTTTCCCCATAGGCTTGAGTCCGAGGACCATGCAAGGCCTTGGTTCTGTCTAACACTTAGAATCTATCTTGAAGTAATTAGTTTCCCCATAGGCTTGAGTCCGAGGACCGTGCAAGGCTTTGGTTCTGTCTAACACTTAGAATCTTCCTTGAAGTAGTTAGTTTCCCATAGGCTTGAATCCGAGGACCATGCAAGGCCTTAGTTCTGTCTAACTCTTAGAATCCTTCTTGAAGTAGTTAGTTTCCCAATAGGCTTGAGTCCGAGGACCATGCAAGGTCTTGGTTCTGTCTAACACTTAGAATCTATCTTGAAGTAATTAGTTTCCCCATAGGCTTGAGTCCGAGGACCATGCAAGGCCTTGGTTCTGTCTAACACTTAGAATGGTTGTCAAAACGCGAGACACATAATCATGATAGACCTAAAATCTGAATCAAAAGAAACTTTTTCATTAATAATAATACATTTTCAGATTATTTACATTCCATGGACGAGGTACAGGTTTTTCATCTAAATCTTCTAAGTAGTATGCACCTATCCCCGCTACTGAGGTAATTCGGTAGGGGCCCTCCCAGTTGGGTCCCAGCTTCCCCCAGGAAGGGCTCTTGGCGGCGCCCACCACTTTCCTCAACACTAGGTCACCTGGTGCTAATGGTCTTAGCTTCACATTGGAATCGTACCCCTGCTTGAGCTTCTGATGGTAACAGGCCAGCTGGATCATTGCTTTCTCCCTCCGTTCTTCGATCAGGTCTAGGCTTTCCCCTAGCAGTTCGTCATTGCTGCTCGGGGTAAAGGAGCTCGTCCTCAACGTTGGGAAGTTGGCCTCCAAAGGGATAACTGCCTCGGCCCCATAAGTCATGGCGAAGGGCGTCTCCCCTGTTGACCGTCGCGGCGTGGTTCGGTAGGTCCACAGGACGTGGGGCAGCTCTTCCACCCATCTCCCCTTGGCATCGTCTAATCTCTTCTTAAGCCCATTGACTATGACCTTATTGACAGCCTCGGCTTGTCCATTTCCCTGAGGATAGGCTGGAGTTGAGTACCGATTTGTGATTCCCAGTTCGCAACAGTACCTCCTGAAGGCCTTGCTGTCAAATTGGAGCCCGTTGTCCGAAATCAGGGTGTGGGGGACCCCGAACCGTGTAACGATGTTTCTCCAGATGAACCTCTTAGCATCCACATCCCTAATGTTCGCCAAGGGCTCAGCTTCGACCCATTTAGTGAAATAATCCGTGGCGACCAGCAGATATCTTTTATTTTCTGGCGCCTTGGGGAAAGGTCCCACAATATCCAAGCCCCATTGGGCAAATGGCCATGGGCTGGACAGCGGGTTGAGGACCCCTCCTGCCTGATGGATGTTTGGGGTGAACTTCTAACACTGGTCACACCTCTTAACATACTCCAGGGCCTCTTTTTGCATCCTCAGCCACCAATATCCCTGGGTGATGGCTCGGTGTGATAGAGATCTACCCCCTGTGTGGCTCCCACATATCCCTTCGTGCAGCTCCTCAAGTAATAATTTCGAGGCCTCAGGGTGGATGCATAGCAAGTATGGCCCGGAATAGGAGCGTCTGTATAGTTTGTGATCCTCGGACAGCCAGAACCGAGGAGCGTTTCTTCGTACTTTCTCAGCTTCTGACTTATCTTCGGGCAGGATATCATCTTTGAGGAATCTCACTATAGGATCCATCTAGCTGGGGCCCACTCCAACCTGGTGGATGTGAACCATGCCCTTTGTTCCCTCACTTACTCTCTCTAGATGCTCGACAAGTATAGTCCGCGGCAGATCTTCAACTAAGGACGTGGCGAGTGTGGCCAGCGAGTTTGCATGGGTGTTTCCGCTCCTGGGGACATGTGATAAGCTGAAAAGGGTGAAGGTTGACTGCAAGCATTTGACCTGGCTCAAGTATTCTTGCATCCTCACGTCTCTAGCCTCCAACTCTCCATTTACCTGGCTCACCACTAGCCGAGAGTCCAAGAGCACTTCTATTTATTTCCCTCCCATTTTCTACACCATGACCAGCCCTTGAAGCAACGCTTCATACTCAGCTTCATTGTTCGTGGCCGAGAACCCGAGCCTTAGGGATTTCTCTATGACAGACTTTTCGGGGGACAATAGGACTAGCCCTACTCCGGATCCTCTCTGGTTCGCGTCGCCATCAACGTACATCTTCCAGCACGGGGGCCCTGGGACAGAGATTGCCCCAACTGATTTTCCATCCATGTCCCTCATCTCGGCTACCTCTTCCACTATTGGTTCGGCAAATTCAGCCACCAAGTCAGCCAGGACCTGGCCTTTTACGGAGGTCCGAGGCATGTACTTAATGTCAAAAGCCCCCAGAATTGTATTCCATTTGGCGATCCTTCCCGTATAATCGACAGCCCGAAGTACCGACTTCAAGGGTAGTTGGGTTAGAACAACCACCGTGTGAGTCTGGAAATAGTGGGGCAGCTTTCGCGTAACGTGGACCACGGCAAGTATGGCTTTCTCCAAGGGCAAGTACTTGACCTCAGCTTCGTGCAGTGACTTGCTAATGTAATAGACTGGTTTTTGAACGCCATTGTCATCTCGTATCAGCACCAAGCTCACAGTATGGAGCGCCACAGCAATGTATGCGTATAGGACCTCGTCGGCCTCCAGATTAAACATGATGGGTGGTTGGGCTAGGTACTCTTTGAGTTGCTAGAAGGCCATGACACACTCCTCAGACCACTCGAATCCTTTCCATTTGTTGATCAGGAGATAGAAGGGTCTGCACCTGTTAGCCGACCTGGAAATGAATCAATTCAGAGCCGCAATCATTCCAGTGAGCTTCTAGATCTCTTTGGGGTTTTGCGGAGGCTTTAGATTATGGATAGCCCTGATTTGGTCGGGATCAATCTCGATCCCCCAGTGGGTAATGATGTAGCCTAAGAACTTGCCAGATCCCACGCCGAACGAGCACTTGGAAGCATTTAGGTGTAGCCTGTGCCTTCTCAGGACGTCGAATATACAGTCGAGGTCCACCAAATGCCCGAACACCAGTTCGCTCTTCACCACCATATCGTCAACATAGATCTCGATGTTTTTGTCCCAACAGCTAGAATATTCTCGTCATCATCCTCTGATAAGTAGATCCAGCGTTTTTCAAGCCAAATGGCATAACCTTGTAGTGATAGTTTCCAATGGGTGTCACAAAGGCTGTCTTCTCTTGATCCTCCAAGGCTAGTGGGATCTGATGATAGCCATGAAAGGCATCTAAGAAGCTCATCCGAGGATGGCCTACGGTCGCATCTACCAGCTGGTCTATCCGTGGCATTGGGAAGGGGTCCTTCGGGCATGCTTTATTCAGGTCCGTGAAGTCTACACAAACCCTCCATTTCCCACTTTTCTTCTTGACCACCACAGTGTTGGCCAACCATTCGGGGTAAAAAACTTCTTTGATCGCCCCTGCGCGCTTAAGCTTATTGACCTCTTCCCTAATTGCATCAGCATGCTCTTTTGATGGGCGCCGGGATGGCTGCTTCTTGGGGATCACAGACGGGTTGACGTTAAGGTGGTGACAGATGAAGGATGGATCAATCCCTGGGGCATCGCAGGGGTCCCATGCGAACACGTCAATGTTCCTCTTGAGGAACTCAAGCAACTCCTCTTTCTCTCCCGGGGAGGCAGTTGGGCTCTGACCTGAAAGAACTTCTCCGGGTCATCGTTGACAACCACTTTTTCTAGGTCTTCACATTTTGCTTCCTTGGTAGCCGCATTAGTTGGCGCCACCGAGGTCCTTGATTGCTATAAGCTTTCGGCCGCGGCAGCTTAGGACTCTGCATCGTGCCGATGCGAGATGGTTGCCACCATACACCACCTTGCCGTGGACTGGCAACCCCGGATCTCGAGGACTCGGTCCCTTGACGGGAATTTCATCTTCTGATGCAGCGAGGAGGCAACAGCCCCCAGGGTGTGGAGCCAGGGCCTGCCCACGATGGCCGTGTATGGGGAGTAGGTGTCCACCATGATAAAGTTCACTTCCACCACCTCTGGGCCAGTCTGGATGGGCAACCTAATCATACCCCTTGGAGTAACGAGCTTCCCATCAAAGCTCATTAAAGGAGAGCTGTAAGGTGTCAAATCCTCGAGCTTCAATCCCAGCCCCTTGTATAGGTCGGGGTACATAATCTCGGCTCCACTGCCATCGTCCACCATCACACTTTTCACATCGTACTCGCCGATCCTGAGGGTGATCACCAAAGCATCGTCGTGGGGCTGGGTGGTCCCATCCTTGTCCTCATCGAAAAAGCTTAGGGTCGGGTGAAAGCCTCTCCTGGCCCTCTTCGGCTCTGACTGGGACTCCTCGCTGGGCACTTGGGTCACAGACAGCACTCGCGAGGGGCGTGTGCCTGTTCTTCCCGGCGCAGCTTGGATTACATTAATCGTGCCAGCGGGCTGCCTCATGGCGGTGTCCCTCCGTGGCTCCTAGTAGGTCTGGCCCTGATGACTGCTGGAATGGTGCAGGAGGTGCTTCAGCTTTCCTTCCCGGACTAGCTGGTCCAGGTAGTTCCAGAGGTTCCTGCAGTCCTCCGTGGCATGTCCGTGGTCCTGGTGGTATTGGCAGTAACGGTTCTGATTGCGCCTCTCAGGATCCCCCGCCATCTTATTCAGCCACTTGAAGTATGGTTTGTTCCTGATCTTTTCCAACACCCTATGTATTGGTTCTCGGAACATGGCGCTGACAGTCTGGGCATTGGTCGCTCCAGATTGTCCCACGAAATCCCTCCTCGGGCGAACGTTGTTATACCGGTTTGACCTGAAATCCCTCCTCTCCTGAGGGATAACCTTCTCCTTCCCCTTGCCCTACAGCAGATCTTCCTCTACCCGCTTGTATTTATCGATCTGATCCATCAACTGCCGCACGCTAGTGGCGGGCTTACCAGTTAAGAACTTCCTTAGGCCATGCCCCATTGGTAGTCCGTTCTTGAATGTATTGATGGCGACATCGTCGAACTTGCCGTCCAGCTCATTGTAAATCTCCCAATACTTGTTCGAGTAAGCCTTGAGAGTCTCCCCGTCTCGCATGGACAGAGACAGTAACGCACTCATGGGCCGAGGAGGTCTGCTATTTGTAACAAAACGGGAACCAAAGGCCTGGGTCAGCTGTTTGTACGAGTCTATGGAATTCGTCTTCAAGCCGTTGAACCACCTCATTGCCACAGGTCCCAAGCTGGATGGGAAGACTTTGCACATCAGCGCCTCGTTCTTAGAGTGAACAGCCATCCTCTGGTTGAACTGGCTCACATGCTCCATGGGGTCCGTTCTGCCGTCGTAAATGGTGAAGGTTGGTTGCTGGAACCGCCGAGGGAGCATCGCCTCTTCTATACGACGTGTAAAGGGTGTCTTGGAGAGTCGGTCCCGTGCCCTGCTCATGGTGTCACTCCCTAAGCCCCTAGGAGTTGGGCTGTCACGTTTACGCCTCTGGTAGCGCTCCTCCTCGTGAGAGAAAGTCTTGCTCGGGGGCGTTCTTGACCTTTGCCTGTAGTCGTCATCACTTTCGTCGTCAGAGAGCAAGTCAGGGCTGGGTTCGAATTGCCTTCGCAGTGCATGGCGCAGCTTTCTCTTTAAATCATCTATCTCTCGCTGCATGGCCACCTTATTATCCTATCTCTGGGATGTGTGACTCTTAACCTCTTCTGATCGCGTGGCCTGGCCATTATCATGCCTCTAGGGCATGTGGCCGCCCCTACGGGTGTGGCTTCCGCTAGTTTGTGAGGTATGCATGCTTCCCTCTCGAAATCGTCCGTTCTCCTCGTTTTGGTCGCGCCCGGGGTCACCATAGTTACCCTGATGTTGGGATTTAGTTGGTTCAGGCCGATGGGAACTCCCTTGGTGAGGGCCTGATCCTACCATGCTTAGCTGTTGTCCTCACTAACGCACGAGTTCTTCCCACAGACGGCGCCAATTGTAGGGACCGGATTTGAGCACTATCACCGTTGGGTGAATGGATTCAAACCCAGTTAGCCCAATACAATAAATTTGTAGAGCTGGGTCGAAGAACTAGGCCCTAGCTAGAATTACAACAACTAAACATGATGACACCCGGGTTGGATGGAAGGAGTACAGGATAAAGTATGGAGTTAGGCTCCTCGGCCATTTTTCTCGGGGTACGTAGCTCCTAGTATTTCCTTTATGCTTTGTTACAAAGAAGGCACTAGATGCTACCGTCATTGTTCTCCCTCCCCTCTTGGGAGGTCTCTTACATTATATATCTCCCTTTCCGCTGATCTTGACCCTCCATTTGTCGATCATACAGGCCATTACTTGAGTACCTGTCCCATCAGCAGCCTTCCCTAACATTCTGTGGACTGCAGCAACTAAGGCAGCACTGTTCAGGGGTCTTTTCCTCATTAATGCGGTCAGAATATTAGTTGTGGTCATTTAATGCGGAGGTGACAGTTCCTCCCTGAATTGCTCCTTCATCATGCTTCTGTGGTTATCACGCTGTATCGGTTCTTTCTCTTGAGATGCTCTGGGAGACTCCCCTTGATGGTGTGTTGCTTTTCCCTTTTATGGTCTCGGCTGTCCGAGGACAGAATCGTCCTCGGCGATATTTCTTGGGCACCTGGGTTTCTTACTTTCATCCTCGGACCCTAAATACCTCCTCGGCGTGGGCCCTCGGGCCTGGTACGAAGTGGGCCGGGACTGTTTGACTCTTTGGCCTCACAAAAAGGTAGTGGTGGCTCCATAATTTTTTTTTTTAGGGGTCAGTAAGAAGATTCATTTTGGGTAGAAGATAAATCTTGCGATCTACGTAGTTTCCTTATTACAAATTTGTCCATAGTACACACAACAGAATAAAAGATAAACTATAAATTCATTAAGCATATTGTTTCTTAATGCAATGAACATACGTTTTTTTTAAAAAAAAAAAAAAAAAAATACAATGAACATACTAATTATTGTTGCTAAAATTAAATCTTAGAAATCATCTATTTTTTCTAAATACAATAAACATATTAATTATTGTTGTTAGGTGAATTTTAATTATTACTGCTTAGAATATTTTTATTTATTAGTTTATATTTATACTGTTTTACAATTATTTTATTTAACAATTTAGCTTCACTTTGATAACTATTGGTCTTTGTAATTGTATATATTAAGAAAATTTTTATTGTGCTAACATTTGCTGTCTCACTCTCCTGTCTCATGCCCCTGGTCTAATTTATTTAAAGAAACATCCTCTATCTAATTGTTTAATTGTCTTTTAGTGTTAACATTTGCTACCCACTAATTGATTGACCCACTCTCCCAGATTCCACTCAATAAATAACAAATTAAAAGAACATTCAAATTTAGCCACTCCACTCATATATTTGGACAAACGTATAAATTAATTGAGAAGTATTATGTTTACAACATTTTCACAGTAAATTCTAGGTGGTAAGTTGTTACCGATTTTAACTTGAAACCACCACTGAAATTACTTTTTTGCCCAATAGTAAAAGCCAGTAACAACCTGCCACTTAGGATTTCTCGTAAAAGTAATGTGAAAATATTGTAAACATAACATTTCTCAAATTAATTATAATTTTATTTGCAAGAACAAATTGTTAAGAAGATCATGTTCAAACTTATATCAGTTGAACTTAAAAAAAATTAGAGTTAAGTGTTCAAAGTTTTATTTTAGGGGATCAAAAGTCACTCAAAAAAAAAATTATATATATATATATATATATATATATATATATATATATAAAGGCCATCTCAGGGATTCATTTGACCTCTTGAACTAAAGGTGGCGCCAGCCCTATTAAAGTACCATATTGTGATTAGTGCTAATAAAAGTAATCAACAAATGTGAAACTTAATTATTGCATCCCAAGCATGATTGTTCATGCTATGAGCTAGGAGAATACCATGTGATAAGTAATAATTGACCCAAAAGATGCCCAAATTCATTTCCATTAGCTTTTTATTTTTTTATTTTTGAGAAGAACATTTCTTTTTACTTTTTTTTTGTTGAGAAAAGGCAAAGCCATATGATTTTATTAACACACAAAAACTTAAGAGATTACATCAATGTGAACTAAAAAAGAAATGTCTAGCGAAACAGATTCCATCCACACTAAAAGCGGACAAGATTTCTTTGCTCTCCTAGCTAAGGCGGAACATTTCTTTTTACTTGATTGTGAATATATATAAAACAAAACTGTTCCACTGAATTTAAAGCGCTCCCTTCGTAACGAGGATATGAAACTCATCCTCCGTCGTCTGTCTAAGAAAACCAAACGGCTTGATCAAGACACTTTTGTTTTTTTATGTCAGGTCAAGACAATTTCGGTTATTTTTAATAACATTTTAAGCAATACCATAAGGAAATCACTATCATCAATGAAGCATCTTTTGTAGTTGTCAAACTATAAAAACAGCCAAACCAGAATCATTTTTTAACAAGTCAGGATCTAAGAGCATTGTAGTTCAATTAGTTAACACTTCCTAAAAATATTAAAGTTTTAAATTCCCGCTCCCTTAACTATTAAATTATCAAAAAAAAAAAAAAAACTTCATCGTTAACAAAGCAAATGAGTGTTGCTTATTGTGAAAGTAAAACAAGCGCCATCAAGTCATGAACTATCGAATTATAAAAAATTATCGTTGACAAAGCGAATGAGTACTGAGCAGTGTGAATGTAAGGCAAACGAGGCCTTAGCACCAAGTTGTTATTTGATGGATGATAGAAGCTGACTATTTGAGAGGACCATGGGCAATCTTAGAGGATGGAAAACTATAGTAGCGTAGCATGCAAATTCTGTTTTCCATTTTTGTTAAATTTATTTAATTGGTTCAATTCCTTGCACAACATGACATAAGCGATACATAGTATATACGACTGGACTCGTTTCATGCAACCATTAATTAGTTTTGATTGTGGGTTTTGTTATTGACATATATATGGATAGTGCATGAACCCTCACCATTTATGTCTCTTCGTGGACCATAAACAAAGTCATTTGCTTGTTCTAATGTATATTCTTATTAATTATAACATTTTGAATGTGTAGCCACATTTCAAATGTTTGCGGTGACATCTTTTAGTTCAATATTCTATGACATGTGTGCATAGTTGATTGTGTGTAATTCCCATTCTTTAGTAGAAGATTCCTAGTTCATGACCTGCAAATTTTCCAATCACAGGCCACATACAATGGATTTCAAAGCTGCTTATGCTCTTATGTTTTCTTTCTGTTTTTGAAAATTTCTTTTTTTAGTAATTTTTGTATAGTTTTTGATGTGCCCTTTTTCCAAACAATGAACAAATGTGGATTATTTCACAAACCAATATGATGTTTACAGTTAGAGGCAGAAGGGAAATTTTTGGTTCACTGAAAAAAACAGAGGAATATTTTGGAAGATTTAAAATTTTGAATAACATCACAATAGGAGCGACCTCTTACTGGTTGGACTGACATCAATATGGAATAAACCTTCTTCTGCCTTTATTTTCTTGCTTAGATTCCTATTACTGTGATTTTTTTGGTAATGTATGTTTGAGATAAAATAATAGTATGATTAAGACACAAAATTTTTCATAATTATTCCAAGTATATGTTGTAATTTTTTTTTTTTGGAGGAAAAGATGTAAGCTATTATTAAGAAATGTTGGCTAAATTAGCATGGAAAACGAAAAATAATTGTGGAGAGACATCTTCCATCCAAACTAAAAAATCTAGGAACAATCATAGAATTATAATGATTGGAACAATCCTATTTTCACGATTATATCCATAGAGAATTCAAGCCTAGTTGTTAACTAGCCCTATAAGAGCATTCACAATAAAGATACTAAAATAACTCAAAAGTTATTTTAGCACCTCAACCACCAAAAAAAGGGCCCTACAATAAAGAAGCTAAACTTAATTTTTTTTAGCAACTTGCTACAGTAAGTTGCTATCACTAGCAACTCACTGTAGCAAGTTGCTATCACTTTTTATTATTTTTTTATCCACCTCTCCCTCCCTCCCTCCCTCTCTCTCTCTCTCTCTCTCTCTCTCTCCCTCCCAGCCACCTTCTCTTCTCCACAAATTACACTAAAACTCCATCAAAACTCGACCCACATCTCTCTCAGCCACCTTTTCTCCGTCGCTACTTGAGGCCACCGAGAAGAAGAGATCTCGCCAAAAACCACCACCACTGCAAGCCCAAGTCGACGGTTGTTTTCTATTACTTCTCCCCTACCATCACCCACGCCCCAAGAATACACAATCCCAACATCGCCCAAGTCCCAACCTCCCCTAGTCTCTCTTCCTTAACCCATGGACTAACTCACGCTGCCAAGCCTCTCATCCCTCATCACTTTTTTTTTTCTTTGTTTTTGTGTTTTGATTCATAAAGAAAAGAAAAAGAAGAAGAATTTTTAAGATTAATTTGGGGTTATGCATGGTGATGTACAAGGGTTTTGATTTAGGGTTAATTTGGTGGGTTTGTAATTTGGTTTTGGGTGATGAGGATAAGGGCCGTTGATCTATGTGGGGAGGCTAGCGAAGGGCGGTTCTAGGCATGGAACAGCTTGGGTGAGGAAGGCATGGTGGTGGTGGTGGTGGTGGTGGTGCTAATCTAGAATCAAAGTCTAGGAGGAGTAGGTGGGTGCATGGGTCAGTGATGGTGGTTCATGGGTTGGTGATGGTAGATTGTGGGTCGGTGACGGTGGTTCTTGGGGTTTCGATTTGCAGGATGTGGGTAACGGTTGTATATGAGATATATTATTTTATTATATTGTTTATATTATTTTTATGCATTGAATGTTAAAATAGAAGTTTTGATGTCGGGTGTATTGTAAAATGAGTTGTTAAAATATATAAAGTAAGTTTTTGAATTGCTAAAAGCTAAATTTTTTAGCTTTCTTACCGTGAGTGCTCTAAAATTAAGCGAAATCACCTAATAGGCCATTATAAAGCTCATATGAGCCATATCCAACCCAATAGGTATTGACAAAAAATTTAAGAATAAGAAAACAAATAAAAACAACTCTCTTTATGTTGTATAAAAATAATAGTTTTCATAACCAGACCAAGCTAGCTGGTTTAACTAGGTTTACAAAAAACCAGATGTCTGACAAGCTAACCGTTAAAGCAAGTCAATTTCTTAGGTCTTTATGTTACAAACTATTATATTTATTATATATATTTGAATAATATTTTTTATTTTGTCAAGATTTGGCCTTGGTTGAATCTTGATTTAACTTTAAAAACCTTAAACCTCTCTATTTTTCTATGTTTTAAATAGTCGGAATTTCAAAACAATGATAAAAATAAATTGATACAATTTTCATGATGCCATTCCACGGAGAATTGGGGCCTATCTGGACCTTATAAATTTAAAAAGACCACTTAATAATTAATATCCTATGCTAATTACTTGGAAATCAATTATTTTAACCGTTGGACTACAAATCCATGTGGAAGAAGGGGAAAAAAATGTTGGCCTACAAAAGAGACTATTCTAATACCATAATAAATTATCAATTTTCTAAAAACTTAATAAGAATGTTAGAAAAATGTGAATTTAATTATTTAACAATTATTATTTATTAGACTCTCTATTGCAACTTTTGCAAATATTTCGTTTGGCTTCCCACCGAGTGGCTTGATAACCTCTAGAATCCTTCTTGGCGAATCAACCCAAAACTTTAGAACTAAAAAATAATGACCCACTATTGGAGAAATAACTATATGGTTTCATAACAATTTTAAGGCTCAAGGTGTCAATCACACAGTTTGTTATATTGTTTAGGATCAAAGCACAAGATGGATTTGGAAATTGATGTGTTTATATTCACTATTCATGTAAAGTGTACACAAATAGTGTACAATATTGTACATGTTCATGCAAATATATACAATATTGTATACGGTTGTTTAGTATATGTAAAGTATACATGAACAGTGAATTAATGTAAAAGCATAATTTTCCTCAATCTTTATTCAAACTTGAATTTTTGATTATTACAATCTTGTTCGAGCGAGAATAGAGATAATGTCAAGTGAATCTAAATTTAGCTTAAGCAAAAATCCTTGAACTTCATATCTTCAATCAGCTTCTTAACAAGATTTGTAACCTAACTCAAATACATAAATTAATTAAACCATTTTAACCAACATCTGAAATCTAACACTTATCCTTTCAGATGTAGGAGTTGAGGTATACTTACGCAACTGAAGATGTCAATGAAGGAAAATCATTCTTTTTGGATTGAGACTTGTAGTTCACGGTTTTTGCTAGTGGAATGTAAAAAATCCGAATGTGATACCTCTTGACATAGCTTAGTCAAAATCATATTCATAAAAAAAAGAACCGTGACTAACTCCAACAAGTACTAAAAACAATAACAAACCCACGGACAAGGACAATATTGGTTATTAAATCTAATCTTAATGTGTCATCCCTGATTTAAAGGCATTACTGCATTTTGATTGGGATTTTTTTTTTTTTTTGAAATCATATCAGTTTCATGACTTCATCATAGATTATGTTCAAAAGAAAAATGGTGTATCCCATCGAGGGGCCACCATTTTGAAAAATAGTGTAACTCTAAGCAATATTACACCACCCAATAACTTGTTATAGAATTCATATTTTGGAAATTCCACTGTTAAATTACATGTTTTATATATTTTTAACATTCATGTCAATTTTCATATCAATTGGATGTTATTTATTATTCAATCCATAACCTCATCTTTAATGCATAATATAATATTACCTCGAAATTTTGCAACTGTGGAGAATATATGTAGGTATATAATCCAATAGTGGACTTGTCAAAATTTGCATTCAATTAAAAAATATTGAGTGGTGTAATAATATTGCTTAAAATTACAACTGATGTAATTCTAAGCAATGTTACACTATCAAATAACTTGTTATAGAATTCATATTTTGAAAATCCCACCATTAAATTACATGTTTTATATGTTTTTAACATTCATGCCAATTTTCATGTCAATTAGATGTTATTTACCATTCGATTCATAATCTCATCTTTTATGCATTATTTTGAACTCCAAAAACTTGAATTTAAACAATTGATTAATGATATAATTATTAATCTTTGATCACCTTAAAAGAGCATGGAGAATATGCGAAGATAATATAATCTTACAGTGGATTTGTCAAAATTCGCATCCAATTAAAAAATATTGAGTGACGTAACATTGCTTAAAGTTACACTAAATGTAACTTTTTTTTTTAGAAGGACACTAAATGTAACTTGACTATTTCAAACCTCTTCAAGTGTATGCAGTCTCCCGTATATACATTACTATAGGAAGAAATTTCATGGGAATAATCCTAAGATGTTGACAAGAGATTTCCATCGAGGATCTCATGTCATCTTTTATATATATTATATATAGAAAAATAGTTGTTTTGATCTTGATCATGAGAACCAAAGGAAAATCTTGCTTCAATTAAAAATAAGATACTGGACATAGCAAATCTCAAACATCCATGTTCATATAACGCATAAATAGTACAATCTCATAAAAAATATGACAATTAAAAATAGAAAATTTATCGGGAAGATGCATTTTGTTTTATAATCATGCATGCATTAATTAGGATGTCATTTAGCTTCATGAATTAATGGCCTCCGGGGATCAAGGAAATGGAAGAACCCTCCTGTTGCTTCTTGTTTTCATATTTTTTTTCCCGACAATATCTCTCGTTTTCCACCGTCACCGATCATTCAGAATAAAATATACACTCAGTCGGTAATTGATTATTGATTAATTTAGTGTACTTTGACAGCTCAAAATTAAAATTCTGTTTATTGAAAAAATTAAAAAAAGAGAAGTTTATCTTAAGAGCAAGAGCCTTAACCTTGTTGATTATTAAAAAAAGTCTTAATTTTGTTGTTGCCAAAAGCCTTGTAACTACCTTCTAAATATATATATATATTTGTAACTTAATTAATACTTTGTGGCATTTTCAACAAAAATACGGAGAATTCAAATATCCTTACGTGTACTATCAAATTATTATTATTATTGTTTAACAGTTTTAACTTTGTTCGGAAATCCAATTTAGAGTCAATTGCGGCGGCTCCAAGAATTTTTTCTAATGAGGCCATTAAGAAATTTAAATTATACAAATTAATTACATATTAATTAGAGTCAACGGCTTCAGAAATATATTTATTATCAGTAATGCTACAATTACAAATTCTTTTACAGTATTTTTATAAACTGTTAATGTGGTTTTAGCATTTTTCAAATAATTATTGGTAAATAAAAATGTGATGTTAGCGGTGGACCCATATTAGAACTAATAATAATTTGCTACATCAGCAGTTTGTAAAAATGTTGTAAAATAGTTTGTGACTGTAGCATTACTCATACCAAATTAATTCCAATATAAATTTGTTATAGTAAAATTAAATACACTTAGTATTTTTCACATTTGAAAATTGTGAGAAAAATCCTGTCCAATTTGGGAAAGTTGAGTAGTTATTAAAAAATTTGAAAGGTTGAGTAAAATATCATAAAATCATGGGTTAGGAATTCTAGAATATAATGGTATGATGATGATGAAGATGATGATGAGGATGGAGATTTGATTTTGTTTGGGGATATGAATAACAATAGAACGAGGATTTAATTTTTTTGGCCAAGCTGTTTCCCCCATGTGACATATGCCATTACGTACAACCACCCTTTTATAATAAACGTCCTAAGAAGTTGACCCTTAGTGGTTTGTGACTTTGTGTACCCCTGAAGCTATATACTATATATTCTTCCAATATTCTTTAGGGTATCAAACAAACTGCCCAAACCAAATTCCCATAAGTCCTAAACAGAATAGGAAAGAAGAGGACACATACATTGTTGTATCTTTCTGTCCATTTTTCTGAGGGAGACTGGACTTAAGGAAGTTAGGACTTTGAACTAGAAGAGACCCATTTCAGAAAGAGTAGAGACACAGTTGCTTCAGTTCCATTTGTCTAAAATCCATGCACGTGCACTGGTGTTTTCTTGCATGAAAGTCAAAAAAGAAAGACTCTGGGTTTTGGTTACTTATTGTATAATTTGTATTGAACAAACTGTACTAGGTGGTGCAAAATGGAGGGTGGTGGTGGTGGTGAAATATTTAGAGTGAGTAGTGCACGTCTAAGCAGCTCTAACATCTGGAGGAACACTGGCTTGGAAGTTTTTTCCAAGTCTTCACTGGAGGAAGATGATGAAGAAGCTTTAAAATGGGCTGCTATTGAGAAACTGCCAACTTATTTGCGTATAAGGAGAGGTATACTCACTGAAGCAGAAGGTCAAGCTAGAGAGATTGATATAGAGAGTCTTGGACTGCTAGAGAGGAAGAACTTATTGGAGAGGCTAGTGAAAATTGCAGAAGAAGATAATGAGAAATTCTTGTTGAAGCTCAAGGACCGCATTGAACGGTAAACTTGACCAAATAGATTCACATATTTTGCTTGTAAGCATGTGTGTGTGTGTGTGTTTTTATTTGAAATATATAACCTCAAACTTAAGCTTATAAACTGAAATGGGCCATAATGATATATATACATATATATATATATATATATATATGTTGCATATGGTGTGAAGAAAATCATAATGTGTTTGTGCTGGTTTTTATCTGTATTTCAAATATGAAACGCAGTGTTGGACTTGATATGCCAACAATTGAAGTCCGGTTCGAGCATTTATATGTTGAAGCAGAAGCTTATGTTGGTGGCAGGGCATTACCCACAATATTCAACTTTTCTGTTAATATGTTAGAGGTATATAGTTCATCTTTTAGATTTTATCTGTGAATCTAATTAGCCTTGTATACGTTCAGAGGCATAACCACTCACTCACCGTCTTCCTATAGGCGTTCCTGAATCATCTTCACATTCTTCCAAGTAGAAAGAAACCATTGCCAATTCTTCATGATGTTAGTGGAACCATCAAGCCTAGAAGGTTAGTAGACACAACTTGTTAAAGTAACAATAAGAGACTCTTAAATTATCCATTCTCAATTATTTGATCTGGAATCTGCAGAATGACATTGCTTTTAGGCCCTCCAAGCTCCGGAAAGACCACACTACTATTGGCTTTGGCTGGAAAACTTGGTAAAGAGCTGAAAGTAAGGAAATTAGATTCCAATCTGTTCACACTGCTTAGTTGGGGAAATTGTTTCAATATGTTATGAATTCATACAAGAGCTTTTGAATTCCAGTCCTCAGGGAGAGTCACATACAATGGACATGGAATGGAAGAGTTTGTACCGCAGAGAACATCAGCTTATATAAGTCAGCATGATGTCCATATAGGAGAAATGACAGTGAGAGAAACACTGGCTTTTTCAGCAAGATGTCAAGGGGTTGGACCACGTTATGGTCAGTTAACAAAACAATGAAGTTGACATGTTAAACTCATTCTGAAAATTTTTGATGTTTAAATTAAACTTTTGCATGTAAAATTTGCAGAGATGTTGGCAGAATTATCAAGGAGAGAGAAGACTGCAAATATCAAGCCAGATCCTGATCTTGATATCTATATGAAGGTGAGGCCGCATTTGGAGAAAAGAAAACTTGGGAAAAAACTCATGTTAAATTTCTGTTTGAATTTTATATCTGCAATGGTGCAAAATTGCTGCCAAAAGTACACTTTTATTATCAATTTTGCAGGCTGCATCACTAGAAGGGCAGGAGACCAGTGTCATAACAGATTATATACTAAAGGTACCAATGAGTCTGTCTGATTCGAAAGGGATGCACCATAAACAAAAATACAAAAAAGGGTATAATATTTGTTATTGATTTTTAAATTTTTGCAGATTCTTGGACTTGAAGTCTGTGCAGATACCATGGTGGGGGATGAAATGCTACGAGGTATATCTGGTGGACAAAGGAAGCGACTCACAACAGGTAAAGCATTGAACAACAATGCCACAGTCTCTTTGCCTACTGAAATTGTCCCCATGCACTTGAGTTGATTATTTGAAATGTTTGGTCAACAAAATATAGGGGAAATGCTGGTTGGACCAGCAAGAGCACTTTTCATGGATGAGATCTCAACTGGTCTGGACAGTTCGACAACATTCCAGATAGTAAATTCAATCAGACAATCCATCCACATTCTCAATGGAACAGCAGTTATCTCTCTCCTCCAGCCTGCACCCGAAACATATGACCTGTTTGATGACATAATTCTCCTCTCAGATGGGCAAATTGTGTATCAGGGTCCTCGCGAAAATGTGCTGGAGTTCTTTGAATATATGGGCTTCAAATGTCCAGAGAGGAAGGGAGTTGCTGACTTCTTGCAAGAAGTAATTATGATTTTGACTCAATATCCTTCTTGAACCTCAATTCATTCTTCAGAAGGGATTGAACCTTTTCTTAAAAATTAAATAATAATAATATTATGAATTTGTGATAGGTGACATCAAGGAAAGATCAAGAGCAGTACTGGGCACATACAGACGAGGCTTATAGTTATGTTTCAGTTAAGGAATTTTCTGAAGCATTTCAGTCATTTCATATTGGTCGAAAAATAGGTGATGAGCTTGCTACTCCTTTTGACAAGTCCAGCGGCCATCCCGCTGCTTTAACAACTAAAAAGTATGGAGTTAACAAGAAGGAACTTTTCAAAGCTTGCGTATCTAGAGAACTTTTGCTTATGAAGAGGAATTCATTTGTCTACTTTTTCAAGATTTTCCAAGTAAGTATATAACTTTGACTTTAACAGGAATAGGAATGGAAATGCAAATGCAAATCTTCAAAATCTGTTGGGTTCCATAAGTGCGGCAGAAAATTTTGGATTACTGTCTGCAGATGGCACATAACTTAATTGAAACATTGAGCTTTTCATTTAAGTCATCAAAGCTAACTCACTGTTTCATTTTTGCTTTCATTTCAGCTAATATCGACGGCTTTTATAACAATGACATTATTTCTTCGGACTGAGATGCACCGGGATACAGTTACAGATGGTGGAATTTATATGGGCGCTATGTTCTTTATAATCATCATTATAATGTTTAATGGGTTCTCAGAGCTTGCTATGACCATCATGAAACTTCCTGTCTTCTTCAAGCAAAGGGACCTCCTCTTCTATCCTTCTTGGGCGTATTCTCTTCCAACATGGATCCTTAAGATCCCTATAACCTTCCTGGAAGTTGCCATTTGGGTAGTCATGACTTATTATGTCATCGGCTTTGATCCAAACATTGGACGGTGAGAGAAAAAGGAACATTATAAATGTTAAAAATTGAACTTAAATTCTAGATTTTGAGTTTCCTGAATTTGATTAAAGTTCTTTATGGCAGGTTTTTCAAACAGTTTCTTTTACTCCTTTTTATTAACCAGATGGCATCTGGACTGTTCCGATTGATGGCAGCACTTGGAAGGAATGTAATTGTTGCAAACACATTTGGGTCTTTTGCTTTACTTGCTGTTCTGGTTCTGGGTGGATTTGTTTTATCACGAGGTGAATCAATGATGCAATTGAATCTATGTAGAATTTTCATTACCTCTTGGTTATATTTTAGACACTGATGGAAAAAGACAATGTCCTTTTGCATTAGATAATGTGCAGAAATGGTGGTTGTGGGGCTACTGGGTCTCACCAATGATGTATGCACAGAATGCTATAGCTGTCAATGAATTTCTTGGGAAGAGTTGGAGACATGTAAGTATCACTTCTTGAATTCTGGCCAAGAAAAAACACATTAGAAGATAAAAGATCAGGGAAAAAGACATCAAACAGAATCAGCTAATAAGTATGTACAAATATTTGTGTCATAGGTTCCTCCTAATTCAACAGAACCATTAGGAGTTTCAGTCTTGAAGTCTCGCGGGGTATTCACAGAAGCTTATTGGTATTGGATTGGAGTTGGAGCCTCAATTGGATATATTTTCGTTTTCAATTTCTTTTTCACTTTGGCCCTAGAATACCTTGACCGTAAGTACTCTACACATATAATTTTGAGTTTCTATTATTGGACATAATGATCTGATGATTGGATTACTTTGCTGCAGCATTTGGGAAGCCTCAGGCAGTAATATCCAAAGAGGCCTTGGCTGAGAAAAATGCTAATAGAACTGGAGAGTCCGTTGAGCTACCATCAAGAGGTAAGAGTTCGTCTGGTAGGTCTTCAAGCTCTAAGAGCATCCACAGTAGTGGAGCTAAAAATTTAACTTTTTAGCTCCACCAAAAGTTACTTTATCTATTTTACCTATATACATGCCGCAGCAATGGATCTATTTTAGCTTTCAACACAATAAAATAATAAAAAATGATATGTTTACAACATTTTTATAACAAATTCTAAGCAGTAAGTTGTTACTGGTTGTTATTGTTGGGACAAAAAAAAAAAATCTTAGTGTTAGTTTCAAATTTGAATCACTAACCACCTGTGATTTGTTGTAAAAATGTTGTAAAATTGTTGTAGGCATAGCATCTCTCTAAAATAATATAAATATCACAATAAAATAATATAACTACTACAATAAAATAATATATCCCACTACCCAAAAAAACATCCACAGCACCAACCACAACCACCTCTACCATTAGCCACAGTCACAGCCAACACCACACCCACAACAACCACAACCACCGGCCACCAGTCCATAACAGGGAAAAAAAAAAAAAAACTCAAATCTCCAATCTTTTTCCTCAACCCAAATCAAACAAAATCACCGATCACAGACAAAATAAATAAAAAAAAAATGCGGCACAACCACAACTAACACAGCATCACCAACAAATCCATAGCTACCACAAAACAAACCCACAGCCACAAATCACAAATCGGACCCACAAATCCCAAATTGAACCCACGCCGATACGACCCACCACCAGCAAAATGACCCACCACCACCACCATCTCCACCGTGACCCCTGAAATCCAGCAACCCAAACGCCGAAACCCACCAAACCCAAAGTAGCTACCCAAATGTCGAAACTACACACCAATCTCAACCCCGATACCAATGCACACCGGAGCACAACCACGACCTAGCAGCTGAGTGTAGGTGAGGGAAGCCACTTCGATCCACAAGGCTGGAGCACAACCACGATCCACGGAAAGCCACTTTGATCATGAGGCTGGAGCACAACCATGACCCAGTGGCCGGAGCACAACGTTGAGAGAGTTTGCTTGAGAGATGAGATGAGAGCTGAAAGATGGAGTGACTGGAGTGACTGAGAGAGAGAGAGAAAGGCACGGTTTGGGTTTTTAATAAAATAATCGGGCCAGTAGAATAAAATAATAATTTTTTTAGCTCTCATGAACAGTGCACATCTATAGATAGATTTAGCAATGGAGCTAAAAAAAATAGATTTAGCTCCATTGCTGTAGCATCATTTTGGTGTTTGTGGAGCTAAATTATAGCAATATAGCAATATACCTAAATTGCTGCAAATGCTCTTAGATTTACAGTTATGTTTATGCTTATTAGATTCTAGCTATAATATATTCACAATGATAACAATGCAGAAATAGGGAACGAAAGTCGAAGAAGCGTATCATCCAGGACATTGTCTGCAAGAGTGAGCAGTATTAATGATGCTAGCAACAAAAGCAACAGGGGGATGGTTCTTCCCTTTGAACCCCTTTCTATTACATTTGATGATATCAGATATGCTGTAGACATGCCACAGGTATCTTTGACCTTCATATAAGAGCCAATATTATATTAAGATTTCAGGAGGATACGAAAGCTGAAGAGTAACAAGCAGCATGTTTGTTAAAGAATATTTTTT
The DNA here is from genome assembly GCA_032727855.1 of Quercus ilex subsp. ballota. Lineage (NCBI taxonomy): Eukaryota > Viridiplantae > Streptophyta > Magnoliopsida > Fagales > Fagaceae > Quercus > Quercus ilex. The sequence goes on from CM064919.1 coordinate 26,937,101, forward strand.
ATTTTGAAAAAAAGTAAAAATAAAGTTATTATGTTAGAAATTTATTTTTTATTTAAAATTTAAACAACCATCACACATATAAAATTATATAGAAAGATAATACAGTTTGTTGATGAATCTGTGATTTTTTTTGGTGTGTGTGCATAAGCTCCCGAGTCTCAATTAGTTCTTGCACGTAGAAGTGCATTTGTTTTTCGTTATTCTTCTCTGATTAGAATATTTCAGCTAATTCCTGGTGTTGAATGTATCTGCATCCTAATATTTGTTATCATGGTTGCAGGAAATGAAAGTTCAGGGTGTTCTTGAGGACCGGCTGGAACTCTTGAAGGGTGTGAGTGGTGCTTTTAGGCCAGGAGTCCTTACAGCTTTAATGGGTGTGAGTGGTGCTGGGAAGACTACTCTACTGGATGTGTTGGCGGGAAGGAAAACTGGTGGATATATTGAAGGAAGCATCACTATATCTGGGCATCCAAAGAAGCAAGAAACATTTGCCCGCATATCAGGATACTGTGAGCAAACTGATATCCACTCTCCTCATGTTACAGTCTACGAGTCTTTGGTTTATTCCGCATGGCTTCGGTTATCACCTGAGGTTGACTCTGCAACCAGAAAGGTACAGTTTTGGTCAAACTCACTTTTATTTCCATCAGCATGGTGCAGAGAAAAGTACATACTCAAAAGCTGGAATGCTAATTAAAATTGAAAGGGTAAACATTACACTTCAATAATTAAGATTCATGTGTCTCTCCAGGCTTGTTAAAATAATGGTTTTGTGATTAACTTAATACTTCAGTTTTTTGGATAAGTGTATTTATCATGATATTGAAGTCTTGTTTTTTTATTCTTTCAACTCCATGAGTCACACCTGTTTGATCTTGTTTAAATTGCATTATCAGTCCTGGATGTCTGCTTAGTTATATATTATGTACTTATGCCATTCCACCTCATAGAAAATCTTTTGGATTGGTGCTCTAACATGATATCAAAGCAGTAGTATAAAGTTCAAAGTTCAAACCACGTCTCCACTTTTTATTACCTCCCAAATTCCCATTGAAAAAGTAAAAAATCTATGAGTTGGATCCCATTTTATTGAGGGTGAGTCAGGGTTCACAAGTGAAAGTATCATTAAAATATTAGTTAAGTGGTAGTTCGTTGAATATTATCAGGTTACTGATTACATATCTGATTGATGGGTTGCAGATGTTCACTGAGGAAGTCATGGAATTGGTGGAGCTGACCTCCTTAAGAGAAGCACTTGTAGGATTGCCAGGCGTGAATGGTCTATCAACTGAGCAGCGCAAAAGGCTAACAATTGCAGTTGAGCTTGTTGCCAACCCATCTATTATATTCATGGATGAACCGACCTCTGGTCTTGATGCCAGGGCAGCAGCAATAGTAATGAGAACAGTGAGGAACACTGTAGACACAGGGCGAACTGTGGTCTGCACCATCCATCAGCCCAGCATTGATATATTTGATGCTTTTGATGAGGTGAGATACTTTTTGATGGTTAAAGAATCATTAGTTGGTGTTAATTACTAAATTTTATCCAAGAACTGACAATTTTTTGTGTTGCATTGCAGTTATTTCTCTTGAAACGGGGGGGTGAAGAGATATATGTGGGTCCATTAGGCCGCCATTCTTCCCATTTGATCGATTACTTTGAGGTTAGGCTAATTAATTCATGATAGTATAAATATTTCCCTCGTTTACCACTGTATTAGTGACGTAGGTGAGTTGTTTCAATTAAGGGAATTCATGATGTTCCTAAGATTAAGGATAAATACAATCCTGCAACTTGGATGTTGGAGGTTACTTCAGCAGGACAAGAAGCAGCTTTTGGGGTGAACTTCACTGAAATATACAAGAGCTCAGAACTTTATAGGTAAGATCACAATGATGAAAGAAACTTTCCTTGTGGTTGTGGATATACTGAGAATTATTAGAATTAAAGACTTTGAAATGCCCTTGAGTTCAAAGGGGAAACTATTGAAGTCTCTAAGAAGTTTCCTTTGTTTAATTCATACTCCTGTTTTATAGCAATTAATAGTGCCTGGTGATTGATCCAGGAGAAACAAGGCCTTGATCAATGAATTATGTACACCTCCACCAGGCTCAAAAGACTTGTACTTCCCTACACAATACTCACAGTCTTTCTTCAGCCAATGTATGGCTTGCCTATGGAAACAACATTTGTCATATTGGCGAAACCCACCATACAGTGCAGTCAGACTGTTATTTACAACTTTCATAGCTTTAATGTTTGGCACAATATTTTGGGATCTTGGCTCCAAAAGGTACACAAGATAAAAACTAAAGCATATGTGAAAATGGAACTCAAAATTTTACATTTAATTTTTTTATTATTATCTCCTAGTCCCTAATTTTGATATTTTATCTTGGAAATGCAGGCGAAACCGACAAGATCTTTTCAATGCAATGGGTTCCATATATGCTGCTGTTCTCTTTATCGGTGTACAAAACGCCTCATCAGTGCAGCCAGTTGTAGCCATTGAGAGAACAGTCTTTTATAGAGAAAGAGCCGCTGGAATGTATTCGGCTTTGCCATATGCCTTTGGACAGGTATGGTACCTGGTCTATGAAGCTCAATAAAGTTGTTTTTCTGGGGAGAACCCATCATATCTTTACTTTTCTTGTGGTAATAAGTTTTAAATTTGGGATTTTAGAATTGATTGATATTAAAAGAGATAGCTTTGATACAATGTTAGAAAGGGTATGGAAAAATATAAAGAAGAAAATAAAGATGAGAGAGAGAACAAAGGGAACTAACATGATTTGGTTTTAGAGGTTACGTCGACATGAGATAGCCATTGATAATTGCATCCTTAGTATTGAGATATGTGTTACAATCCATTGATGGGTATATATATTAGGCTAAATTTTAGACAAACAATTACAAGTAGGATTATGATTATTTTACTTGTACTCCAAGTAAGACTAGAATTACTTCACTTGCACTTCAAGTAGCATTAGGTGCTCGTTTGGCTTGGGTTGAAAACCTAGCGCGTTGCGTCTGGCCTTTTTTTTTTTTTTTTTTTGTGCATGCGTTTGAGAGACAAAACGGCTACTGTTCATGTGAACAGTAGCTGCAAGGTTGGACTTTTCAACCCTTTTCAGCCAATCAGTGGGTCCGTGCACTGTTCACGAGACCCACAAATTTCACTTTTTAGCAATTTTTTTATTAAAAACGGGCCTCACAGTACTATTCACATATTTAAAAATTATTTTGCTATAGTGTTTTTCAGATTTCAGTTTTCAGTTTTCAGTTGTATCCAAACGGACCCTAGATATAAAAAACTTATATTAAATTTATACAATAGACTGACCTTGACGAGGATTGGACCTTAATATCTTCAACAATTGGAATGTATAATGGATATTGTTTAAGGGTTTGTTTCTACCATTCATGATATTTTGGAAAATAAAAGTTTAGAACGTGGAATTATGTGCACTTCCCCTTTTCACTTGCTAGTAAATGAGATGGAGTAAATGGAAACTTTCAAGTCTAGCTGATTTAATCAACATGTTTCCTCTCCAAATTCCATTGTTTGCAGGTTTTCATTGAGCTTCCATACATTTTCGTTCAAACTGTCATATATGGCATTATAGTGTACGCCATGATTGGGTTTGATTGGACAGTCAGCAAATTCTTTTGGTATATCTTCTTCATGTACTTCACCTTTTTATACTTCACTTTCTATGGTATGATGACTGTGGCCGTTACTCCAAACCACAACATAGCTGCTATAATTTCCTCAGCCTTCTATGCAATATGGAACCTTTTCTCAGGATTTATCGTTCCCAGGACAGTAAGTTTCAATAATCCCTATGCATGTTTTTCAGTATGCAAAATGAAACCATAACTTACAAGGATCAACTTTGCTTTGTTACAGAGGATGCCAATCTGGTGGAGATGGTACTATTGGGCTTGCCCGGTCTCTTGGACCTTGTATGGCTTGATTGCTTCACAGTTTGGAGACATCAAGGACACATTCGATTCAGGTGAAACCGTGGAAGATTTTTTGAGGAGTTATTTTGGGTATAGAAATGACTTTGTGGGTATTGTTGCAATTGTGATTGTTGGAATTTCAGTGCTCTTTGCATTCACCTTTGCCTATTCAATTAAGGCATTCAACTTCCAAAAGAGATGAGAATGTTATAATTGTAAATACAAAGAAGATCCCATTATAGCAATTTTTGCTTATTATAATTCCGGACTTCAGAGCTGTATGAGTTGTGTACTGATATCCTGTTTGGGGTCAATGCCATACAAGGTCCGAAAATTGTCTCAATATTCTGGGCTACCTAACTTAATATTTGTTGAATTTGAACCTGACATAATATGGGGTACATGCAAATTTGTGTAGTCTTTTTCCTGTGTCACTTACAGTATGTTTAGTTGTAGTTGGAGGAGGAAAGAGAAAGGAAAAGAGCAGGGGAATAGAAAATGAAAGGGAAGACAAAATATTTCTCCCCATGTGTGTATGGATGTAGGGTGAAAAAGAAATGAATAAAGAGAAGAATACATCCTTCACATGTTTAATTTGCTAAAGGAAGAGAAAATACCTTTTTTTTATACTAGTTAAAAGAAAATTAGCCATTCTGGGTTAGCTAGATAAATTTTTGTGTAGCTTCTCTTGCTAGGTCCTGCATTTCCCTCAATGTTGGTGTAGGCGCCCACTTTGAAGTATGTCTTATTGAACATTGCCTTGAGTACCTATAGGTATCCTCAAAGGATTGCATTATCTGGGGAGGATGTCTTGTTGGAGTGTTTTGGTTCCACTGTTTCCACCAACACTATGGCTTCTCTGTATCCTTGTCTCTAGGTGAAGTAAATGGCCTCTCTAATTGTCATGAGGTTTGTACTTTGTATCTCCTTACTCTACGAATGTTACAAAAAAAGTGAAAAACACCCTTTTGTGATGGACTAGCCTAAGCGATTCTTTATCACAAAGGCACCTCCATTCCAATGTGCTTGCCTCTTTGGACTTTACTTCCAACAAGAGTTAGATGTGGCCTAAGGTTTTTAGTGCTTCCCCATAGAGCTGACATATAGTGTCATTTGTAATTTGCCAATCGGCCAACTTTGTCTTAATAGCACTCAGTAATCAGTAACACACTCTCCTTAATTCCCCCCGTTCTTTGAGAAAGGTGGTGTGAGTGTGAATAATGTTAATGATGCCTATTAGGGCTTGGTCAATTTGGGGTGGATTGGATGGTCTATGTGGTTGATTGCTACGACTTTGATTCTCTCACTGTTGGGTTCCGTTGTATCTTGGGCAACAAAAAATGTTGAGAAATTGCCTCAAATTCCGATTATGACTTGGAAAGTTAATTAGGTTTCTTAGTTGAAGAAGGAAAAATTAATTTGGGTTTCCTTGTTGTGAAATGAAAAACTATTCCTTGTTGTAGAAGAAAGTCTATTCCTTGTTAAAAATGTAATATATTCCTAATCTAAGAGAGAATAGAAAAAGAGTCTTATAAATAGACAATACTACAAAGAATTTGATGGCTTTAGCCCAAGAGTTCTCCCTATGGGGAAAGGGAAAATAGAACGTGAAACCAAGAGAGAAAAAAATGATTTTCGTTTGGGAGGAATGCAAGAAGGAGAGAGCAAAGGATTGCTGCTTTCGAGAGGATAGTCAAGGAGGATAGAGCAAATGATTGCCACCTTCAAGAAGATAGTCAAGGAGGAGAGAGTAAAGTGTTGCCGCCTTCGTTCGAGAAGATAGACAAAGAGGAGAGAGCAAAGGGTTGTGAGCAAAGTGTCGTCGTATTCGAGAAGATAGCCAAGGAGGAGAGAGCAGAGGGTTGCCGCCTTCAAGAAGATAGCCAAGGAAGAGAGAGCAGATAGTTGCCGCCTTCAAGAAGATAGTCAAGGAGGAGAGAGTAAAGGGTTATTGTCTTTGAGAAGATAGCCAAGAATGAGAGAGCAAAGGGTTGCCGCCTTCAACGAAATAGTCAAGGAGGAGAGAGTAAAGTATTGCCACATTCGAGAAGACAAAAAGAAAGTATGTGTAAGAGTAAAGAAAAATAAGATTGATTTTTATTTAACCGTGATATATACACAAGAAATATTGTGATTGATTTGAGAATAGTGAAATTGATTCAGAATTTGTCCTATGGATTTTCCTTTCAAGGAGAAAGGGGTTTCCACGTAAATATTTGTGTTCTTGTGTGCGATTGCTATTTGAGATTGATAATATTGTTGATAATACTATTAGGGACCCAACAGTGGTATCAGAGTTAGGTTGATTTAGTGGATGACTCTTTATGCGAATTAAGATGGAAGAGAAGTGATTGCTTTGATTAAGGTGGAGCTATTCCAAGAGGAAAAGATGACTAACTGATTAAGGTGGAGCTATCCCAAGAGAAAAGAAGATAGTCAAGGAAAATTGATGGAATTTCAGTTAAGGTGGAGATTGTTGGGAAATTGCCTCAAATTCTAATAGTGACTTAGAACGTCAATTAGATTTCCTAGTTTAAGAAGGAAAAATTAATTTGGGTTTCCTTATTGTGGAAGGAAAGATTATTCCTTGGTGTGGAAAGAAAGTCTATTATTTGTTAAAGAGGTAATGCATTCCTAGTCCAAAAGGGAATAGGAAAAGAGACTTATAAATAGACAATGATACAAAGAATTTGATGGCTTTGGCCTAAGGGTCCTTCCTATGGGGAGATGGAAAATAGAGCATGAAATCAAGAGAGAAAAAAAGGAGTTTTGCTTGGAAGGAACGCAAGGAGGAGAGAGCAAAGTGTTGCCACCTTCGAGAGGATAGCCAAGGAAGAGAGAGTAAATGGTTGCTGCTTCAAGAAGATAGTCAAGGAGAAGAGAGGAAAGGGTTGCCGTATTTGAGAAGATAGACAAGGAGGAGAGAGCAATGTGTTGCCACCTTCGAGAAGATAGTTAAGGAGGAGAGAGTAAAGGGTTGTCGCATTCGAGAAGATAGCCAATGACGAGAGAGCAAAGGGTTGCCGCCTTCAAGGAGATAGCCAAGGAAGAGAGAGTAAGGTATTGCCGCCTTCGAGAAGACACAAAGAGAGTATGTGTGAGAGTCAAGAAAAATAAAAGAAATTTTTCTTTAACTGTGAGATATACACAATAAATATTGTAATTGATTTGAGAATAGTGAAATTGATTTGGAGTTTATCTCGTGGTTTTTCCCTTCAAGGAAAAAAGGTTTTCCACGTAAATATTTGTATTCTTGTGTGCGATTGCTATTTGGGATTGATAATATTGTTGATGTTGATAATATTATTTGGGATCCAACAGTCTTGTTGGAGAGATAAATACCTTGGGGAGTTTCCTTAAGTAATTAATATAATATATAAAAACACACTTTAACCCAAAAGGCCTAACCCCAATGGGTATATGCTCAATTATATTATACTAACAACTCATTCTTCTCATCATTATTCAATGTGAGACTTCACTCATATGTGTAACCCAACAATCTCCCCTTCACGTGTGAGTTTTTGCATTTTCGTGGGTTTCAAGACTTCTTCGTGGGCCATGAACAAGTTCTAGTTACTTCCTCTTGCCTAATGGGCCTTTTCCCTTTACTAGTGCATCATCCATGGTATTAAGGTCATATTTTCTATGTAATTGGCTAATTCTTTGATAAAACGTGTCTTACTTATAATTGGGTAGATTTAAGTTGGGTTTAATGTGTCAAGAAGTATGTTGTTCAAATATATAAAGTGATTTCATTAAAAACATGAAGATTGATTTAAGAAACAAGCGAAGAAAAGCTTTTTCATTAAGTCTTTACACAAGCTCGACAGATGTTGCTATTGAGGATTAATGAAGAAGTTCGGCACAAGCTCAATCTATCGAGATCTACGATTTCAGAATTTTTAGATCTAAAATTCAGCCCATGATGATTTGTTTGTGTTGAAACTAAAAAAATTGTGTCATAAAAAGTGTCACAAGTACATACACCTACATGGCAACACAAACAGTAGTGACATTAATGTTGTGGACTAAGGTGCCGTTTGGATTTGTGTTTGTGTTTGCACGTTTTGCGTTTGTTTGTTTGTATTTTTTTTTTTTAGCGCTTATGAACAGTAACTAGCACTATTCATGCACGTGATTACACTGTGTGGGAGACAAAGTTACTATTCACACACTATTTATGAGACCCACAACCATTTTATTCAAAAAAAATATTAAAAATAGGTTTTACGGTACTATTCACACATTTAAAAATTATTTTGCTATAGTGTTTTCAATTTTCAATTTTCAATTCTAATAAAAATAAGTTGTATCTAAATATACCCTAAATAATAACATGAGACCAAGTAAATAGTCATTTACAGAAAGTTGATATATATATATATATATATATATGTATGTATAAAAAAAATAGGGGTCCACGAGAGGCTGAAAAGCTACCTAGTCTGCCATTACCTATAAGAAAGGACTAAGAATAGAAAAATAAGGAGCTAAAGGAAAGATGGACACATCATTATGAAAAACTAGTCTGCCATTATCCAAAAAAGAAGGGAGATAAAGGCTAAAAAGGTGGCCGGCAGGAACAAAAATACTAAAAAAAGATTGAAAAGCTGAAAGTGGGTGATGGCATGAACACGTGAAAGAAGCTAATGTTCCCGGAAAAATGCTAGTGCAGTACTGCACTTTCGGCTTAATTAAATACCAGCTATTTGACTTAAATATCCATTATTTAAATGGAGTAAAATCATATTTGAGAATTTTAAATTTAAAATCTCAAATTAAGAACTATAAATTGGCTTGATTCTTGTAAAGGATATGTAGGCAAAACAACGGATTGTAATTAAGAGATACATTATCTTGAATGTATACTATTCACAACAATAAAACTCATACGCCAAAAGGCCTATGGGTGAAATTATGTTTGATGAATTTGACTAATTTGATAATTCTTGTTATACATAATTTGACAATGTTTGCTAAACACAATTTAACAATTCTTGTTAAACATAATTTGACAGCGTTTGCTAAACATAATTTGACAATGTTTGTTAAATATAACATAACAATTATTGTTAAACATGGGTTAACAATTTTCGTCAACAGTTTGATTAGAGTTTTTTTTCTCATAGTCCTAGTCATATATAAGCCTTATTTTAAAGTCATTATATACGGAAACAGAGACCTAGAACTCATATACTCTGTGTGAAGCTACTGCATTTTTACGCTTTAGAATTTTGTAACCAAGTGCTTCCTGATTTTCATCATTTATAAAGTGAAGAACTTTGTAGCTAACAACAATTAATTAAGTTGCTGGAGTTAGTTATGTATTGGGATTCATGCAAATGAGTTAGTCACAGATTGGAGATTTGTGCAACAAAGGAAAGAATGCTACTATAATATCAAGTTCAATTGGGTATTGAAGCGAATGTTCAGCTACAAGTTGGTATTTTAGGATAGACCAGGGTAGTGGTAAGATTCTTTATACTTGTAACCGCTTGATTATTGATTAGCTGATTCTTGAGAGTGGTGACCTTAAATTCACCCGGTGAGATTTTTGCCTGGCGAGAAGTTTTCCCCATTTGTAAACAAATCACTGTATCAATTTATTTTCTACTGCATATTAGTTATTTGGTGATTTGATGGTGCGTACACAATTTACATGTAATTTGACCTAATTAATCAACTTAGATAATTTAATTAATTAACCGATGTCAATCTATCTTAACCCAACTCATGGTTCTCCACGTGTCAAGCCCACATTTTTTTTTATCCTCCATGGGAACCTCGCACCTCATCATTGTCTAGCAACATTGGCAATAATACTCCTTTGTTGGGCATTTTCCAAGATTGTTTATGTGAGCTTTATGAGTTTACTTGGTGTAATATATCGTCCCCACTCCAACTGCGAAAGGGACTTGCCCTACTAATTAATATAACATATAGAGACATACTTTAATCCAAAAGGTCTAATCTCAATGGATATGTGTTCAATTATGTTATATTAACTACTCATTCAGAAGAGCAGTTTCATTTGCTGATTTAGATGTTTGGGTAGAAGTACTATCCTTTGATTTGGAGATTGTATTCCAAACTGATGTTTTTTAATTTATAAGATCTTATCTTTTTCTCAAAAAAAAAAAAAAAAAAAAAACTACTCATTTTTCTCAATATTATTCAATATGAGACATCACTCATACATGTAACTAAACCAAGAAAAAAAAAAAGAAAAAAAAAAGAGTACAATTTATCTTTGATTTGTGGTAGGATCATGTAGATTGGCTTTTTGAACATAGTGTGGATGGCTTAGAAGGCCTTAGGATTTTCTACTTCGATAGGGGTGAGGGATTCAGCTACTACGGGAATTGGGTGACTGGTGTGTTGTCTGCCTCTTTAGAAGTTAAGTTGGGGTCTCTCTTTTTAAGGCCTTGTGTTGATTCTCTTTTACCCAAATGTACTGTCCTATACCCAGTGAGGGAAGCTACTACAATGGCTCCATGACCTATGACAATGACAAGGTTGTACGGTTAGATACTATCTTCTTTTTGTTTGGCTCCTCACAGACAAGTTACAACACTAATTGTAACTTGATGAAAAAATGCTGAAGGGTGTTTGATGAAAGCTCCCACAAAAAAGGAAGATCAATCTGCTTGACACCTACACACAATGAGCACAACCACCCCATTAGGGGCGGTTGTGAGCACTCCAAAGTTCAAGTTAGTGGTTTGAAAAAAATGTCTAATTGGGTGGAATTTTGTGTGTTCATAGTTTGCACATGCTAATCTTAAAAAAAATTCATAATTGCATGCCCAATTACCCTTTTGTAAATGTGACTAGCCATTATTAGTTTTGCTGGTCTAAGCGTGCCTTTAGGCCGTGATTAAAACTCCCGCCAAAGAGACATGCCACATCACATTAAATACTGAGTGAGTGGATAGTTGTATACGCAATTAATTTGACCTTCATCGATCAGATTTCTTGTTTAGCATCTTAAGAATCATGTCTAGATCGCTGGTAGTGAACGGCATGCCGGAAAGGCCTCATAACTGGGGTAATCTATACTGATGCTCTCTTCTCGTGTGCTAGTCTCCATTCTAGCCGACATTTGTAGGGTGTGAAATCCCCACCTTGCCCTCCCGTAATTTATTAACACCCCCGCCCAACAACAAAACATGTACGATCTGGAGGATCTTAACATGACACAAGCCTTTGATGATGCTTATATATACAATTTGACAAGAAAAAAAAATAAATTAAAAAAAAAACCCAACTAACCAACCAACCATCCAACCAAAATTGGTCAATCAAACATGGGAAACGTTTTAACCTCCACCCCAAGACAAAGTTCACGTAGATATTACTCGTATTTACGTTATCAGTTTACTAACAGTCCGTCCATGTCAGTTTCTGGTGGCGTAAAATTGCACCACAAGCTCCTTATCCTCAATTACTCATTAACATTGGTCGGCCGTCGCATCAGATTCTATGCTATAGCTACATTTATCAGTCAAGACCACACATTTTAATGCCTCTAATGGGAGGGCATCCTCAGTCCTCGCTTTTTACTCTTTCTTTTATTTCAAAATTTCAATATGTGAATGATATTCGCGAACGTATCAATTATCATTCTTTTGGTTTTTCATGAACTTTACCACACTGTGATACTAATTTTTTTTCATTCAGTTCGTTGGAATAGGACACTAGACCCACCTTTTCATGCTTTCTTTTATGTGGAATTCATTACTTTTTTCTAGTCGTGAAGCTAGAGAGTCCTAGGCACCGTTTTCTTCTGGTGCTGGGCTCCACTACTACAGTAAGCTTATACCAAACCCCATCAATCATTTCTTAGGATTATATATATTTTAAAATAAAATCTAGATTTTTAACAACTTTTTAAAATAATTGTAATTTGGTAATGATAAAGTATAAATTTAAAAAAAAAAAGCAAGTTAATGTAAAAGTAATAAACAATTAATTATCATTTACTTTTTAAGAGATAGATGCGATTTTTTGTATGGTACCAGAATTAATCACCATTAATTCACTTTCTGTTAACATTTTCCGTTTAGACGTGTCATAGTATCTTGACGTCCAAACCTTCTCTTCTCTTATATGGTAATTATTGATCCCAAACCATCTGTGAGATGCTGAGCTGTTTCACATGTTCAGCATAATATATATGCATAAAAGTTGAGTTTCATTATTACATTTGAATTTAAAAAACCAAAAAGACTTTGCACGTTTTATTTGATTATACATCAAAAACTTGCTACTATAATTAGAGCAGTGACACATACAGAGGTAGTAGGAGTAGTAGTAGTTCACACACAAGCAGTCCTAACATGTTGAGGAACAACGATATGGAAGTTTTCACGAGGTCTTTTAGAGAAGAAGAAGACGATGAAGAAGCTCTCAAATGGGCTGCTTTAGAGAGACTGCCTACATATTCACGTATGAGGAAAGGTATGCTCACTAGTGCAGAGGGTCAAGCTAGAGAGATTGACATAAAGAGTCTTGGAATATTGGAGAGAAAAGCTTTGTTAGATAGGCTGGTGAAAATTGCAGAAGAAGATAATGAGAAGTTCCTGTTAAAGCTCAAGGACCGCATTGATCGGTGAGTTCCATCAATCTACATTTTTAATTTCACATCTTTGAATTCTAAACTGATATGATGTCGGTGCGTAATTGATATATTCTTGTGGTTTCTTGGTGTTTCCAGCAATTTCAAATACAGTGATTGAAATTGTTTTCTTCTTCTTCTTCTTGTTTTTGGGAGCTTTCATTCCTGGCATCTAAATTTGTGTTCTTTGAATCATTTTTCACGCATTCATGCTCTGTGTCTCTTTAGCTTTAAGAACATGGGTAGAATTAATATTAATAAGTTTCAGTCTTTATATTATAAAAGAGATTTTGGCTTTTAATTATTACTATTTTTTATGATAGAGATTTTGGCTTCTTGGATAATTTGATAGTTGGAAAAGGAGGACTTTTTTTGAGATAAAAGATAGAACTTTATTGAATTTAATCCAAAACCATTTACACCCGTATCAATGTATACCCTGTTCAACCCCTTCCAGAACAGGGGAAGAGACTACCATACATTAATAGACAATAACACAATCCAGTCAAGCCGTGGTTTATATAACTTCCTCCATATTGGCCTTTCAGTGTTTTCTGTAGAGTGCTCAATCCGTGTCTGCTCCTTCATCCTAACAGCGAAGCGATAGGCAGATTTCACAGAGAATGATTGAGACTGATTTTTCTGTCCAAACCAATACATCCCGACCTGCTGTATTTTGTTGCAAAGGAGATAGACATAATTTCCATTCGTGTCTTGTGTCCAAAGAGATCAAAAATCTTCTCCCTATCCCATTGCATTGTGTTGCTGTCTATCAAGTCCTTAACCTTGAGTCCCATCTGCTGCTCCCCCAAGAAGGCCGGCCTATGAGAGAGCCACTTATGTGTGGTTACTCCAATAGTATTACCAGCCCCCACTCTCCACCCGGAACCTTCCCAAATAATTTCCACTCTCATGTCTCCTTTGGCAACACTAGTTGGTTGCTAATCGGTTATAATTATTTCATTCCAGAAATTTGATCTAAATTTCTTTTCATCCTTGATATTTGAAAATTGTAATTTTTCCATAATTTTTTTTTGGCAAAATTATTGTTTTTATCCCTAAGGTTTGCATTAAGTTCATTTTTTTGTTCTTAAACTTCAATTTTTTTTTTCATCCTTAAACTATTGAAAGCAATACACATTCTATCTTTAAACTAAAATAATTAAATAATTTTTTTTATTCCTAAACTTTTGAAAACAATTATTTTTTCATCCAAAACTTTGAAAAGATCTTTCGTATAATGCGTGTGTGACCAATAATTTTGTACCTCCTGTTTAATTATAGTCAATTTGATACAATTTGAGGTTTAAGATGATAATTTAAATGAATTTTCTTATATTTAACTATCAATTAAAGAATGTATCTTTAACTTTCTATATTATAAATTTTATTTTAAGTACATTCTTTTCATTTTTTTTAGACTCAAAATGACTATTAAGTATTTTATTAAAGCATAATGTATAATAAACTAAAAAAAAATTATTTACTCTAAATATCATGGGTGAAAATAGATTTAGGATGAAAAGAGAAAAAGAGTAATTTGATAATGAGTGATTGCTAAAAGATGAAAGACTTTTTTAAATGTGAGAGGGCAAAAAATGGCTAGATGGATTTCTTCCATTTTTAGTTAGAGGTGTACCCTACTTTTCCAAATAAAAATGTCAATGAGTATGAGATATATTTTTACTTTAGATTGCTATACAAATATGGTATTTTATTATCTAAAAATGATTGGGTCTTCTTTTATTTGGAGTCCTTAGGCAATTGTCTAAATTGGTTAAATGTAGAAACGTTTTCAATAGTTTAATGACAAAATAAAAAAAATAAAAAATTTTAGAGACAAAAAATGAACTTCAAGCAAAATTTAGGAACATAAATAATATTTTCCCCTAAATTTTAAACATTTTAAAAGTATCAATTTCTTCCTTTCATCTAGGGCTGTCCAGACCCGATTGGAGCCTGACAACCTGACCAAATCGCCCAACGCTGACTCGATTCCGGCTCGAAACGAAGGTACAGTCAGTCGGCGGTGGGTTTTCGTTCTCAAAAACCGACATCGACATGTCGAGTGGCGGGTTTGCATCTCCAAAACCCGAGCAACCTAAACCCGATCGGAGTTATAAAAAAATCCAGGCAAATTTGCAAAAATAAGCCAAATCAAGTGAGATCTCGACTAGATTTGGTGAGATCTCGACCAGATTTGGTGAGATCTTGACTAGATCCGACTAGATCTAGTGGGATTTAGCCAGATTCGACCAAATCCCAGCAATTTTTAGAGAAAAAAATGTAGATTCTGGTGATAAAATGTTGTTTCTGGCGAGTTTCCCTAGTTTTTAGCAAAATTTTCCAATTTTTGACAAAAATTCTAGATTCCGGCAATGCATTTTTAAAAAAAAAAAAGATTTCGATGCCTTTTTTTATTCCGACGACCGACTCGGCCCGACCGACGCTCACCTTCACCCGAAACCGACTTGACCGATTTTTTCGGTGGTCGGTTTCGGGTTTCTTTGCCCTCCACTTGATGCCGGCGGGTCGAGTCCGGATTGGGTCCAAAACCGACTCGGTCCGACCCGTGGATAACCCTACTTTCTTCTATATGCCCTTAAAGACCTTTTTAAATGTGAGAGGGCAAAAAATGGCTCCATGGATTTCTTCCATTTTTAGTTAGAGGTGTTCCCTACTTTTCCAAATAAAAATGTCAATGAGTATGAGATATATTTTTACTTTTTTTTTTTTTTTTTTGAGAAGGAGATTTATTGCTATACGAATATGGTATTGTATTATCTAAAAATGATTGGGTCTTTTTTTATTTGGGGGGCCTTAGGCAATTGTCTAAATTAGTTAAATGTAGAAACATTTTCAATAGTTTAATGACAAAATAAAAAATAAAAATTTAGAGACAAAAAATGAACTTCAAGCAAAATTTAGGAACATGAATAATATTTTCCCCAAAATTTTAAAAGTATTAGTTTCTTCCTTTCATCTATATGCCCTTAAATTTATATCAAACCAACTAAACTTTTTAACATTCCACATTAGCAACACGTCCACCACATATACAATTATTTGAACTCTAAACAGTAAATAGATGTAAAGGACAAAATTGACACCTTTTAAATTTCTTCTTAAAGAACAAAATTACAACCTTTTTAAATTTTCAAATGAAGTTCAACTTGGACCATATTTTGGGAATGAAAAGTACATTTCATTTTGTTTTGTTTTCCTTGGTCATTTTTGGGAGCCCTTTTATAATGTATTCATGTTGGTTTTGTTTCTTTGTTTGTTTTTTAACTTAAACTCAGAGTTGGACTTGAACTTCCAACTATTGAAGTTCGGTTTGAGCACCTAAATGTGGAGGCAGAAGTTTACATTGGAAGCAGAGCGTTACCTACAATATTCAACTTCTTTGTCAACATGTTAGAGGTAAATGAAGTTTGTAGATAGTTGTATCATCTAACTATGACTTTCATCTCTATATATAGTTATATACTCACTCTGAAATCTCTCTCCCATTCTCTTTCTCCAAGGGATTCTTAAATTATCTGCACATTCTTCCAAGCAGAAAGATAACTTTACCAATCCTTCGAGATGTTAGTGGCATCATCCAGCCTCAAAGGTGATTATATATAGTGTCAATGATATTAGATTACACTTTCCAAATGGTTCATCTTCCATCTTGTTCATCCAATTCTCGCAGAATGACATTGCTTTTAGGCCCCCCAAGCTCTGGAAAGACCACATTACTATTGGCTTTGGCTGGAAAACTCAGTAAAGATTTAAAGGTAAGGAAGTTAAATATCAGATGAATTTACTTTATTTTGGGTAAAATTATCTGAATAAGAATTGTCGGCCTCATTTATATGTTCCATCAATTGTAACTTGTCACAAGTCTATTTTTTTTCTTCTTCTTATAATGTAGCCAAATTTTTTTTTTGTGATAAGTAGATAGTGGGAGGGGGGAGGCGTGGTTCAAACCACACACACATTGGACACTCCAAACGATGTTATAACCATTGAGCTATCACTTGAACCCCTAAAGTAGCCAAAATTAAAATGGAAATGGTAGTTTATGAAGTATAAAGTGGAACACCAAGAGTGGTAATGAGGACCGGATTTTAAAAATTATCTTATGATCTGATATGGTGATTAATGAACTTCAGTTTTTGGGAAGAGTTACGTACAATGGACATGGAATGGAAGAGTTTGTTCCACAGAGAACATCAGCCTATATAAGTCAACATGATCTTCACATAGGAGAAATGACAGTGAGAGAAACACTGACTTTTGCAGCAAGATGTCAAGGGGTTGGACAACGTTATGGTCAGTTTAAACACCAACAATTTTAAGATATTCTGTTTGGCCAAGGAGTTCCGAGGTTTTGAATTTAGAATTTCAAATTTTGAAAATTTTGCAGAGATATTGGCAGAATTATTAAGAAGAGAGAAGGCAGCAAATATTAAGCCAGATCCTGATATTGATATCTACATGAAGGTGACACAAACAGATTGTCCTTGAATTAATTGTTGACAGTTCATAAATTTGCAGTAATTATTGGAAAGGGGTGAACAGAACAATCTTCATTAGCCATTGCTAAAAAACTTGATAGCTTAAATTCTTCAGGCAGCAGCACTTGAAGGACTGGAGACCAGTATTGTTACCGATTATGTTATCAAGGTACCACCTTAAAATCCATCTAGGAGATATGCACAACAATGTGATTATCTGTACAATTTTAAGCTTTCTGCTTTTATGACATTGTAGATTTTGGGGCTTGAAGTCTGCGCTGATACTATAGTGGGGGATGAAATGTTAAGAGGTATTTCTGGTGGACAGAAAAAACGACTCACAACAGGTAATACATAAACAAAACATTGCAGGTTTAACAACATTGCACACTCCTGTTGCCTACTCAAATTGAAACCCGTAAATTGTGATATGTACTTCAAGTTGATTCTTTGAAATTTCTGGTCAATCTAAATATGATATAGGGGAGATGCTGGTTGGACCTGCAAGGGCATTGTTCATGGATGAGATATCCACTGGCTTGGACAGCTCAACAACTTTTCAGATTGTAAATTCACTCAAGCAATCCCTCCGTATTCTCAATGGAACTGCAGTCATCTCTCTTCTCCAACCACCTCCAGAAACTTATGAACTATTCGATGATATAATTCTTCTCTCAGATGGCCAAATTGTGTATCAAGGTCCCCGTGAAAATGTGCTGGAGTTTTTTGAATATATGGGCTTCAAATGTCCCGAGAGGAAGGGAGTTGCCGACTTCTTACAAGAGGTACTTCTAGGTTTTTATTTATTATTTTTTTTTTTTATGTGCTGTAAAGTATTGGAAATTTTTTTTAAATTTTTTTTGTTTTTTGTGGGGCTGCAATAGGTGACATCAAGGAAAGACCAAGAGCAGTACTGGGCAAATAAAGATGAGCCTTACAGGTTTGTTAATGTGGACGAATTTGCCAAAGCATTTCACTCATTTGACATTGGTTGCAAACTTTGTGACAAGCTTGCTACTCCATTTAACAAGTCCGAAGGCCACCCTGCTGTTTTAACCACTAAGAAGTATGGTGTTAGCAAGAAAGAGTTATTGAGAGCTTGTGTTAGTAGAGAATTCTTGCTTATGAGGAGGAACTCATTTGTCTACATCTTCAAAATGAGCCAAGTGAGTATTTAATCATTTAAATTTTCAATTTTGAGTAAAATTGGAAGGAATTAAGTTTCAGTATATCCCAAAACTTGAATGAATTTGTAAAAATAAATTTTTTTTTTTTGAAGTTCACACTCCTCTTATCATAAAAAAACTGAAATTTTGTATAAACATCCTCCATAATGGTACAAAATACAATTTAAGCATTCGACATTTAATTGATTACTCCTTATTGTTCCTTTTATTTTCTTGCATTTTCAGCTCACTCTCATAGCTTTTATAATGATGACCTTATTTCTACGAACTGAGATGCATCGAGATACAGTGACAGATGGTGGTATCTATTTGGGTGCTCTCTTTTTTACGGCCCTTGTAGCTATGTTTAATGGAATTTCAGAGCTCAATATGGCCATCATGAAACTTCCTGTCTTTTACAAGCAAAGAGAACTTTTCTTCTATCCCTCGTGGGCTTACGCTATACCCACATGGATCCTCAAGATTCCAATAAACCTTGTAGAATCTGCCATTTGGGTGGTGATGACTTATTATGTAATAGGCTTTGATCCAGACATTCGAAGGTGGAAAAAAAAAAAAAAAATGAAAGCAGCATAATTTAAATTTAAGTTTACATTTTGGTTTCAGATTCTGACCAAAGCTCCTAATGGCAGGTTTTTCAAACAGTACTTTTTAATCCTGTGCATTAACGTGATGGCATCTGGACTTTTCCGATTAATGGCTGCATTAGGAAGGGATGTGATTGTTGCTAACACAGTTGGGTCATTCGCTCTCCTTGTGGTGCAGGTTTTAGGAGGATTCATCATATCTCGAGGTGAAGTAATAAAATAAATAGATCCTGGTAATAAGTTTTCTATTCTTGATGCCAATTGGATATAAATTCTAATTTTGTTTTCATTTTGCATCAGATAATGTGCCGAAATGGTGGTTGTGGGGTTATTGGTTCTCCCCGCTGATGTATGGACAGAATGCTATAGCTGTGAATGAATTTCTAGGAAAGAGTTGGAGACATGTAAGCATCCTTTTATAAATTTTTATGAAAGAAAAAAAAAAATTTAAGAAAAAAATTGTATAAAAGATTGATTAATAATTATGTGGAAATGTTTATTATTATAGGTGGCTCCTAATTCCTCAGAACAATTAGGAGTTTTGGTCTTGAAGTCTCGTGGGATTTTTCCACAAGCGGATTGGTATTGGATTGGAGTAGGAGCTTTGATTGGATATATTTTTCTGTTCAATTTCCTTTTCACTTTGGCTCTACAGTATCTCAGTCGTAAGTTCTATCTTCATATTTTGTCAAGTTCCGAAATTGGACCTACTTTTCTGATAAATGGATTACTTTGCTGCAGCCTTTGGTAAGCCTCAGACAGTACTATCCAAAGAGACCTTTACTGAGAGAGATGCTAATAGAGCTGGAGAGTTCATTGAGCTATCATCTAGAGAAAAGAGCTTCCCTGGTGGGTCATTATGCTCCCAGATTCATGCTCTGTCTCTAACTTGTGGTATTTAAATTATAAATAATTACTGTGATAACAATACAGAACAAAGGGCTGAAGATCAAAGAAGTGTATCATCCAGGTCATTATCTACGAGAGTTGGCGGAATTGATGAAGCTTATCAAAATAGGAAGAGAGGAATGGTTCTTCCTTTTGAACCCCTATCACTTGCTTTCGATGAAATCAGATATGCTGTAGACATGCCACAGGTTCCTTCTATTTTCAATTTAGATGCACCTCAATGTACTTGGCAGGATATTTGCACTCAAATTCTCAAGTCATTACTGTGTGTATAATCAGTGTTTTATTCATACATAATCTTGATTTTACACTTGTCTTTTTTCTCTTGAATTTCATAACCCTTTTCTACTTCAATGTATTGATTTTGTTGCTTCTCGTTATCCTATAACTCCCATCAGCAACAAACTTGAATATGTCATTTCAAATTATTCTGAAACCAAAAAATATTTTCACTTTTGTTGACATACACGCAGGAAATGAAAACTCAAGGTATTCTTGAGGATAGGCTTGAACTACTAAAGGGTATAAGTGGAGCTTTCAGGCCAGGAGTCCTAACAGCTCTAATGGGTGTTAGTGGTGCTGGTAAGACCACTCTAATGGATGTCTTGGCAGGAAGGAAAACTAGCGGATATATCCAGGGTAGCATCACAATATCTGGCTACCCAAAGAAGCAAGAAACATTTGCTCGCATATCTGGATATTGCGAACAAACTGATATCCATTCTCCACACGTTACAGTCTATGAATCTTTATTATATTCTGCGTGGCTTCGGTTAGCCCCTGAGGTTGATTCTATAACAAGAAGGGTACCATTTCTAAATTTTCTTCCTTTTCTTTTATTGAAGGCACATTGCAGTAAACTTAAAAGTAACGACAGGCAAATCATGAGGGTTGTACATTCTGATTTGACACCTACTAGGGCAAAGTTGAACAAATTCAAGATAAAAAAAAAACCAAAGAAATCTAATTTATGTTCAGTTATAATAGGATATTAGAATAAAGTTGTAGTTTTGAGCTGCAGATGTTCATTGAGGAAGTCATTGAGCTTGTGGAACTGACCTCATTAAGGGAGGCACTTGTTGGATTGCCCAATGTGAGTGGCCTCTCAACTGAGCAGCGCAAGAGGCTGACAATTGCAGTTGAGCTTGTTGCTAACCCATCTATAATATTCATGGATGAGCCAACCTCTGGCCTTGATGCCAGGGCAGCAGCAATAGTAATGAGGACAGTGAGGAACACTGTTGACACAGGACGAACAGTGGTTTGCACCATACATCAGCCAAGCATTGATATTTTTGATACCTTTGATGAGGTTAGACACACACACACACACACGTGTATATATATGTTTAAGGGCCATCTCTAACGGAATGGCTCAATGTTGCATTTCAGCTACTTCTTTTGAAAGTGGGAG